>OX422212.1:554954420-556154420 GCA_949130495.1 Sambucus nigra | reverse complement strand
ATATATATATATATATATATATATATATATATATATATATATATATATATATATATATATATATATATAGAGAGAGAGAGAGAGAGAGAAAGAGAGAGAATATCGAATCCTAAAACATTACAAAACAATGACCTGCATGATAACTTAGTATTCCCCCTCTAATACCAATTTGAAAAAAGTGTGGAGTGGTCCAATTATATGGTGAAATGTAAAAATTGTGGATTAAGTTACAAAACAGACAAATTCAATTTAGTCCAATTTTATCTTGATTACTTAAGTGAAACTATACATGAAAGATATTCAATCTAAAACAAATCAGATAAACCACTACACAAAATATGAGGAAAAAAAAACTTTTGAAAAGAACCCTCTTTCAGCACTTCTATAACTAAGGTATCAAAGAATGACACAGGCAAACTTATAGACTTATCTTCACTAAGTATTATAGTTACGTCTCCTTCCTTGTTGATAATAAAAAGCAGTACATATCCAATAACTCCCCACACAATAAGATCCATTTGCCTTGGTGTCCACCGATAAGCCTCAAGAAACTCCCTACCTATCTTCAATGGTGAAGAATCAATTCCACGGGGATATGAACATGTGATGTGTTCTTCAAGGTTTGATAAAGTGGTTAAAAAAATATCCAAGGAGATTAGATTTAGAACACCAAAGTATTTGATCACAAAAGATGTTGAAAAAGGCATGCAAAGAAGTTCAAGACCGTATCTCTTTAAATTTAGATAGACAAATTACTAAGAGGTAGACTTGAAAAGATTGTGTTTGAAATCATGTAAAAAATTATTTTTTGTAGACTCACTCGAATAAACTGGACCTCGTTCGAACGACTATGCAAATTTGTTCGAACGAGATATAGAAGGACATTTTAGAGCGGCGAGAAAATTGGAACGTTTGAAATTTCATTCAAACAGTTGATATCGAACTAGTTAAAGAACTTCATCCTAACGACTTTTCATATCTCGTCTAAACAAGATTCTTTAAAATGATTTTTGCTTTAAAATTCTTGCGAAAAATATTTTTATTTCAAAACATTTTTAAATGCCCCTGAATATAATGATTACACAAAATCAACCTAATATATCTTCTCTAATGATTGTAGTGGTGATCCCAACTTTTCAATTGTTCCATTTTGTCACTAAATTGTTTGATTGAAGCTATTGAGAATGTAAACACACACACACACACACACACACACACACAGAGACTCAGGCTCTATAACGTACCTCACTTAACATACATGTGAATATACCCATTTTTTAACAATAGTGAAAAAATGTATTTTCAACCAAATTTGGTATAAATGATGTATATAGTAAGGAGATCATCTACAAAAAAAAAATCAACCCGAAAGTGGGTGAGATGATGCAAACGAAATACCCACGTTATATATATATATATATATATCGATTTTTTCAATATAGTAAGAAAAATATGTTTTTCCTTGATATTTTATATATGATGTTTAAACATTTAGGGGACCCATATAAAAAAACAGCTCAAAATAACCTTTTTTGCTATTTTTAAAAAATCGGTCAAACTTTCTCATCTTTTAAAGCACTTTAAAAGCTGTGAAAGTTTGATCATTTTTTTAAAATAGCAAAAAAAGATATTTTGAGCTAATTTTTTTATACGAGTGAAATGTTGAGATATCACATAAAAACTCAACTCAAAAATATATTTTTAAATATTTAAAAAAAAGGTTTGCGCTAGTAAGTATGTATACTTGGAATATATGAGAGCCTTTCTCTCTCTCTCTCTCTCTCTCTCTCTCTCTCTCTCTCTCTCTGTATGTGTTTGTATATATATATATATATATATATATATATATATATATATATATGTGGGGGATGAATTGAGCGACCTAAATAGTCTGGGTCCAAAGAAAGGTCGGCCCACTATGAATGGGTATAGATCCTTACATGAGATAACCCCCAAGATAAGCTCACCTGTGTGGATCTTGGAGGAGAAGAACACAAATCAAGAACTGACCTAATCAATAGAAGGAACAAGTGATACACGCCTCCACATATCCCCTCTCTATAAATGTAACCCCCATCCTAGGAAAAAGAGGACATGTAATTTTTTTTATCAAATCAGAAAAGATTAATAAGAAAAATAAAACACCCTATAGACGTAGACCATATACAAAACTACGTAAATATCTAACTTGTGAGACTTATTGCTTTTTGGTCAGCATTAACTATTTAGATAAATTATTTGTGAAGTGATTGCACTCACAACCTATATAATATACACACGAACACAACTAAAGACAATATCCTGCACTTAAATGCATCTCCCCTCTACCCAACTGCCTACTCATTCATGCTCCAACCTTCCTTTCATAGCCTGATCCCCACTCTCCCTCGCCACACCCACCACACCCTTAAACCCATGCCAATACCCACTATCGATTATGGATTTCTCCCTTTAAAATGTTCCCAAGCCTAAATTTCACCTACTTATACAAGACAGGGCAACATCAAAAGGGTGTGGAAGTTTGATTAAAGACACAATTCACATCTCGATTTTGAGTAGGTTTTTATGAGTAATGTAGTGTAATTTTTTGGTTAGTTCTATTACATTTTTTTAGAGAGAGAGATTAAGAAGAATATTTCGACAGAATAAAAAGTGAGTGAGTGAGTGATTATTTTCAGAATAGGGTGTGAGAGTACTGTATGGTACTCTCATTTTCTTAGGTTTAAACTCATTTTTGGTTTGGGACTATATTGAAGTTGGGAGCTATTTGGTTCAAGGAGACTTGTTTTAATATCTCTCAACTTTTACACTCTGATTTTGCCTTCGAATTGTGTTGCTCTTACATTTTGTACATAAGAACACCCAAACGAGAGGCTAAATACATTATTCAAGGGCAGAGATGCAAGCCTTATCATAATTAATTTTATTGTTTGGTTTATTTATTTATTATGCCCTTTGAATATTAGTATCTAAATTTCACAATTTATATTTACGCATCGAGAGAGGGTAAATTATTTTTGAGAGATAATAGTAAATTGGAATTATAATATTTATTTATTAATTAAACTAGAGATAGGAAACTTTTAAATAATATTGTATTTCGAATTTCTCAACCCTAAAGCATAATATTTAATGATTTAAATACTTTTAGTAGATTTTCCCTAGCAGGTAGTTAAATTTCTCTTGGGGTATTTAAATTAGATAACTAATTAATAAAACTAAATAGGTTAAGTGGTGAAACTCATATTTTTATTATTTTAATAATTTAGTTCATTTCCTTATTATGTTCCATTAAAAATTAGTGTTAGAATTTTCACCTTTTCTAGTTTATGCCTCGAGAGAGGGTAAATAATTTTCGAGAGAAAATTAAATTTGAGATATAATGTTCATTTTGGAATCGAACTAGAGATAAGTTTTTCTTTAGTGTACCATTATGTTTTGAATTTTAAACTCTAAAAATGATATTCTCATTGTTAAATAAATTTTAAAAGGCCTGTCTTAGCGGGTCATTTACTAAGAGAGGTTTAAATCTTATTTTTTGAAAGTTTGTGAAAGCTTTAACACTAATTATTTAAAATGATAACATTGAAATTACACTTGTGATGAGAGTTGACTTGTGATTTTAAATCTTATCTTGGCCCATTGTACATTAAAAAAAATAGGTAATTAAATAAGTATTATACATTATAAAGTCTCTTGATTTTCCTCACATTTATTTACCTCATATGTATCTCACTTTTGTTATTTTATTTATTTATCAATGTAGTTTAAATTTTAGAACATCATTCCTTAAAATAAATATCCCTTGAAAAATTACTTAAAAAATATTGAATGTGTTTTTATTTGTTCCTTAATAAGAAGTTAAACTTATATACTTATTTTCCACTATTCATATATTTAGTGTATTTTATAGGTTCGAGGGATTTTGATTAAGAAGCACTATACTAAAATGACACGAAAAATAAATGAAGAGAGATGCATATATCATTTGAACAGCAGCCAACTTCATTCAGACATGGGTAGACTGTGATATAAAAACAAAAAATTGAGAGAGATTGACTTAATAATTGAATCTATCTCAACAAGTAATATGGTTATTAGTTTACACTTAAAAGAGATATAATAAAACCTCTCATACTATATAAATTTAATTGCTATTTCAACCATATCTTCTTATATACGTGCACTGCAATCATTTGTGTTCTTCATCATAGTTTGGGCTAAGTGTGCAATCATAAAATCATCTAAAATCACCCAATTGCATAATGAAATCTTAAATCATTAGTTATATATGTTAATTTTATTAAAATTACGAGCATAATGCCCATGGTTGTTATATTCTCATTAATATTTCAAATATGAGCGTGCTGTTTAATTCAACTTCCATTTTTAATGCATTAATAAAAATATCATCACTGTGTTAATCATAAAATCATTGATATAGAAGATAAGAAAGTTGAATTATACATTACTCAAAACAATTAATTGAAATAATATTTGATTCGCATTTTATTTTTAAAATAATAATAGTTTAGGAGTTAGATTACTAGAGTTTTTTTTAAGTAAAACTCCAAAAAAGGAGAAATTTATTTAAAAAGAAAATAGAAAGATAGATGAGGGCGCCTACCACCAATGCTGACAAAGGAGAATAAGAAATATAAAGAGTACCATGAATTAATCAATACTCTTATTACATTGAATTTGAAAGAAAAATACTACCTTTTACCCTTATTTGTCTTGTGTTGACCCTCGGGGGTCTTACGAATGTTGTAGTCTTGTTTAATCTTCATAATTTTATCAGTTTTTTCTCCTTGAACTTTTCGAACAACAACATTTATTCATACCTATTTTCAACTGGATTTCAATTTTTTTTATCTTGAGTAATCCTTCTTTAATTTCTTTCCTAGTATATGCTGTAACACCCCACGATTTTGAGACTGAGAAACTAAAATTTTGGGAGAAATAAAATATATTTAAATTGGAGAATTTTAAAATTTGAAATTGAGTCCTAAAAATTTAGGACGTTATAAAGTATTCCGGATGAGGATTCTGAGTGCACCATTGATTCCGGATGGGTCGAGATAGCGAAATGATTGTCATTGGGTTTTATTTCGGTTCTAGAATATTTTTAAGTTAGTTTGACTCGAATTGGAGTAAACAAGTCATTTAAAGTGTGTATTACCATTTAAAATTGGGATTTATGTTTTAAAGGTTTAAGAGGCTTACGGATCAAGCCAATATCATTTTTGATAAAGGGAGAGAACCTTAGAGAAAGAAGAGAAGATGAAAAGAAAGAAAGCAGAAGAAAGGAAGAAAGAGAGAAAGAAAAGCTTGGAGATTCCGGCCCGTACGCGATTTCGGGGATGATTCCACCTCTACAATTACGAGGCAAGTGTTTAATCTTTCTAAATATTTCATTTGTGTATTTCATTTCATAATTTGTGGATAAAATAAATGAATTTTGAGGTTATATGGGAAAACCTAGTTTTTGGGTATTTTAACTTGAATTTGATGTTTAAACTTGGGATTAATGATATTTATGTTGATGAGATAAGGGTAGGCTGGGTTTTGATGTGAGGAAAATGATTGAATTAAAATATTGGGGGTTAGTTGATGAGATTTGGGTGTTTGGATAATTGGAGCTTTGGTTAAAAATGGAAATCGGTCAGGACATTTGGTATGGCCGGTCGATCGCGGTTTGGGGACCATTCGACCGCGCTGATAATACGCAAACATTACGTATTTCATCCCCTGAACCTACGCATTTTAGCCCCCTCGGGTGCCTTAATCTCTATATTTAAGCCCGTTAACCAGACAACCTCTATTTATATTGTTAACGTGCTATATGAGGTATAATTGGGCTTTTGTAGGTATTTAGGTACTAAGAATGGAGTTCAGACGCATTTCGCTCAAGTTCTGTACGCATCCGTACGTTCAAGAGAAATTTAGTCATTTCACAGTTTGGGCACCTGTCTCGACATTTCATGGAAGTTGTATCCTTCCTCGCTAGCTTCTCATGGCCACGAACGGTGCGCGAATCCGATTCATAACAAAGAAGTTACAGCGTATTTGGCAGAAGAGAAAATAATGAAACCAAAAGAAGGAGAAGAGAAGAAGAAACTGCAAAGCAGAAGCCTGCCTTGGTTCTGCCCTATTTGATAGATCGATCGATCCTTCATAAATTTTCCACGATTTCAATGGTGACCAAAGGGGTCGACCGATCGATCCCCTGTTTTTTGCAGATATTTTTCTTTCTTTTCTTTCTTCTTTTCTTTTGTTCCAACTTACTATATAAGCTAATTTTGTTCTAATATCAGATATACTTAGTTTTAGAATACATTTTAGGTTAGGGTTTGGTTTGGAGAGGTCATTTTCTTTTCTTCTTGGGGAGATAACTAATTGGTTTTAAAGATTGAACTTTCCATATCATTTACCATTAATATAGCTTTGTTCTTCATTTTTCCTTGCTTTGTAATTTAGTTTCCATGCTTTGTAGTTATTTTAATTGCTTTAATTCTTTCTTTCCTAGTTTAATTAATATAATTTAGTTTAATTCATGTATTGCCCCTAGATAAATAGGGTTGGGATTTCGTTCCGCCATTTTCAGGCCCCGAGCTCCGAAAATGAGGTTTTGTGAAAATTTGCGTTTAATTGAACCCAGGCGAATTAAAGTCGGATTATTATGCATTTAACTTTCTATGTCATGCATCGTTAGTGTTTATAGCGATAATCTGAATTTAATCCGCGTGCGACCAATTTTCGGTTAAGTGCTTATTCTTGCAACTTTGGCTTAAATTCCTTATTGTGTGAAGTTTATGTTTAATTAATAATGCTCGATTAAATTGCTTTCGAGCTGGAATCTTGATTAGTACGTATGGTTGGATGATATCCCAATCCTCGCTTTTACTTTATTTAGACTTAACTTCTCTTTTCTTTAATTTACATTTATATATCACCCTTTTACACTTTTATTCCTGAAATTAATAATCCAATTAGAGTCTATCAAACACTCTCTGTGGATTCGATACCCGATTTACCGCTATACTTGTATCGCAAGTGTAGTCGTAACTTAGGTTTGTTTGTATTGAGGCGGTGAAACTAAAACAACGATCGGCGTCTTTACACGCGCTACCTTTCTCTCCCTCGATCAAAATGACACCGTTGCCGGGGAGTGTTTTGTTATAGATTGTAATTGTCTTGTTAGTTTGTAGTATTCATTCTTTTATATTTGTATTCTTTCTTTTAACCTTTTTTGCAGGACTTCTACACGTGAGCGCCTGAAAATGTTTGAATTTTGCCGTGCGCACATTGCTTTGTGGAATTTGCTGTCTCAAGCCTTTCTTTGGGGTAAGCATGTCTTATTCCAATCATTTCGGTAATTATTATGATAATTCTCAAAATCCTCGTACTCCTATGACTTTTGGTCAATACTTAGAATCCCAAAAAATTACAAAATCAAAAATGACTTTGGGCGAGTATTACAAAAGTCAAGCATTGGAGTGCGTGTATTTTGATGATGATGATAATGATTTTGGGCCTTTGCCTCCTTATAATAGGGGTTTTGAAACGAATTGCAATAGTTTTCAAAACTCCTATAATAATGAGTTTCACTTTAGTGCCGATAATGATTTTCAAACCCCTCTTTTTCAAGCATCTGAACCTCGGCCTATGACTTTCGGCAAGGGTTTGCTTATGCTTGAGAACGAGAGGTATGGAGAACGTTATCGGGAAGAACATTGTTGTTGGGATCAAGATTTGGATTTATTATTCGAATCCGACGATGATTTCTCTTCCGAGACTTTTGAAGTCGAGGAATGTTTTGAACCAAATGAGGACTTTGTGCCTACTTTGGAACAAACCATTCGTCACTTGGCCCATCTTGTAATTGAGAATGAAAGAGAGAATGAAATGGATGTAGTATCTATTTGCAATGAGATTATTTCTTCTTTGGATCCCACAGAAGAAAGTTTCATTTAAAATGATCCTATCTCCTTTGAAATTCCAACTTTGAGCGATGATAATTCATCTCTTGAGTTTGAATTTCTTTCCTCCCCATTTTCATTCTCCGTTATCACACCGTCACAAGTACCCAATGAATCGGTACCAAACTTTAAAATGTTCAACCCTTTCACCGAAGAGGAGTACTTGCTCGATTTTCTTTCCATGAAGGCATCTTTGCCCTCATGTGCGCCACCTCCCATTCCGCTTGCTAAATATTTGGGAGGAAATTCATTTTTTTTTGGTCCCCTAGTGTATTCGTCACCCGTCCTATCCAAATCCCCCATCCTCCCTACCAAATTTTTAATTAGGGATGGTTCACCTTTTCCAACACCCACATGCCTTTCGTCGTTTGAACGAAATTCCTATTTTTCGGGAGCCTTGCATGAAAGGGAGGGTCCATCGTTGATCCTCCAAAGTCAAATTGTATTTTTGGTGGACCCTCAACTATTTAGACTTCTAGTGTATAGTTGGTGTGAAGCCTAAATAGTAGGTTGTATATAGTTATCTGTTTATTTTTTTTCTTTACATTTTAACTTAGTCTAGTGTAATTAGTTAACTTTTTATTATTTATTTTCGCTATGCTCGGTACTAACTTGTTTTGTAGATTCTTTGGACTTGTTCTTATGAGGATCGCTCCACTTTTGGGTAATATCGCTCTTTTCCTCTCTTTGACTTGGTTCTTAATTAACATTGAGGACAATGTCAAGTTTTAAGTTAGGGGGTGTGGGATATTCTATCCATTTCTTTATTTAGTCCATGTTTTTGCTCACATGTTAGTTACTTAGTATGCTTTTCTTAGAAAGATTAAAAAAGATTAAAAAAGATTTTCTTTCTTTTTTCTCTTTTTTTGGGCATTTTGCCTTTGTTTTCAATGATAAATTTTAATAATTGCCCAATCCAATAGACAAGCCAATGATGCATGTTCTCGATTTTAGAAGTTATTAGTCTTTAGTCTCACTTATTGATATTATGAATAACTTCATGAATTAAACTTTAATCCCATGAGCACATGCACTTTTATTGTCTAATTGATTTGGATTAAGATTTTTATAACTCGGTTATCTTTTGTTGCATTGTATATACTTACACCGAGTAAGCTTTGTACCTTTCGTCGTTTGTGAGTGTATACACTATTCTTTTCTCATTGAAAACGTTGAATTCGTCTGTAATCTCACTATTCTTTCATTTGACCGTTCATTAATTGAGTTCATACTTGAAATGTGTTACTTGATCATGATTTTCATATATTGTTTTGACTCGACAATTGTGTAAACTTTTAAAAATGATCATAGGCATTCTTTGTCATATCACCCATATTAGCCTTGACCTCACCCTTATATGTTTACCCTCGTTTACCCCTTTGAGACTATATATAGCCTTTCATTTCATAACCCCAAATCCCATAACCAACTCCGATTTGGAGTTATAAGCCATACATACACTTTCCATACCTTTGTTTGGAATGTTACTTGGGATTGAATGATGTGCTTGTGTGTTGGTTGCAATTTAGGCATATGAGAGTTTGAAAAGTAAAGAAAAAGCGAAGAAAAAGTGAAAAAGAGAAAGCAACAAGAAAAAGAAAACAGAAGAAAAATGAGAAAAAGAAGAAAATAAAAAGAAAGAGAAAGTTGTAAATATGTTGTATATAGTTCAATATGCATTGATTACTCTCCCCGATGATATATCTAATTCTTTTTGGAACTTGTTTTCCAATTTTGATATTGCCCGCATTTCCCCATTATCCCGAGTTTTCATCCCGAACAGTTTGAATCCGTACATATATATTCTTCGTTTTGTACCCTAGCCTAGCCTACATTACAACCCTAATAAAGTCATATGTGATCTTAAGTATATGAAATTCAAAGGTTTGAATAGTTTTGATAATCCGTGAAAATGCATTTCGCCTCTTTTATATGTGCGGTATCCTTTCACTGAGATTATAGTTTTTATTTTCTATATAGCGTTATTCATTTGTGACATGTGTGGGCCTAGTTTCCATTTACATTTACTCTTTATGCCCGCATGTCCCGTGTGTTACCTCCCTATTTCAAGAGAATTTATTTGATGAGTGTAATGCCCGTGAGGATTAAATTTTATGCATACTTTGATAATTAGTATTCGAGTTATTTAAGTTTTCACCAAATCATACTCTGCATGTGCTCACTCTCCTCCCACATGTTAAAGTTTGAATTTATTGAGGTGTATTATATAATGTTAATAACTACAGACTTTTCACGTGAATTCGTTTGCTATGCTAATAACATGTTGAAATCTTGTTCGTATGGTTGAATTTGTCGCATGTGATTGGGCATATTTTGAGGAAACCATGTGATGTTTATGGGTACCATCCCTGAAAACCCTCACAAGACGACACTCATCCACTAGGGTAACCTAGGGGTTTAACGGCTTATTGCATACGCTAAATGCAATTTAATCACCCGCGAAAGTGGCCTTATGCATTTATACCATAATTTTGTACTTATAATGCTTTTGGTTTACTTTTTCTTCTTGTTGTATCCTATTTCATTGCTAGGGACTAGCAATGTGTAAGTTAGGGGGTGTGATAATACGCAAATATTGCATATTTCATTCTCCGAACCTACACATTTTAGCCCCCTCTGGTGCCTTAATCTTTATATTTAAGCTTGTTAACCAGAAAACCTTGGTTTATATTGTTAACATGCTATATGAGGTATAATTGGGCTTTTATAGGTATTTAGGTACTAAGAATGGAGTTCAGACGCATTCCGCTCAAGTTACGTACGCATCCGCACGTTCAAGGGCAATTTAGTAATTTCAAAATTTGGGCACCTGACCCGAAATTTCACGAAAGTTGTAGCCCTCTTCACTAGCTTCGCGTGGTGGCTAATGGTGCGCGAATCCGATTCATAACGAAGAAGTTACGACGTTTTTGGCGGAAGAGAAAACAATGAAACCAAAAGAATGAGAAGAGAAGAAGAAGAAATTGCAAAGAAGAAGGTTGCCTTGGTTCTGCCCTGTTTGATCGATCGATCGATCAAAGGATTGATCGATCGATCCTTCATAAATTTTCCACAATTTCAATCGTTGATCGATTGATCGACCAAAGGGGTCGATCGATCGATCCCCTGTTTTCTGCAGATATTTTGCTTTCTTTTCTTTTATTCCAACTTACTATATAAGAGATTTTTTTAGTAATATCATATATACTTAGTTTTCGAATACATTTTAGGTTAGGGTTTGTTTGGAGAGCTCATTTTCTTTTCTTCTTGGGGAGATAACCAATTGGTTTTAAAGATTGAACTTTCCATATCATTTACCATTAATATAGCTTTGTTCTTCATTTTTCCTACTTTGTAATTTAGTTTCCATACTTTGTAGTTAGTTCAATTCCTTTAATTCTTTCTTTCCTATTTTAATTAATATAATTTAGTTTAATTCTTGTATTGCCCCTAGATAAATAGGGTCGGAATTTCGTTCCGCCATTTTCGGGCCCCGAGCTCCGAAAATGAGGTTTTGTGAAAAATTGCGTTTAATTGAATCCGCGTGAATTAAAGTCAGATTATTATGCGTTTAACTTTCTATTTCATGCATCGTTAGTGTTTATAGCGATAATCCGAATTTAATCCGCGTGCGACCAATTTTCGGTTAAGTGTTTATTCTCGCAACTTTGGCTTAAATTCCTTATTGTGTGAAGTTTATGTTTAATTGATAATGCTCGATTAAATTACTTTCGAGCCGGAATCTTGATTAGTAGTTGTTTCGATCCGTATGGTTGGATGATATCCCAATCCTCGCTTTTACTTTATTTAGACTTAACTTCTCTTTTCTTTTATTTACATTTATACATCACCCTTTTATACTTTTATTCCTGAATTAATAATCCAATTAGGATCTATGAAACACTCTCTGTGGATTCGATACCCGACTTACCGCTATACTTGTATCGTAAGTGTAGTCGTAACTTAGGTTTGTTTGTATTGAGGCGGTGAAACTAAAACAACGATCGACATCTTTACACGCTCTACCTTTCACGCCCTCGATCACGCGCCTTAAGGGAAGAGCCTATTGCATTCTTCGTAGGGCAAATTTTGGACCCGCGATCGACTGAGTGTCTGGGACCGGTCGACCGGTCCCCTATTTTTAGCCCAAGATTTGGATTTATTTCTTCCCCTTTTCTTTTGGGGTTTTATTCTTAAGGGCTTACTTAATGGACTTATCATGGAGGGTTATGATATTATATTAAGGGAATAGGTGCCCTAGAACGAATAGGGGCTTGCGGGCCTATGTTAAAGTGATTTATGAGGGTGGGATGCCTCTTTCGGGAAGGAAAGGATTATGGGACTGAACGATAGGCGGATTTTAATTATATGACAGTGATGAGCTATCATGAAATAGTTATGAAATGCAGAGATAGTCCTTTTATGCTTAGGTGCATATTAGTAATAGATATTCCGATGTATAGTGGGGGATCTTATTGCGGATGGGAGTTCTATCTAGAGGTCATAAGTGAGTGTAGATATGATTTAAGGTTTAGGTCTCTTTAGGAGAGTGGTGAGGGTATGGTGTGACATTGTAGGCCGATATTTGTGTCGAATCCTTATAGCGATAGGATTCTATTTAAGATATGATTTGGAGACCAATGAGAGGTAGAGGTCACGTATCCTTAGTGATGATAAACTTAAGGAGTAAAATCGTAAATGTGGAAATATTAAGGGTTCATAGGAGCAATTGAACCGTGGTCGGAATTGAGAGCGATGGGACCATACTATCAACTAGAATAGCGTATGCTGTAAATCTAGTCGAGATAGTTGTTATATATCGGTGGGTGTTGAACAAAGGGGGATTCCAATTAGGGATGGGATCTTGGAATGAATTTTAGATTGAACTTGAGGTTTGTAGACTATTAGTTATGTGCACACCAATAGTCAGAGTTGTTACTAGATATATCGATGTGCTTTTGGAAATAGATGGGATGTGTAGTAATTGTTATAGGCGTTAGATTTTGGGATGATAATCTAAATGCTGGATATATGGGAAGATTATTCATATCATAGGGGTATTGGATGAATATGCTTCAAGTGAGGGATCGTATTTATATAACGAATTAAGTTAATATGATTGGAGTGACGGCTAGTATATTGAGGATCATGTATGTTAATAGCCGAGTTTATAAGTTTTATACATACGAACGAGAGATGGTATATATATATGTATGTACATATATCTATGTGGATATGTATATATGTGTGTATGTATGGCGTGAATATTCAAACCGTGTGTGATGGTTTGATTATATGATGTGATCATATGGATGTATATATATAGTGTGTGAATGATATATATACTTGTGGTGTGAAGCATACCCGGCACATGCTATCATGGGAAGTTGCGCAATGAGGGTGAGCACCCTGGCTTGAGGAGGAGGGTGTAGATATTCCCCAGGTTATAGTCGTCCCTTTTTTTTATTTGTGTGATTATATATTTTGGGGGTGAGATGTCTTGGGTATGATTCGTTCTCACTTGCCGGTTTGGAGCTATGACCGCTTTTCATATGTTGTGACCTATGACCATGGAATAGGTGTCATTTAGTCCTACCGGTGGTCCCCAAGATGGTATGTGAGTGATACCCTAGAAGATGATAGCATGGTGCAGTATTTTGGCATCCTATAGCCTTTTATGTTATGTGTATTGCATTGTATACATTATGTGTGATATGTATACTTGGTTATGGGAATGAATGATTGTGTATATATATATATATATATATATATATATATATATATATATATATATATATATATATATATATATATATATATATATATATCCTATAGGTGAAGAGGATATGGAATTTCCATGATGTACATCTTGGGTGATTTTGGTGTACTAGTTCATTGGGGTCGAAGGATCGTACTTAGAGGCAATTTTGATTAGGTCAACCCACGGATTTAATAGAGTTTCAAATTATGTTCTTTGATAGTAATCTATATTTGTAGTAGTAGTAGTAGTAGTAGTAGTAGTAGTAGTAGTAGTAGTAGTAGTAGTAGTAGTAGTAGTAGGATTTGGGTGGATTACATAATGGATCCCTACGATCAACATTGTCAAGGAGTAGTGTATTGGGGGGGTCCTTGTTTGGATTTCGCTCCACGCGCGAAACGTAGTGCAATGTTGAGAATAGAGAGAAGTTTTGTCCTTAATACTTGTATGTATGTTATTATGAGTAATAAACTCTTACATTGAAACCTAATGTTAATGTGTAACGTACTAAGTCCTGTAACTGTTTTAAGTTAATAAATGGAATCACGGGAGCCTAGTATGGCATGTATGTGAATGTATATTTAAGTGGGATTAAAATGGAAAAGATTCGAGGGTCTTGTTAAGTAGCAGGTCATGCGGGTATAGGCCGTGCGTATGGTAAGGTAGGTTGTCCTTATGGGTGGGGTAACTTAATTAAGGTTCCAGGACGCGAGTAGGTGCGCGCTGTAGAATGAGAGGTGAGTTGGGGGTTTCACGGGAGTGCGACTCCACTTTAATTATGAATTATTGCATTAATATTTATTATGCACGGTTAACACACTTGATAAACATTTTTACACCTCGGGCTCTGACCCGTTTATATTTCTCTCCTGCTATATATATATATATATATATATATATATGGTACTATAGGTGTCCTACAGCATGGATGCCGGATGGCTCTCTATCCAGAGTCTTGGGAACCGTAGCAGATGCGGACTGTTGCGGGACTTAAATTTTAGTCGCTTTCTATTTCTTTGCAAATCTAGATAGGATTCGTTTTGTATACAAGAGTTATGTAGTGATTTGTATTTCTTCCTTATGGATGTTGTACTGTCTGTGACCCGACAGCTTATTCGGGTATATTTCCTTGTATGTACTCATGTCATTGTATTCTAGTACTTTCTTTTATCATGGCACTTGTGTACATTTTGCCTTTGTTAATAGTTATATAATGTTGGTTTGTAGTCCATTGTATGTTTCATTTAAAATTTTGGTACCCGCTTTTATAGTTTCGGGTTGTTTGCCTTATCTATTTTAGTATAGTATGTTGATGCTGAGAATGAGCCATCTGAGATTACTGATTTAATGTAGTATAGGGCTGGCCACTCATTATTATTTTAAGCGAGGAGTCACATATGCCTTTTGATCGATTTTGTCTTGATCATGATGGTTTTTTGGAGATTTCTTTTTGTCATTTTTATGATAGGACCACAGGAGCTTAATTAAAAAATTAAGTTATCTTCACAATGTGTGGGAATACGAGGTCTATGTTGGAGATTTTTAAATAAGGGAATAAAAGATTGGGCGCTTGTCCCACATTGAAAGTGTGTGGAAAAGGTGGGAATAAAAGCCAATATTAAAGGGAGAGTGTCCCACATTGAAAAATGAGTAGAGCCAAGTGAAACCCATTAAGCTATAAAGCATGTGGACTACTCTTGTCCTACATTGGAAAAATATAAAAAATGTGTGCACTTAATGAGTAGAAATGGAAGATGAATAGTTACTTCATATAGCATTTAAGAGGCTATTCAAGAGACTTCCAATACGGTGCGAAGCACCGTACGCACAGTCACACCATTTCGAAAATGGCTCAAGACTGTTAAATTCAACAATCATGACTCTTGAGATACAACCTTTCATTTCCTATAAATAAAGACTGACAATTAAAAAATTGCACACAATTAATTAATCTAGTTTTTAGATTTCCCAACCCCTGCAATTAATCGCTTACAATTTTCAGGAGATACAAAATTATCTTAATCTGTTTTGTGCACAAAAACAAAATAAGAACTTGATTGTATGTTCTTCGCTACTGCATCCGAGGGTTGTCTTCAAACGTACAATTTGCAGACAGTGCATTTGTTTCATTGTATCTTGAGAATAGATTTGCAGATTCCCGTTTGTATTCTGAATTATCGTGTTGGACAAATACTGTATTTAGAAAAGTGACATCACTCCTTGAAGTTTCAAAATTTATTTGAAAATTCAACAAATTTTTATTCAGAAGTTTATTTGATTGTATTGAAGTTTACATTACTGTGATATATAAAGAGTTCCATTTCTGTATTTGCATACATATTATCCAACAATCTATATACAGTAATCCAGAAATTGCAGACTCTTCTAAATCATTTCGATAAATAACAGAAGGCTTTGTCAAATTGGAGCGTTTTGATGGTGGTAATTTTCTGCGTTGGCAGAAAAAGGTTCACTTTCTTCTAACAACAGTGAAGATTGTGTACGTCTTGTCACAACTAAAACAAAATGAAGAAGAAGATGAAACTGTGGAACAGGCGAGGCAACGCACAAAATGGGAGACCGATGATTACTTGTGTCGTGGTCACATTCTAAATGCACTTGCTGATAATTTGTTCGACTTGTACCAAAATATTGGGGCTACGAAAACTTTATGGGACACATTGGAGACCAAATATCTTACGGAAGACGCTACAAGTAAGAAGTTCCGTATCGGTCAGTTTTTAAGCTTTAAAATGCATGATAATAGGCTTGTGCTAGAACAATTTCTTGACATCCAACGCATCTTAAATCATTGCAAACTAAATTTTTTAAATATGGATGATATTGTAATTGTTTCTGCTATAGTTAAAAAACTTCCTCCTTCTTGAAAAGATTATAAGAAAGAACTCAAACACAAAAAGGAGGATCTTTCAATTGAAGAATTAGAGACTCATTTAATAATTGAACAAGAGTCTCGAATTCTAGATGGTAAAGAGGAATAGGAAAATTCTGTTTCTAAGGACCATGTGGTGGAGGAAGGAAATGAGCAAAAATATGGCAATCATGAAAAAAAGACAAGCGAAAGAATTTTTCAAGTAATTCTAAAGCAAACAAAAAGAAGAAAAGAAATTATTTGTGTTGCAACAAACCAGGTCACTTCAAGAAGGATTGTCGTGAGTTCAAGAAACTAAAGGAAAAAGGAGGGACATCAGACACAAAGAAAAAATTTGTTGCTATGATATTCGAGGTTAATATGATTGGAGAAGAAAACTCTTGGTGGATTGATTCTGGAGCCACAAGGCATGTTTGTAAGGACAAGAGTTTATTCTCCGTCTATGAAACTGTGGAAGGAGATATTCTCTATATGAGAAACTCTTCAACTGCTATGGTTAAAGGCAAAGGGACAGTGGATCTCGAATTCACTTCCGAAAAAATCCTAAGTCTCACCAATGTCTTTCATGTTCCTAATGTTAGGAAAAATTTAGTTTCTGGAAGTCTTCTTATCAAATTTGACTTTAAGCTTGTATTTGAGTCAGACAAATTTATTCTGACTAAAAATGGTACCTTTTTAGGCAAAGGTTATTTGTATGAGGGCATGTTTAATCTCAATATCAATGAAAAATATTCTTCTGCTTATATCGTTGATTGTCTTTCATTATAGCATAGTCGTTTAGGACATGTTAAAACAAAGAAAATGCTTTTCATGGTTAATTTAAATTTAATTCTTAAATATGACAATGATATGAATGAAGAGTGTAAAATATGCATGAAAACGAAAGTAACAAGATTACCATTTCCAAAAATAGAAAAAACTACATCTTTGCTGCAATTAGTACATAGTGATGTTTGTGATTTGCATGGAACACCTACTAGAGGTGGTAGTAAATATTTTGCTACATTTATCGATGATTTTTCAAAATATTGTTACGTATATCTTTTAAACTCTATGGATGATTTGCTTAATAGATTTAAGGCATATAAAAATGAAGTTGAAAACCAGTGTGATATTAAAATAAAATGTCTTAGATCTAATAGAGGTGGTGAATATCACTTTCCTCAATTTTATGAAGATATGGGTATTATACATGAAGTTCCTGCACCTTATACACCACAACAAAATGGAGTAGCAGAAAGAAAAATCAGGACACTAACTGAAATGGTTAACGCTATACTTTCTTATTCTGGTTTAAGTAAAGGGTTTTGGGGAGAAGCACTTTTAACTGCGTGTCATATTCTGAATAGGATACCTGTTAAAGATAATAAGAAAACTCCTTACGAATTATGGAAGAATAGAAAACCTAATTTAGGTTATCTCAAAGTTTGGAGTTGTAGATCTATTGTAAGACTACCTAAAACTAAGAGAAAGAAATGAGGAAGCAAAGGCGTTGAGTGTATTTTCATAGGTTATGCACAACATGGTAAAGCATATAGATTTTTAGTTAGTGAACCTAATGATTCTGTTGAGGTAAATACAATAATTAAATCGAGAGATGAGATTTTTTATGAACAAAGTTTTTCTTCTATTCCTAGAATAAATAATGAAAAAGAAGTAAAAACTCCTTCACAATTACCTGAAACTCCACTAGTAGAACATGAAGAGATTAGAAAAAGTAAAAGACCTAGAAAAGAAAAAAAAATTGGTCTCGACATTGTAGTCTATCTTGTTGAAGGAACTAAAGACACACATTGTAATCAATTTTCTTTGACTCTTAGTGTTGAAACATACCCAGAAACTTATAGTGAGGCAATTAAGTCTATAGATTCAGCAATTTGGAAAGACGCTATAAATGATGAAATGGATTAAATCATGGGAAATAAAACTTGGAAGTTAGTATATTTACCTCCAGGATCTGAACCTATAAAGTGTAGATGGATTTTTAAAAAGAAAATGAAAACAGATAGAACAATTGATAAATTCAAGGCTAGATTGGTTGCTAAAGATTTTACACAAAAATAAGGAATTGATTATTTTGATACATATGCACCATTTGCTAGAACCTCTACTATTAAAATTTTAATTGTATTAACATCTATATATAATTTTGAGATTCATCAAATGGATGTGAAAACTGCCTTTTTAAAGGGTGACTTGGAAAAAAGAAATTTACGTAGAATAACGTGAAGGGTTTATTATGCCTGGATAAGAAAATAAAGTATGTAAACTTATTAAGTCCTTATATGGCCTAAAACAAGAACCTAAATAATGGCATAAAAAAATTGATAAAGTCATTATTTCTTATGGTTTTAAAATTTATGAATCTGATAAGTGTGTTTATAGTAAATTTGCTAATGGTAAAGGTATGATCATTTGTTTATATGTAGATGACATGTTTATTCTTGGTACTGATTTAGAAAACATTAATAATACAAAGAGTTTTCTTTCTTCTAAATTTGATATGAAATATATGGGTGTAGCTGATGTCATATTAAGAATGAGAATAATAAGGAAAGATAAAAATATAATTCTCACTCAATATCATTATGTTGAGAAAATTTTAAAGAAATTTAATCAGTTTGACTGCACACCTGTTAGTACACCTTTTGAACCACAACTAAAGATGATCCCTAATACTGGTAGATCTATTTCACATTTTGAATATGCACGAGTAACTGGTAGTTTAATGTATGCCATGATATGTAATCGACCTGATATTGCATATGTTGTTGGTAAATTAAGTAGATATACTAGTAATCCTAGTTTATTACATTGTCATGCTGTCAATAGAATATTAAAATATTTAAAAGGAACTATGGACTATGGTATATACTATAGTGGATATCCTTCAGTATTATAAGGTTTTTTCGATGCCAATTGGATAACTGAGCGGGAGGATCATTCCTCAACAAGTGGATGGATTTTCACTCTTGGTGGAGGAGTTATTTCTTGGGGATCAAAGAAACAAACTTGTATAGCTGATTCTACTATGATGCTGAGTTTGTAGCATTAGATGCAACTAGTAAAGAGGCAGAATGGTTAAGGAATTTGTTACTTGAAATTCCAGTTTGGCCAAAACCAATGCCTCCAATATCTATACATTGTGATAGTGAATCTACACTTTCTAGAGCTTATAGTAAAATGCACAATGGAAAATCTAGACATATTGGCCTGAGACATAGTTATGTTAGATAAATGATTACAGATAGTGTAATTATATTGGATAATGTAAAATCAAGTCAAAATTTAGCTGATCCTTTTACAAAAGGTCTTGCAAGAGGACTGGTGTCTAAGACATCATTGGGGATGGGACTAAAGCCCATTAACAATAATCACTTTTGATGGAAATCAACTTGATACTTAACATATTCAAGTCGTAAGTTCAACGATTAAAGTACATCATACGACGTGATTGTAAGCACTACAAAATGAAACATGCCCAGGATAAATGCTTAGAACATATAATGAATAATGAAAGAGGATGAGTTTAATCTTCATAGTGTAGATGGGTGTCTATCAATAAAAAAGAAAAATAAAATAAAAATGCTTCTTTTATTAATGACATTCGAGAGGTGCCCGCGAGGGTCACCCAGAAGTCCAAAAGCCATCGCAAGGTTTAGCGCCGCTGCAAGGGTCAGCGCCGCTTCAAGTGCCAGCACCGCTTCAAGTGTCTGCGCTGCTGAAGTGTCAGCGCCGCTGCAAGTGTCTATGCTGCCGCAAGGGTCGGCGCCGCTTCAAGTTCCAGTGCCGCTGCAAGGGTCAGTGCCGCCGCAAGTGTCGGCGCCACTTCAAGTGCCAGCGCCGCTTCAAGTGTCTGCGTCGCTGCAAGTGTCTACACCGCAGCAAAGGTTGGCGTCGCTTCAAGTGCCAGCACCGCTGGAAGGGTCAGTGCCGCCGTAAGTGTCGGCGCCGCTTCAAGTGACAGCGCCGCTGCAAGGGTCAGCGCCGCCGCAAGTGTCGACGCCACTTCAAGTTTCTACGCCACCGCAAGGGTCGGCGCCGCTTCAAGTGCCAGCGACACTGCAAGGGTCAGCGTCGCTGCAAGTGTCGACGCCATTTCAAGTGCTAGCGCCGCTTTAAGTGTCTGCACCGCTGCAAGTGTTAGTGCCGCTGCAAGTGTCTACGCTGCTGCAAGGGTTTGCGCCATTGCAAGGGTCAACGCCGCTGCAAGTGTCGGCGCCACTTTAAGTGCCTGCGCCGCTTCAAGTGTCTGCGCCGCTGCAAGTGTCTACGCCGCTGCAAGGGTCGACGCCGCTTCAAGTACCAGCACCCCTGCAAGTGTCTGCGCCATTGCAAGGGTCAGTGCCGCTGCAAGTGTCGGTGCCACTTCAAGTGCCAGTACCGCTTCAAGTGTCTGGGCCGCTGCAAGTGTCGGCGCCGCTTCAAGTACCAGCACCGCTGCAAGTGTCCGCGCCGCTGCAAGGGTCAGCGCCGCTTCAAGTATCAGCGCCCCTGCAAGTGTCAGCGCCGCTGCAAGGGTCGGCGCCGCTGCAAGGGTCGGCGCCGCTGTAAGTGTCTGCGCTGCTCAAAGTGCCAGCGCCGCTACAGGTGTCAGCGCCGCTGCAAGGGTCAGCGCCGCTTCAAGCGTCAGCGTCACTACAACAAGAGTCACTACAGCAATAACGTTCGAGAGGTTCCCGCGAGGGTCACCACAGAAATCCAAAATTAAGAGAAACACCAGACCTACCTAAGTATTCTCTCCCTGCTCATTCTCTTAGTGCTGAGTGCCTTGTTCCTTCACTCCCCACTGACAGCCATCACTCTCAGGTGTTTCCCTTGAGAAAATTACTATTTTTGCTGTGAAAGTTCTGAAAAAAATTGGTGTTTTAGTTACATGGACACCTATGATAGTCTACCTATATGAGTGTGGAAGTGATGCCGCTTCATATGAGAACTGGGATTGACTCTAAAGCACTCACGAAATCAAGGTGCAGACATAAGGCCTAATACATGTGTCGGCTTATATGGATAATCAATGACTAAAAGATTTGTGTGTTTAGAGAAATCCGGCTAATCAATATGGATTGATAGTTCAAAGACAAGTCCACTATACTTTCATGGTTAGTCTTGACAAATCTTCACAGGGTATTGGTTCAACTCGTGAGATACCAATACTTATACACAGTCTTACAAACAATCAAAGATTTACAAAACTTATTTAAAAATGGTGGAGGAATGTTGGAGATTTTTAAATAAGTGAATAAAAGATTGGGAGCTTGTCCCACATTGAAAGTGTGTGTAAAAGGTGGGAATCAAAGCCAATATAAAAGGGAGAGTTTCCCACATTGGAAAATGAGTAGATCCAAGTGAAACCCACTAAGATATAAAGAATGTGGACTACTCTTTCCCACATTGGAACAATATAAAAAATGTGTGCACTTAATAAGTAGAAATGGAAGATGAAGAGTTACTTTATCTAGCGTTTAAGAGGCTATTCAAGAGAACTCCAATACGGTGAGAAGCACCGTGCGCAGATGCGCCTGTGCGTGCCTGCGGGGCAGTGGGCTATAGAGGCGCACTTTGTACTTCGCATGCTGTAGTGGTAGTGGGTTGTCGGGATTCGTTCGGGTGGGATCATGGTAGCTCGGGCACGGTCACTTTTTGGTTGGCCCGTGTAAAAATAGTGCAAGTTTACTTGCACCTATTCAGAAATGGTTCATGGTCGTGGGTATTTAACAGTCACACCATTTCGAATGTGGCTCAAGACTGTTAAATTCAACAGTCATGACTCTTAAGACAGAGCCTTTCATTTCCTATAAATAAAGGCTGCCAATTATGAAATTGCACACAATTAATTAATCCAGTTTTCAGATTTCCCAACCCCTACAATTATTCACTTACAATTTTCAGGAGATACAAAATTATCGTATTATGTTTCGTGAATAAAAACAGAATAAGAGCTTGATTGTCTGTTCTTCGCTGCTGCATCCAAGGGCTGTCTTCAAACATATAATTTGCAGACAATGCATTTGTTTCATTGTATCTTGAGTATAGATTTGTAGATTCCCGTTTGTATACCGAATTATCGTGTGGAGAAAATATTGTATTTAGGAAAGTGACATCACGCCTTGAATTTTCAGAATTTATTTGAAGATTCAACAAATTTGTATTCAGAAGTTTATTTGATTGTATTGAAGTTTACATTACTGTGATATATAAAGAGTTCCATTTCTGTATTTGCATACATATTATCCAACAATGGTCTAGATAGAGTATTAGTAGAGATAGGAGTTTCTAATATTAGGATTTACCACATAACACTTTGAAAGAGATATGTGATGCATATTTGCATCCATGGGAAGATCCAGTGATGGGCCCATCAGGGTTGTATCCCACCCCTCCCCAAATAAAGAAACAGTTGACTCTTTAAAATTTATCTTAGTCCACTCGAATTCCCAAGTTGTCGAAAGAAATTGCAGCCCACCCCAAAGACCTAATACAGACAAAACTACAAAATTTCTCAAAACGATTGAGGTCTAAGTAAGTAACAAATTCAAAACCCTCTTAATTAATAAAATCTTTATTTAGTTGCCAATTATTTAAGCTGAATGAACAAATCTTTGTTAATTTAACAGCGTTTTATTAATTAAAGTCTGCTCTGATTTTTAAAAAATTTAAAAACTAAATAAAGATAATTTTATTCATTTCTTGTCATTTAGTTTTGGTCAAGGAATGAAATGATTGTTTGTATTGGGGTCATAAGTAAATAGATTTTTTTTTTGTGTGTGTGAATTATATATGAAATTAAATTGAATAGGCAATTCCTTCATATTCATTTATTTCGGTTTTCATTCAATTTTCGAGACTCCTTGCTACCAATTATTCTAATTAGAGATAAATGTTACTGAAAAAATCCCCAAAATTTGGTAAATTTAAAAGATTGATATAAATAAAAAAATAACCCTAAAAAATTAGCCTCAAGGGTCTCCTACCACCGATCTCCCATCGCCAGTCGAGACTTTCGCCCCCACTAACAAAAAAAACTTAACACTGCCACTAATATTAGTCCACCCATTCGAAGAATTCTGGTTCCGCCCTAATTTGTATACCATATTGTAGAAAATAAAATAGTGCCAATCTTTATAGCATTGGGTAGTGATATATTTAAAGGAAAAAGTTACTGAGAAATTCGAAAACAAAATTTTTTATGTAAATTTAGACAATCAAATTTTGAAAAAGCTAAAAAATATGAAATATTTCATATTCTTTATGAAAAATGATACTCAATCCAACGCATCTGTGTTTAAAAAAAATGATGATGATGAGGAGGAGGAGGATATATTGTCAATTAATTAAATAATATGATCCTTTAGCGATATCATTTTTTTCTTTATCTTTAATACTATATCTAGTTGTATAGGGTGTTACTCATAAAAAATATCTCTTAGATTATTATACCATATTAACTGAAGATAAAACATATATTTTCTAATGGACAAAAGGGAAATCTCGGTGGAAGAAGACTTTAGCTCATGCCTAATATTTGTGGCAATTTATAATACCTTGTAAGCTTGGCTCATTATGATTTGGAGGTCACAAGTTCGAGTCATGAAGATTGTCAATCTAACCCCCCCAGTACCCAACAGTGTTGGGAGCCTCATGCACTGAGTTTTCTCTTTTTACACTTATTTACTATGTTTTAAAAAATTCTTTCATAACGAGGACACGCCAATGGTCTTAACACGTGTTTAGTTTATGCGTCTTTACCTCTAGTATGAGGAACAAGAGCATAAATAACAATGGACCCTCATTTTCCATAAAGATAACTATCCTTATAACCAAGCGATGCCACGGGTGACGCCCCGTACCTCCTCCACACAAATGCACCACCGACAAGTCCACCACCTTACGCCCTAAGATATAAACCTTCCCAAATTAATGTAATATGTTTTTTTTAGCTTGTTTCTTTTTGTTATTGTTAATTTTGGTTTTCATTCAAATCGTGTGTAATCTAAAAATCTTTGATCCGATTATGCATTGCGATATATAAGTACTTTTATAAATTTGTATTTGATGCTGCTTTTTTCAGAGTTCAATCTTATTGAATCTTTTGTAAAATCAATCACAATAATCGGACATCTTGATTAATTTTTTACATATTAGTCTCGAATTTACATAATCAGATTTGTAAAGAGAAAAATTATTATCTTTTGCAATTACCACAAGTTATAAACATGTATTCATAACTTCTTCAAAGGAAGAGTTATATTATTGAAAACTAAGGATAATTACATTATATATATGTCTGGAAAGCACCATAATACAAGCCAAACATGAAAGGTGGTAACACATATTTACTTATTTAGGATGTTTCATTGATTATAACATGCCATACGCATTCGGCTTGACCTCTTGTAGGAGGTAGCCACACCTTGAACCATAATAATGACTATCATAATATTCATGGACTAAACAATTGAATCAATCTCTACCAAAGGGATTTGAAGAGCATGACTCTAACAAAACATAGGGCTTGGTCAATTGTCCTTACATTAAAGGTGTAAGAGCCTGTTTGATTTGTCACTATTAATGCCACTAGTATTTTCGTTGTCCTATTTCGACATCACAACTCCACGGGGGCTTGTGGGATCACTCTCTTTGTCCCACCTATAGGTAGAGACATGTCAACGTTAGGGCAAATAACCGTACCCCGTGTGCATATGTTTCTCATCACTTGGTCGTTAACACCTGCTACTAATGATATAGAGAGGACAGAGAAGATGACAAGTAATCTCGAGTGAAACATGGCTAAAAATTTGAATCTAGATAACTTTGGATGCCTTATGGAACTCAAAACACACAAATTTATATGAATGTAAAGGAAATGAAAAGGCTAGTCCTTTTTTATGTCTAAAGACTTTTTATCCCTTTATTGCTATAAAGGAAGTCAGAACACACAACTTGCTAGCAAAAGTGGAATTAGGTAGATCTGGCAAAATGAGGCACGACATGAATCGAAACGAAGTTATAAGTTAATGGTTGGACCCTTAATGGGTTCGGGTCATATCAGTGTCAACCCGATAAGACACGATAGTTAAAGGGTCAGTTAGTGCTGACCCCCTTCACCCGTTAATACCCGATAAGACTCGTTATGGGACATTAATTTAAGTAAATAAGATATACTCTTGAAACTTATAAATAATCTATGTTGCATAATGTTAATTTAATCATAATGAATTTTACTTGAAAGTGCCCAATATATGTGTGTTTCAAACCAAACCAATTTTTCACCAAAAAATTATCCAACTTTTAATTTCACCAAACCAAGTTGTGAAAAACCCAATTCTTACTTTAAACCAATTTTATCTTGATTATTCGTAAGCATGCATCTAGTGATTAAGGCAAGTAAAATAAAGTAAAGAATACTCACAATGCCGGATGTACGAGGAAAAAACCCAAAACAGAAAAAACAACCTCAGACTGCCCACGACAGACAATCACTATGAACAATGATTTTACAAAGAGACGTTAGCCTTACATAGTGACTCGATCCCCACGGGTCTTAATGCTCATTCTGATCTTCTACCGTTCTTCAATAGTGACCACGCAGAAGTTTCGTCTTCCACGATGCCTGTCCACAACACACGCATCCACGTATGTCTCGGTGTCCACCGATTGGCTTTGATTCGTCTACGATGTCAAACACGAAGTCCTTCTCTTTTCTTCACCGCAAAATCCTTTGATGTTAAATGATAGAACAAACTTCTTAGTGCAGCAAGATCACTTAAACATATAAGAATGATAACTCGGATCTTTACAAGCTCTAAGGATGTGTTTATGCTTTTTAAACCTTAGAAAACATGTGCCAAACTCGTACTGGAATATATTTTATTTTTTTCCAAATGCACACTTACAAAACTACGATAGAAACATGCTTTAAATAATAATTTAGCGCCGCCTCAAAAAACGTGTTATTCGAACGATAAAGCCACGTCGTTCGCGTGACATAGGCATCTCGTTTGAACGAGATCCTTATGTCGTTTGAGCGAGCTGACGTCAGTTTGACTTTCTTTGACTTTTAGTTCAAAACATCTCTTATAAAAAAGATCCAAATTAGTCAAACACTATTTCAAGCTCATCAGAATTAAATAAAAATTACATCCTTATCTTTTATAAAACAATTCCAAGCACCATTAATTATACGCATTCATACCTGAGTGATCTCGGAATGCAATTAACTTTGAAGACGAATAAACTTTCACTAATTAAACTTCGGCATGATTAATTTCATGAAGCTTTGCCGTAACGTCTTCAATTTTCTTTAATACGTCATAGACCAAGTGGGATCGTGACAAAATAAAATCTCCCTATGACATATTACAAACACAGTTTTGTTCACGAAATTAAGTCAGAACAATGCATGGACTCAATTGGAAATTTATGTCCTTACAAATCTCCCCCTTTGACTATTCCGGGACAAAACTAAACCAATGAAATTCCTAAACCGGGCCGTCAAGCCATATGACGCCTAAATCCCATCCTATAAACCCAAAACAAAAATATAGGACACAGACTAGTATATGTAGCACTGACGAGCATAAACTGTCTGAATGTGATGTAGACTTGAAATCTCGAATCGTTGAAGCATACCTACACACATAAAACAGACAAACAAATACCAAGTGAAGTATGGAGGAACATATGAAACCAATATATATATCCAAATGATACCAAAAGATAATATATACCAATATGAATAATCTCTAAAAAAATAATTTGTTAAACAATTTGAGCAACAAACTGATACCAATGTGTACTACCAATTTGTGAAATTTGAGATACCAATTTGTAAACATATGTAAACCAAAACATGCTCAAAATCTTCCCTACATAGCATACATCTCTCCCCATTTTTGTCTCAAATAGACAATCCGGTGAAAAGATAAACAAATCAAAGTATTTAGCATGAGAATATACCAATTTGAATCAATTGGATACCAATTTGAGAGTTAAAAATGCTAGATAGTCATGAAACAACCAACTAAATATGATCAAGAGATGATAAATCAGTAGCTAGTAAACCAAAGAATCACACAAAGAATATAGCAATCTAATCAGGTGTGATAAACGGACTATATGCAAAAATCCAATTTAGAACCAATAAATCATGCATATAAACTAGTCAGTCCAGAAACACTTCCAGCAGTACCAAAAATATCAGCAAATAAACTAGTTGACTGCAAACCAATCAGAAGCTAGATATCACCCTGTCGTTCGAACAAGCCAGGGACATCGCTCAAACGAGTTGAGGACGTCGCTCGAATGAAGTACAATTGTCGTTCGCGCAAGATGGACATGTCGCTTGAACGACTTCTCGCGACCTGCCAAAATTTCCTAGATTCCCAGAAATATTATATAATATTTCCCAGTGAAAAAATTTCCACAAAAAATTTCCAGGAATTAAAACAATAGGCTTTTAACACAAAACACAAAAACTCATAAAAACTAACAATGTGAGTTACATGCAAACATAGTATCGATGTGCTCAAACATGGACATGGAATGATTAGGCGTGAAACTACAACAAACGAGTCACAATTCTAACACATCGAAACGATCAAGAAGCTCTAACTGATAGCGATAAATCATCAAACTTTATCATAGCCATATGAAAATAAAAGTGTGAGCTTAATGAACTAAACATACTACATGCACACAAATCCAGAATTTTGACGATTCTACAAATAATAGCGTTAACTTGCAATGTTTCAACATTAGGATTAGTTATTCAAACCCGTTTAAATTTTTTAATCCATCCAAACTCCCTCAATAATATCATATTTTCTTTAGAATGAACTAAATAAATTTGGCCCTTTTCTTAGCATATTGCATTTTATTTTGAGCTCTTTTAAACGGTGGCTTTCACGACGAGTTAATTTTGAACTCTCACAGCCCTTTCCCGTGAATCACTCATTATTTTTACCAGTTTAAATCATCACGGTAAACGGTTCTTACATGCACACTTTTCCTTAAGTCTACTTACACATAGATGACAAGATTGAGATAAGATCGCCTCACCAAATTCAAATATGCAAGAGAAGTCAAACATTCATATAAACTCGTGCATGTGTGCAATGTTGGCATATATACAAAGTCGAATCAAAATGCATATCAACTTTGAAACAACCCCATACAAACAATGGTTAAGATCATTCTAAGCATCGATAATAATGACCAAATGTCCTAGCCACATGGATAATGAAAACGATTGTGGGGGGGGGGGGGGGGGGGGGGGGGTGATGCAAGCACACCAATATGCCACATCAAACATGTAAACTCAAAAACCAAAACCGAAAATCTTTTTGGATTTTCATATTTTGACTCGAATAAAAGAAAAATCTTTTTGGGTTTTCAAAAGTTTTCTCAAAAATAAAATCTTTTTATATTTTTCAAATAAGACTCAAACAAGTGAAAAATAAAATACAAAGAGATAAACATGTCATAACACTAGCAAATTATAAATCATGATGTAAAGGCTAGCGTATGACAAAAGATGGAAGTTACTATCCATAAGAAATAGCAAGAGATGAATCATGTGCATGCATGTGAGAATCAATTACCATCTCCAAAACGAATTTTCTAACCTAAACAGGCGTATACCTAACAAAACGAGTTTTGGGAACAAATGGAACACTACGTTTAATCTTCCTAGGGTCTTTTCTAATATCAAAACAAAGACTCCTAAGGTGACCTTTCCTACCACAATGCGAATATGTGAAAACACGACGAGGAACGGGACCTTTAGGTTGACCTTTTCTAATACCCTCGGATGTGGTTGACGCTCTAAACCAAACTATGGTTTTGTCTTTTACATTCGAACCACTAGAACAAGATAAGCCGCTACCATCACTACTCGAGTCATTTAAATAATTTTTTAACTTCAAAAACTTTAGACTCAAGCAAATGATTAGACTCCTCCAACTTTCGGGGCTCCTTTAAATTTTCAATTACTCCTAGAAGGTTATCTCGCTCCCCCTCAATGTGAGCAAACTTATCTCTAAGAGCCTTTTCTCGTGCCACAAAATCATTAATCGAATTATTTTCCTCAACGGCACAAACTTTAGAATTTTTTAAATCCTCTAACTCTTTTCCTAAATCGAAGACTCTATCATCACTGTCCTTTTTGCCCAATTTTAATATATTAAAATTTTTAAACAAGGAACTAAAGTGCTCACGACAAATATCTCTTTGAATTTGAAACGTTTGTAAATATTCAATCCTATTTTTGAAACCGAAATTTTCTTTCTCCAAAACTTCAATACATTTTGCAAACTTTAAATTCAAACGATGTAAATCGTCAAAGCTTAGAGAATCCATCGAGAGAAAACAAACACAGGAGAGATAGACAAACACACGGGATCACAAAATAAATAAATTCTATTTTTTAGCTCTAATACCAATTTGAAAGTGCCCAATATGTGTGTGTTTAAAAGCAAACCAATTTTTAACCAAAAAATTATCCAACTTTTAATTTGTACCAAACCAAGTTGTGAAAAACCCAATTCTTACTTTAAACCAATTTTATCTTGATTAATCCTAAACATGCATTTAGTGATTAAGGCAAGTAAAATAAAGTAAAGAATACTCACAACGTCGGATGTACGAGGAAAATACCCAAAATGGGAAAACAACCTCGGACGGCCCAAGCTAGACAATCAATAAGAACAATGGTTTTACAAAGACAGATTAGCCTTACACAATGACTCGATCCCCACGGGTCTTGATGCTCCTTCTGATTTTCTATCGTTCTTCAATAGTGCCCACACAGAAATTCCGTCTTCCATGATACCTGCCCACAATACACGCGTCCACGTATGTCTCGGTATCCACCGATTGGCTTTGATTCATCTTCGATGTCGAACAAGAAGTCCTTCTCTTTTATTCACCGCAAAATCCTTTGATGTTCAATAATAGAACAAACTTCTTGGTGCAGCAAGATCACTTAAACATATAAGAATGATAGCTCGGATCTTTGCAAACTCTAAGGATGTGTTTATGCTTTTTAAACCTTAGAAAACATGTGCCAAACTCGTACTGGAATGTATTCTGTTTTTTTTCATATGTACACTTTCGAAACTCTGATAGAAATACGCTTTAAATAACAATTTAGCATCGTCTTGAAAAACGTGTCATTCTAACGACAAGGCCACATCGTTCGTGCGACATAGGCATCTCATTCGAACAAGATCCTTATTTCGTTTGAGCGAGCTGGCGTTAGTTTAACTTTCTTTGACTTTTAGTTCAAAACGTCTCTTATAAAAGATATCCAAATTAGTCAAACTCTATTTCGAGCTCATTAGAATGAAAATATAGTGTAAACCATTTAAAACACTTTAAAACATTTTAAAACATTTTTCTTTATAAAAATTACATCCTTATCTTTTATAAAACTATTCCGAGCACCATTAATTATACGCATTCATACCTGAGTGAGCTCGGAATGCATCTAACTTTGAAGATGAATAAACTTGCACCTATTAAACTTCGGCATAATTAATTCTTTGAAGTCTTGCCGCAACATATTCAATTTTCTTCAATACGTCATAGACCAAGTGGGATCGTGACAAAATAAAATCTCCTTATGACCTAGTACAAACACAATTTTGTTCACAGAATTAAGTCAAAAAAATACATGGACTCAATTGGAAATTTATGTCCTCACATTACTAAATGAGAGATTTAGTAATTTCAATGAATGGGTATACATGGGTTAAAAAATAAGGTAATATGTCAACTTGTATATAATTCAAAATAATACATTATCTTAATGTGTATTAACGGTGAACACGACACGACACGTTAACATAATGGGTCGGGTTTGAATATGATTTTTTCACATGATAAATAAGTCACCCGTTTAGGCACGAACCCAATAAGACCCGAACACGATAAAAAATGACACGAACATGACTCGACCCGACCCATTGACATGTCTAGAATTAAGATTCACAGTTACTTCCACTCCTCTTATTGACTTAACCTAGCGGCTGCAATATTTTCATACGTGGATTTTCAAAGACAAAATTAGTTATAGAGTAAATTAGACATGTCCACCCTCATACCCAAAATACATACCCACCTAATAAGACAAAACCAAAGAGCCACACTTGTTTTGTCCTAACTAAAAATGACTTGGACAAAAAAATGAAAAATAGAAAATCTGTATTTTCAATAATTTTTTTTAAAAAAAGTTATTTTTAAAGAACTGTCTTTTAACTTCTTTGAAGTGTTTTAAAACAGAATTTTGAAAAAAAACATATAAATTTTTATAAATTTTTTTAACTGTTTATAAAAAAAATATAAATAACTGTTTATAAAAAAAATGTTTTTATAGAAAAATGTTTAGTATAAAAACTGTTTTAACTATTTTTTTATTTATATTTAGAAAAAAATGTATACTTCGGGATCTGAAGTGCTAAAGGTGGTAAACTTTGAGGAAGTAAAGTGCTAATAATCTTTTTTCTTCAAAAAAATCTAGAAATTGTCGATATTGTCTTTCATAATTCTTGAAATTACTGCAAAGCACTTGGAAAATCTCAAAATTTTGAAAATAAAATACTTAAAACAAAAAAGTATCTGAGTGGGAATCTAAGAGCTTAGTTATTCTTGTATTTTTCTTACCTTTGAGTCTGGAGGGTATTTGTGGTACAATAAAAATCCATATTATACTATTTTATACTGAAAAAAGTGGCCATAATTTACCTTTTTTTATTTATCGAAAATCGAAATTACCAAAATTTTTGTGATTGATATTGGTTTACACATCTGAAAAACCAATTTCCAAAATTACCGTTCCAAAATTAAACACCGAAATTACCGTCCAAAATGCGGTATTGTAACATTGTAAAAAGGATATGAAATAATTTTAAAAAAAAGATAGGAAATAATGTTATAATTTATTATTTGGGTAAAGTAAAGATGTTGTGATTAATCTGTACATAAACATATAAATTTGGGATAAAGTGATTAATTTGTCTGCCAATTATTTTTTTTTCATTCGTTTTTTTGGTGAGCAGATACAAAAAAAAATGGAGCACGTTGGAATCAATATTGGTAGCCTTAGCTTAAGATTCGAATTGCATTTACTGTCGCAAAACATTCATTAGAATTCTTTTGGTTTCTAAAATAAATCTAACTTTAGAATGGAGTTACATGGAATTAATGTAGTTTTTTTAAAGTCTTCTTCCTGAAATTTTATACTGAGCTAAAAAGTAAATAAAATATTACTAGCAAATCAAGGTAAGAAGATTTATGAATCTAAATAATTTCATGTGCGTTAAGATTAGGGGTGTGATCGCCATATACCCAATAAATTTATTGATATAAATCATCAACCACAAAGAAAAAATTAGGAAAAGATTAACTTCTCCGAAAATATTTTAGCGATGTGAGAGAGATCCAATTTTTGAATTTAAATTTGAGATACATTGATGTGTCATCACCATATTAAGTGATGTGCGGATCACATGGGTTCCACTAAAAACATCACTCAATGCGATGATGATACGTAATCTTTAGTGTTCAAAATTTTAAAGAAAGGCACTTAAACAATCTTTGTATCATACGTAATATCGATGCTTGTCGAGTAAATTTTTATATATATGTCCGAAACTCTCATGATACAATTTGTAAAGATCAAATCTTATCATACGTTCATTAATCACAACATATTGATAATTTCTTTAAGAAGAAGAACAATACTATTGAAAACTAAGGAGTATTTTTTTTATAAGTGAAAACTAAGGAGTATTACATTAGATGTATTGAAGGAGACCTATACGTAAAACAATCCAAGCGTACATGGTGCTGAAATGCACTTATTTACCTATTTAGGATGTTTCAATATTTTCTAACTGATTATAAGCATTAGGCTACACCCCTTGTAGGAGCGTAGGTGACCCTTGGGATAAAACAATGTGGGGTAGTGAAAAATCGGGTGTCAACCTAGCAATCACCACAAGAGTGATTCGAAACACAGCATTGAGGATGGGAAGGGAGCAAGCATTTACTGGAATTCCGACTCTAACAAAGAATGTGGATGGGTCGATATCAAGTGCCGCTGCCCTGATGACATAAATGTCGGTTTCATTTGTTAATGTTGATGCCCGCAGTATTTCTGTTGATGCATTTCGACACCACAACTCCACTAGGGCTTGAGGGATCACTCTCTCAGTCCCACCTATTTCTAGAGACGTGTTAACGTTGGGGCAAACCACGGTACCCCCTCCGCGTAAGATAAGAATCGGGAATATCTATTGACTCTTGACACCCATTATGGATAAAATAGATAGTAGCGAGAAGAGGACAAGTAATCTTGAGAGGAAGGCCATTGCTAAAAGATTGAATCCAGCTAGCTTGGGATGCCTTATGGAATTCAAATCACATAAATTTATAGGAAAGCAAAAGGATATAATGGGCTTTTTTTTTGTTAACATTATAGAATGAACTTCGTATAATTCCAAGCTTAAAATGTGGGAGGTGAGCGAGCACATGCAAAGTATGATTTGGCAAAAACTTATATAAACCGGATAGTAAACATTAAAGCGTCCATAAAAGTCAATCTTCACCGGGCATTACGCTCAACAAATGAAATCACTATGAAAGGGAGGTAATACACAAGACATACGGGCATAAAGAGTAAATGTAAATGGAAAATAGGCAGCGCACATGTCACTAATGAAGAACCCTATAAATAAAATGAAAAACTGTAATCTCAATGAAAGATACCGCTCATTTAAAGAGTGAAATGCATTTTCACATATTATCAAAACTACTTAAAATTTTGAATTTAATTCACCCTAGGATCACATAGGACTTGTAGGGTTGTAATTTAGGTTAGGCTCTGCTTATGAGATGAAGGAAATATGTACGAATTCAAAGTGCTCAAAGAAGCACACTCGGGATAATGAAAACTGTGGGAAAATACATAATTGGAATATGATTCCATAACAAGCATTGAATATAACAATGGAGAGAGTAAACAAAGTTTATTTAACATTATACACAATATATACAAATTTCTCTTTCTTTTCTTTTCTTCTTTTTCTTTCTTTTTCTTTTGTTTTCTACTTTCTCTTTTTCTTCTCTTTTTTCACTTCTTTTTTTTCTTTACTTTTCTCACTCTCACATGCTTAATTGCAACCACATAACACGATCATCATTCAATCCCAAGTATCATTCCAAATAAAGGTACGGAAGGTGATATATATGGTTTAAAACTTCAATGTGGAGTTGGTTATGGAATTTGGGGTTATGAAATGAAGGCTATATTTAGGATCAAAGGGGTCGCTGGGGGAAAACATTTAAGGTGAGGTCAATGTCAATATGGGTGATATAATAAAGATGAATTATGATCATTTCCTAAAGTTTACGCAATTCTCGAGTCAAAACGAACTTTGAAAATCATTCTCAAGTAACACATTCAAAAAAAAGGAACCCAATTAAAGACCGATAAAATGAAAGAATATTGAGATTACCAATGACTGTAACGTTTTTAAAGAGGAAAGATAAGTCTATAACACTCACAAACGAAGAAAAGCCCAAATCTCACTAGGTGTGAGTATATACAATTCAATAAAAGATTACCGGGTCATAAAAATCTTAAACCAAATCAATAAAGAAAGAAAAGTATATGTGCTCATGGGATTAAAGTTTAATTCATGAAGTTATTCATAATATCAATAATTGAGGACTGATATCTAATGAGTTATAAAATCGAGAACATGTATCATTGAATTGTCTATTGGATCGGACATTTATTAAAATTTGTTATCGAAAACAAAAGCAAAATGCCCAACAAAGGAGAAAAAAGAAATAAAATCTTTTTGAAAATTTTGATTTTTGACAAGAAAAGCATGCTTGGAAAGAACACATAATCAAATCAAAGAATCTACCAAGGAATGGATAGAATATCCCACACCCCCTAACTTAAAACATGACATTGTCCTCAATGTGAATTAAGAACCAAGTTAAAGAGAGGAAAATAGTGATATTACTTAAAATGGAGCGATCTCGTGAAAGTACAAGTCCAATAATTCTACAAAAACATGTTAGTACCAATCATAGCAAAAACAAATAACACAAACTTAACTAATTAAACTAGACAATAAGTAAGAATAAAGAAAAATAAGGAAAATAAAACAAAAATAACTATTTACAACCTACAATTTTAAGTTCAACTAACTATATACTAGAAGTTAAAATTTTATGGGTCCACCCAAAATACGATTTGACTTTGGAGGATCAACGGGGCACCCTCCATTTCATGCATACCTTCTCAAAAATAGGAATTCCGTTCAAACAACGGAATACATGTGTAAGGCGAAAGAAATGAACCATCACCAATTAAATTTTTTGGAGGGATGATGGAGGATTTGAATAAAACGGGTGACAAATACACAAGGGGGCAAAAAATAGAATTTTCTCCCAAATATTTTACAATTGGAATGGGAGGTGGTGCACATGGAAGCAAAGATGTATTCATGGAAAGAAACTCAAGAAATTACTCCTCATCGGAGAAAGGGTTCAACGTTTTAAAGTTTGGCACTAATTCATCGGGTACTTACATCGGTTCGACAATATTGAATAAATATGGGGACGAAAGAAATTCAAACTCAAGTGATGAGTCATCATCACTTGAAGATTGAGTTTCAAAGGAAATAAGGTAATTTTCAATGAAATATTTGGGTCCAAACAAGAAATCATTTCATTGCAAATGGTATCTACATCTATTTCTTCCTCCTTTTCATTCTCTATTATACCATGGACCAAGTCAAGAATGGTTTGTTCTAAAGTAGGCACAAAATCCTCAATTGGTTCAAAACATTCCTCGACTTTGAAAGTCTCGAAAGAAAAATCGTCATCAGATTCAATTAATAAATCCAACTCATGCCCCCAACAACGATTTTCTTCCCGATAACGGTTTTCAAATTTCTCACTTTCAAGAATGCGCAAGCCCTCACCGAAAGTCATAGTTCGAGACACGGATTCTTGCAAATGAGAACTTTAAAAATAATTCTCGGAACTACTATCAAAATCATTATTATAAGAATTTTTCGTTTTAACATTCTTATCATAAGGATCTTGTAGCCCAAAATTGGAATAATCATTCTCAAAATTCTTGTAATCCATAACTTGACTTTCGTAATACTTACCTAAAGACATTTTAGATGTTTCAATTTTTTGGGTTTGTAAGTATTGACCAAAACTCATAGGTGTAGGGGAATTTTGAGAATTATCATTACGATTATCGAAAAAATTGGAATAAGACATGTTTACCCCAAAGAAGGCTCGAGATGGCAAATTTCACAAAGTGATGCGCATCCGAAAAATTCAAGTGTTTCTTAGCGCTCAAATGTAAAAGTCTTACAAAAATAGATAAAAAAATATTAATAGAAAGAAAAAATAGTAGGAAATATTAACTCAATTATATTCTAAAACAAACAAGTCCCCAACAACGACGCTATTTTGATAGCACATGGAAAACTGCGGTGCAAGAGTCACCCTACGTCGTCCTTTTGTTTTCAGCTCCAATCGCTATGCAAAAACCTAGACTATTGACTACACTCTTTTACGTGAGTATAACGGTCAGTCCGGGTATCGAAAATCCACAGAGACTAGTTGCTAGAATTATATTGGTTCAATATTTCTCAAATAAAAGTGTAAAAGATAATTGTTAACAAAAAGAAAATATAACTAGGCATGTATGTTTAAACTAAGATTAAACAAAGGAATAAGAACTATAGGTTGTGACTAGTATCCCTCACCTCGATTTAATGCATATAAATGGCTACATGTAACTACAAATTTACTAAGATTGAATCTCATTTCGACAAGTAATTAAATCTAGAGTTGTCACCCTATAAATTCACACAAAATCCTAATATGATTTTGACGTAAACAAATATCCCGAAAATTACAAACGTAAGGTCATAAATACGGAGCATACATGATATACCCCGTTGAATATCCTCGGCATAAACTCAAGGACAACCCAATCGAATTAAATGCATAAACTCTATCACCAAACCAAAGCAACCCATTGAAACCAATGTGAGTTCAATCAATCACAACCTAGGTTAATTTATATATAAAGCATCATAAATGACATGTATTTAAATGCAAAAATTAAAACCTAATTAACAAAGAAAGTAAATAAAGCATTGAAAACCTAATTAAACAAAGAAATACAAGGAAATAACAAAGCTTAAAGCAAGAAAAGACAACAATGGAAACTATTTTAATGGTGAAGAAAGTGAATAGTAACTTACAATATCCAAATGGAACAAACCGTAGGAGAGAGAAGTGTGACAACCCACTCATACAAATAAGGGGTGGCTAGCCCGTTGCTCAAATAAAAACAGGAATCGTAGATGGATCATCCTCAGCAGCACAACAATATAATAAGTACACGGGACAACCACCCTATATTTAGGAAAAACAGGTTGCCAAAAATTTAGTCTTATAAGTTAAGGAAAGAATTTAAACAACCCAATTTGAAAAGAAAGTGGAAACCCAAAGAACTTATATTACATCCGCATCGAATATACAATAAGGAGACCGAATATGCTGTCGGTCAACAGTCACTACAACGTAATACAACAGTTTAATTTAAGTTACATAATACATTACAATAAGCAAATACAATAGCTTGGGTCACACGCCCGAGTAAATGACCCAATCATAACTAGAGTACAAAAATGAAGGCGTCTAACAACATATCCCGTAATATTCGCAAAGTATCACAGCTCCCCAAAAATACCGGAATAGGAAAAATCAGTTCGAGCGTCCTTGCGGCGGAGCACCTGAGCAGATACAACAATCATACACAACAAGAAATATGAACGGGTTAGGGCGCCCGGTTTTAAATGATAACCAGATGAATAAAGAGTATGACAGTTATGAACAGTAAATCATGATTGATAGTAATAAGAATCTACCTACACAATTCAATACATGAACTAAAACAAATTAAATGATCATAAGTTTAATTTAGTTATGCAAGAAGATATGAATAATTATCATTAATCAAAAACTTCCATCATTCTCACTGATTCATTTCATTGTTCCGTTCCTTATCAGGAAACATAATCACAATTTTATGCTCTTTGTGGCATTTATCATAATTCAAGTCCCACTTGAATAAGAATAGTTATATTCATATACATATAACGATTCTAAGACCGCCCGTCCAGGTTTCCCCACTGTGCGCGCCCCTAAATGACCATCATCTTCCAGGCCTATCAACCAAGACAACCTGGGTACCTACAACGCAAGACATTGGGAAGCGGCCATATGCTTGCGGGAGAGTCATAACCACACCCGGAGTTACCTCACCATCGTAGAAAATATACAAATAAGTGCTCATATGGCCTAGGATTATATCTACCCTGCATTCATTAGCTAGGGGGCTTCACCTCACGCGCAAACTTCCCTTATGATGGCATTTAGAGAGGTGTGTTTAAGTAAATTAACATCTACCAAACTCATAATTAAGTAAATTATCATTTACCATATTCAATTTAATTTTCATTTCCATTTTAATGAATACATCATATTATATCCGGAGCCATACTCATTTCATGACATCAATACAACCTCAATGAATAAATAAATTCTCAATTTATTCTCCAAACATTTTGTTGTGGTGTTATAATCAACCACCAAGACTATCATACCTCGATCGAGTCTCTAAAGTCTCCCAATATGACCTTATAACTCCTAGACTCCTAAGAAATAAATAAAGGAAAAGAATGCCCTACCATCAATTCGTAAACCCCCAAAATAACCCTATTTAATCCAATTCTAATCTAGGGTAGTTAAATAACTCATCTAGGACTCTAGGACTCTAAGTTTACTTCATACAAGAAGGTTCCTAAGTTCTAAGCCCAAAGAAAAAGGATCAAAATTGAGTTAGGAAAATAACTCAAAACTGCAGGATTTTAATATCAATTCGCCCTGGCCGAATCAATTCGGTCTGAAAACGAATCGATTCAGACCAGCTGAATCGATTCGGACAGAAGAACCTGGCATTCTACATAATTGCCGAATCGATTCGGACAGGCCGAATCAATTTGGTCCACTCATACCTGTAAGTTGCCCCTATAGCGAATCGATACGCTAGGGGCGAATCGATTCGCCCAGCCCAGAATTGCCTAATTAGGCTATGGAGTCTTGGAATCCAAATTTCCCCCAACACATTTCTACCCAAAGCAAGATCATTTATTGCAACCATCTACACATAAATGCATCTAGAAAATATAATTTACCCCCATAAACATCTCAATCAACTTTCAAGAGTTGAAAACCTATAATCCCAATTCAAACCCTAACATTGTTAAACCATAACCAATCCACAACAATCAATACAAATTATTCATCTTAAACCATATATTAGCAAGTAGGAAACTTGTCTTGAGGTAGAAATCTCAGATTTCTTTATGGTAGCAAAAATCCCAAGCCTCAATCTTCAATTTCTTTCTTTTTCTTCTCTTTTCTCCTCAATTATCTTCTTCTCTCTTTCTCTCTAGGTTAGTAAATACACTTAAGAGAAATAAGTGAAATGCAAGACTTAAATCGTGGCTATAGTCTAATTTCCCAACTTAAATGGTTAATACCACATTAAAATGACTCACAACTACACATGTATGTTAAAACCAGTCAAAAGTGCCCAAAACATAAAAATACAATATGGCACTTATTTCTACTATCTCGCACATTTCGGGACTAACTACGCCCTCTAAATTGACATCCAAAAAATTTATAAATCATTTCAGGTTCAGGTTTCATTTAAACCATAAATGTCATTTAAAGCATATGACACTATAAAATGCAACGTGATGATATTTACATACACATACGGTAAATATGCAACAATTTAGTAAATATTAACTTTCAACTCATTCAATTAATATTTACTCCATTTCTCAACATTTTATATAATTACTTCACACAGTAAATCAATATAAAAAATAAGTTCTCAAAAGCGAGGGTTGTTACATACTCCCCCCCCCCCCCCCTCCTTATGAGGCAAGTTTGCCCTCAAAATTCAGGCGTACCTTGTATAAAGAGATGCGGATATTTTTCCCGCATATCGTCCTCATGTTCCTATGTTGATTCCTTGGCGTCGTGACGGCCCCATTGAACTTTCACCAAGGGCACCATTCGATATCTCAATCTACGTTCCCCGTGCTCTAAGATTGCAACAGGTTGTTCTTCATACGAAATATCGGGTTGCAACTCGATATCCTCCAAAGAAATATGCTAAAGGGCTCCTTTACACCTCTTATACTTCTTCAAAGAGGAAACATGGAACACATCATGGATTTGTTGTAAGTGTTCCGGTAGGTCAAGTTAATATGCCACTGGACCTACTTTGGCAATGACGGGAAAAGATTCCACGTAGCGCGGCGCAAGCTTTCCTTTCTTCCCAAAGCGCTTAATACCCTTCATTGGTGACACTCGCACCAAGACTTAATCTCCAATTTCCAACTCTATATGCCTTCTATTCCCCTCGGCGTAACTCTTTTGATGATCTTGAGCTATTCGAATGCAATTCCGAATGAGTTCAATCTTGGAAGAAGTATCCTGTATTATTTACGATCCAAGAAACTTATTATCCCCCACCTCCAACCAATAAGTGGGCGACCTACATGGCCGACCATAAAGTGCTTCATAGGGTGCCATCCCTATAGTAAATTGGTACGAATTATTATAAGAAAATTAGACCAAAGGGAGATATTGTTCCAACCACCTTTGAAATCAAGCACACACATTCGGAGCATGTCCTCCAACATTTGGTTGACTCTTTCTGTCTGCCCATCTGTTTGAGGGTGATAAGAAGTACTCAATTTCAATTCGGCTCCCATAGCCTCTTGGAAACTTTGCCAAAAGTGGGAAACAAAAATTTTATCTCTGTCGGAGACTATATTTATTGGCACCCCGTGGAGCCTAACAGCCTCCTCAATAAACAACCGGGCATAATGAGCAGTATTGTAGTCAGTACGTACCGGTAATAAATGTGCCGACTTAGTCAAATGATCAACGATAACCTAAATAGAATCGTGACCATTTTGCGACATTGGCAAGACCGTGATAAAGTCCATCGATAGACTCTCCCACCTCCACACCGGAATCTCCAAGGGTTACAACAAACCCGTCGGTCGCTGATGATCTATCTTGACCAATTGGCAAGTATCACATTGGGATACGAACTCAGAAATATCCCGCTTCATGCCTGCCCACCAATACTGACAGCGCATGTCTTGGTACGTCTTGTCCCCACCAGGATGCACTGAAAATTTAGACCCATGAGATTCTATTATCACGGCCCGTCATAAATCCCCTTCGTCTGGGACAATGAGTCTCCTGTGGAAACGTAATTCACCCTCTGAACTTATAGAGTAGGATTCCGCTCCCTCGGTCAACAATTGGCGTATACGGTCCTGACAACTCTTATCCCTTCCTTGATCTTCTATAACTTTTACCACAATAGTAGGCGTTACGGTCAACACTGACATAAATGCCCTAGCAACTACATCCTCCTGACTAAGATCCTTCCATTTGGCTTTCCATACCTCCGTTAACTCCCCATCGGGCTTTCTACTCAAAGCATCTGCGACCACATTCGCCTTTCCCGGGTGATAGTGGATGTCAAATTGATAGTCTTTCACAAACTCTAGCCATCGGCGTTGTCTCATATTTAAATCTTTCTGTGAAAATAAATATTGCAACGATTTGTGGTCCATGAAAAGACTAAATTTCTTCCCTAGGAGATAATGCCTCCAAATCTTCAAGGCAAAGACAACTGCGGCAAGTTCCAAATCATGCATCGGATAATTCCTCTCATGGGGCTTTAGCTTGCGAGAAGCATATGCAATATCTCGTTGCTCTTGTTGAACTATACCTCCCAATACTTGTAGAGATGCATCGGTAAAGACTAAATATTCCAATCCTGGCCTTGGTAACGCAAGGACTGGAGCAGAAGTCAACCTGTCCTTAAGCTCATCAAAAGACGACTGACAAGAATTATCCCAAACAAACATCACCCCTTTCCAGGTTAAATTTATCAAAGGGCTAGCAATTTTAGAGAAACCCTTGATAAACCAGCGGTAATAACCCGCCAAACCCAAAAAACTACGAATCTCGATAGGTGTCGTGGGATGACCCCACTCCTTCACCGCAACAACTTTACTTGGGTCTACCGAAATGTGACCCAAAAACTGTACTTCCTGCAATAAAAAACCACACTTTTGGAACTTGGCATACAATTGGTGATCCCTCAACCTTTGTAGGACCAACCGCAAATGAGTAGCATGATCGACTTCTGACCGAGAATACACAAGGATGTCGTCGATGAACACAATAACAAACTTGTCCAAGAAGTCTCGAAATACCCTCTTCATGAGATCCATAAACACGGCGGGGGTATTGGTTAGTCCAAAGGGCATAACCAAAAATTCATAGGACCCGTATCTTGTTAAGAAAGCAGTTTTGGACACATCTTGCTCCCGTATCCGCAACTGGTGATACCCCATCCTCAAATCTATTTTAGAGAAGTACGACGCTCCCCTAAGTTGATCAAACAAATCATCGATCCGAGGCAATGGGTATTTGTTCTGGATGGTGACTTTATTCAATTCCCTATAGTCAACACATAACCGGAGAGAACCGTCCCTTTTCTTCACAAACAACACCGGAGCGCCCCACGGCGACATGCTTCGCCTAATAAACCCTTGCTCTAACAAGTCCTGAATCTGATCCCTTAACTCCCTCATCTCAACAGGAGCCATACGATATGGATCTCTCACAATCGGTCTCATTCCCAGTGCTAAATCAATTATAAATTCAATCTCCCGGCTCGGAGGCAAACCCGGTATTTCTCAAAAAATATCTTGGAAATCTCTAACAATCGAAATAAAATCTAAAGAAACTACTACATCTTGAGAAGTCTCCTCCGCAATACAATACAAGTAAGTGCTAGTACCTCCTTTTGAACGAGGCATAACCACTAAAAACATTTCTTGCCCCGGAATGGAAAAAATTATACTTTTCCCATAGCAATTAACTATCGCATGATACTTCACTAGCCAATCCATACCCAAAATCACATCATACCCGACCATATCAAGGACGAGCAAATCGGCCTCAAAACACAAGTTACCAAGAGTTATTCCTACTTGTTTACAAACAAAGAAGATGAGTGAACCGTCACCCATAGAAGACTCAACACTAGTGAAGGTACTCTCTGCATATTTAATCAACTATGTAGTCTGAGCAAAACTTCTAGAAATAAAAGAGTGTGTCGCACCTGTATCAAACAAAATACGACCCATGTGCCCCTGAATGAGAAACTTACCCTCCATAGTTGGCGGCGCGGGCGGAGCCGAAGGAAGCATAGCATCCTGAGTGTGATAGACACGCCCAAACTTTAGCTGTACCTGTTGTGGAGGGACGATCGGGTTGGGAACTGGTGGCGGTAACTGAGCCTGTGGCTGTGGTGTGATCCTAGGAAGCTGTCCCCCAATCAAGTGAGGGAACGTCCTCTTGAAATGGCCCGGCTCTACACACTGAAAACATTGATTCATCATATTCTCTTGGTTTCGGCCCCGATTATTTTGAGTCTGCCCGAAGCCTTGGCCCGGATGGCCTCTACCTCCATTTCCACCTCTACCTACTTGATTTGGTTGCAGTCCACCTTCACCTTGCCTATTGTTATTGCCACCCGCAATAAACCAACCAAAACGTTGCCGTTTAGACAAATCCCCTTACTGGGGATCCCTTTCTTTCTGTTTATTTCCCGAAGATTGGGATGAAGGAAATGTTCCTCCTCTAGTACCATTGACTCTAGGTTTCCCCGCTTGCCCCATCACTACGCTTTATTACTACTTTGGACATACAACCGATGCTCTTGGCAATGAAGCAATGTCGCACTCATCACATCCCCAAAAGTCTGCAAAGCTGGATTGCCCAACAAATGTTATCGGATTCTCCAGTTTAAACCTCCCATAAACTTCAATATTTTCCTTTTTTACGGATTCACCTCGTTCGATACAAAACTTGCTAATCGGGTGAACTCCTCCTCATATTCCGCAACTGACCGCTCCCCTTGTACCAAATCTTGAAGTTTTCTTCTCATCTCCCTATGAACCGCGGGAGGGAAATACTTCTGATCAAACAGAACCTAGAAATCGTTAATAGTCATAACATCCCTCTGCTCTGGCGTAGTCATAGACTCCCACCAATGTAACGCAAATTCGACGAGCTTGAAAGTAGCAAGGACTTGTTTCCTCTCCTCACTACACTCTACCATACGTAGGTGGCGCTGCATATCCTTCTTCCACTGATTAGCTCTAATGACATCGGAACCTCCTTCAAATTCTGGGGGATGGCCTTTTAAAAATGACTCTCTAACCCTCTCCCACGGAGAAGGTCCCATAGGAGCTTGTACATCTAGAGCCCATGGTGGTTGGACTTGTGGAACTTGTTGAACTACGGTGATCATAGCATCATTAACCGCTTGGGCAACGATATTTGCTACATCAGCAGCATTTATAGTTCCTTGTTGTTGTGGTGGTGGAGGACCAACATCCTCATCTACGACCCTATTCCTTCTAGAGGGGCGGCCTCTCTTAGGCGGCATCTGAAATAAAGAAGCAATAGAGTTAGAATACTATATAGAAAAATCTATTTTGCAGAAGATCGCAAATATAGACAACAAAATAGTCATATCATTAAGCTCTATATCAAAGAACGCTACGGTAGAACGTGACAAGTCCGCATAGATCCTAAAGACTCTAGAACCTGATGCTCTGATACCATTTGTGACAACCCGCTCATCTAAATAAGGGGTGGTCAGCCCGATGTTCAAATAAAAATAGGAATCATAGATGGATCATCCTCAGCATCACAATAATATAATAAGTACCCGGGACAACCACCCTATATTTTTGAAAAACGGGTTGCCAAAAATTTAGTTTTATAAGTTAAGGAAAGAATTTAAATAACCTAATTTGAAAAGAAAATGGAAACCCAAAAGAACTTATATTACATCCGCATCGAATATACAATAAGGGGACCGAATATGATGTCGGTCAACAGTCACTACAATGTAATACAACAGTTTAATTTAAGTTACATAATACATTATAATAAGTAAATACAATAGCTTGGTCGACACGCCCGAGTAAATGACCCGATCATAACTAGAGTATAAAAATGAAGGCGTCTAACAACATATCTCGTAATATCTGCAAAGTATCACGACTCCCCAAAAACACCGGAATAGGAAAAATCAGTACGGGCGTCCTTGCGGTGGAGCACCTGAGCAGATAAAAGATTCATGCACAATAAGAAATATGAATGGGTCAGGTCCCGATTTTATATGATCACCAGATGAATAAAGAGTATGATAGTTATGAACAGTAAATCATGATTGATAGTAATAAGAATATACCTACACAATTCAATGCATGAACTAAAACAAATTTAAATGATCATAAGTTTAATTTAGTTATTCAAGAGGATATGAATAATTATCATTAATCAAAAACTTCCATCATTCTCACTGATTCATTTCATCATTCCATTCCTTATCAGGAAACATAATCACAATTTTATGCTCTTTGTGGCATTTATCATAATCCAACTCCCACTTGAATAAGAATAGTTATATTCATATACATATAACGATTCTCAGACCGCCCGTACGGGTTTCCCCACTATGTGCGCCCTTAAATGACCATCATCTTCCAGGGCCTATCAACCAAGACAACCTCGGTACCAATAATGCAAGACGTTAGGAAGCGGCCATATGCCTGCGGGAGAGTTATAACCACACCCAAAATTACCGCACCATCGTAGAAAACATACAAATAAGCGTTCATATGGCCTAGGACTATATCCACCATGCATTCATTAACCAGGGGGCTTCACCTCACGCGCGAACTTCCCTTATGATGGCATTTAGAGAGGTGTGTTTAAGTAAATTAACATCTACCAAACTCATAATTAAGTAAATTATCATTTACCATATTCACTTTCACTTTCATTTCCATTTTAATGAATACATCATATTATATTTGGAGCCATACTCATTTCATGACATCATTGCAACCTCAATGAATAAATAAATTCTCAATTTATTCTCCAAACATTCTGTTGTGGTGTTATAATCAACCACCAAGACTATCATACCTCGATCGAGCCTCTAAAGTCTCCCAATATGACCTTACAACTCCTAGACTCCTAAGAATTAACTAACGGAAAAGAATGCCCTATCATCAATTCGTACACCCCCAAAATAACCCTATTTAATCCAATTCTAATCCAGGGTAGTTAACTAACTCATCTAGGACTCTAGGACTCTAAGTTTACTTCATACAAGAAGGTTCCTAAGTCCTAAGCCCAAAGAAAAAGGATCAAAATTGAGTTAGAAAAATAACTCAAAACTGCAGGATTTTCGAATCGATTCGCCCTGGCCGAATCGATTCGGTCTGAAAGCGAATCGATTTGGACCAGCAGAAATCATTCGGACAGAAGAACCTGACATTCTTCATAATTGTCGAATCGATTCGGATAGGCCAATTCGATTCGGTTCACTTAGACCTATAAGTTGCCCCTATAGCGAATCGATTCTCTAGGGGCGAATCTATTCGCCCAGCCCAAAATTACCTAATTCGGCTATGGAGTCTTGGACTCCAAATTTCCCCCAACACATTTCTACCCAAACCAAGATGATTTGCAACTATAATTTACCCCAATAAACATCTCAATCAACTTTCAAGGGTTCAAAACCTACAATCCCAATTCAAACCCTAACGTTGTTAAACCATAACCAATCAACAACAATCAATAAAAATTATTCATCTTAAACCATATATTAGCAAGTAGAAAACTTTCCTTGAGGTAGAAATCTCATATTTCTTTGTGGTAGCAACAATCCCAAGCCTCAATATTCAATTTCTTTCTTTTTCTTCTCTTTTCTCCTCAATTCTCTTCTTCTATCTTTCTCTTTTAGGTTAGTAAATACACTTAAGAGAAATAAGTGAAATGCAAGGCTTAAATCATGGCTATAGTCTAATATCTCAACTTAAACGGTTAATACCACATTAAAATGACTCACAACTACACATTTATGATAAAACCAGTCAAAAGTGCCTAAAACATAAAAATACAATATGGCACTTATTTCGACTATCTCGCACATTTCGGGACTAACTACGCCCTCTAAATTGGCATCTGGAAATTTTATAAATCATTTCAGCTTCAGGTTTCATTTAAACCATAAATGTCATTTAAAGCATATGACACTATAAAACGCAACATGATGATATTTACATACACATATGATAAACATGCAACAATCTAGTAAATATTAACTTTCAACTCATTCAATTAATATTTACTCCATTTCTCAATATTTTATATAATTACTTCACACAGTAAATCAATATAAAAAATAAGTTCTCAAAAGCGAGGGTTGTTACAAGAAGCTCCCACTCAAGATACCCTCATTCGAACCTAAACTAACCTAAAATACAATATCTCCCCAAGATAAACAAAAGCCCCCTCAAATATAAAAGTTACAAATAAAGAAAAAGAAAAAGAAACTAAAGAAAGAAAGAAAAAGCGTGTTGGAATTGCTATACCCGGTCGACTGCAGGTGGGAGGCCAGTCGATCGGTCCCCCGGGAAAAAGCTTACTGCTTCGTTCGTAAGGAAAAATCTGATTCGCCGGTCGATTGATGTCCAGGAGACATTCGATCGGTCATCTGTTTTTATGGCTACTTGATTCATATAAAGGGTGAAAAGGGTGCATATGGGAATGGCCATATCTTCATCATTCGGACTCCAAATGACGCGTCGTTCATGGTCACGCGAAGCTAACTCGACGAAATATGCTTTCATAGAATCCCACTGAGCCGGAGATGAAGTGTGAAGTGTTTCATGCCCTTGAAGTTGACTCCGATGACAGAACTTCTCCGAAAGGCAACCAATCCTCACTTTAAGCATTCCAATACCTACAAAAGATCAATTAAATCCTGGAAAGCATATAAACATACATACTAAAGGTTGTCTGGTTAACGAGCATAAATATAGGCATAAAGAACACAAAAGGTGATAGAATGCATAAAGAAAACGGTCACGAGTATGCAATATTTTTGATGTATCATATATATATAGGGAGAGGTTCACAAGTGGACCTAAAAAGCGGACTTTTTAATGAACACTAAAAAAACACCTAACAACTCATTAATTTTAATTCCTATAGTATAATTGGTTCGTGCCAATGGAAATGAGCACGCGTGTGACCCCCTTACCACCCCTACCCCCCCCCCCCCCAACCATGGCAGACCACTAGTTAAAAAAAATCAAGTTGATGGAATGCTTACTTACGGTTAAGGCTGCCATAGTTGGGGGGAGGGGGCGTGAGGGGGAAGGTGAGGAATGGGGGTTGGAGGGGTGTACAAAATATATTCGATTGACATGCATGTGCATTGTCGCTGACGCGGACCAATTACAACATAAAAACTAAAATTAATGGGTTGTTAGGTGGTTTTTGTTAAGGTCCATTAAAAAGTCCGCTTTTTAGGTCTACTTGTGATCATCTACCTGTATATATATATGTATAATAAGTTATAAAACTTATGTATGTCATAAAATAACACTATGATGTCATCAATATGAATTGTTTTTGCACTCCCTATTTTACCCCTCAAATTTTTGATTTCCCCCTCTTTTCTTTCTCAATACTTAATTACCACCCTTCCGCTTTAATTCAAACATAAGGTCTTTTTTGGTAAATTGCTTCTCTTTGTACTATCTCACCCACACTCGCGACCATACACACTCTCCTTCTCAAACTCTCAAAATTGGAACCCCACTCCACACCACACCACAGACCCGAAACCCTCTCTCTTCTCCATTTTTAAGGTATTATCTCTCTCTGCTATGGGGTTATTGATATTTCTATATTGACGAAATCAATAGAGTATATACGAGAGATTATTTTGTTTTACTATTTGTTTTGTTCACACCATTCTGATTTTCACGAAATCAAAGATCTATTTTATACAATCATGAAATCAATTGGGATTTGGGGTTGATGATAAATATTTCGGATATTTTATTTTTTGATTTTTTTGTAGTTATAAATATATCTGAAGATTATTTTGCAATTTGTCCAAATAGTTGCATGTAGATCTGAAAGTGTTGGGTTTTTCAGATCTATTAGTTGAGTAAGTCATTATCTACATTTTGGGGTTACGATTGGGGATTGGAGATAGAGATTTTTTTTCTTTATTTTTTGATTAGCCTTATCATTTTATTAATATCTGATTGTTTTCTCTTTTTTCCAGATCTATGAATATCAATGTGCGTATTGGATCTACGAATATCTATGAATATCAACGGTTTCGTGTATGTTGAAAAAAACTTTGTTGGTTGCATAGAATGACCTTTTAATCAGGTAGTTTGTTGGTGTTTTTTTATTTTCATTAGTGATTTGAGTTGTGAAGGGAAAATATATATTTTGAGAGATGGGGGTTTATTTTAATGCAATTTGTGCATTTGGAACATCAATGGTGGATTTTAATTCTTGGTCTATTATTTTTGAGTGCTCAAATTTAGCTTGATGATATGGTTTTTCCCTTTTAACTGGATTCTTATATAATATTGTAGATACTTAAATTTAGGAATGCTTGATTGATCTATGTTTTTAATTTTTTTCTGAGGAAAAACATTCATTTTATATCTGTACACCTTATGCTCTGTTGTTTAATACTCCCAAGTTTTAGTATTTAAAATTTTACGCTTTGTTAATTCTATATAATTATACATATTTTATAGGGTTCCCTTATGTCCAAATCGTACATAGGATCATACAGATCATCGTATCGAAGACCGTATTTGCGGAGGTGATTGGAGACGGTTTTCAACCTGGCCCCTATTCAACCAACTTGGCCAACATTTCTCATATAGTCATTGTTAATACCTATTTATCAGCTTTCAACTACACCAAATCTGCCCATTTGTCAAGGTCTTTGACCTTGACAAATCCAACTTGTCAAGGTCAATGACCGTGACATTTCGAGGCGAGACAACTTTTTTGTCACGGTCGTGTCACGGTCATTGACCTTGACACAAAACTCGCGTTTTGTGTCACGGTCGTGTCGCGGTTAATGACCGTGACACGTTTGTCACGGTTATAAACCGTGACCCTTTTTTAAAAAATTGTCACGGTCAATGACCGTGACAATTCTGGGCAGAATTTAAAAAAAATCTGCTGGGCAGTATGGCCACTGCCACTGCCCAGCAGTATATTTGTACCTGTTATAGCAACGTTGTACCTGTTCCAAACATCATATATCCGAACAAACTAAAGATAATGCAAATATATATTCAAATAAGAAACTATATAAGAAGAAACAACATCACCATCAATTATCTCAAATCTACAAATTATTTGCATGGAAAAGAGATTTTGTACCGCGACGCTCGGGAACACCTCCTTATCCTTCCCTTCTCGTCCGAATAGCCACATAAGTATAGAGCATATGTGGCCTACCCTTAGGGCCACTCCCTGTCCCCTGAATTGAAATAAAGTAAAATTAGTATCCGCCCCTCAAATATAGATAAATATAAATCGTAATTGAAATCGAAATCAAAATTGACATATAAATATAAATACATTACCTGTAGTGTCGCTCAAACAGATAACTTGAGCTCATATGGCACCTACTTCCAACTAATGTACCCCGGGCAATCGTGTCAAATATAATTCTCTTCATATCTAAACACTAAGAAATACCATAATCCTATGGAGTTATGCGTTGCAAATTCCTTCCAACCGTTGTGTAGCCAAAAATCAGCAGTTGAAGTTGTCAATTCCACCTTTCAATGGTCTCCCATGTTTTGCTAGAAGTTCCAAGTGGTGGGGTATGGAAAGTGGAATTGACAACTTCAACTGGTGATGTTTGGCTACATAACGGTTGGGAGGATTTTGCAGAGCATCGCTCCATAGGATTATGGCATTTCTTAGTGTTCGAATAGACGAAGAGATTCAGTCTCCTCTCCACAAATAGGACACCTCAAATAACTATGTACTAATCACCTATTAAAGGTAAGAAGCGTATATTCATGGATTAGTATAAACAAAACTTAGATGTAGTTGTAATATTTATGTATTAATCTACTCTCCACACACGCACACTACACAAGAGTGAAAATGATAAAGTGCAGATCAAGTAAAAGCATTAAAAATGGATGGTTCGGTACAAATTGAAATATTTATTACAAATTGAAAAATTGTTTCAAATTCGGGTTATCATAAAAAATGGATTGATATTCGGTAGGAGCAGCCAAGTCATCCACACTACTATTTAGATGCCTTGGCGCGTGTTGGACAATTGACCACGGCTTGTTGTTGATATACTCCGAGTAAAACACTCGCTTAACCTTTTGAAATGCACAAACAAACGGCTCATCGCTCACGTGGTCGTTGCTCTTCAACTTGGACAAGTCAACCATGATCAAATTGGTGATAGGATCAACTTTACAAGAATTTTTATCCTCAACTCTTACCCATTCACAGTAAAATACAACCTCTTTAAAGCTTATATAATCCAATTCAAATATATTTTGGATTACACCATAGTAAGTCATTTCAGCTTCAACGAGGTTTTTATCTTTTGCGCTCGCTCGAAAGAAAGTAAGAGCCTTGTATGAAATTCCCGAGTTCTGTACATTTGTACTTTCCTCGTACACTTTAGCGCCGAAAATGTAACCGTTCAATCGATACTTTTTGTACTCTTGTGCCACGAACAAGGGTCCAGTGGCTAGACGAGCAAGCCTTGATGTCGCGTCACCCATCTTTAAGAGCTGAGAATATAGATAGATTAATTATATTAGTGGTAAAATTTGAGTGTAATGTAACGTTATATAACGACTGTTTTCATTATAATTACCTCTTGTGTCAACCATAGCCTAAATTCCCTGTCTGATTGTACCATTGTTTTTCATCTTTTATTGGTCTCACAGGCTTCATATTTACTGCATATTACAAAATTAATCATGTATAAAATAATCTAAAATAATGTTAAACATTACAATATTCGAGACTTACTTTTTCCATTCTTTGACATCTTCATGTGTGTCAAATAGATAACGAGCTACTTGTTCATGTTGCAAACTCGTTAATTTCACTCGTTTTCCCATCACATTACCACCATCATCGAGGAATTCATCAGTGTCATCAACGCTGGTCGAGTCAGGCATATATTCCCGAGTATATATTCATGACTCCACGGTGATGTATTCCTCTGCAATTGATCCTTCAATATATCGCGTATTATTGAAGTAATCTTTAAAAACTTTCATCAATCTTTCAAACGGATACATCCACCGATATCTAACTGGACCACAAAGAAGTGCCTCGTCGCATAGGGGTACCAACAAGTGAACACTTATGTCAAAGAATGCTGGGGGAAAGTACTTTTCCAATACACAAATCGCTTCGTTCACAGCCAATTTTGCGGCCACTATGTGTTCTCGATTCACTACCTTCTCACACAAGAGGGAGAAGGTAATACTAATTTTCATAATAGCCCTACGCAAATCCTTGTGCTTGGAGAAGTAGTGCTTAAACAATAGAGGAACCAATTGCATGATCACATGCCAATCGTGGGGCTTACACTTATGTAAATCATGAGTAACATAATTCACAATCCTTTGCAAGTTGGACGAAAAAGTAGATGGGCCCTTCAAATTATATATTATGTCTAGAAGCACCTTCCTTTCCTCACTCGTCAAAGTAAACGCACCAGGGGGAATTATTATCCTTCCCCTACTATCTTCTTTCAACCATAGTTGTGGCTTAAGTTTTAACATTTTAAGGTCTTTTTGCGCATTTTCTCCATCCTTCGAATGAATCCCTCCAAGGCAAGTACCCACAATATGTTCAGCGAATTTCTTCTCTGCATGCATCACATCCAATACATGGCGCACCGGGTTTTTCTTCCAATAAGGCAAGTCAAATAAAATTGACCTCCAAGACCGTTCCTTTCTTATCTCAGTTTCATTCCCAGTTGGGGTCTTCTTATGCTTGACATTCTTAAATTTGGGATTCTTACCTGGCATATTTGGGCCACATTCAGAAGATTTACTTTTAATTTCTGAACCCGAAAGTTATCTCGGCGGTAGCCTATGTTCAACTCCACCCAATAAAAAATTGGAACCATTCTCAAATCTAAAACTATGAGCTGGAGGTAAAAACCTCCTGTGGCAATGGTATACATTTTTTAAGCTAGAGGATAGACGAAGAGATTCAGTCTCCTCTCCACAAATAGGACACCCCAAATAACCATGCACTACACATCCGGATAATGTCCCATAAGCTGGAAAATCATGAATTGCCCACATCAACATAGCTTTCAGCGTAAACTCTTCGTTTCTAAAAGAGTCAAATGATTGCACACCCTCTTCCCACAACTCATTTAATTCTTCTACCAAAGGAGCCAGGTAGATATCAATGTCATCACTTGGTGCCTTTGGCCCAGGTATCAATAAAGCCATCATCGAAAATTCAGGTCTCATACACTGTGAAGGAGGGAGGTTGAGTGGGGTTAGGATCACTGGCCATACACTCTGATTGGTGCTTAGATTTCCAAATGGATTGAAACCATCTGTTGATATAGCCAAACGAATGTTGTGTTGTTCTCGAGAAAAATCGGGATACTCAAAATTCATCCTCCGCCAGGCAGTAGAATCAATAGGATGACGCATGATATTACCCCCTACTTCTGCCCTAGCATGCCGAGTCATTGCCTCTGCAATCCATGGTACTGTGAAAAATCGCTTTAATCTAGGCCCAACGGGAAAATATTTCAATACTTTTTGAGGCACTTTTGAGCTTGTGCCTTCCTTACTAGTAGATTGGACATATCTAGGTTCATCGCATACCGGACAACGATCGAGATTTTCATACTCCTTTCGGTATAGTATGTAGTCATACACACAAGCATGAATCGATATATACTTCATTCTCAAACCTTTCAAACTGTTCTTCATAACAAGATAGCTATTTGGAAGTGTATTCACCTTGGGTAATAAGCCCTTCACCCATTTCAGAATTCTCGTCACGCTATTGCTAGACAAACCGTACTGCGTCTTCAAACTGTGCAAACCAACCATGGCATGTAAAGTTGTTTGATCTTTCTCACAGCCGGAGTATAACGGTTGGGTCGCCTTAAATTTTAAACTTTGGTAGTCATCGTCAAGTTTTATCGTGTTATCTTCACGAGCACTTGAATCTTCTACATCATCAGTAACCTCATTCTCCTCAGCTTAATAAACTCTGTACGCATCATCAACTAAATCCTCTAACATATTATGATCTACGTCGTCCCCTTCTACATCTATTCTACTTTTTGAAGGTTGTTGTGAAGGTTGGTCGGGGACAAAAGGAACTTTCAATTCACCGTGAAAAATCCAAAATCGATAACTATCTTGCATACCCGATCTTAACAAATGTAGTTCAACTGTTTTCCACTCAAACACCTTACCATTCTTACACCTAGCACACGGACACGAAAACTCTTCATCATTACGACCTCTCTTTGCATATTTCACAAATTCGTTAGCACCTCTGCGAAACACATCCCCCATTCTATTAGTCTCACCCATCCACTCTTTGTATTTCGGATATCCCATCACAGCTACCACAACTAAACACCTATTAAAGGTAAACAAAACTTAGATTTATAGTATGTTTTATTTAATTATCCCATCATTTAATTATCCTATTAAAGGGTAAGTGGTCCTATCCCATTCAAGACTGCATTTTTCTGTAATATACTTAACAGCTCATGCACATTGTTACGATTTGAAAAAAAATCGACAGCATATCCCCTTAGTTCTCCAAGTACACGACGTAGATTGGCAGGTGTGAGTGTTATTTCAATTGGTCATTTGAAATAACAGTCACACTTGTCAATCTAGTATGTACCCAGAGAACATTAAGATACGACTGCAAAACTTCCTCCAAAAGTAACAACTTTAAGCCAATAAGAATATTATACAGAAATTATACAGTCTCAAACTGTCCAAACGGGACAATTCGAGAGATCTCATTACAGGGGTAATGACTCTCGAACGGGTCTAAGGGCTATTGAATGCGTACGCATAAGCACTAGAATGCTAGTATCTATGCGCACTATATTTAATTTCAAGTATGTTTCATATAATGGGTTAATTCAAATACAAAAATAAATTCATGGGTTAAGTTCTAAAATAATCAACCTAAAGTTGTGGTTCATAAAGTATTATCACAAATATAAACTAAGAGTGATAAAATAACTTTGAGGCATATAAATTAATTGTGACAAAATAAGATTATGCACCAGAACCTAAAATTAAAAAAAGTGTTTTTATTTAAACCCCACTTTTCTTTCTATAACTCCTATTTTATTAAACTTTAAATATAATTAAGGGTGTATAGAAAGAAAAGTTAAATAGGAATAAAAACAACATTTTTAAAATATGAAGGGCTCACCAATTTGATCAAATTTTTCAACAACATAGACTAATTGATCTTTATTATAAGACAATTACTACAAATTTACGCGCATCGCCCTTATTCAAAAAGTAATTTAATGACTAAAGTAATACTTTTTTTAACTTTAGTTATTCACCACAAATCTTAAAAAATATTTTATTTTTCATGCTTTTTTAACTTCGGATGCTTTTAGCAACTTCGGATGACAATTACTACAAATTTACATTTTTGGATATTATTTTTGGATATTATTTACATTTACATATTTGGATATTAATTTTGGAAATTTATAGAAAATTACTTATTTATTTACATTTTTAACTCCCTACCCCCACCCTGCCCTCACCCTACCCCCACCCTGCCCCACCCCCCACACACGCACATATATACACACATACACACATATATATACACACCAACATATATATATAAATGGAAGAGAGAGAGAGAGAGATAGAGAATTAAACCTGAAAGTAGAGAGAGAGAGAGAGCAGCGTCGAGAGAGAGAGGGAGGGAGGGAACGGCGCGGGAGGGAAAAAAGAAGGGGGAAAGGGTTTTTGCTGTAAACATTGTCACGGTCGTGTCAAGGTCATTGACCGTGACAATTATTTAAAGAATTGTCACGGTCATTGACCGTGACAAGTCCGTGATAAGTAAATTTGTCACGGTCTTGTCACGGTTAATGACCGTGATAATTTCTTGTCACGGTCGTGTCAAGGTCAATGACCGTGACACAAAACGCGTGTTTTTTATCACGGTCAATGACCTTGACAAGGCTGGTCGGCTGAAAGGTGACAATTTGTCCATTTTGGTGTAGTACATTATTGGGTTAAATGAACACACAATAATTTTTTTTGATCATTAGTTTTAATTAATAGTATTGATGGTGACATTTATAGGGACTTAGATTCCATCAGAAGTGGTTTTATTTTTATACAGGCCTCTGTTTTGAGAAGAGCAGCAGAGGAAATAATCTGGCTTATTGGAGATGCTATACATTGACGCTATAGCATCGCAAAAGAAGTTGTAAAGTTACTGGAGATGCTATAGTTGACACTATGCTGGAAATAACAGTAGCTTCAAAGATGAGGGCAACTTAAATATGCTAGAAATAGCAGTAGCATCAATGTATACTACTTTGCTTTTAACTTCACTGTTCACATAGAATACAAACATTGATACATTCCCACTTCTTTTTTGGATCTAAATTCTTTTGTTTTTCATACTCAGAGGATCCCCTTTTCGGTGTTGTGGGTTCTCTATGTGCAAAACTCATAAGAACAATGAGCAACATCCAAGTATTACAAAAATTTATATCATTAAGTATATTAATCATGGTTCAAATTCATGGTTTATTTTTTATTTTACAAATGTTACAACAGTAGGTATCCTCATTTTTAGATCTAACTTTATTAATAATTTAATGCCTACATTTTGTTGTTTTTATAGATCCTACCTTTTGATTGGCATAATGAATGAAAGAAGGTATAGTTTTTGAGTTATGTTGTTAATGATTTAAACCCATTGGAAGGGACATGTATGCAAGCATTTGTGCTCTGCTGTAACATCTGCTCTGTTTAGTTATGGTATAAAATTTGTTCTCTTTGTTATCAGGTATAGTTTTCTTTGATATTTTCTTTGACATTCTTGATGATGTCAGGTATAGTTATCACGTATAATTATCATGTATAGTTTTTTTTATCTGGTATAGTTATCAGGTATAGTTTTCTTTGGCATAACTAAACTGACATCCTTGATGATGTTATTGATATTTACTCTGCTCTATTGTAACATATTCTTTGTTCTAACATTTGCTCTGAGTAACATCTGCTCTGTTTGGGTTAACAGAACTGACATTTGTTCTCTGTTTAGTTATTTTTTTTTTCTTATTTTCATCAAATGAACAACCTCTCGATTCCACTGTTATATGTTTTTAGTTTATTTTTCCTATGATTTTATTTGGTCATTAGTTCTATTTCGTACATAATATTATTTTCTTCCTATTTTCTACCGAATTGGAATTGCGTGCTGCAATTGTATGTGCAATATGCAATGTGCCAAAAACACTAAAAACATGTTGGATCTTTATGTGCAGTATGCAGTATGCAAGTATTGAATTGTATGTGCAGTATGCAGTATGCAAGTATGTGGAGTACGTAGTATGTAAGTATTGAATTGTATGTGCAGTATGCAGTATCCAAGTATTGCAATTGTATGTGCAGTATGCCAAATAAAATTGTGTCTCTTTATAATGTTAGCTTCACGAGAATGATATGTTGTGCAATGTATTATATAATAGAAGTTTTTAAATGGGTTTACTTCTAAAATTTTGAATTGTATTTTTTATTGGGTTTCATGAGAATGCCATGTTGACTAATATGGGTGCAATCTCATTTTGATCATAAGCGGTATTAGCCGAATTGATTAAGTTATAAATTATGTGGTGAGGCGTGTATGCATTTTTTTAATTATGTGTAGAGTATAAATTTATTTACATGTACTAATTTTATCACTCAATAGAATAAATGGTAGAAACTATAGAAACCCATGCCTGGCCATACATCAGCTATGGGATTCTTGAGCGAAGATCTTAGACTTTTCCCATACATCAGCTATGTCCCTGGTGAACTATTGATTGTGTTTTTCTTTAAGGCATAACTTTGTTTTTTTTGTAACTTTTCTGTAACAGTTGAGCAGTTATGTATGATTTCTGTAACATTTGAGTAGCTTTGTGTGATTTCTGTAACAATTGAGTTACTTTAAGCCATAACATCTCCAGTTGGGTTGCTAACATTCTTCCACATTATGATAACATACACTATTGAATTAATGTGAATCTTGGGTTGTTACAGAAGTTGGTATGGTCGCAGGACTTACATTTCTCATTCTATCCATTTTTATCATTAACGTGGACAATAAAGAAGCTTTGGCAGCATCCTCCAACGAAAGCAATATGTGTAGTATTTGGGAAGCAGGTCTAGAGTGAAGTTAATACATCAGCTTATTTGCTTGGTTCCAAAGTAGCTAATTAATCTCTCAACTTAATGTGGTAAGTTTAGACTTGCTGGTCTTTTAAGACTTGATGAACTGAGACAGTAGTAATCAAAATTTACCTTTGCTTGGGAATATGAGTTTTGTAAATTCAATTTTTAACTACTTTGTAAAAAGTTTCATCAAGCTACCCATGACTAATATTTTCGGTTTTGTCAACTTCATGGAGACGACGATGGTATTCGTGGTGGGTTATTTCTTTTTTTTCTTTTTACTTTTTAGGGTTTTTCAAAAAGGATCCTAAACTAGGGGTTTGTAGGTTTATTGTTCGACGTTGGGCTTTTGCAATCTACTATTGAGACTTATATATTCTTGGTTTGGTGTTTTTCATCTTGATGGCAGTCACAACTATATGCCTTTGCTATGTGAACTTTGCCTTGAATTCAATGACATTTTAAGGTAACTGAGGTGTTTTCTATTTGATAAATCTTCAATTTAATATTCATTGATAATCCTCGTAATACAGTAATGATCATGAAACATGAATATAAACTCAAATATAGGTTATTAATCATGATAATCCTAAAAAACATGAATAGAAACTCAAATCCTCATAATACAGGTTATTAATCATAGCATACTGATAAGCCTACAGTACTGACCACAAAAAATAGAACACGAACTCAAACAAAAAAGAGAGAAAGAGTATCCAAACGTATCGAAGAATATTTGAGTATTGGAAAAAATAGGATACCTAAAAATGCATCACGTAACTGTATCCCATATGTATCGGATACTCTTTTAGGCATTCTCGTATAAACTATGGTAAAAACAAAATAAGATTTAGTGTTTAGAAGTTGAATTTTTTTCATTACAATGCATTTCTCATTTGGTCTAGTTATCTATATAATATGTGTGTGTATAAGTGGCATTCTCTTAAGCTTCGTGTGTGTGTAAGTTATTTTTAAATATTTATATAATAAGTGGCATTCTCTATATAATATGTCTAGTTGTATAATAAGTGGCATTCTCTATATAATAAGTGGCATTATCTATTTATATAATAACTATCATTCTCTACGTGGGATTCTATATATAGTAAGTGGAATTCTCTAACTACCACGCAGTAGTTCAACTAACTGCAAGGTAGCGATTCAGCTCACAGCCACACACCCCTCACCTCAGCCCTTGCGAGGGTGAAAATTCGAGCTGCTGCTACATTTAGACCGTAAGGTATCTATTGCTGTTCGATTTACGCTGTCTTTGCTTTTCATATTGGAGAATTTTATTTCAGTTTGATTTACGCTGTCTTAACAGGTGAAATGAGCTTCTCATTGTAATGGTGTTATGATCATGTGTTTTCAACGTTAAAATTTTGTAGCATCTTTACTAGATCCAATATTTTTGTGCAGTATTTGAATTAGAATAGGTTCAATTACAATATGTTTTGTTTATAATAATTATGTTTCAAGTTGATATGAGTTGATATTTCCTATTATTTAATTTAAGTATAAGGCATGTGTTTCTGTATTTTTCATATATGTTGATGGTGTTCCTAATTCAGATGGGATCATTCAGCCCGACCCTTGGTACTTCTGATGACTGTACATAACCTTTTCAATCTTTCCCATCAACTCTACAAAAACTTTTCAATCTAAACTCAAACTTATTGACCAAAAGGGATGCATGGGCCGAAACCTTTGAATTTGCATAGTACACCCCACGTTGCAGCTTTGTTTTTGCCTACTTCCATGCTACTATCGTTCGGTAAACGTTATGAAGCATTGGGGTCTCCATTGTTCATGGTTTCACGCTATCCCTCTGCTCTACCAAACTTTGCTAAATAATACGTTTAGATATTGATCCGACCAGATTAAATAAGATGATTTGTTAACTAATGAAGTATACAAATCTGAAATCCTCATATAAAATAGCAGATTTCAGTAATCCTAATAACTAATGAAGTAATCCTCCCTGTTTTATTAAATGGCATATGTAATCATTATTAAAAATTTAAGCAAGTTCAAGCTCAAGCAAGTGATTGATCTTTTCAATGGATCAAGTAGTTTATTTGGTATTGTTACCTTCATCATTACATCTAATTATTCCTCCTTCCATCGTTCTGTGTGAATATCATTTGTCTTTTATGTTTCCTAGGAACGATTTAGGGGAATTATTTCTATTGGTGAGTAGGTTAGAAGTACACAGGATAAGTATACGAGATAAGTATATGAGAACTGCTACAGGTCAGACAAGACAAACATTCATCTTGGTCATTAATTCTTAGTTTGGGATGGAGGGGTATTGTTTTGGGGAAGGTGTTGGCATAGGAAATTAAGAGATAGGTTTTATCAACGGCCCCGTTACCAACCGTGACGCACTATATGAACATAGAAGCGCTCATTTCAGATCTTCTTCAAACAATCTAATCACAGTCGCTCATTTATGTTACTTCATTAAATTGAAACCTTGGTTGCTGCTAAAGCACCACAAGTCAATGGAGAAGTTGATCTGCCAGACAGGGATCGTGGGGCTGAGGCTATCCCAGTGGGAAACAAATATCTACACTTATTAAACCAGAATATGTCGATTCTGTACCAGCTGGAGTTCGTCTTCATCACAGAGATGTCAGTATTAGAATTTGATCCTCATCTAATTTAAGTCATTTTTGGTTTAGATATTTATGAAGATATACTTTTCTATTCATGTACAGGTGGTTGTAGCTGCAGAGACTGGTGGAGCTTTAGGTGGTATGGTCAGACAACTTTCAATTGATCATTTTGAAAATCAAGGCAGGCGAGTCAGCTATGGAACCCCGAAAAATGCAACTACGGCGAGGAAACTTTTAGATCAGCAAATGTCTATCAACAGTGTGCCCAAAAGGTAGGGATGTTTCTCACTCAGGTATGTTCTCACTCCTCCAGCAAACTATACATTAATCACTAGTATAATAACTACTATAATAATTATTATTGTTATTATTGTTTGTAGTTCGTGCATGAGGAGCTAATAGACTGACCAATAGTGCCATTGTACAGTAGATCCTATTGTATGGAAATTAGTGCCATTATAGTAAAGACAATGAAAATGAGATCTTTAGTGGGATGGAAGATAGGAAATCGGTAGATCTAGCATCTTCCATTTCTCTTTTTTTCTTCAAAAGTGTTTTTATAAATCAAGATGATGTATGTTGGTAATATTGAGAACTTATTTATTTCCTTTGTAAAATATTTATTTTAGCTGGACGCATTCTATACAATGTTGTTATGCCCTTGCAAAATGTGAAAGTAACCACAAATGATACTCCATACGTTATACATATCGAAATAGACAATGATATTATATTTGAATTACAAGCTATTAGTTTTTTTGTTCATGTATTTCTTATTTCTTATATAGGGCGGATAATCCTATAAACAAAGGAAATTATGTCCAAATTTTTTTAATTATTTACGATTATTTATTTTATACTAAAACATTAGACTTAAATCATACACGACTTAATATTTTGAAAAAAAATCTTTGTTCCTTCAGTCAAAAGGCAATACGCTTAACTGTAGGATCTTGAATAGGCGGATGTCGTCTTGCTTACCCCCATATATGAAGAGGTTTCTCCCATATTTAGAACCCGAGACCAACCGTAGTTTTGGCGAGGGCACTTGCCATCGCACCCAGGCACAATTTTATGCCTTTCAAAATTATCAGCGTGCCTTCAGGCACGGGCTAACCCTAGTGTATATATATATATATATATATATATATATATATATATATATATATATACACACTAGCAGAATGCCCGTGCCTGAAGGAACGACAAAATTTTCCAAAGTAAGTAATTGTAAAGAGACGAAAATTTTTAAAGTACATAATTGCAAAACGACAAAAATTTTGTTTATTATAATACATGATGTGTTATGTTCTTATACTTCAAACCTTCACACCAACTATACAAAACCAACTGCCACTTTATAAAGAGCATGAATAGTATATTCTCCCATACCCACCGCTAATCTAAAATAATATAAGTAGGACTAACCTATGAATATAAGTTAAACAGGGGATTAAAAAGAGTGTTACTCCCTAACTATTTTGAAAGACTTATTCATGAGACTCCCTAACTTATCTTTAAATCTAACTAACCGGTTTACTTTTATCATATAATACTCTAAGCTCGTTGCCATCTTTTGGGTTCTTACGCAGCAGTTGCAGTACCTTGGAGGAAAACATCCATCATATTCCAACATAGATTATACCTTTTGGGATGGTGAGTCAACCATGGCAAAGCATTGGATTATAAAAGCCTACAGAGTCAAGAAGCGTCAATCTTGCTTTGCCTATTCGATTATAATATTGCACCAATTTGCCAAATATCAAAATGAATAGCTTTTACACTTAAAAGGAGCTTTTTCATTTAAAAGGAGCTTTTTCAGAACACCTTTTTAGTATAACTTTTTAGGGTGTTCTATTTCCACATACCTATAATAAATTATAAAATAAAAAATCTCATAATAAAAGTAAAATGATCAAACACCCAACATAAAACATAGAGTTATTCTTATAAAAAATAACTTTAAAGTGTAAAAAAAATGTTAATGGACACTGAAATCTTAGATAGCATTTTTAAAAAGTGACTTAATTTTTTAGTGCATTTTTATTATTGAAAAAAATTAAAAAGTCATACCAAGCACTATTTGATTAATTATCTCATGTGCAAAAATAGTATTTAAAACTCCTTAAAGCAAATTTGACTATGGATTCAATGTATTATTGGTATAAAGAAGACATAATCTTTAGTTTTTCTTCTTATAAGAAATAAGAACCTTTTAAATTAATGGTGTTTTTGACTAATACTCCATTCAAAATGCCAAAATGTCAAAATGCAGAAGAATAATATATGTTTAGAGTCTACTTAAAAGTATAACCATTGAATAAAACCCCATTCTAGTGCAAAGATAACACTACTCATGGCACCCATATTCCAGTCCATATAATAGGCAGTTACTTCACCATGGTGAAAATGAAATTCTCTTCCTAGTTAAGCTATAATGAAAATAAAAAAATTTCACCCATCTTCAATAGAGAGTATAGACTAAATCCTTACTTCTTTAAAACATCCTGAATTAAAAAAAATGGGGAAGTTATTGTCACTTATTTGGCTATTTACCGTCATCATCATGCGACTTTAGTTTGCGTATTCCAGTTTATGTAATAGATAGCTACTTCACCATGGTGAAAATTGGTGCTTCATAAATGGTGATAAAATATATTTACAATGAACAACAGTTAAAAAATATTATGCATTATGAAAGGAAAACAATCAACATTCAGGAACTTTAAATAATAAGAACTATGCTCCATGTAAAAAAACATTCAGTTTTTTAAAATGTCAAATAAATATGGGATTGATATTACTCATGTTCTCGCAATATTTCTTTTACCAGATTTTTTTCATCGTGTACATTATTTCATACTAACTGAATTAACATTAATATTATAGAGCAATTCCAATCGTCACATCAAAACTGATGTTATAAAGTCATAAAACTAAGCTTCATTTTAAATACCATAACACGTCAATGTTGGGAAGTAGAATAAGACATCATTGTTTTAAATCTCGTAACACATCTCCCGATCCTCCGACAACCATTAAAGCAAATACCAATTTCCAAGTTCCTAAAAAAAATTGGATAATTAGAACTTAGCACTGCTCTCCTCTGAATTTTCTGTTAGAACTTAGCCCAAATTAGTATGGAGCAGAGGGAAAACATGTGATGGGGTATGGGTTCTTTTTGCCTCCTTAAGGGAATTTAATCGTGCACAAACTACAATGAATGGAATTTAATCTAAGAAAGAATGTAAACCTACAGTGTAATAGCTAGACTACATGCGATCAAGTCAATAGCCCATTTGAGTAAACGAATCCATTACGTACAATAGAGGTATACTAAAATGTGCCTAATAATATAAGGAAGTTGTGAAATTTCATGAGTTACATTCAGCCAATGCCTACATGACTACATGTCAATTTTTATGTTCTGTTCTACTGCATTTTTGTATACTCATACTTCGAAAGTGACATATAAAAGTTGAAAACGGAAGCATGTAAAGGTTGAGGTCAATTGCTGACTAATTTATTTTTTTCGATACATGAAACACATCAAAATTGAAAAAAAATATTCAACGGAGTAGTTGTAGAAAAACATTGTTTACCTCGGATTGATTGCTTTTGACATGATTTAGCTTATAAACTTCATCGTAGATGGTCGTTATGCTTCTCAAGATCATCCACCAGTTTTTCTTTTACCTAAAAGCAATGGACATAATAAAGTCTCACTCCATTATCAAGACATTGATGATCACATCATAAACACAACCTTTTAGATACTATATGAGGATATGATGTGATTGTAGGTCCTGTTGAAGGAACCTTTAAGCACAAAGGAAATGTATATTAAGACCAAGCTATGAAAAAAATATTAGCCCAAATAAAGTAACACAACAAATTCTCTTCGAACACAATCAAGTTCAGAAACGTATGTAATGAAACCAATCAATAATAAAGAAAAGGATAATATCAAAATCAATAAAAGAAGTTTGGAAAATAAAAGCTCGTCATCTGGGCCTTGACTCAAAGGTGGGATGAGATTTTCTCACACAAAAATGGTTTACTCAACATGTGGAGAGTATTTTTTGGCAAATAAAACATGTTCTCACTGAATATGTTAATGGAAAGTAAAGTGTGACAAAAAATTTCGTCCTTCACAGCATTAACCCATCATTGGACCTCATTGGATTGACAAAAGCTGAAAACACATAGCCGAACTCACAATAACTCCCCAGGAAACATCAATACATTTCCTCCGGGAAGAATTTAACTCAAAATTAAAGGACTACTTAACTTTCATCACTTAAGAAACAAAACTCGAAGGCTTATATTGACAAAACAACTGGGTTGTCGAATTGTGGCCAGAATCGCAGAACTATCTGAATGTTCCTCTTCCCCTTTACTTTATTAGCACGTCCTGACAGTGTTCTTTAATGACTGCATCGGAGATTGGGGAGCTCCTGTAGACTGGAACGTGACTTGAAATCCTTTGTCCAGCCATAGCTTCTCCATTCAATTGAGGAACGACACTGGAAATGAAAAAATTATCCTAAATGGATAAACAAATAATTGTAAAAAGTATAAACTAATAGTAATTAGTACAATGAAAGTAAAAAGTATAAACTAACAGCAATGAGGCCAATGGTTATAACAGGTTATCAGTACGTAATGAGTCCAATCAGTATCGATTCAACCAGAGAAAGTTACATGTATACCTTGAGCCATAACGTGGTATTCAGCTTCAGCTGAGAATCTAAAGACACTGAGATTTGATAGAGCTATAGAGATTAGCTTACAGAAATAACATAACTGATGAGCACAAATGAGCATAACTGAAATAGCATCAAGGAGAAAAGAAAACAATCAATAATATGGCATCAAGAATCTTATAGGTCTTGAAAGCATGAACCATCACTTGCCTTTGACTGTAGACCGCTTTGAATATCATAATGATCTGAGATTTTGTGCTTTTGTTGTCATAAAATTGACGGCATCCGTCGATTTGTTCCTCGGGACGATAATACCAACGGACGTGGACATGGACTCTGATATTTGTGCCTTTTTTGTCGGAATCAATTTTCTCGACTCTAGCAACGTACAAAGATTTAGAAGAATCGGAGGCAATGGATCAAGTTAATATGTTTTTATAAGGGATATGGAGAGAGGGGAGAATGGAAGAAACTTACCATTGGACAAAGATGAAGTGATTGTGGCAGTTATTCTTCATCTCTCTGTCTCTTATCATCGTCAGTGAAGAAAGAAAACAAAAACACATTATCAAATTTCAGTTTGAAGAAAACAAACCAGAAAACCCTCATTCATAAACTAAATTAATGAAAAAATACAGAGAAAACCCCCATTCTAATACCCAGTGACTCAGGTTTAGATTTTCACAGTCTCAACAACATTATTACACAAACAAAAAAAATTAAGAAGTATACATGGTTTTGAACGATTCTAGGTCATTCTAGAGATCTGATTCAGAACAACAAAAATGTTTAAGTAATTGGGCATCGGAAAACCCAAACCCTTTGGAGAGAGACTCAAAATGTGGGAGTGTCTAACCAAAATCTCTAAACAAATAATACCCACACCCCACCAAACAAATTTAGCTCGTGGCGGATGCTATAACCCAAAACCCCGAAACAAAATTCTTTAAAAAACATATAGGTTGGATACAACAAGATAAAGAGGAGCCCATAGGAAGATAGTAAGGGATTAAAGAACTTCTTCTAGGTCATAAATTTGTTTGGTCACAAACTACTAGTAAAAAAATTCACAAGATTTATAACCTCGACACAAAATATGTTAACTCAACATAAAAGTTTTACAAAAATTATTACCTTTAGGATAAAATCAAGGATGGAAAGAGAGGAAAGCGGGGATGGCAGGTGAGCTAGGGGATGAATTCGCAGACAAACAGGAGTGAGAGAATGATTAAAGTTAAGCAAGAGAGAGAAAATTACCATTGTGGGTATCCGTGTGTTTAAAATTAGGTGTGTGGACAACATTTTTGTGTGTGTTTGAAATAAAGTAGATAGTGTGGGTATGGTATGAGATTGAGTGATCGTGAGGTGATTTAGGGGAGGGCAGGGGGTTTTACACAAATGCCCACTAATTTGAAACAAAGCACTACACCAAAATGACAAAATTGTCACCTTTCAGTCGGCCACCCTTGTCAAGGTCATTGACCATGACAAAAAACACGCGTTTTGTGTCATGGTCATTGACCTTGACACGATCGTGACAAGTCCATGACAAATTTACTTGTCACGGACTTGTCACGGTCATTGACCGTGACAATTCTTTAAATAATTATCACGATCAAGGACCTTGACACGACTGTGACAACTTCTGCAGAAAAAACCCTTACCCCTTATTTTTTCCCTCCCGCCATTCCCTCCCTCTCTCTCTCTACGCTCTCTCTCTCTCTCTCTCTCTCTCTCTCTCTCTCTTCCATTTATATATATATGTTTGTGTGTATATATATATGTGTGTGTGTATATATGTGCGTGTGTGTGTGTGTGTGAGTGTATGGGGGGTGGGGCAGGGTGGGGGTAAGGGGTGGGGCAGGGGGTTGTTGTGTGTGTGTGTATATGTGTGGTGGGTGGGGGGTATGGAGGGAGGTGGGGCAGGGTGGGGGGCTATTGTGTGTGTATGTGGTGGGTGGGTGTGTGTGTGTATGTGGTGAGTGGGGTGTGTGGAGGGAGGTGGGGGTGGGTGTGTGTGTGTGTGTATTTGAATTAACCCATGAATTTGTATTTTTGTATGTGAATTAACCCATGAATTTATTTTTGTATTTGAATTAACCCATGAATTTGTCAAACAAATTGACAAATTCACGAGTTATTTATTTTTGTATTTGTATATATATGGGTTCTTGAATGTTTTGCACTTTTGTTGAAACTAACTCGTGAATATATGTTTTTGTATGTATGTTAGGTGTATATGATGTTTATATGTTGGAAATAACCCATGAATTTGTCAATTTGTTTGTTTGTGTGTGGGGGAGGGGTGGGGGGGTGGGGAGGGGGGTAAGTCAAGGTACCATTGTAATTCTCTTAATATCGTGTTTTGATGATTCTATGAGATAATATATATTGTTTCAAGGTTAACTCATTGTAGATAAAAACATTCACATAGTAAAATTAAATTGAATCCATCCATAGATTCTATAATTACATCCACTAAAATATAATTAATAAATAAAATAGTTTTAAATGAAAGTAAATTAATAATTAGTGCCCATTTCATATGAAAGTAGGATTGCCCCTCAGTGTAAATTAGTAAATTAATAATTCTATACGTTAATTGTTAGTTTAATTGATGAAATGAATTAATTGAGTAGATGAATTAGAAGGAGTACGGGATACAAATTTGTTGTTGACATTGTTGTTGGATTATTTTGTTTAGTAAATGTTTGGTTGGTTAGTTTTAAAAGGGGCATGACCACTGGATTATTGCCCATATGGGGGTGGGATTTTTCAACTTTTTTTGAAAATTACTTTGTATATCGAACAATATATATATATATATATATATATATATATATATATATATATATATATAGTATGATAATTAAATGAAACATACTTGAAATTAAATATAGTGCGCATAGATACTAGCCTTCTAGTTCTTATGCGTACGCGTTAAATAGCCCTTAGACACGTTCGAGAGTCATTACCCTTGTAATGAGATCTCTCGAGTTGTCCCGTTTGGACAGTTTGAGACTGTATAATTTCTGTATAATATTCTTATTGGCTTAAATTTATTACTTTTGGAGGAAGTTCTGCAGTCGTATCTTAATGTTCTCTGGGTACATACTAGATTGACAAGTGTGACTGTTATTTCAATTGATCAATTCAAATAACACTCACACCTACCAATCTACGTCGTGTACTTGGAGAACTACGAGGATATGCTGTCGAATGTTTTTCAAATTGTAACAATGTGCATGAGCTGTTAAGTATATTATAGAAAAATGCGGTCTTGAATCGGATAGGACCACTCACCCTTTAATTGTATAATTAAATGATGGGATAATTAAATAAAACATACTATAAGGGTTCGTTTGATAGCATTATTTGCCATGGCAAATGACAAATAAGTTGGCAAATATGACATTTGCCTACAATTTGGTGTGTTTGATAGCAAAATTTGCCTACAAGCTATTTGCCAATGTACAACACCTCTTATGCATAACATGTTGGCAAATTTTGCTTTGCTATATGGGTGAGAAATATTGCAAACAAATTTGCTAACTTCTTAAACGCTTTTAATATTTTAAAAAACAATTTAAAAACTATTTTAAAATAATTAAAAAAAACTGTTATGAATATTTTAAAAATTGTTATGAATATTTTAAAAATTGTTTTAAATAGTTAAAAAAACTGTTTTAAATTAAAATCTGTTTAAAAACTGTTTTTTCGTAAAAACCGTTTTAATGTAAAAAACTGTTTTAATGTAAAAATTGTTTTAATGTAAAAAATTAAAAATTGTTTTGATGTGAAAACTGTTTTAATATAAAAAATTGTTTTAATGTAAAAAATTATTTTAATGTAAAAACTGTTTTTTCGTAAAAACTGTTTTAATGTAAAAAATTGTTTTAATGTAAAAATTGTTTTAATGTAAAAAATTTTAAAAAGTTTTAATGTAAAAACTGTTTTAATGCAAAAAATTATTTTAATATAAAAACTGTTTTCATGTGAAAAAAAATTAAAAACTGTTTTAACGTAAAAACTGTTTTAATGTAAAAATTAAAAACTGTTTTAATGTAAAAACTGTTTTTAGTAAGTAGTTTTGGCGTAAAAAACTTTTTTTTTATATATAGTTTGTTACTTTTTTAATAAATAAAAACGGGAAGTAAAAAAGAAAAGAAAAACTTTTTTTTATTAAATAAGACTTGGGACGAAAATTAAAAAAAAAACATATTTTTTATTATTATATATGTTAATATGGACGAAAAATGTGTTATTAAAATGTTTTGCCTAAAAAACTTGTTTTACCTTATTTGGTGTTTGATAGTCTAATGTGAGAAAAAAATATTTGTCTAGGCAAAATTTTCCTAGGCAAAATTTGTCCTGACAAATTTTGTCATGCCAACACTTTTGCCCAATATGTATCAAACGGACCCTAAATCTAAGTTTTGTTTACCTTTAATAGGTGTTTAGTTGTGGTAGCTGTGATGGGATATCCGAAATACAAAGAGTGGATGGGTGAGACTAATAGAATGGGGATGTGTTTTGCAGAGGTGCTAACGAATTTGTGAAATATGCAAAGAGATGTCATAGTGATGAAGAGTTTCCTTGTCTGTGTGCTAGGTGTAAGAATGGTAAGGTGTTTAAGTGGAAAACAATTGAACTACATTTGTTAAGATTGGGTATGCAAGATAGTTATCGATTTTGGAGTTTTCACGGTGAATTGAAAGTTCCTTTTGTCCCCGACCAACCTTCACAACAACCTTCAACAAGTAGAATATATGTAGAAGGGGACGACGTAGATCATAATATGTTAGAGGATTTAGTTGATGATGCGTACGGAGTTTATGAAGCAGAGGAGAACGAGGCTACTGATGATGTAGAAGATTCAAGTGCTCGTGAAGATAACACGATAAAACTTGACGATGACTACCAAAGTTTAAAATTTAAGGCGACCCAACCGTTATACTCTGGCTGTGAGAAAGATCAAACAACTTTACATGCCATAGTTGGTTTGCACAGTTTGAAGACGCAGTACGGTTTGTCTGGCAATAGCGTGATGGGAATTCTGAAATGGGTGAACGGCTTATTACCCAAGGTGAATACACTTCCAAATAGCTATCCTATTATGAAGAACAATTTGAAAGGTTTGGGAATGAAGTATAAATTGATTCATGCTTATGTGTATGACTGTATACTATACCGAAAGGAGTATGAAAATCTCGATCGTTGTCCGGTATGCGATGAACCTAGATATGTCCAATCTACTAGTAGGAAGGCACAAGCTCAAAAGTGCCTAAAAAAGTATTGAAATATTTTCCCGTTGGGCCTAGCGATTTTTCACAGTACCATGGATTGCAGAGGCAATGGCTTGGCATGCTAGGGCAAGAGTAGGGGTAATATCATGCGTCATCCTATTGATTCTACTGCCTGACGGAGGATGAATTTTGAGTATACCGATTTTTCTTGAGAACAACGCAATATTCATTTGGCTATATCAACAGATGGTTTCAATCCATTTGGAAATATAAGCACCAATCAGAGTGTATGGCCAGTGATCCTAGCCCCACTCAACCTCCCTCCTTCACACTGTATGAGACCTGAATTTTCGATGATGGCTTTGTTGATACCTAGGCCAAAGGCACCAAGTGATGACATTGACGTCTACCTGGCTCCTTTGGTAGAAGAATTAAATGAGTTGTGGGAAGAGGCTGTGCAATCATTTGACTCTTTTAGAAAAGAAGAGTTTACGCTGAAAGCTATGTTAATGTGGGCAATTCATGATTTTCCAGCTTATGTGACATTATCCAATTGTGTAGTACATGGTTATTTGGGGTGCCCTATTTGTGGAGAGGAGACTGAATCTCTTCGTCTATCCTCTAGCTTAAAAAATGTATACCATCGCCACAGGAGGTTTTTACCCCCAGCTCATAGTTTCAGATCTGAGAAAGGTTCCAATTTTTTATTGGGCGGAGTTGAACATAGGCTACCGCCGAGACAACTTTCGAGTTCAGAAATTGAAAGTAACTCTTCTGAATGTGGCCCTAATATGCCAGGTAAGAATCCCAAATTTAAGAATGTCAAGCATAAGAAGACCCCAATTGGGAATGAAACTGAGATAAGAAAGGCATGGTCTCGGAGGTTAATTTTATTTGGCTTGCCTTATTGGAAGAATAACTCGACCAGCGTTGATGACACTGATGAATTCATCGATGATGGTGGTCATGTGATGGGAGAACGAGTGAAATTAATGAGTTTTCAACATGAACAAGTAGCTCGTTATCTATTTGACACACATGAAGATGTCGAAGAATGGAAAAAGTAAGTTTCGATTATTATAATGTTTAACATTATTTTAAATTATCTTATACATGATTAATTTTGTAATATGCAGAAAATATGAAGCCTGTAAGAACAATAAAAGACGAAAAACGATGTTATAATCAGGTAGCGAATTTAGGCTGTGGTTGACACAAGAGGTAATTATAATGAAAACAGTCATTATATAACGTTACATTACACTCAAATTTTACCACTAATATAATTAATTTATCTATATTCTCAGCTCCTAAAGACGGGTGATGCGACATCAAGGCTTGCTCGTCTAGCCACTGGACCCTTGTTCGTGGTACAAGAGTACAAAAAGTATCGATTGAACGGTTAAATTTTTGGCGCTAAAGTGTACGGGGAAAGTAAAAATGTACAGAACTCGAGAATTTCATACAAAGCTCTTACTATCTTTCGAGCGAGCGCAAAAGATCAAAACCTCGTTGAAGCTGAAATGACTTACTATGGTGTAATCCAAAATATATTTGAATTGGATTATATAAGCTTCAAAGAGGTTGTATTTTACTGTGACTGGGTAAGAGTTGAGGATAAAAATGCTTATAAAGTTGATCATGTCACCAATTTGATCATGGTTGACTTGTCCAAGTTGAAGAGCAACGACCACGTGAGCGATGAGCCGTTTGTTTGTGCATTTCAAAAGGTTAAGCAAGTGTTTTATTCGGAGTATATAAACAACGAGTCGTGGCCAATTGTCCAACACGCTCCAAGGCATCTAAATAGTAGTGTGGATGACTTGGCTGCTCCTACCGAATATCAATCCATTTTTTATGATAACCTGAATTTGAAAGAATTTTTCAATTTGTAATAAATATTTCAATTTGTACCGAAACATCCATTTTTAATGCTTTTAATTGATTTGCACTTTATCATTTTCACTCTTGTGTAGTGTGCATGTGTGGAGAGGAGATTAATACATAAATATTCCAACTACATCTAAGTTTTGTTTATACTAATCCATGAATATATGCTTCTTACCTTTAATAGGTGATTAGTATATAGTTATTTAGGGTGTCCTATTTGTGGAGAGGAGACTGAATCTCTTCGTCTATCCGAACACTAAGAAATGCCATAATCTAATGGAGTTATGCTCTGCAAATTCCTCCCAACCGTTATGTAGCCAAACATCACCAGTTGAAGTTGTCAATTCCACTTTCCATACCCCACCACTTGGAACCTCTAGCAAAACATGGGAGACCATTGAAAGGTGGAATTGACAACTTCAACTGCTGATTTTTGGCTACACAACGGTTGGAAGGAATTTGCAGCGCATAACTCCATAGGATTATGGCATTTCTTAGTGTTCAAATATGAAGGGAATTATATTTGACACGATTTACCGGGGTACATTAATTGAAAGGAGGTGTCATATGAGCTCAAGTTAGTTGTTTGGGTGACACTACAGGTAATGTATTTATATTTATATGTCGATTTCGATTTCAATTTTGATTTATATTTATCTATATTTGCGGGGCGGATACTAATTTTACTTTATTTTATTTCAGGGGACAGGGAGTGGCCCTGAGGGTAGGCCACATATGCTCGATACTTATGTGTCTATTCAGATGAGAAGGGAAGGATAAAGAGGTGTCCCCGAGCGTCGCGGTACAAAATCTCTTTTCCAGCTAAATAGTTTGTAGATTTGAGATAATTGATGGTGATGTTGTTTCTTCTTAAATATATTATATTTTCCATGTATATTTGCGTTATCTCTAGTTTATTTGGATATATGATATTTGAATAGGTACAACGTTGATATAACAGCTACAAATATACTGCTGGGCAGTGACAGTGGCCATACAGCCCAGTAGATTTTTTTCAATTCTTCCCAGAATTGTCACGGTCATTGACTGTGACAAGTCCGTGACACTTGTCACGGTCAATGACCGTGATAATGTTTTTAAAAGGTGACAAGAATTTGTCACGGTTATTAACCATGACTAAACATGTCACGGTCTTAGATCGTGACACGACCGTGACAATTCTTACGAGGTTGTCACGGTCTATGACCGTGACACGTCCGTGACAAAAACGTTGTCTCTCCCCAAATTGTCACGATCATTAACCTTAACAAGTCCAACTTGTCAAGGTCAATGACCGTGATAATAGTGTATATTTGGTGTAGTGAAGTGAGGTGAGAATGGGAAAAGAGGGGGAAATCTTCACCATTCTACCCAAACAAAATGTGAGTCATTGGATTCAATTTTTTCGCATTCAATCCTAGCCTCTGATTAAGTTGTTAATTTATGGAATAGTGCCAACTATTCTACTCCTTATTATATATATATATATATATATAGTATTACTCCCATGAGGACTGTCCTGCATTTTAACAGTGCGGACCGGACATATGTCCCTTGGAGGTGAACCCAGAAAAGAGACAGAGAGAGAGAGAGAGCGCCTATAATTTAGTCATTAATATCTGTGCTCACCGCAAGACGACACATGTCTGGCCCGCACTGTTAAAATGCAGGACAGTCCGCACAAGAGCATATATATATATATATATACAAGGACGGAGGCAGGTGGGGGCTTGAGCCCCCAAGTTTTAAAAAAACAATAATAATAATTTTGTAAATATAAAAAGTATTAGGGGTAAAAATATATTTTTTTTATAAAATCTAGGATAAAAAATGGATATAGTACTAGTTAAACTCTTAAAGCCCTAATAGTTCATTATTCAATACCACACCACATTGTTGATGTTCCTCTTAATCTCAATACCCCTTCCAAGTTCCATTTTCTTCTTATTTTCTTAATACAAACCATTAAATAACTTCCAATCCAATCCAAACAAATACAACATTTCGTCTTGATCTTCTTAATACAACATGAGCAGCAGTGAGCAAGAAGAGATAAAGTCAACATTTCTATCGTTTTTATATTCGGTAAGATTCTAACTTGGTTATTTAATTTTCTATATATAAATATTATTATATGACTTATTAACTCTATTAATTAGTGAAATCTGTTCTATGATTGCTGAAATTTTATGGTAAAATTGCTGAAATTTTATGGTAAAATTGCTGAAATTTTATGGTTGAATTTTAAGGGTAAAATTGCTGAAATTTTATGGTTGAATTTTAGGGCTTAAATTATATAGTTAGAATTTTATGGTTGAATTTTGTGTATTAACTGTTAACTCATGGAGAATTATTTTACACATCACCTACTAAGATTGAGAGCAATGTAGCACATGTTGGGATCGAAATGTTGATTTAAATATATATTTCTCTTTCCATTAGAATAAATAAATTACATTATTTTTTTGTAAATACTAAAAAATAACCTCAAAAAATTCGGCTCGGGGGCTCCCCCCCCCCCCCCCCCCCGAACCTTCGAAAATCGCCATTAAATTATCCCCCATTGTCAAAAGTTCCTAGCTCCGCCCTTGTATACTCACACACACACACACACACACACACACACATGAAAATGATACTATGCGGACTGACCTACACAGGTATAATACAAACCTTCCAAAATATATCCATTTGTTCACCCCCTAAAATTATCGGCACTCTTTATCTCTTTTGGAGGCTCACCGCCATGTGTCACATGTTCAGTCTGGACTGTTAATGTGCGGATCAGTCAGCACATGAAAAGTATTATATGTGTGTGTGTGTGTGTGTGTGTGTGTGTGTGTGTGTGTGTGCGCGTGTGTATATGTATTTATTTATTTACATTCATGTATGTATATATATGTCTGTATCAAAGACAATGGAATAAAAAACAAATTCTCATTCAACAACACTTTTTCTCTCTCAAATATTATACATCAACAGCTTATTAGCCGTAATTTAATTTAAAAATATACTTATTTTTTCAAAAAAGAAAAGTTCAAAAATACTAATATATTTTGGTAATAATTAATTTAATAAGTCAAGCCAAAATTAGATTTGTAATATTTTAAAAACTTACAGTTTTCTCGAAACCTCATTTTATTTTAGAACAATTTAAAGAATCTCCAATTTCTAAAAAAAACGCATTGAAATCAGAAATATTTCAAAATTTCTGATTTTACGATTTGTTTTCATAAAAGTTATGTTAATTTAGTTTTGTTGCATTTTTAATCAGTTTTTGACAGTACGTATTTCTAATTATTTTACAATATGTCATTTAGAACTATTCAATCTTTTTAAAAATGAAAATAAAAATTTGAAACTATGATATTATTTAAAGTTTCTTTCCTTATTGAATTTTAATTTTAAAAATTTAGATTTACATGAAAGTGCATTTTTCAGTAAGTAAATCTGAATCGGTAAAAAAAAAATTATATCCACCTGAAGTAATCGTTTTGTTTTTCTTTCAAAAGTGTGTTCAAGACGCTAAGCTTTGCCACAATCAACAGAAGGTATTATAAAAATACTCACTAAAATGAAAAATATACTAAATGAGGAATAAAATAATGGCCTTTGGCTAAAAAGTTTTTACAGTGATGACATAGCAAATTTTATTTTGTCGAACATTAAAAATTATAGTAAGTAGACCTTAAACAAAAATAAGTGCAAAAATGTCAATATATCACACTACATGAGTCAGAATCCGTAATCAGCGTAAAATTACTCTTTGTAAAAATTAAAAAATAGGTGAAATGAGATTTGCCATGCGTGATTTTAAGTTAATGATGGTTTGTGTCTATTCATTTTTTCTTCCATCTCTCTGCTTAATTTTTAGTTTTTTTTTATCCTAAGCCCTTAACTTCCAATGGTTTTTAAGTGTGGCTAAGATCCATATATTATACTATGATACTGTTATATTATATTTCTTTTTTTAAAACTAGAAGCTTCTATGTCATATTAGAAATATTAATGGTATATTAAAAAATATTTTCGTCACATTAGACCGCAAGACATTACATGTTATATTAGACCAACACATGTTACACATGGACAACACATAATATTAAAGAATCATATGATCAATATTTATAAATTGGACTTGTATTTACTCTGGTATTCTCGGATACATAAGATGACATTATAGGCTTCTATTATAATAGATGACTCATGTACAAGATAATGATGAACTTAAAAATATTAGTGGGTTTGTTCTTTGAGTTTAGGAACGATATTTGACCGGAACTTGCTAGCAACAGTGTTATCTTTATCCGTTGATGTAGCAACAACATTTGACTCAGCATCGCCATCTGAATTATGTGCTTTAACACTCCCCCTTAAGTGAAGAGTGGAGTGGGGAACCACACCAATATTAAACCATAAATAAGCAAATGGATGACTGCGTAAAGGCTTAGTGAGAATATCTGCAGTTTGAGCATGAGAGGGAACAAAGTGAGTGATGAGGGAGCCATTGGCAACTTGTTCATTAAAAAAGTGGCAGTATAACTCCACATGCTTAGTGTGGGCATGCATAGCAGGATTAACAGACGGATACAAGGCACTAAGATTATCATAAAAGAGAACCGGAGCTTGCTGAATGGGTAGGCCAATATCTTTGAACAAACGAGTGATCCAAATGAGTTTGACTATAGGAGATGCTAAAGCACAATATTCTGCTTCACAGCTAAATAGAGCAATCGTAGGTTGATGTTTAGAGGACCATTGGATATAATTGGCACCAAGGTATAGATAAAAACCAAAGGTAGAATGACGGGTAAGAGGTCAACCATCCTAATCGGCATCGAAGAAGGCATAAAGAGTGTGAGAGAACTATGAGACAAATCGTAATCCAAAATGAGAGGTGCCTTTGAGATAACGGAGCAAGAATTTGATAACAATGCAGTGTTTTGGTTGAGGTACATGCATGTGTTGACAAAGGAAGTTGATAGCGTAAGTGATCTCGGGATTGGTTAAGGTGAGATACTTCAGGGTATCAATGATAGAGCAAAAAACCTTGGGATTGAGGTCAAGTGTAGAAGGAAGGAGTGATGGAATGGATGAATTAGTGGCCATGGGAGTGGCAACAGAATTTGCATGAGTTATGTGTGTTAACTCAATTAACTTGTTAATATAAGAATCTTGATTGAGACTGAGGCCACGTGGATAGTAGGTAACTGATATGCCAAGAAAATAACGTAGTAGTTACATATTTTGAGAGAAAATTCTTAAGCTAAATGAGAGATACAAGTGGTGATCATAGATGGACAACTTCGAGTGATAATGATGTCAACTACATAGACTAGAAGTAGCACAATACAACGAGGAAAATGAAAAGTGAAAAGGGAAGAGTCATCCCAACTTCATTAAAAACCAAGCTCGAGAAGATAGGGACTAAATCGATTAAACCTAACACCAAGGGCCTGCTTCAAACCATAAATTATATGCAAAAGGCATGTATGATTAGGATATTGTAATACCCCGTATTTCTGAATATTCCAAATATTCCATTTAATTAGATTGGAGAATTAAATGAGAAAATATCGGCTTGATTTAGATTACATAAGAGTAGTAATTTAAAGAGTTTTATTTAAAATTGTAATTATGGTGTATTAATCGAAAGATAGATACCGGTATATATTGCATCATTTTATTTACTTAGTGCGAGTGGTAAATTGGGGTGAGAACGAGTAATATTTTTAAGTGACTCAAATGATAATTTAGAGGTCACCAATGAGTCCGGAAGGGTCAAATTAGTCAAAATAGTATACCCGAGGGTACTAGTTGAGTCCCGGGGCAATTTTGGACTAAACCGAGACCGTTCGGGGGCGTTTTGATCTTTTAACATAAGAGGGTATGAAGACCTACGAAATTGAGGGTTTTATATCAGCCGTATGATAGATTAATTAGGGTTAGAACACCCATGACAACACCAATACCATTAGAGAGAGTAGAGGCACAACTTTCTAAAGCAAAAAGAAGATTTGGGAAGGATTCAAAGGGGTTTCTACCATCAACTTGTTGGGGAAGAAGAATTAAAGGATGAAGATCATCAATCATCAACAAGAACCACGAAATCAGACCCTACTGATCATAAGGCAAGTTGTTTATTACAAAATTTATAAAGTTATAATACCCATGTGTAGGGTTTTTGAATAGTTTTTTTTAAATCAATATTTTGATTGGAGAAAGATGATATTTATGCATGTTGGGATAGGAATCGCATGTAGAACGATTTGAACTATGTAGAGGATTAATATTCAGATTAGACTTGATGATTTTCGGAATAAAAATCTGGATTTTGAATGATAATATGGGAAGAACACCATAACTAGGGTTTCAAGAAATTTTGGGGTTAATTCATTATTCCTTTAAAGGAATTGGAGTTTTGATGTATTTGGCACGTTAGAAACTGTCCTAGTATATGTGGAAATATGTTAGGATCATTGGGTCAAAGTTTGGTGGACTATAATGGAGTTTGATGTTTTGTTAATGGAGGAAACGTCTTAACGAAGAAGAAGATTGCGTCTGTCCCTGTTCGATCGATCGATCGATCTCGAACTATCGATCGATCGACTACGTCGATCGATCGAACCCAGCCGTCGATCGATCGACGTAAGCTGCTTCCCGAAAATTTTGTGTTGAATCCTTCGTGGAGTTCGGGAATGAATGAGTATTCTAGGATTTACATTATACTTATATGGGAGTAAGAATAAGACCAGTAGGTATATTGTTGAGGTCCAATAAGGCCATTGGGTGTAGGGCTTGGAGTATGGACCGAGGAGAATAATCCGATTTATTAGAGTATCGGGGATTTTGGAAATTGAGTTACGGGGCGAAGTAAATTCAATTTAAGTAATAGACTAGTAGGGTAAGCAATAACTACTGAAATTATATGTAAGGGGTAACTAGGACCCTTAGAGTTGTGTGAATACTCAAATAAATACGATTAATGAGATAAATCGTAAAGCGAATATTGTACGGTATATATATGTGATTAAAATATTACATACGTATATGATTAATAGGTCGGGCGTGTACCTACTGAATTACGTGATCTTTTAGGTAGAGAGATTATACCTAAATTAATTATGTTAGGGTCGATGAGACGTTCTGAACTAACATAAAGTTATTATAAGTTTGGGGTCGATGAGAAATACCGAACCAAACTTTGAACTGGTGTCGCGATGAGAGAGTCCCGAACCAGAATATGTGTATATAAATATTTTTAAAATAATTGGGGTCGATGTATCATGCCGAACCAATTCTTACTTGGGGTCGATGAATCATTCTGAACCAAGAGTCCTTTATGTGTATAAAAGGGGCAAAATAGCAGTGACTAATATTTAGTATATATTGTGTGTGAAATATATATACCTGATGAAATTCTACTTCCGTGTATTAGTAGATTGATATATTATGTATTTAAAGATACATACTAAATTGGTAAGTTAAGTAGTGAAACTTAATTACGAAATGAACCTTTAGATAGAGAAAATCTATTTAGTAATTCAAGTAGCGAAACTTAATTACATAAGTGGGAAAGTCAACAATTGTGAAAATTGTAGTAATTTTAGTAGTGAAGCTAAATGAGAAGTCTTGAAAAATAACATAGATGAAATGTTACTTGAAAATTAATTAACATACGCGAGATGTTAGTAAAACGGTTGTACTGTATGGGCGGTACTGGAACTTGGGTACAGATAAGTTCAGTTTACTACTTTGGTTTTAGTTAGCTTGAGAAGTATGGCTAGACAAGCTAAGTGTGGAACGTTAGGTGTGCACCAAAGATGAGGGGTGAGTTAACTCAAGAGAGTGTACGAGAACCTAACATGTGTAATCAATAACCGCATTTTATATTGTGATAAACGCTTGCTAAATATTTTCAAAATGTTTTGAGTACTAACTCTTGCTATAAAATATTTTCAAAACCTTTTAGGTGTCCAGCCACAGGGACGCCATGTGTGATGATTCCATTCCAGACTCGGATCTGTAGCCCAGTGGATGCTTACAGGATTTGACTAGACGATATCTCTCATTCAGATCTAGTACAGGATCTCGCACTCTTCTATGTATGGACTTGTGGTCCGGTATTAGTCTCAGATGTTAGTTTCAGACTAGTGGTTATTCTATTGTTTTTTGGGATTTTTAGCCGATGGTTTATTCGGTAATACTTTTGTTCTGTTGTACTTTTACTTTGATGTTTGAATTATAGTACATGATTAATTGTACTTTGTTTCGCATGGTCGATTTTTCTGTTTTAAGAAAGATAAAATTTGGCACCGGTCTAATTTTACTTAGGGGATTAGTAATTAAAAAGTTTTCGACAGTGATGCTAAGAATGAACCATTTGAGAAACCTGTTTTAATTTAATGAAGGCCTGATCACCCGATGTTTAATTAGGCGGGGTGTCACAGATGGTATCAGAGCATCAGGTTCTAGTGTCCATAGGATCTGTACGGCTTACTACGTTTTCAGCGTATCGTTTGATTGATATAGAGCCCTATCTTAGGATGATTGTACTCCTCTACGTACGTGTTTACGTTCTCCTGCTATTTAGAAGATGTAGTGTTATATATACGAGTTCGATTGGGCACGGTACGTCGAATATGGTGGTAGGACCAGCATTGGTGTTAGAAGGACTGCAGGAGGGAGGAGCTCGGCATAAAGCATGGGGTGTTCGAAGATGGTAACCTTAGGAGAGATGACCGTTGTCGAGGTCACTCCTAGCGTGTAATGGAAGTAGATGCTGCAAGGGTTGTTGAGGCATAGCAGGCATTTTCCAAGTGTCACGACGACAAGGGGGAATGCTAATCTAGACCCGCCCAATGCAGTGATAGTGGGAGGGAGTCTGAAGAAATTTTTGATGAGAACGAGCCATAATATGTGATAAAACGGCGACTGTGCATGGTAACCGATGGAAGTAGAATGTACAGAGGTTTTGGCATTTAGGGATAAAGTTGAAATACCCAGAAGTAAAAATTTGAGTAAATTTTCAGGCAACGTGGCGGGGATACCAGTCACTACATTCGGACCGAGGGTCCGTATATATAAATAGAAGAACTTTACGTATAGTTTATCCGCAAAGTTCTCCATTGATGATTCAGAAGCGTAGTGAATGGGAATATATGAATCCCTCACGTGAAAGCCTGGTAGAGGCCAATCGTGAGAGAGAAATTTATCCTGTGAAGTGAACTTGTACCGATGAGATAGGTATAAGGGAAAAGAGCCCTTGAGAAAATGGACTCTCAAGTTATAGCTCGCAATTTTTGGTAAAACTCTTCTTGAACGACTTATGTATATGAAGACAATATGGTACTTCCTACAAGGTTGAGGTTAATGCTCCTGGGTGGGTGGAGCTAAGGGAGTTTAGAGATTTAGTCAAAGAGTAAGACTGAATGTAATGGGGCAGGTGCAAGCCATAAGTGGAAACCCACTAGAGGATTTAATGATTAGATCCTAAGTCGGGACTGTTAAGTTCCATAGTGCGTTCCTCTTAGTCAGCAGAACTAAGGGGACCAAGATGATAGTGTTCAGGATCGAGACTACCCAGTCCGAGAGGAAGGGTACCCAAACCGGTCAGCATGGCCTGGAGTCAGGAATTTTTTTTGAAAAGATGTCTAGTGTGGATTCTAGGGCCACGCGTTTTATTTTTTGTTGGAAGTTATTTGAAGAAATAATAACTCCAATAAGTTTTGCATTCCGGAGAGGACAAGCGTGTTATGTCCGGGAACCATCTAAATCACCAGAGCGATGTATAAGGAAGTATATGAGTTTTAGCCTCGAGTGAATGGGGTATATGACGACTCCTCACCTGAAAAAGGGTCGAGTTGTCATTATTCATCAAATGTGAGAAACTTCGGAGATTATGAACATCTCTTAGTAATTGATTTCAGTGTGTGGGAACCTAAATGATGTGAGTCAAGAGATGTAGTATTACCGCTGAGCGGAGAGATCGAGCTCGCCGTTGTATTTAGTGCTTAAGACTTAGTGATAGCATAAGCGCGGTGCCACTTGACTCCGTTAGAAACATTGGAGTATGGTTGAACATATTGTCGAGGAATCGAATTTGAGTATCTTGACTGTGTGGTGTTCCGACAATGCTCAGTAAGAATACATGGGGAGAAGTCCCTTGTTTAAGTTCGGTTGCGAAAGGGAATACGACTGAATTTTTGCACGTCAGGAGAAGTGGAATTGTTAGATGCTAGGGCATCAGTGGAGACGGTAGTGTTGAAGAGAAACACTGAAAGGCTTACCTCACCACGAAGGGATAAGTGGGACTTTGTGGGCAAGGATTTGATTTTTGGCCTATAGGGTATTGAGAATACCCACAAGATTGTAGTCACGTCGTGTAGACTAGGCAGGAGTTGAAGAAAAGCATGATACGGATGCGACATTTGCAATGTTTTTGCAAATGTGCACGGAGAAAAGGGTGTATGGGCGCCCTAGTCAATTGGATTACTTAGACATCCGAGATAGAGGGATGCGGAATATTTTTGGTACGACGGTGGGGAAAATAGGAAACAAGTCGTATCGATGAAATGGGTTGAACGTCATGGGAGATTGACGATAATCCAAGATAATATGTGCTGAGAGATCCAGCACACCTTATGGGATGAAAGTCGGTGGGAAACCGTTCAAAGGTCATCTCTTGATATGGGAGACCTAACTGTGGTGAAGAAGTAGCGCAAGGTGCTACTTGACTGAGTGTTGTGAGTGACTTACGTGTTACTAAAATGTTGATTCTTATAAAGTAACCAACCCCCATAAGTGCGCCAATTGTGAAGAGTGCACGGATTGTAAAGTATAATAAATCCGGAGAGAAAGGGGAATAGAGTACCACTTGAGGAAAGATGACGTAAGTGGGAAGCGATGTTGAGGAGAGACATAGTGAGATTGTCTCCAGATAAACCTCTAGTTAATAGAGCGAGATAGACTCGAAATGAGTAACCGGAATGTGGTAGTGAACCTACATTTCCAATGATGGAATGAGGAGAAAGACTTATAAATTATTGATTAGTTGTGAACATCATAATTAAGCCAACATTTCGTTGGGGGTAGCGAAATGGGGTGACCGGGATGGATTAGTATGTAGTTAAAAAGGGAGAGTGCACGGTGCCGCCCTACATGATTGTGAATCAGTATGAAATCCTAAAAATTCCACCCTGTGAGAGATGGTCAGGAAGGAATAGAGATAAAGTTTTATTTTGAGTACGTTGTGTTACCTACGACTCAATATTAGTGAGAAGGAATGATGATACGCCCTTATGATAGTGGAATTTTGGAGAAGCCACCGATCAATTCATAGGTTGAATGTATACCTATAAGAGCATATTTATAGGTAGTGTGAGTGCCTATATGGACTGTACATGAGGATTAGGTTCGTGGGTACCGATTACGAACAATACATGTACTTTGAGGTGTGGTTCGAGGAGACATTTCGAACTTTTAGTCCTTAACGCATGATATGAGGACATTCTATTGGAGTGTGACATTTTAGGGTATATGAAATGTGAAATATATGGCTCACAAATTGTCTACTCATGTACGATGAGATATGTATACACATATTGGTGCTCGAGATGTGATTCCGAGGCAAAATAACAAATCACTATTGGTGATCGAGGTGGGATTCCGAGCCAATAACCCCAAAAGTGTTATAGAAGGGGGGGTGATTATCAAATAAGTGTCGATAGTATATGTTATGTGTACGATATATATGCCTATTGATTTTTAATACTTATGTGCGACAGTAAGTGTGCTTAAATTCTGTATTGGGGTCGATGATGTTCCGGACCAATACATGAGGGATCGATTTGGGGTCAATGATGTTTCTGAACCAAACCGATGATAAATATTGGTATCGATGGAAGGTCTAAAACAACATATGCATTACATTTACCTTGGGGTCGAGGGATTTTCGGACCAATGTAAAAGATAGGATTATTGGGGCCGATGATTTTGTCGGACCGATTTCCTAATAGTATATATTGTGTGTGAAATATGTACCTTATAATATTCTACTTATGAGTAATAGTAGACACTTAGATGTTATTTAGAGATATACATCAAATGGGTAAATTAAGTAGGGATAAACTTAATTTCAAGAATTAACGTTGAGATTGGAAAAATCAATGAGAAATTAAGTAGTGAGACTTAATTATGATATATGCGGCATGGGTAACATGCGATAAGAATTTATAATGAAGCAAGGCATGTACTTGGGGCGACCGTTAGAATGTTATGATTTGGTATTGGGTATTAGAGGATGCAATTATACTTAAGGTCCTTAGCCTTAATACCAGCCTTATCCTAATTTCGAGGACGAAATTCCTTTGCAAGGGGGGAAGTATGTAATACCCCGTATTTCTGAATATTCCAAATATTCCATTTAATTAGATTGGAGAATTAAATGAGAAAATATCGGCTTGATTTAGATTACGTAAGAGTAGTAATTCAAAGAATTTTATTTAAAATTGTAATTATGGTGTATTAATCGAAAGATAGATACCGGTATATATTGCATCATTTTATTTACTTAGTGTGAGTGGTAAATTGGGGTGAGAACGAGTAATATTTTTAAGTGACTCAAATGATAATTTAGAGGTCACCAATGAGTCCGGAAGGGTCAAATTAGTCAAAATAGTATACCCGGGGGTACTAGTTGAGTCCCGGGGCAATTTTGGACTAAACCGAGACCGTTCGGGGGCGTTTTGGTCTTTTAACATAAGAGGGTATGAAGACCTACGAAATTGAGGGTTTTATATCAGCCGTATGATAGATTAATTAGGGTTAGAACACCCATGACAACACCAATACCATTAGAGAGAGGAGAGGCACAACTTTCTAAAGCAAAAAGAAGATTTGGGAAGGATTCAAAGGAGTTTCTACCATCAACTTGTTGGGGAAGAAGAATTGAAGGATGAAGATCATCAATCATCAACAAGAACCACGAAATCAGACCCTACTGATCATAAGGCAAGTTGTTTATTACAAAATTTATAAAGTTATAATACCCATGTGTAGGGTTTTTGAATAGTTTTGTTTAAATCAATATTTTGATTGGAGAAAGATGATATTTATGCATGTTGGGATAGGAATCGCATGTAGAACGATTTGAACTATGTAGAGGATTAATATTCAGATTAGACTTGATGATTTTCGGAATAAAAATCTGGATTTTGAATGATAATATGGGAAGAACACCATAACTAGGGTTTCAAGAAATTTTGGGGTTAATTCATTATTCCTTTAAAGGAATTGGAGTTTTGATGTATTTGGCACGTTAGAAACTGTCCTAGTATATGTGGAAATATGTTAGGATCATTGGGTCAAAGTTTGGTGGACTATAATGGAGTTTGATGTTTTGTTAATGGAGGAAACGTCTTAACGAAGAAGAAGATTGCGTCTGTCCCTATTCGATCAATCGATCGATCTCGAACTATCGATCGATTGACGTCGATCGATCGAACCCAGCCGTCGATCGATCGACGCAAGCTGCTTCCCGAAAATTTTGTGTTGAATCCTTCGTGGAGTTCGGGAATGAATGAGTATTCTAGGATTTACATTATACTTATATGGGAGTAAGAATAAGACCAGTAGGTATATTGTTGAGGTCCAATAAGGCCATTGGGTGTAGGGCTTGGAGTATGGACCGAGGAGAATAATCCGATTTATTAGAGTATCGGGGATTTCGGAAATTGAGTTACGGGGCGAAGTAAATTCAATTTAAGTAATAGACTAGTAGGGTAAGCAATAACTACTGAAATTATATGTAAGGGGTAACTAGGACCCTTAGAGTTGTGTGAATACTCAAATATTTTCAAAACCTTTTAGGTGTCCAGCCACAGGGACGCCATGTGTGATGATTCCATTCCAGACTCGGAGCTGTAGCACAGTGGATGCTTACAGGATTTGACTAGACGATATCTCTCATTCAGATTTAGTACAGGATCTCGCACTCTTCTATGTATGGACTTGTGGTCCGGTATTAGTCTCAGATGTTAGTTTCAGACTAGTGGTTATTCTATTGTTGTTTGGGGTTTTTAGCCGATGTTTTATTCGGTAATACTTTTGTTCTGTTGTACTTTTACTTTGATGTTTGAATTATAGTACATGATTAATTGTACTTTGTTCCGCATGGTCGATTTTTCTGTTTTAAGAAAGATAAAATTTGGCACCGGTCTAATTTTACTTAGGGGATTAGTAATTAAAAAGTTTTCGACAGTGATGCTAAGAATGAACCATTTGAGAAACCTGTTTTAATTTAATGAAGGCCTGATCACCCGATGTTTAATTAGGCGGGGTGTCACAGATATGAGGTATCAATAAATCTAGGAAGTTAGCACATGTAAACCTATTCATAAGCATACCATGCAAGAAGGCATTCTAGAAATCAAGTTGGTGAAGAGACCGTTTGTGAGTGATAGCAAGAGATAAAAACAACTTTAATAGTGACATGCTTAACAACAAGACTAAAAGTGTCAACAAAGTCAATGACTTAAACTTGATTGAAACCTTTAGCAATCATCGAGCTTTGTACATATCCAAAGAACCATCGACATGAAGTTTGGTACGAAAAAACCCACTGAGACCAAATAATATGCATGAAGGGAACCTTAGGACCAGTGTCCAGGTTCTGTTCTTATCTGAAGCCGTGAGTTCGTCTCATAGAGTAGCAACCCAATGAGGATATTGGAGGGCTTTAGGGATAGTGGTTAGTGAATAAATGGAGGGTAAAAGTGTGGTAATTAAGAAGTAGTTTTGGATTGGGTGCTCATGTGATGAATATTTGTGGGAGGATGTGAAACTGCAGGTCGGGAGGACAAAAAAGTATAAGTGAATGTTGAGAACTAGCGGGTAGGGATGCAAATGACCAAGTTGTTCATGAGCAGCTTGTGCTCGGCTTGATTAAAGCTCGAGCTCAACTCGTTTGTTAAGAAAACGAATCGAGATTGAACATGATTTTGATCTCGTTTCAAAAAATGTGATTATTGAGTTCAACTCATGTTCGGGTCTTAAGGCATAAACGAGCTCAATTAGGCCTCTTAAAATCGAGTTGCTCGAGCTCGGCTTGTGTTCGTCTCGTTCGTTTAGTAAATGAGCCGAACTCAACATAATTTCAAGATTGTTTAATAAACAAGCTTGGCTAAGGTCGGCTCGATTTGTTTACAGCCCTACTAGCGGATGGAAGATTGAGGTCAATATAGAGAGGGACACCATAGTTATTGTGAATAGAAGGAGGTATTGATGTATATGGGGATAAGGTGAACCGAGGGTCAATTAGGGCATCATGGTGATTATGAGTAGGGGCTAGTGGAGATATGGGTAGTTTATGAGTTGAAGGAAATAGGGAAGATGATCGGAAATCGGCTAGTTAGGATTTGATATTTGTTGGCGGCTGACATATAGAGTGAGGATAACGAGAAGGACTAAAAGGCCTAGGATTTTCTGGAGATGAAATGGGGAGATGAGGTGGGTTAGGTAGGTTTATGGGCAGGAAGACTAGGGAGAATAGATGGTGTTAGCGGTTCATAGGTGGGTATTGGCGACTATGAGCTTAGGGTGTCTAATTATTTCGAACTTACGAATTTTCTAATTTTCGATCCGAATTTTTCCAACTTTGGTACCATTTTATTTTGCTGATCGAAATTTTTCCGATTTTCAAATTTTTCAAAAAACATTAGAATTGAATTGGAAATCATATTTAAATTTTGAATTTTCGAAATAATAATATATTTATTTATTTTAATACCTTTTTACTAGTCATTTTCTTTTTTTTTTTATAAATAAATGAATTCATTAAAAACCAACCGCTAAGGGAGCGGACCCGTATACAGGAAGTATACAAAGCAAAAGCAATAGAAAAAAAAGCCAAGAAAAAACAAACAGACACCTGCCTCACAGCCTCCCAAGTTACAACACAGAGTGGATCTCCTCCATAAACTCAACCACATCCTGAGTCGTGACGAAGATCTTTCCCTTATACCAGCTAAGTAGGGTGCTTAAAAATAGATAACCAAGTCTCGAGGGCACCATCTCGATACCTTCAAAACAGCAAGCATTCCTCTCCTTCCAAATCATCCACAAAATGCAGTGGGGAACCGTACACCAAAACTGTTCTTCTCCCACCCAACCCAAAGGAGGGTTCCATGCCTCTAACAGAGCCCTCACTTACGCAGGCATGACCCAAACGGTCTTAGATATGGCCTTAAAAATATCTCACAACCCTCTCGTCACCCTATGGTGCAGAAGAAGATGGTTGGTCTTCTCCTCCCCCTCCTTGCATAACCAACACCGGCTGGCCAAACGATATCTTCTCTTCTGCAGACCTTCCATTGTCAAAATAGCATGTCTAGCTGTCGTCCAAATAAAAAATCTGACCTTAGGTGGCGCCTTAACCTTCCAAATCTTCTTCCAAGGGAATCAGGCCTTGGGGATTCCCCTGTCACTTAATATAGCATAGAACCACCTAACCGTGAAAGCCCCACACCCACCCCCTCTCCCTTCCACCTTAATGAATCATCCCTTGCCGTCGGTCGGGGAGTCGTGCTCAACCATTCTAAGAACAAATTCACCTCATCAAGTTCCTAGTCCCATAACCTTCTCCTGAGCTGAGGTATCCACGTGACAACATCACTGCTGGCATTCACATGATCTAACACCGTACCCTCTTGATTCACCCCAAAGTTATATATACCGGGAAAGAAATCTTTAATAGTCCCATTCTCGCCCATTTATCTGTCCAGAATCAAATCTTATCCCCTTTCCCTAAAATAAACTCAGTATTTCTAGAATAGTCCTCCCACTCCCTCACAATATGCTTCCAAAAACCTACTCTATAGGCAAAAGACCCCACAATCGGCCTCCACCCCATCTGCGAAGAACCCCACCTCGCTCTAACTACCCTTCTCCACAATCGATTTTCCTCCCGAGGGAAACGCCACAGCCACTTCCCAAGAAGAGCTCTATTAAAAGAACTCAAGTTCCTCACACCCGCCCTACCCTCCTTAATGGGCTTGCATACCTCTTCCCATCCAACTAAGCTATGCTTAAATCCATCTTTAGTGCCTCTCCACAAGAAATCTCTCAAGAGTTTCTCCATTTTTTATGCACGACATCAGGTAAAAGCAAAATAGAAATGTAATAAGTTGGCAAACTAGACAAGCAACTCTTGATAAGAGTAAGCCTTCCCCCTTTTGATAAAAACCCATTCTTCCATCCTACTAGCCTCTTCCTCATTCTTTCCAAAACTGGGTCCCAAATTACCTTGGACTTATACTTAGCTCCAAGGGTCAAACCAAGATAAGTATTTGTAAAGGACCATCTCCTACCACCCAGAATACCGACTAGATCGTCCACATTACTCGCTCCCCCAATCGGGATCAACTCACACTTCCCCGCATTGATCCTGAGCCACGAATCCGCCTCAAAACAAATGAGAAGAAGTCTCAGAGCACGAATTTGTCTACAATCAGCATCACATAAAATAATCGCATCATCAACAAATAGGAAATGAGAGACTGTAATCATACCCATAATCAAAGACCCAAATTCGAAGCCCTTACTCCACCCAGTCGCGACCACCCATCCCATCATCCTACTAAACGCCTCTATGCCCAGGATGAATAAAAAGGGGGATAACGGATCACCTTGGCGAAGTCCACGCGTACTAGGAAAAAAAACCTCTGGAACCCCGTTAATCAGCACCGAGAATCTATCAATATAAATACACCTCTTAATCCAACGGCACCACCGTTCACCAAAACCCATCCTTCTTAATAAGTAAAGAAGAAACTTCCAATTCACATGATCGTAAACCTTCTCAATGTCGAGCTTTCAAGCAATGAAAGGAGTCCCACTTTTAGTCCTCGCCTCCACACACTCATTAGCCACCAAAATATCGTCCAGAATCTGCCTCCCCCCAACGAAGGCATTTTGAGACTCCGAAATCAGAGGCCAATTACCTTTCTGAGCCGAACCGACAAGACTTTGGCTAGAATCTTGTAAATGCTCCCAATCAAACTAATTGATCTTTAGTCTCTAATGTCAATCGATCCCACCTTCTTATAAATTAGGGTGATAAATGACGCATTTAACCTTGGCAAAAAGTAGCCCCAATCATGAAACTTGTCAAAGAAAGTCATCGCATCGGACCTGATAACCGGCCACAATTGCTAAAAAAATCCATTGTGAAATCGTACGGTCCCGGGGCCTTATCCCCGCTCGTATACTTAAGCACTTGTACAACTTCCTCTTCAGTGAAGGGAGCCTTAATACCTTCAGCCTCGGAAGCCGGAATTCTCTCCAAATTAGCCCCATCAAGATAAGGTCTCCACCCGTCTTCTTCCCTGAACAAATCCTCATAATACTGAGCAATACCCCCCCTAACGCCTCTCTCTTCTTCGAACACCTTACCCCCATAGATATTTTCCCAATGTGGTTACCCCACCTGTGCGAGTTTGACACCAAGTGGGAAAAAACTTGGTATTCGCGTCCCCTTCCCTCAACCACAAAACCCTCAATTTCTGTCTCCAACTAATTTCTTCTTGGATTAACCTCTTCCCTATCTCCTCTTTTTTATCCTCTCTCCCTCTCCTTTCCTCCTTAGAGAGCCCGACTCTCCCCTCTTTCTCGTCTAATTTCCCCACCTCTTCCATATAACTCGTTGTGACCTGGCGCACCTGACCGAAGACCTCTCAATTCCACCTCTTGACGTCTTCTTTAAGAAAACCCAAATTTTGTGCCAATCGAAAACTGGCATTCCCCTCCACCTCATACCCACACCACCACACACTCACCCTCTCAGCAAAATCCTACTCCTTGAGCCACATATTCTCGAATCTAAAAGGAATCCTTCCCTCCCTCCACCCTCCACACTCTAACAATATAGGGCAATGATCGAAAATTACCCTAGGTAAGGTAGATTGTATCACCCTTGGGAAATGCTCCTCCCATCTCTAAGAAATAAGAAAATGAGACATCGACGGCCTGTCCCTAAACTTGGACCAAGTAAACAAGTCCCCTTCAAGCGGAAAATCAATCAACTCCAATTCATCAATAAAATCGAATAACTCTCTCATGTATCTGCATACTCTACCACCGCTACTTTTCTCTTCTCCGAATCTCACCACATTGTAATCCCCTCCCAAACATAATTGAGCACCCCACACTCTACTCACTCCTTCCAATTCCTCCCACAACTCCCACCTACTTGTATCCTCCACTGGCCCGTAAATGCCCAAGAAACTCCAAATAAAATCATCCTCCAAATTTTTAAAAAGATAGGATAAGGACCAACTACCCTCAAGACTCTCCATAAATTCGATCACTGCTGAATTTCACAAAATCACCACCCCCTCCCGAAACACCTACCGCATCAAAACTAACACAATTGATCCCACACCCTCCCCAGATAGATCTAATGCAACCATCATCCATAACACTCATCTTAGTCTCCCGTAAACACAAAATATCCGGCTTCCACCCAGTAATAACCCCACCAACAATACCCCTTTTGTTAGTATCGTTCAACCCCCTCACATTCAACGAAATAATGCATAATTTCATTAAACAAAATATCACTCTTTAGACCTCCCCTTCCCCCCCCCCCTCCCTTTGCTCCCCTCGCACCACCTTGTATCTTCTCGAATGATTACCACGCCTCACTCTCTACCCCGTCAAAAGTAACTCCCAAATCTTTGCTAAATGATCCTAACAAATCCTCCTTCCACCCCACTAGGTCTTCAACCCACCCTTCTTCCTCATGGCCCCTAATTCTCCTCTTAACTCGGGATCTCTAAATTCACCCACAACCTAGAATCATTTAATTCATTAAATATGAACCTCCTCCCTTAAGCCCAACCTCGTTCATAGGAGACTTCTCACTCGCCACTACAATAGTCTTGTAACTATTTAGTGTATCCCTATAGAGTTTTCTGTTCATTTTACCCTCTTGTTAACGTCCCGAATGAGTTAATAAATTCCCTCCACTCGACTTCCCTACTACTTTCTTTTTATTACAATTTTTCCCATGTTCCTAAACGTCTTTCATTACCCTTATTTATATATAAACTTTATTATTTGTTAGTTTAATCAGGACCCTCCATTTAAAACAATCCTGACCATTAAGGGATATTATTAAGAATAAATAATAAAAAAATTATCCAAACATTAATTAATGTATATGACTTATAGAGTGTATTCTTGCATTTAGGCTTTTACCAGCTAGTGTACAACTCAAATATAAAATACTTAAACTCGTGTAAACCTTTAGAACAACCATTTCTTTAAAACCCATTACAGAATCTAACTTTGTACACATATGTAAATTGTCCACAGTTAGTTATATGAATGTTTTCTGCAAGATTGGTAGTTTTGCTTGATTATAACTTACTCGAATTATTTCGGTTTAAAACTTTTGACATGCGTTTTAATTCTTGAAATTTTCAGTATCATTAAGGTCAAACTGTAGTTCATACACAAAGCCTATGTACTATTTTAAAATAAGGTAGTCTCCAAAGTGTTGGAGTTTAAATGAGAACTATATTGTTGTATTAGAAGAAGAAGGAAGAAGAAAGCAAGAGAAGTATTGTGGATAATATAATCTTTTAATTTTATTTTTTCAAAGTTCTGAACAACTGAATACATATAAGAAAATAGGGGAGATGCATGATTGTTCTGCTGATTTTTCTCCCCTATAATATATAATGGGAAGCTTAGATTTAGGACCACTAAGGCACTCATTAAGGACCACTAGGTACAGCCGCAACTAATTTTGGTAGGACTAGGTACAGCAACAACTGATTTTGGGACCACTAGGTAAAACAACTACAAAATAGCTATGCATTAATTTAACACTCCCCCTTAATGTATTTGTTGAACACCCATCATTTCTCTAAGAAATTGAACCTTGTCCTTAAGTAGAGCTTTGGTGAAGATATCTACAACTTGATCTTCAGTCTTGATATATTTGAGTTGAATCTCTTCATCCTTCACGGCCTCTCCAATGAAATGATGCTTGATTGTAATGTGCTTGGTGCGACTATGGTAGACGGGATTATTTGTCATGGCAATCATGGATTGGTTATCACAAAGTATTGGAGTAGCATCTCCTTGCTTTTCACCAACATCCTTCAAAATTCTTCTTGGTCACATCGCTTGTGAATTTGCCAATGATGTCGACACATATTCGGCCTCAGCGAATGATTGCGCTATTGTTTATTGCTTCTTTGATTCCCATGAAACTGCTCTAGAGCTAAGAGAAAATACATACCCAGAAGTACTTCTCATGTCATAAATATAACCGGCCCAATCACTATCACAAAACCCAAGTAACTTTATCTCAACATTCTTCTTATACATGAGGCCAAAATCAGAAGTTCCTTGGATGTACCTCACCACCCTTTTTCTAGCCCCAAAATGAGTTTGACTCGGCTTGTGCTTGTACCGAGACAATAAACTAGTAGCATACATGATATTCGGCCTCTTAGTCGTCAAGCACAACAAACTTCCAACCAAACTTCTATAAATAGATGCATCAACTTCTTTGCTTCCATCCTCTTTCAATAATTTTTCATTAACCACCAAAGGCGTAGCCACCGATTTGCAATTCATCATTTCGTATTTTTCAACAAGGGTTTGAGCATACTTCTTTTGGCAAATAAAAATACCATCTTCTTGTTGATAAATTTCAATGCCTAAGAAGTAATTTAGACGACCCAAATCACTCATTTCATATTTTTTCATCATGTCACTTTTGAAATCTTCAATCATTTTTTCATCACTACCGATAAACACCAAATCATCAATGTAAAGAGAGACAATAAGAATACCTGTCACCCCACTTCTTTTGATGTACAAGGTTGGCTGGCTTTTACTTCTTTGAAAGCCTCTTTCATTGAAGTATGCATCAATCTCACTATACCATGCTTGGGGAGCTTGCTTCAAGCCATACAAGGCCTTTTCACCTTGTATACCTTCTCTTCCTCACCTTTCATTACGAGTCCTTGAGGTTGGTCAATGTACACCACTTCATTCAACACACCATTCAAGAATGCATATTTTACATAAAGTTGATACAAAAACCAACCTTTTTTAAGTGGCCATGGAAACAATTACTCTAATTGTGTCAAGCCTTGTCACGAGTGCAAATGTTTCTTAAAAATTAATTCTAGGTTATTGAGAATACCCCTTTGCTATAAGTCTTACTTTGTTCTTTTGGATTGAGCCATCCGGATTAACCTTGCTTTGGTAAATCCACTTCACACCAATGATCTCTATATTTTTAGGCCTATCCACCAATTCCCAAGTCTTGTTCTTCTCAATAACCTGAATTTCATCTTCCATTGAAAGCTTCCAGACTTTTTCATTTTTAGCATCTTTAAAGGTCTCCTATTCAGCTACTACAAAAAAATTACAACTAGCATACACATCATTTAGACTTCTTATTCTTCTCGGAGTTGAGCTTTGAGATGAGGAGTTTGAGTTTGATGGAGAACCTGAGGATGAGTGTGGACTTGAAATTGGACCTTCATTTGGAGACGTATGAGTAACTTCTACATCTTCCTCTTCATCTTCTTCAACGCTTTGTGATTCTTCATTAAGGGTGATAACTTAATTTTGGGATTTTTTTTCTTTCCAATCCCAAAAGTCTTTCTCATCAAAAATCACATCTCTACAAATAATCACTTTGTTCCTCTTCAAGCTAAAGAGTCTATATACCTTTGATTTTGAGCTATACCCCACAAAGATGCATTTTAAACTACTTTTATCAAGCTTATGTCTCACTTCTTTAGGGACACGAGCAAAGCAAATACAACCAAACACCCTCAAGTGGTTCACATATGGTTTTCTTCCACTCCATGCCTTAAATGGATTTTGCTTTTCTACGGACTTTGTAGGGCATCTATCCATCAAATAAACCGTCGTATACACTGCTTCGTCCCAAAAAGTATATGGCATCCCTTTCTCATGTAACATGGATTTTTCCATTTCCTCAATGGTTTTATTCTTCGTTTCCACCAGTCCATTTTGTTGTGGAGTATACCCAACCATTAGTTGTCTTACCATGCCAATATCTTCACAAAATTTATCAAACTCCTTAGAGTTGTATTCTCCACCTCTATCACTTCTCAAAATTTTCAAGTAGTGACGACATTGTTTTTCAAATAGTTTGTGAAATTTTCTAAAAATGGCATAAACATTTGATTTTTACCGCATAAAATACACCCAAGTCATTCTTGTAAAATCATCAATAAAGGTAATGAAGTATATGTTACTGGAATGAGAAGTGTTCTTAATTAGTCCACACACATCGGTATGAACAAGCTCCAATTGTGCTTTAGCTCTCCATAATTTCTACTTTGGAAAAGTCTCTTAGTGGTGCTTTCCAAGAGCGCGTCTTTCACAAACTCCATTTACTTCTTGGATGCTTGGAACCCTGTAAACCATGCTCTTTTGATGCAAATTATTCATGCTTTGAAAATTCAAGTGCCCATATCTTCTATGCCAGAACCATATGTAGTCAACCACATTCATCTTCAAAGTCACATTATTTGAGTATCAAAAAGTGAGAGGAAAACTTTTATTCTTTTCCATCTTGATTTTTGCAACAACTTGACTTCTCCCCCCTTTGTCAAAAATTCTGCACGAGTTCTCTTTAAAGAGAATAATATACCCATGTTCCTCAAGTTGCCCAACAATCAACAAATTCTTCTCTAAATCTGGAATTAGTAACACATCTCAGATATACTTTGTTCCTTTCTCTGTCTCAATGTCTATAGTAACCTTGCCCTTTGTTTGGACTAAGTCACCATTACCCATCCTCACTTAGGAATTAGAAGACGTATTAATAGAGGTGAAAATATTTGATCTTCGGTCATATGATTAATACACCCACTATCAAGAAACCACAAATCATTTCTTTGCTCCGAAGCACTTTGACAAGCAAAAAACATATTCCCCTCACATTCTTGTTCTTCGGTGAAGTTAGCTTGTTGGTTGTTCTTGAGCCGACAATCTTTTTGAACATGCCCAAATTTCTTACAATTATGACATTGCGTCTTTCCACGAAACCAACAATCTTTATCAATATGGCTACTTCTCTTACAAATATTACACTTTTATTGATTAAAACTTTCATTACTTTCTCTTCTTTCAAAATTATTTCTACCTCTTCCTTGAGTGTTTCTTCCTCTTCCTCTTCCATGTCTTCAACCTCTTGAAGATTCACCTTTGGGTTGATCAAAACATGATTTGGCCCCAACATTGAGCTTAGATTGAAAGGCACTCGCAACAGATTTTTCAAAGTGTCTACCCAACCTTTGCTCAAATGTTTTAATGGAACCCATCAATTCTCAACACTCAAAGAGGCTATTTCTTTAGTTTCAACAATGGCAATAATGGGGTCATACTTTTTCGGCAAACTAAGCAAAATATTTTCAATAATCCTTTGATCAGAAAGTTGTTCTCCATATGTTTTCATTTGATTCACAACCTCCATTAATATAAAGAAATAATCTTTTAATATTTCCACATCCTTCATCTTCATATTCTCAAAATCTCTTCTTAAGGACTGAATTTTAATAGCCCTTACCTTCAAAGTACCTATAAATTCTTTTTATAAAATATCCCAAACCTCCTTTGCTTTGTTTGCATTGATGATTCTTGGAAATATTATTTCAACTAACCCCTGTTAGATTAGGCTTACACTACAAGAAAATTTGGTTTTAGCAACGAATTTTTTAGCAAGAAAGTAACTTTCGTTGCTAGAAGTGTATTATTAGCAAGGAAAATAAAAAATCGTTGCTAAAAGTACAATCTTGTTATAAATATTTTGCAAGGAAATATTTTCTTGGGAAATGTAACTTTTAGAAAGAAAATTTTAGAATCCTTGCTTAAAACTTGGCGATAAAATTTCCCTCATTTTTATTTAGTATTCGAAATATGTATTGCAATGTTTTATTAATTTCCTTGCAAATTATAACCCATACATTTAACCGAAAAAGTGAATAAAGCCTAAACTTTCCCTCTCTCTAAAAGTGCACACACACTAAAAATCAATCGCACACACAAAACCCTCATTTTTCATTCTCACTTCTCTCTCCATCCATCCCACACCGGTCGACCATAGCTATCCAGTATCTAATTGGAATAATCTAGTATGAAATATTTGCTCAATAACGAGTTGTTGATGGAGAAGCTTCACGGCGACTGTTCTTTATCATCATCACATTCCAACTCCGAGGAGAAGCATTAAACGTCGTCGTTTTCACCATTCTCGATCAAATCCAATATTTAATTGGTTGGAGTTTCTTCTCCGATCGACCACCGCTATCCGACATCTTTTCTTCTCCCTCTATCCACCCCGAACCTACCCCAACCCCGGTAATCTTCTTCCTTAGGCAACTCCGGTGACCTTCTTCCTCATGTAAACCTCAGTCTTTTCTTCCTCAGGTAGATTAACTTGCTTTTAGAATATGCAATTTTAGTTTTTGTTGGATTATTAGGTACTTATAATATGAGATTTCTTTTTTTTTGTTTGATTATTAGTTGTCTAAATGAAGAGATTTCAGTTTGAAACGAGATATAAACTTCCAACTGTTACATTCAATTTGGGTTTTATTTAGGTGTCAAAACCTAGGTTGTAAGGACACAAATTTCCAATTGAGTCCTTTGTAGTTTTGGCTCAATTCCGGACAAAAACGTTTGAGTCATAGGATAGAGTATATTGATCATCTTTCAAGCCTATGGCGTGTTTGTCAAAGACGTAGCAGCCAAGTGTATAAAGCCTCATCAAAATGTCATGGTTTATGTGCCTCGTTCCAACGTCATCAATAGTGGTTTCATGCTCCCAAGGTATGAATGCATTACATATATATATAGGAGCTTGGAACAGTTTATATTGGGTGTTAGGTTTTCAAAACTGCGTTTTGTTTTCAGAATGTTTTCTATTAAAACTTATATATAAAGTATATAAAAATTTCTGGGCTTAAAAATAATTTTTGAACTTTCTGTGAGTTCGTTCGAAGTGTCGTTCGAACGAGATTGTCATTCGAACCACAAGTCGTTCAAACGATATTGCCAACGACTTCCCATTATGGCATACTGGAACTTCGTTCGAAATTTCGTTCGAACGAGATTGTCGTTCTAACGAGATTTCCAACAAGTTTCTAACGAGGTCATATTGGAACTTCATTAGAAGACTCGTTCGAACGAGATTTCGTTCGAACAAAATGTCGTTCGAACGAGATGTCAGGCGGGAACAGTTTTTGGCAGTTTGTAAGCAGTTTTCTCCCACTTCCCCACTTGTTTCTTAACCAACTTTTCTCAGACTTTATTATGTGAGGGAATAACATTTTCCAAAAAAACTTTTCCATCCTATTCGATCTTTTAGAGAGAGTTTGAGAGATAAATTGCTTAAGGAAAATGTTCTTGTTTTGAGTGAAATTCTTTAGAGAAAAACATACACCACTCTAGTTTACACCCAATTGTTTGTTTATCCAAGTTTCAATATATATACATCTTGCTTGGAGTTTTGACACTGGGTTCATCTCTTCCGTTCAAAGAGGAGTTTTGGTTTTCTTCAACATCCCTTAAAGAAGAAGAGTTCGTTTTGCTGCGGCATTCTCATGTGGTAAAAGACACGACGTGTAATTGACGGTGTACCTATTGTCCGATTGGTGAGTCCAAGATCAGGGTGGAGATCCGTGATTATCCGCTAGGAAGAGGTGATTACAAGAAGACGCATCAAGGCTAAAGAGGGTTCGAGTTGAGGAAGTAAGTCATCTGTCTTGTACATGTAAGTTCGTACTTAGTGGATTTGTGGCTAGGGCCGTCCGAGGTTATTTTCCGTTTTTGGTTTTTTCCTCGTACATCGCGGCGTAGTGTGATTGATTTACTTTTATCTTGCATAATAACTTAGAACGCATGTTTATGATAATTCAAGATAAAAATGGTTTGAATTGTCACACTTAATTTAATTTGGTGCATAATTAAATTTGGGTAATTATTTTGTTAATTCAAGTCTATCGTTAAAACTGGTTTGGCCTAATTTGGAAATATTAATAAATATGACTTAGGAAAATTCTAGGACTTGAATGAATTAATCGTGTTTAAGTGAAATCAATAATGTGTGTGTATTAATCATATTTTCACTTGGTTTAATTTTAATTTGTGAAGAAATTAAAATTTGGTATTTAAGTTGAACCATCACATTTACGCTTCTGCATCTGTTTCATAAAAAAGAAATATATTATAATTTTAAAAGAGTTTAAAATCAGGGGTCGTGCGACTTCAAATTGGTATCAGAGACAACGCGATAAATTACTTCGTTAAAGATTCTTTAAATAATTTTTGGCTAAAATGGAATTTTCCCCATTTTTAAAATTTCCTATTTTTGATGGTTCTAACTACGCGTATTGGAAAGCGCGAATGATATCGGCACTAAAATCTATCGACGAGAGAGTTTGGATGTTAGTTGAAAAGGAACGTGTTCCCAAACCGGCCGATAGATGGACTGAGAATGAGTTTAAACTTTCTAATTTTAATTCCCGAGGTTTAAATTCCTTGTTTAGCACGGTCACACCAGATGAGTTCTGACGCATCATGACGTGTGAAACCGCTAAAGAAGCTTGGGATATTTTACAACTAACTCATAAAGGAACTAGTGTCGTTAAAGCTTCGAAACTTCAAAACCTCACCACTCAATTTGAAACCATCAAAATGAACGATAATGAAACTTTTGATGAATTTTATGCTAGACTTTCCGATATTGTTAATTCATCTTTTAATTTGGGAGAGAAAATACCCGACAACCGAGTTGCCCGATAGATTTATTCCAAAAGTGACTGTTTTAAATTCTTTACAAACTTTAGCCTCTACGAAATTAGAAGAGCTCGTAGGTGATTTACAAACTTATGAACTAGACATGTTTCCCTCTAAAACTTAAAAGAAAATTGAAAAAAGCGTTGCTTTAAAAGCCCGAAAAGAGGTTAAACAAGTAGTAGAGAGCGAGAGTGATAGTGACTCGGAAGACATGGATTTGTTTGCTCGTAAATTTAGAAAATTTCTTAAATTTAACAAAGATAAATTAAAAAATGATAGTGATAAGGAAGAGGGACCCGATTCCGCCACTAAGCCTAATTTTGTGGCTTTATGGCTAGTCATGTGAGTGAAAGTGAGAACTCATCGATTGATGAAACGTTAACACATGACACTTCCAGGGTCATTGTTTATGATTCTCTTATTTTTTATGATAGTGAGAGTGGAGAAGAAAGAGGGAGTGAAAATGAAGAAGAGGTTAATGTGAGTGAACTTCAAAATGCTTTTCAAGAACTTCAAAAAGAATCTATTAAATTGAAAAGAGCTAATTTGAAGTTAGAAGCTAGTTTAAAAAAGTGTGCCAAGGTCATTGATGATAGTATGTGGGTAGAAGACCTTAGGACACGAGAGAAAGCTCTTCTAGAGAAGCTTGAATATATAGAAGGTGAGAGAGATAGCCTTGGAGGTTTAATGGAATCCTTGAAAAAGGAGCTTCTTGCTTTTGAAGAGCGAAATGTGTTATTAGAGTCTAACATTTTAGAATTGCAAAATAAATTAAAAGACTCTAGTAATGTCAAGTTTGATTTGGAGTGTCGTTCGGAAAAACTAGATAAAATCTTAGGAACGATCCAAATTAAAAATGACATGTGTGGTTTAGGCTTCAATACTTGTAATGAATCTACTCATAAAGCCAAAACCAACGTTTTTGGAGAATCTACTAGGAAAACTTTTAGAGATCACTCCGTAAGTAAATCTTTTCGACATGTCTTCGCTTGTACACATTGTGGTCGAAAGGGTCATCTTAGGAAATTTTGTTATGATCTTAAACGAATTCCTAGAAAATCCCAACGTAAAGTAACCAATGTATTTAAAATTCTTACACCCCAAGATAGTCATTCTTCATTACATTGGGTTAGGAAATCCGACTTGGTTGCCTTAAAAAATAACGTTTTTGATTCTCAAGTACTTTCACATGCTTCCTCCCTTGCTAAATATAAAGGATGAATGTGTTAGTGTTTTCATACTTTAGCTTTTGTACTTCATGCTATATTCACGTGCTAAATGTATGCTTGTTTAATCATTTTCTGGTCATTGCTTAATCACATATCTCATGCTAGAAATATGATTTTTGTTTATCTTTTGTATTTTATTTCTTCATCTTGTTTGCATTAAATGGAAATACAATAAGATTTTTTCTTCACATTTGTGTTTTTATTTGTTTCATTTAAGCTTAATGAAAAATACAAATGATTTTTTTTTTTATCCTTTTGAGTATATATTCTTATTTTTTGGTTAAAAATGCCAAAAAACTCAAAAAGATTTTATTTTGTGTGTATTTTGTTTTGACACACTTTAAGTGGCATAAACTTGTGTTTAAATCCCTCCTTTAACGCTCTCATGTGGCTAGAACTTTTGGTTTAGATTGTCAATCCTTAAAATGTTCTTTACCATATTTTTTATGGAGTAGTTGGATTTTGTATTGATCTAATGGATTCTACTTTTATATGCCTCTATTCACACATGCACGAGGTCTTTTGAAATTTTAACATCATATGTGTATTTGAGCTATGTGAGTTGTTCTCCTTCCAATCTTGTCATCTACATAAATGTGACTTAGGAGGACTAGTGCATGTCAAAATCCGTTGCATATGAGATTTGTGTGAAAAATGAAAACATGATAAATAAAATGTGCACGGGGAAGGGCTCCGAAAGGACTTAGTGATCCTTTGCGATTGTAAGCCACCGTTTTAAATGGACCTAAAAGAAATACATGGTCCAAAGGCCTAAAAATAGAAAATATGGCATTAAAAAGAAAAATAATTGCCAAGGCCTATGTTTGATTGATATACTCATTCAAAGTCAATATAAATGCTTATTGAGGGAGATTGGATGGCATATCAACGGTTTGCACAATGATCGTTTATCCTAGTTGCGTATTTTATGTCATGACTCTATTGGTTTGTAGAATCATCAATATGCTAGGCTTGTATGCATTGTGTATGTTTGTTCATTGAGTTCAATGTATATTGTCACATGAGGTTATATTCAAATGTGATGAAGTTTGCAATCAATTGAGAACTCCGTGAACATGTTTTAAATGATTGGGTCTAAATTTAATCGTTAGTAGTTCACACCCCAACACTTCCGTTTCCATATGACACATTTTTGCCATACGAGTGCGAAAGACTCCTATTATATTTTGTGTGTGTCATTTGTGTGTTTATATCTATATATGTCTACTTGAGTCTCTTTGATATATATTATTTATACATATATTTGATATTTTTGTTTAGTCTTAGTTTTGATTTCTAATCCATATATGCTTTAATTCATACTTTGTATCCATCTTATTGCATTCTGTGTTGATATCATATGCTCCATAATTTATATATCATATTGGTATCATTTTATTGCATTCTAGTTGGTCTAAGTTGTTATCTATTGGATTAGTTGAATTTTTGTTGCCCATATGCTTGCACATTCTCATCACTATTATTGTGCATTTAATAAATATGTTTGAATCTTTAAGCCTTTGTCTATTCTTGAACAAAAAGGGGGAGAATGACAGGGGGAGAAATGGTATCTAATCCTATTATTATCGTATCTTAGTTTGGGGGAGATTTATCTTAGGGGGAGACGTCTTTCTAAGTAGGTCATTTGTTTGATAAAGGGGAGAATTAATATTTTGATATTTAATTATTTAATTGCATCTAATATTTTGATATTCCCTATGCGTTTGATAGTTTGCTTAAGTGTGCAGGAATACTTCAAAATGGCAACATTCAACATCGGCAAAGATATTGATCCTTGGGTTGTTTGAGTCAAGCATTGTATTTTTATTTTGGGTGGGACTTTTTATTAGTCTTTTATTAGTCTAGTAGAGCTTGACGGCCCTTTAGGATTTTTGTATAGTTTTTGTCCCGGAATAGCCAAAGGGGGAGATTTGTAAGGACGCAAATTTCCAATTGAGTCCTTTGTAGTTTTGGCTCAATTCCGGACAAAAATGTTTGAGTCATAGGATAGAGTATATTGATCATATTTCAAGCCTATGACGTGTTTGTTGAAGACGTAGGGACCAAGTGTATAAAGCTTCATCAAATTGTCATGGTTTATGTGCCTCGTTTCAACGTCATCAATAGTGGTTTCATGCTCCCAAGGTATGAATGCATTACATATATAGGAGCTTGGAACAGTTTATATTGGGTGTTAGGTTTTCAAAATTGCATTTTTTTTCAGAATGTTTTCTATTAAAACTTATATATAAAGTATATAAAAGTTTATGGGCTTAAAAAGAATTTTTAAACTTTCTGTGAGTTCGTTCGAAGTGTCGTTCGAACGAGATTGTCGTTCGAACCACAAGTCCTTCGAACGATATTGCCAACGACTTCCCATTATGTTATACTGGAACTTCATTCGAAATGTCGTTCTTACGAGATTGTCGTTCTAACGAGATTTCCAACGAGTTTCTAACGAGGTCATACTAGAACTTCGTTAGAAGACTCGTTCAAACGAGATTTCGTTCGAACGAAATGTCGTTCGAACGAGATGTCAGGCGGGAACAGTTTTTGGCAGTTTTTAAGCAGTTTTCTCCCACTTCCCCACTTGTTTCTTAACCAACTTTTCTCAGACTTTATTATGTGCGGGAATAACATTTTCCAAAAAAAAAACTTTTCCATCCTATTCGATCTTTTAGAGAGAGTTTGAGAGCTAAATTGCTTAAGGAAAATGTTCTTGCTTTGAGTGAAATTCTTCAGAGAAAAATATACACCACTCTAGTTTACACCCAATTGTTTGTTTATCCAAGTTTCAATATATATAAATCTTGCTTGGAGTTTTGGCACCGGGTTCATCTCTTCCGTTCAAAGAGGAGTTTTGGTTTTCTTCTACATCCCTTAAAGAAGAAGAGTTCATTTTGCTGCGACATTCTCATGTGGTAAAAGACACCACGTGTGATTGACGGTGTACCTATTGTCCGATTGGTGAGTCCAAGATCAGGGAGGAGCTCCGTGGTTATCCGCTAGGAAGAGGTGATTACTAGAAGACGCATCAAGGCTAGAGAGGGTTCGAGTTGAGGAAGTAATTCATCTGTCTTGTAAATGTAATTCCGTACTTAGTGGATTTGTGGCTAGGACCGTCCGAGGTTGTTTCCCGTTTTGAGTTTTTCCTCGTACATCGCGGCGTAGTGTGATTGATTTACTTTTATCTTGCATAATAACTTAGAACGCATGTTTATGATAATTCAAGATAAAAATGGTTTGAATTGTCACACTTAATTTAATTTGGTGCATAATTAAATTTGGGTAATTATTTTGTTAATTCAAGTCTATCGTTAAAACTGGTTTGGCCTAATTTGGAAATATTAATAAATATGACTTAGGCAAATTCTAGGACTTGAATGAATTAATCGTGTTTAAGTGAAATCAATAATGTGTGTGTATTAATCATATTTTCACTTGGTTTAATTTTAATTTGTGAAGAAATTAAAATTTGGTATTTAAGTTGAACCATCACATTTACGCTTCTGCATCTGTTTCATAAAAAGGAAATATATTATAATTTTAAAAGAGTTTAAAATCAGGGGTCGTGCGACTTCAAATTGGTATCAGAGACAACGCGATAAATTACTTCGTTAAATATTCTTTAAATAATTTTTGGCTAAAATGGAATTTTCCCCATTTTCAAAATTTCCTATTTTTGATGGTTCTAACTACGCGTATTGGAAAGCGCGAATGATATCGGCACTAAAATCTATCGACGAGAGAGTTTGGATGTTAGTTGAAAATGAACGTGTTCCCAAACCGGCCGATAGATGGACTGAGAATGAGTTTAAACTTTCTAATTTTAATTCCCGAGGTTTAAATTCCTTGTTTAGCACGGTCACACCAGATGAGTTCCGACGCATCATGACGTGTGAAACCGGTAAAGAAGCTTGGGATATTTTACAACTAACTCATAAAGGAACTAGTGTCGTTAAAGTTTCGAAACTTCAAAACCTCACCACTCAATTTCAAACCATCAAAATGAACGATAATGAAACTTTTGATGAATTTTATGCTAGACTTTCCGATATTGTTAATTCATCTTTTAATTTGGGAGAGAAAATACCCGACAACCGAGTTGTAAAGAAAATTTTAAGGTCAGTACCCGATAGATTTATTCCAAAAGTCACTGTATTAAATTCTTTAGAAACTTTAGCCTCTACGAAATTAGAAGAGCTCGTAGGTGATTTACAAACTTATGAACTAAACATGTTTCCCTCTAAAACTGAAAAGAAAATTGAAAAAAGCGTTGCTTTAAAAGCCCGAAAAGAGGTTAAACAAGTAGTAGAGAGCGAGAGTGATAGTGACTCGGAAGACATGGCTTTGTTTGCTCGTAAATTTAGAAAATTTCTTAAATTTAACAAAGATAAATTAAAAAATGATAGTGATAAGGAAGAGGGACCCGATTCCGCCACTAAGCCTAATTTTGTGGCTTTTATGGCTAGTCATGTGAGTGAAAGTGAGAACTCATCGATTGATGAAACGTTAACACATGACACTTCCAGGGTCATTGTTTATGATTCTCTTGTTTTTGATGATAGTGAGAGTGGAGAAGAAAGAGGGAGTGAAAATGAAGAAGAGGTTAATGTGAGTGAACTTCAAAATTCTTTTCAAGAACTTCAAAAAGAATCTATTAAATTGAAAAGAGCTAATTTGAAGTTAGAAGCTAGTTTAAAAAAGTGTGTCAAGGTCATTGATGATAGTATGTGGGTAGAAGACCTTAGGACACGAGAGAAAGCTCTTCTAGAGAAGCTTGAATATATAGAAGGTGAGAGAGATAGCCTTGGAGGTTTAATGGAATCCTTGAAAAAGGAGATTCTTGCTTTTGAAGAGCGAAATGTGTTATTAGAGTCTAACATTTTAGAATTGCAAAATAAATTAAAAGACTCTAGTAATGTCAAATTTATTTGGAGTGTCGTTCGGAAAAACTAGATTAAATCTTAGGAACGATCCAAATTAAAAATGACATGTGTGGTTTAGGCTTCAATACTTGTAATGAATCTACTCATAAAGCCAAAACCAACGTTTTTGGAGAATCTACTAGGAAAACTTTTAGAGATCACTCCGTAAGTAAATCTTTTCGACATGTCTTCGCTTGTACACATTGTGGTCGAAAGGGTCATCTTAGGAAATTTTGTTTTGATCTTAAACGAATTCCTAGAAAATCCCAACGTAAAGCAACCAATGTATTTAAAATTCTTACACCCCAAGATAGTCATTCTTCATTACACCGGGTTAGGAAATCCGACTTGGTTGCCTTAAAAAATAACGTTTTTGATTCTCAAGTACTTTCACATGCTTCCTCCCTTGCTAAATCTAAAGGATGAATGTGTTAGTGTTTTCATACTTTAGCTTTTGTACTTCATGCTATATTCACGTGCTAAATGTATGCTTGTTTAATCATTTTCTGGTCATTGCTTAATCACATATCTCATGCTAGAAATATGATTTTTGTTTATCTTTTGTATTTTATTTCTTCATCTTGTTTGCATTAAATGGAAATACAATAAGATGTTTTCTTCACATTTGTGTTTTTATTTGTTTCATTTAAGCTTAATGAAAAATACAAATGATTTTTTTTGTTTATCCTTTTGAGTATATATTCTTATTTTTTGGTTAAAAATGTCAAAAAACTCAAAAAGATTTTATTTTGTGTGTATTTTGTTTTGACACACTTTAAGTGGCATAAACTTGTGTTTGAATCCCTCCTTTAACGCTCTCATATGGCTAGAACTTTTGGTTTAGATTGTCAATCCTTAAAATGTTCTTTACCATATTTTTTATGGAGTAGTTGGATTTTGTATTGATCTAATGGATTCTACTTTTATATGCCTCTATTCACACATGCACGAGGTCTTTTGAAATTTTAACATCATATGTATATTTGAGCTATGTGAGATGTTCTCCTTCCAATCTTGTCATCTACATAATTGTGACTTAGGAGGACTAGTGCATGTCAAAATCCGTTGCATATGAGATTTGTGTGAAAAATGAAAACATGATAAATAAAATGTGCACGGGGAAGGGCTCCGAAAGGACTTAGTGATCCTTTGCGATTGTAAGCCACCGTTTTAAATGGACCTAAAAGAAATACGTGGTCCAAAGGCCTAAAAATAGAAAATATGGCATTAAAAAGAAAAATAATTGCCAAGGCCTATGTTTGATTGATATACTCATTCAAAGTCAATATAAATGCTTATTGAGGGAGATTGGATGGCATATCAACGGTTTGCACAATGATCGTTTATCCTAGTTGCATATTTCATGTCATGACTCTATTGGTTTGTAGAATCATCAATATGCTAGGCTTGTATGCATTGTGTATGTTTGTTCATTGAGTTCAATGTATATTGTCACATGAGGTTATATTCAAATGTGATGAAGTTTGCAATCAATTGAGAACTCCATGAACATGTTTTAAATGATTGGGTCTAAATTTAATCGTTAGTAGTTCACACCCCAACACTTCCGTTTCCATATGACACATTTTTGCCATACGAGTGTGAAAGACTCCTATTATATTTTGTGTGTATCATTTGTGTGTTTATATCTATATATGTGTACTTGAGTCTCTTTGATATATATTATTTATACATATATTTTATATTTTTGTTTAGTCTCAGTTTTGATTTCTAATCCATATATGCTTTAATTCATACTTTGTATCCATCTTATTGCATTCTGTGTTGATATCATATGCTCCATAATTTATATATCATATTGGTATCATTTTATTGCATTCTAGTTGGTCTAAGTTGTTATATGTTGGATTAGTTGAATTTTTGTTGCCCATATGCTTGCACATTCTCATCACTATTATTGTGCATTTAATATATATGTTTGAATCTTTAAGCCTTTGTCTATTCTTGAACAAAAAGGGGGAGAATGACAGGGGAGAAATGGTATCTAATCCTATTATTATCGTATTTTAGTTTGGGGGAGATTTATCTTAGGGGGAGACGTCTTTCTAAGTAGGTCATTTGTTTGATAAAGGGGAGAATTAATATTTTGATATTTAATTATTTAATTGCATCTAATATTTTGATATTCCCTATGCGTTTGATAGTTTGCTTAAGTGTGCAGGAATACTTCAAAATGGCAACATTCAACATCGGCAAAGATATTGATCCTTGGGTTGTTTGAGTCAAGCATTGTATTTTTATTTTGGGTGGGACTTTTTATTAGTCTTTTATTAGTCTAGTAGAGCTTGACGGCCCTTTAGGATTTTTGTATAGTTTTTGTCCCGGAATAGCCAAAGGGGGAGATTTGTAAGGACGCAAATTTCCAATTGAGTCCTTTGTAGTTTTGACTCAATTCCGGACAAAAATGTTTGAGTCATAGGATAGAGTATATTGATCATCTTTCAAGCCTATGGCGTGTTTGTTGAAGACGTAGCGGCCAAGTGTATAAAGCTTCATCAAATTGTCATGGTTTATGTGCCTCGTTTCAACGTCATCAATAGTGGTTTCATGCTCCCAAGGTATGAATGCATTACATATATAGGAGCTTGGAACAGTTTATATTGGGTGTTAGGTTTTCAAAATTGCATTTTTTTTTTCAGAATGTTTTCTATTAAAACTTATATATAAAGTATATAAAAGTTTATGGGCTTTAAAAAGAATTTTTAAACTTTCTGTGAGTTCGTTCGAAGTGTCGTTCGAACGAGATTGTCGTTCGAACCACAAGTCCTTCGAACGATATTTCCAACGACTTCCCATTATGGTATACTGGAACTTCGTTCGAAATGTCGTTCTAATGAGATTGTCGTTCTAACGAGATTTCCAACGAGTTTCTAACGAGGTCATACTGGAACTTCGTTAGAAGACTCGTTCAAACGAGATTTCGTTCGAACGAAATATCGTTCGAACGAGATGTCAGGCGGGAACAGTTTTTGGCAGTTTTTAAGCAGTTTTCTCCCACTTCCCCACTTGTTTCTTAACCAACTTTTCTCAGACTTTATTATGTGCGGGAATAACATTTTCCAAAAAAAAAACTTTTCCATCCTATTCGATCTTTTAGAGAGAGTTTGAGAGCTAAATTGCTTAAGGAAAATGTTCTTTCTTTGAGTGAAATTCTTTAAAGAAAAATATACACCACTCTAGTTTACACCCAATTGTTTGTTTATCCAAGTTTCAATATATATAAATCTTGCTTGGAGTTTTGGCACCGGGTTCATCTCTTCCGTTCAAAGAGGAGTTTTGGTTTTCTTCTACATCCCTTAAAGAAGAAGAGTTCATTTTGCTGCGACATTCTCATGTGGTAAAAGACACCACGTGTGATTGAAGGTGTACCTATTGTCCGATTGGTGAGTCCAAGATCAGGGTGGAGCTCCGTGGTTATCCGCTAGGAAGAGGTGATTACTAGAAGACGCATCAAGGCTAGAGAGGGTTCGAGTTGAGGAAGTAATTCATCTGTCTTGTAAATGTAATTCCGTACTTAGTGGATTTGTGGCTAGGACCGTCCGAGGTTGTTTCCCGTTTTGAGTTTTTTCCTCGTACATCGCGGCGTAGTGTGATTGATTTACTTTTATCTTGCATAATAACTTAGAACGCATGTTTAGGATAATTCAAGATAAAAATGGTTTTAATTGTCACACTTAATTTAATTTGGTGCATAATTAAATTTGGGTAATTGTTTTGTTAATTCAAGTCTATTGTTAAAACTGGTTTGGCCTAATTTGGAAATATTAATAAATATGACTTAGACAAATTCTAGGACCTGAATAAATTAATTGTGTTTAAATGAAATCAATACTGTGTGTGTATTAATCATATTTTCACTTGGTTTAATTTTAATTTGTGAAGAAATTAAAATTTGGTATTTAAGTTGAACCATCACATTTACGCTTCCGCATCTGTTTCATAAAAAGGAAATATATTACAATTTTAAAAGAGTTTAAAATCAGGGGTCATGCGACTTCATAGGTTTCTAGTGTTTATGGTAGTTTTGGTTATTCTTTGGTGTTTCTTGCAAAAAATTCAAATTATTTACATTCTTTCTCTTGTATACACACACATTGTTCTTCAATGTATGTTGTTTGCTGAAAGTTTTGGCAATAACATCATACAAACGTAGTCACCATATACATTTTCAAACTCTGTGCTCTAACTGTTTGACAAAATGCCTGAATAATTTTCAACCCATTTTGTTCAAGTTACACCCAAACTTCCATTAGTTCTTGCTAAACACTAACATATTTACATTTATCCCGATTATGTATACTCAAATGGTACCCACAAAGTAAAATTCGGCAATTGTTGTGAAAATCACTTCTTAAACATTTTGCGATAATCAGTTTTTTTATTATTATTATTATTATTATTATTATTATTATTATTATTATTATTATTATTATTATTATTATTATTATTATTATTATTATTATTATTATTATTATTATTATTATTAATATTATTATTATTATTATTATTATTACTATTATTATTATTATTATTTACTATTATTACCTGTTTGTATTGAAACAATCATAGTTATTACCATTGTTGAGCCACGCATTGAGTTCTAATTGCAGAACAATGGAATATTGAATTAAATTCTCTGTAAAATTAAATTGTCTCTTTACGTATTTGTTCTTGGTCCTACATGATACAGAACTATGGTAAAAGATATATTTTGATTATTATATCACATATCCTCTTTACATGCCTATGTTCATAATCCTTTATTTGAATATTACCATCGACTGATATTTTTGGCTGAACTTAGTCAAACCTTTAATATTATTGCAACATTCCTTATTTATGAATAATGAAAAAATTACTTGAAGTTTGTAATGAGTTAATTGTATTGATTATTATAGTGATTCAAATATCTTAAAGCCGTGAGGATGATAATATCTTAAAACCATCCGGAAGCTCAATGATAAGGAAATTCTATTTGTGGCTAGTTTACTGTAAAATGATACATTTAGAGTTAAATTTTGTGAGACTGTGAATGAGCCCTAACAGAAATAACAAGACACGTTACTAATGGGAAAAATTGACTATGCAACACAATTACAAATAAAGCAAGTTTTGGTCGAGTCAATCTTGATTTGATACAGTACCAATTTAGTTTTACAATCTTTGAGGTGACATGCTAACAGTAAGACATGCAGGGAGTATGTTATAGAAGGTGGATAATCATTATGATTGTTATCATAAATCACCCCCACCATTTTATGCTAAATTGCCTCGAAGAGAAAAATGAGTCAAATCATCCCCGCATTCTATGGACTAAGATTCTCATTTTTGCAATGACAAACAATGATATGATTGCATAACCCCATGTTGAAAAAACTATGATGAAAATTTGCTACCTTTTTTTCTCCTTCTAATGGGGCCCAAAACAAGCATGACTATGTACAGAAGAACACAAAAACACTTTCTAAGGACCAAATTTTTTGTAGTCCAATTTCCATGGTTTCAGCAATTCTTTTATTATGAGAAGCAAAGTTACCGTTACTTAGTTCTTCAAGAGCTATAGTTCAATGAGTTATAAGAGAACAAATTGTGATTTTTTTGTGGATTACAATAATCAAGATTGCTCCTGGAACAAACAATGGATCTTTTAGTGGGTTTTTTTCTCCTCAATTTTCTATTCTTTTGTCCATGGCTCTAATACCTCTATTGCTGAATCTTAAGATGCTCTTCTCCACCAACAAGAATTCAAATCTCTAGTTAATCAAAGACCTCACACCGGAGCTATTTACGAAACTGCCTTTTTCACTATTGGACATGCTCTTAGTAGGTTAGTGTTGATACCAAATTTAGTCTGCTGACATGGACCAATCACTTGAAGACATGTGTCAACCTACATGGAAAATACAACCACTATCAATGAACAAAATACTATCACCGAGCTACTCAGGTTCTTCGAGCAACTTAAAGATACCGAGCAACTTAAGCGGTCTGAGCTACTTAGCGTGCAGAGCATCCAAATCAAGAGAATGAAAAGACAACTACGCATTAAATGTGCATTATTATCGTACAGATGTATATGTCTAGTAGATAACAGCGCATTATCCTTTCATATGTACAGCCTCAAGGCTATAAATACATTGTAACCTCCTCATAAGAGGTGGACGGGGGGATCTCTTGGTAAACCTATTATCGAGATTCAAGGAAAACAGTCAGCAATACAAAACAGTGGATGTAGGCCATTCTCACAAGGCTGAACAACTTTAAAAATCCTTTGTCTTATTTATCTGTGATTTATTAATTAGATATAATCTAGTTTTTTACATCAACAGATTGGCGCCATCTGTGGGAAATGATTATACTTAGCGTTTTTCACTAAAATAACTCATCATCTATGGCTGAGAATTCGAAATCCAGTAATCAAAACACTGGGGTCCCTTCAAACCCTTTTACTTCCCAAATATTCAAGATCTGGCTGGCATAATGGCTAATTTAGCCCAAGGCCAAATGGCCATACAAGAAACCATGCGTCAACTTATACAAATTGTTCAAGGTGGAGTGCCGGCCCAATCAGGACAACGAAGTGTTCATTAAAATACCCATTTGCCATCTTCAAGAACTAGATGAACGTTATTCCTGGAGGTCTTTCAATCTAGACGTACTAACTCATATCGTACTGAAAGATCTAATGATCCTTCGTATCAACTTGGTCAGACCTCATCAGTACGAGCTACAGATTTTCAACAGAATGCCACTCTAACTCTAGAAAGGACTAGTGCTCTAGAAAGGTTGAGTAGAGTCTCTCCTTTTGATCGTTTGGGCCCCAGGAGGAATAGAAGTCCTCCTAGGATTGCGTCGAGGAACTCTCAACGACCATCCGGCCTAAGGGAAGGCTCTGCCCAATCATGCCCAGTAGCCCGTAATGAAAGATCTCAAGAGGAAAACTCAACGCGATCAGTCGCTCGAACAAATAGGCTCGAGGTGGGAAACGATGCATGGAAAGGCTCCATTCAAAGGTTGGAAGATAGGTTAGGGGAAATGGCTAAGGCTAAGAATCCCCGACAAAGAACTTTTGTATAAGGGACACAATTCGTACAGACAATCGTGGACTTTCCCACGCCATCAAAATTCAAAGCTCCTATAGTGACACCTAAATACGATGGAAAAACTGATCCTGTCCTCCATATAGAATAATACCAAGTTGTTGCCGATATCTATGCGATTCCAAATGAGATGAGATGCAGAGCGTTTTCGAGAACTCTCACCGGGTCAGCTCAGATATGGTACAACAACCTTCCTCGGGGGAAGATTGCGACTTTCCTTCAACTGGCAGAGCTTTTCATAGGGAATTTCTGTTTTGGAGAAAAACCAGTTAAATGAGTATCACACTTATTGAGTTTTAGACAGAAGCCAAAAGAAAGTACCAGAGACTATATTACTCATTTCAATAACGAGAAACTTGAGGTAATAGATTACGAGGAAAAAATAGCAATTACTGCTCTGATGAGTGGACTGTTACCAGATAAGTTGTACTATACTTTGGCCAAAGATCCACCTAGGACCATGGTAGAATTGATGGCAAAGGCAACCAAGATCAGAACGTTAAGGAAGCCATGGTTGCGAGGAAGAATACAGACACTTAGGAGACTAAGGTTGAGGCTGGTAAAATTGAGAAGAAGGATCAGAAGAACAATGGTGGCAACAAGCAGTCTAAAGGTAAGCAAGTGCTGGAGCAGATGAGGAAATATGGAAATTATACTCCCTTGAAGGTAGACATAAATCACATTCTGGAGGAGTTCAAGAACAGCGAGGAGTTATCCTAGCCAGGGAAAATGAAGGCAGATCCTGACTGTTGATACCAAATTTAGTCTGCTGACATGGCTCAATTAAGTGTAGACACGTGTCAATCTACATGGCACTAACAAACATTTCTGAACAACACCTTGACTTAGAGGAACTCAACTTCCCTGACCAGCTCAGATACTCTGAGCAGTAGGTACTCTCCGAGGAACTTTACTGCACCGAGCAACTCATGGATACCGAGATACTTAGGCGTTCCGAGATGCACCTTGTTCAGAGAATTTATTACCAGACAATTAAGAGGATTAAATGCGCATTAAATGTTGATTATTATCATACATATGTATACGCTTATTGGACATCTATGTATTACCCTTTCACATGTACATCCTCAGGGCTATAAATGCATTGTATCATCCTCATTGTAGGGGGACTCGGAATTTCTTGGTAAAAACCTGTTATCGAGAATTCCTAAACAGTCATCAATAAGAAAAACAGTGGACGTAGGCCATTCTTTTAAGGCTGAACCACTTTAAAAATTCTTTTGTCTTATTTATTTTATATGTGATTGAATAATTAGAGATAATCTAATTTTTTACATCAACAGATTGGCGTCGTCTGTGGGAAAGTGTTACAAGCATTGTTCTCCATCAAAAGCTAAGTTTTTATTTTCTCTACGTATAATCAATTATACATACATCTTTTGATTCAATCATGATTTTTATGTTTATATACATAAATTAATTGTCCAATTTTTATCTGCAAAATGTTGCATATCATGATTTTTAAATCATAGTTGTTAGATTAATTCTTATTTAGAAATCTGAAAAATAGTGGATTTCGTAAATCATAACGTTTTGATTGATTCTCAAGTTTCAATTTTATATCATGGAATAAATATTTTAAATGATTACGACGGTGGTAAAATTTGATAATTTTCATTAATAATTTTCATTATAAAAGATCTTTAATGTCTATTAAAATTCCCATCATATTTTTAATCAAAGAATGAGAAAAGGTTAAAGACAATAAAAAGTTTTCTCATGGAAATCATGACCCAGATCTATTTTCTCTCTCTTCAAGTTTGAGTCCCTTGCATTCATTTTTATGAGCTATATACTTAATTTGGATCATATACCATGGACACAAGAATTCTTTCTTTTTTTTACAGGAGATGAAGATCATCATCAAAAGTTAAGTCTTTCTATCTTTTTATATGAAAAATTACATATTATACATATATTATTTTATTCGATCATGAATCTCGAATTGAATTATTTTTTAGAATCAATATAACACGATTACATAGAATGATTTTCTATATTATATTCAACCTGAAATTCAGGGATGTTAATCACACCGTTTTATTAACATATAGATCTAGACGATTATGTTAAATTTTGGTAATTTTTATTGTTTATTTTGAGCCAAGTTTCGAATGATTTTTTGACTATTCAAATTTCCATCACATGTATATATCTGGAAGGGAGAAATAAGAAGAGATATGGTCAAGAACGATTTTCTCTCACTAAAGAAATCATAATTCTGACCCAGATCTACTTCAAAAGCTCCCATCAATTTGATTTATTTTGTATGCCATTTCTGTCAATTTTTGTCTTATTGGTTTGATGCAATTTTTAGACAAACCCATCCATAGTGTTATGTGGGGTAAAGATTAGTTGGATTCCAAAATTTCATAACAATCCAAACCCACTTTCTCTCTCCGAAAAAAAAATATTTACTAACCTTTGATAAACGGGATAAAGTGAACGGACCTGACCATAGATCCATATTATCATAAGGCTACATCAGATCAGATGATAAACCTTCAGAAAAAACATCAGACCTTAAATCAATTAGGGGAACAGGTACCAAAAATGAAGATTAATCCTTAATCCAGATCAGACTAGTTTTACCCATTGTAAATGTAAACGGTGACAGGCAAATCGCAGGCTCCAGCCAACTTTGTGAATAAAATTTTAGGTGGTTTACCAGCCGACCTTTGGCTATTTTCCCAATTACCTGGTAGCAATCGGTCAACAAAACCTAAAATCATTTATGCATTTGACTCCTCCAATAGATCTATAATTATAGTTTCCCGAGCTCCGACCAAGTTGAAAAGCTCATAAAGTATATCACAGTGCAAAACCCTCGTGGTCAATGATTATTATTTTAAAGTCATTTATCGGGAAATCAAATCATGAACCTTATTACTCATAGGAGACGACATGTATTAAGGTACCAGAAATTTATTAACAGCTATTGTACAGTTGTTGGTCGACAATTGTTGGTCGACACACCAACTGTTGGTCGGCGTAGGCTCTAGACCATCTAATATTGGTCGGCCATACATATTTGTTGGTCGACACGTATTATACATCAAGAGGATCTCCATGACCTCCTATTTATTGGTCGGAATTTTCACCAGACCATTTTTGGTGCTCGGTGGTAAACTACAACATCAATTCGTGGTCGGCATCACCTATTAACTGTCGGCAATAGGTTTTATACGACCTTTGGTAGGCACCATCAAATCAACATCTGATGCTGGTCGGAGGCACCTATTTGCATAGGTTGGGGCCTAGGGACTTGCCCATAACTATTCAGAGGAAACTATTGCTAATCGGCGACATGATTACGACGACTTCTTGGCGAATTTTCGGCCACCCATTTACCAGTCGGTACATTCATTTTTGGTCGTCAACACCTAATTCTTGGTGGCGATATTTTATTTTGATCGGCGACAGTACAATAGTCAAATATGACCAGGTCGCCGATAAAACCCATTTGGGTTTGCAGTACAGGGGAAACCTGAGTCTCACCTCATACTTTGACTCAAATATATCAACTTTGTTAATTTCAATATAGGTGGTTTAACGTTTTGGTTTCTTTCATCAAATCCCAATACTTCACATTTTCTATTGAGAAAAATATTTTCGAGCCAACTTATTTTAGGCATTTGCTTAAAATTAAAATTATTTTGCAAAAAGTTCAAATCAAACCTCATGTCTTGCATATTTGATAAAAATTTAATTTTCTAACACATGCTCGGCATAAAAATTATTGTTTCATGCTTTATAATTTTTATTGGCTGAATAAATTATTCTCATGATAAACTTTTGATTTAGCTTCCACAGTTGCTCGAGCAACTTATTAAATTCCACAGGTACAAGATTCAGTGCCGGCGAATGCTCGGAAACAATCTTAAACTTTTGGAAAATATTATCACTGCTCGGCATTATGAAATTTTACCTCAATGAGGCACTATTGATTTATTTCTCTGATATGTGCTCAAGCACGAATCATTCTCTATATCCATTCTATATTCATCTCAGCATGGAGCTCGCCAAAATATTTATTATCATATATTCATCTTCAAAGAGATCTACAATAATTATTATATTCCACGACTTACTATTTGTTGGTCGCTAGCATCTATTTCTACTCGGCATTTCTCATACACTTAGTCGGCATCAAGTCGGCAACAATCCTCAACTAAATTTTAGTTTACCAATTCCAATCATCAACAAAGAACAGTTGAAAAACTTCTGGCATAGGTTGGCTGTAAAAGGTAGCTCATGGTTGTCACAAAAATTTTCTGGTCAGGGTCAAATTTTCATGGTCGGCGACACCTGAAATCGATTTCAGTACTGGTCGGCATTTACAACGCTGGTCAGCAAATATATCACAGGACGGGGCACCTCATAATTGCAAGTATGGTCGAATGATTGTTGGAGAGCAGGTCGGCAGCATCTCAACCTTGGTCGGAGGCAGTAGAAAGCAAATACCAGAATTAAAAATTGACGATTCCTTTGGTTATCTCTTTTTGATTTTGACAAAATCACTACTTTGCTGCCAAAGGACGGGACTAACCCTTTATTCTTATCCTTATCCTTTACATGAAACTCCCAATGGAAAATTTGCATGGAGAAAAATTAAAATGCATACTTGGTTATTTTCTGATTTATTAATTCACAGAAACTTTATGTGAAAAATATTTCAAGACCAAAAAATTATATTTGAGCATTTACTGAATTTCAGATAATTCCTAGAGTGATAAATAATTTCTAAAAAAACAACGTACATTTGGTCTTTTACTTAAAATTAAAATGCCTAGCATTTTTATCAAAATTTGCTCATGAAATACATGTGTGGCACAAAAATATTATTTCATATTTTGAAATTTTTATTATTTTATGCTGATACACTTCACATATTGTTTGGCTAAATGATTATTCTCATGCAATAATTATTTGATCTAGTATCGACAGGTGCTCGGGCAGCTTATTAAAATTTCATAGGGATGAGATTCAATCCCGATGAAAGCTCTCGTAAACCTCTGGAAACTAGTATTGCTCGACATCAGGCAATTTTGCCTCGACATATCAGCCAACATATATTATTTCATTTTTTGAAATTAATATTTTTATTTCTCAAGCATATACCTATTATATATTTATTGAATGATTAAATTATTCTCATGACTAATTAATTCAGCCTACACATATGGTAGAGAAAGATATTAATTTTTACAGGTGCAAGACTCAACGCCGACGAATGCTTGGAAACAATCTGGAAACTGTTATCATTTCACCTCAGCAAGGCATTATATATTTTACTATTGCTCGAAGATATCGGCTCACGCACAAATTATTCTATATATCCCTCGGGATTCATATTGTATATTCATCTCAACACGGAACTCGGCGAGATATTCATATTCAGCTCCGAGGAAGAACTATAACATTTATTATATTTCACCCCCAACGAATAGTTGGTCGGGGTAATTCTTATTTATATTCAGCATGGAGCTCGAAAAATTTCTTCTCTCTATATATATTCAGCTTCAAGGATGTCTCCAACAATTATTATATCTTATTCCCAACAATCCGTTGGTCAGCTCCGAGGAAGTCTCCGTCATTTATTATAAGAAAATCCACCAACTAAGGTTGGTCGGGAATAAAAAATTTCCCAGAAACGCCAACTACGGTTGGTTGGGAAGAAAATCCACCAACTAAGGTTGGTCGGGAATAAAAAATTTCCCATAAACGCCAACTACGGTTGGTTGGGAAGAAAATCCACCAACTAAGGTTGGTCGGGAATAAAAAATTTCCCAGAAATGCCAACTACGGTTGGTTGGGAAGAAAATCCACCAACTAAGGTTGGTCGGGAATAAAAAAGTTCCCAGAAACGCCAACTACGGTTGGTTGGGAAGAAAATCCACCAACTAAGGTTGGTCAGGAATAAAAAATTTCCCATAAATGCCAACTACGGTTGGTTGGGAAGAAAATCCACCAACTAAGGTTGGTCGGGAATAAAAAATCCCAGAATCACCAACTATGGTCGGTTGGGAAGAAAATCCACCAACTACGGTTGGTCAGGAATAAAAAAGCCCAGAATCACCAACTACGGTTGGTTGGGAAGAAAATCCACCAACAACGGTTGGTCGGGAATAAAAAATCCACCAACTACGGTTGGTCGGGAATAAAAATCCACCAACTATGGTTGGTCGGGAATCAATCTCCATCAACTCGGATTGGTCGAACAGCAGACAGTAGGTGGAGAAAATCTTATTGTCTATGCAAAATAAGAAAATTTGTCAAATAACATACTTCAAGGCCGAGAAAGCTTCAAAATTCATATTCTACACTTGGGGCTTCTATTAAAAATTCAGTTGTTCATTCTGTGGCACATTCTCATAACATCATGCAGTCGAGCATCAAATTCAACTCTACAAACTTACATAGTCGGGGCCCCAACTAATTATCATTCAGAAGTTCAGGAGGCAAATTCAGGAGTTATTATGCACATGCTATTGAAGTTCAGAAGTCAAATTCAGCATCTACAGCACTGAGGTCTTTGCTACTACTGTCTCGACCAATAATGAAGAAGAAGTTGTATGAAAATGTTTCGAAGTCCACCATAAACTTGGTACTAATCAGATTGAAGGTTGGGTTCAAAATCTAGTATGTTACTCGACAAAGTATTTAGAGGATCATAAATCAGAAAAATCAAGCACGTGAAGTTAGTAATCAGTTGCTCGGCACAGGAGGCAGTTGGTCGGCTAGCAAACCAATCAACATACTTGAAGATTATGACAAGCTACAAGTTGCATACTATGGCATGGTTGCATCAAAATTCCCAGGGGTGATACATAGCACACGGAGTTCCTCTAAAGAAAGATTAGCAACCATCGATCAGCCTGCATCATATGTCGTCCAGGAGATAATGCACTTTATGTTGAACAAATCAAAAAGGTAGATCCAGAATTTCACGAGCACCGAGCAACACTACAGAATAAATACTCCATCCTTCCAGTGAACCATTAAGCATGGAGCATTGGGGGCTTCTGTTAACGCAAAAATTCTCCATCTACGAGGACCAATCAGAAAAGGACACATGTCATCCTACGTGGTAATATTTAACACCCGAGGAGAGTTGGTCGGCGTCCGAGGGGAGTTGGTCGGCACCTGAGGAGTGTTAGTCGGCACCCGAGGAGAGTTGGTCGGCATACCAACCAGGAAGATCAAAGGATAACTATGCATTTAATGTGCATTAAATGCAGATGACAACGCATTTAATGAGCCTTAATGTATATTTCTACTGTATTAATAGATGACAACACATAGCATACTAAGCAATTCAAGGGAGATCAACCATCATAGAAGGCCAACGATTAAATTTATTGAAAGATTAAGCAGGGTCTCTCCTTTTGATCGATTGGGCCCTAGAAAGAATAAAAGTCCTCATAAGGCTGTGTTGAGAAACTTTCGACGACCATCTGATCTAAGAGAGGGTTTGGCCCAATCACAACCAGTTGCTCGACAAGATAGATCCCAGGAAGTGACTTCAACACAATCAATTGTTCGAACCAATAGGCCCGAGGAGGGAAAGGATGCATGGAAAGGCTCTATTCAAAAGTTAGAGGATAGACTAGGGTAAATGGTTTAGGCCAAGAATCCTCCACAAAGAACTTTTATTCAAGGGAAGCCTTTTATATAGGCAATTGTGGATTTTCCCACACCATTGAAGTTCAAAGCACCTGTTGTGACCCCTAAATATGATGGAAAAACTGACCCTGTCCTTCATATATAACAATACCAAGCTGCTGCCGACATCTATGTCGTGCCAGACGAGATGAGATGCGGGGCATTTTTGGGAACTCTTATCGGATCTGCACAGGTATGGTATAACAATCTTCCTCGGGGGAAGATTTCAACTTTCTTTCAACTAGCCGAGCTTTTCATTGGAAATTTCTGATTTGGAGCAAAAACAGTTAAACGAGTTGCACATTTGTTAAGTGTTGGACAAAAAATAGGCGAGAGCACCAGATATTACATAACTCGTTTCAATAACGAGAAGCTTGAAGTTATTGATTACGAGGAAAAAACAGCAATTACAACTTTGATGAGTGGACTGTTGCCCAATAAATTGTACTACACTTTGGCCCAAGATCCACCCAAAACTATGTCAGAACTAATGGTAAAAGTGGCTAAGATCATGAATGCCGAGGAGGCTATGGCTGCGAAGAAGAACATGGACACCAAAGAGACCAAGGTGGAGGTTGATAAGGCTAAGAAGAAAGAACATAAGAACAATGGTGGTGAAAAGCAGTCAAAAACAAAGCCATCATGGCAAGTATTGAAGAAATTTGAAAATTATACTCCTTTGAAAGTAGACATAAACCATGTCCTGTAAGAGATCAAGAACAGCGAGGAGCTAAACTGGCCTGAGAAAATGAAGTCAGACCCTGACAAGAGGAATAAGGCCAAATATTGCGAGTTCCATAAAGACCATGGTCACACAACCAAAAATTGCATAGCTCTCCAGAATGAAATCGAAGCACTCATCAGACGAGGAAAGCTAACCAAGTATGTTGATCGAAGAAATGAAAGAAAATGCAACGACCGAGCAAGACATAGGTCTAGATCTCCTCGTCGATCAGAAGAAAATAAAAAAAGAGATCATGAAGATGATCCAGAAGATGACCCTAATCTCCCTAAGAAACCAAGACAAACAGAACGTGAGGTATTTTCAATTCGTTTTGGATAATTTGATTGTAACGTTATTACAGGTGGAGATGTAGGAGGTGGGGACCTTACTGTTGAAAGGAAAGCTTACCTCAATGGGGCTCAAGCTTGTTCATACATTTAGCGAATAAATCTAGCTGAAGATGATCGCCTGAGGAAGGTGAACAAAGAAAAATTTGTCATCGGTTTCTCCAAGAACTACCTCGCAGGTCTACTATATCCCCATGATGATCCACTGGTGATCAAAATGAGGATGAAGGAAGTCATAATCTCGAGAGTATTGTTGGATAATGGTAGCTCGGCGAATATCATGTTCTACTCATGCTTCGATAGTTTAAATCTGAAGTTGTCTCAGTTGGAACCTTATCACAGGCCCCTCCTTAGGTTTGCTGGCGAGAAAGTCTTTCCACTTGGGACGATCAAGTTGGATATGTTCATCGGCACATGGCCCGCTTGTCGAACAGAAAGAATACGTTTCTTTGTGATGGATAAGAATGTCCAGTCAGCTTACAATATCATTATGGAAAGGGTAGGATTAAAGAAGTTCAAAGCAGTGCCATCTACAGTGCATCAATGCCTGAAATTTCCAACCAATTTTGGAGTAGGAGTTATGAAGGGCGACCAAAAAGTAGCTCGAGAATGTTACTACTCATCTGCCGAGCAGGAAGAACAGGAGGAATCTAGGAAAAAGACAACTACCTACCAAGTGGATGAAGGTGCAGAGATTGAAACATTGGATCCTAGAGACGAATCGCAGCTCGTGAAAGGTCAGGTGGTGGAAGCTACTGAAAATATCATTTTGGACGACGAGCATCCTGAACAAACAACTCAAATAGGTTCGTCGTTAGATGCCTAATTAAAACAGGAATTGATAGCTTTCCTAAAAAGCAAAAAACAAACTTTTGCTTGGAGTCATGAGGATATGCTAGGAATAGATCCAAATTTCTTATGTCATGAACTTAATGTGAATAAGGAGATCAAGCTAGTGAAGCAGAGACGAAGAGTGTTCAGCCCCGAGAAGAACCAAGCTATACAAGAAGAGGTCGAGAAACTCCAGAAAGCTTGCTTTATTGATGATGTCAAATATCCAGACTGGTTGGCAAATGTAGTAATGGTGAAGAAGAAGAAGAACAACAAGTGGAGGATGTGTGTAGACTTTACCGACCTTAATAAGGCATGCCCAAAGGATCATTGTCCTTTTCCCTGAATTGATCAATTAGTGGATGCTACCTCTGGACACGAGCTGTTGAGCTTCATGGATGCTTATTCTGGTTACAACCAGATTAAAATGAAACCTGAAGACAGGGAAAGTACTTCTTTCATTACCCCTAGAGGAAATTATTGTTATAATGTTATGCCTTTTGGTTTGAAAAATGCTGGTGCAACATATCAGCGGCTGATGAACAAGGTGTTTGCAGATCAAATCAGTTGCAATATGGAAGTCTATGTTGATGATATGCTGACAAAGAGCAAGAGAGTTGCTGACCATCTAATTGACTTAGGCCAGACCTTTGATCAACTAGATAAATATCAAATGAAGTTGAATCCCACAAAATTCATATTCGGAGTACGAGAAGGCATGTTCCTCGGGTATATTGTCAACCAGCGAGATATTAAAGTAAACCCTAAAAAGATGAAAGCTCTATTAGGGCTGCGATCTCCAACGACGAAGAAAGAAGTACAAAGTCTCACAGGGCGAGTTGCAGCACTTAACAGATTTATATCACGAGCAACTGATAGGTGCCTTCCATTCTTCAAAACACTCCAAAAAACATTCGAATGGAATGAAGAATGCGAGAAAGCCTTTCAAGAGTTAAAGAAATATCTGGGAGCACCTTCACTGTTGTCCAGGCCAGTGATGGGGGAAAGATTGTACTTATATCTGGCAGTTTCTGAAAATGCAGTTAGCTCGACATTAATAAGAGTGGAGGATGGAGTACAAAAACCAATTTATTACACTAGTAAGGCCTTCTGAGGAGCAGAGATCAGATATCCAAGACTGGAAAAGTTGGCACTGACACTGATTGAAGTGAGTAGAAGAATGAGGCCATACTTCCAGGCTCATACCATAGTCGTATATACCGATATGCCGTTGAGGCAAGCTCTTTATAAACCAGAAAAATCAGGGAGATTGATGTATTGGGAAATAGAACTCGGCGAATATGATATAATTTATGAGCCTAGATCATCACTAAAAGGGCAGGCAGTAGTAGATTTTATAGCAGAGTCCACCTATCCTGACACCTCCGAGAAGCAAAAGCTGGATACCGATCAACTTACATTGGTCGACGAACAAAAGAAGTTGGTCGACGAGCAAGAAAAGTTGGTCGGAGAGTAAGAGAAGATGGTCGACGAGCAGTATGAAGCGTTAGAGGAGGACAAAAGGAAGAATCAAATGTTTCACCGAGGAACTCTGTCCAATCAAAAATTTGAAGACGAGGTACCTATATGGAACCTATATGTGGATGGCTCATCTTGCACTACAAGCTGTGGAGCAGGGATTGTTTTAAACAACCCGGATGAGGTCGATATGGAGTATGCTCCGCGCTTCCAATTCAAGGCTTCTAATAATGAGGTTGAATATGAAGCTATGATTGCAGGTTTTAATCTGGCAAAAACCATGGGGGCAGAGCAAGTTATTGTGTTCAGTGACTCGCAGTTGATCGTAAATCAAATACTGGGAATATATGCAGCCAAAGGAGAATTAATGATCAGGTATCATGAAAAACCGATGGAAATTTTATCTAGTCTGATGGAAGTGCAGATAATTAGAATACCGAGATTGGAGAATGCCAGAGCAGATGCCTTAGCTCATTTAGCATCAGCCACATGCACCGAGCTACGAAGAACAATCCTAATTGAAGTCTTGTCTAGTCGTAGCATAGATGCAGATATGATGATGAACTTTATTACCCTTGATTTAGGAATATCTTGGATGGATCCTATCAGGGCATATATTGAAGAGGGGTATTTGCCAACTGATAAACTCGCAGCCAAGAAACTAAAGTTTAAAGTTGCTCATTATGTATTGACCAATGGTGTTCTATATAGACGAGGAATTATAGCTGGCTTGCAGAGATGTGTACATCCCGCCGAGGTGAAAGACTTGATCGAAGAAGTCCATGAAGGGTCTTATGGAGCTCATGTAGCAGGTCGGACACTTCTGCAAAGGATAATGACACAGGGATACTATTGGCCGACAATGAGGGCTGACTGCATAGCATATGCCAAAAAATGTGACAAATGTCAACGCTTCTCCACCATCCGAAGAATTCCCCAAGCATTGTTGACACCCATTACTTCCCCTTGGCCATTTTCCATGTGGTTAATTGACTTGGTTGGGCCACTTCCAACGACCAGAGGAAGATTTAAATATCTCGTCATCGCAGTGGATTATTTTACTAAGCGGGTGGAAGTCGAGCCTCTTGTCGACATGATGTACGAAAAGGTGTACCAATTTATTTGGAAAAATATCATCTGTAGATATGGTCTTCCCCATGCATTCATCACCGACCATGGAACACAATTTGATAACGAGGAGTTCGCTGCATATTGTCATCAGTCGAACATACTAAAAACCCACTCTGCACCAGAACATCCTCAAAGCAATGGGCAAACTGAAGTGACGAACAGGATGCTGCTAAATGTCTTGAAGAAAAGATTAAATGAGGCAAAGGAAAATTGGATCAACGAGCTACATTCTGTAGTGTGGGCTTATCGTACTACTCCCCGAGCAGCAACATGAGAATCTCCATATATGCTGGCATTTGGAAGTGATGCTGTTATGCCCGCCGAGCTGGGCCTCCCAACACATCGAGTGCTGAACTTTAATTCCCCTGTCAGCGACTTGATGAGATGGTTAGACTTGGACATGCTCGAGGAAGTTAGAGAATAAGCAGCCATCAGGAATGCTGCTTACCAGCAACGAACAGCTTTGTTCTACAACAAGAGAGTGAAGAAGTGCGACCTGAAAGAAGGGGACTATGTGCTGAAGAAAGTAATTCAAAAGCACAATAAACTGGAAGCTAACTGGCATGGGCCCTATAGAGTAACAAAGGCTGTTCGACCAGGGACATATAGAATTATAACTTTAGAAGGGGAGGAGTTTAAGAATGCATGGAATGCAGAGCATCTTCGTAAATATTATCAGTAGTCTCATCTCTATGTAATGTAGTTTTCTTCGATATGAATAAAGTTTTGGTTATTTCGCCCAATTCTCTCTTTTTGTTGAAATTTTTTCGGAGTACTAGTGCTGCACACTACGCATCAAACCCGAAAATACTAACTATAAGTTGGTCGGGAATAAAAAATTTCCCATAAATGCCAACTCCGGTTGGTTGGGAAGAAAATCCACCAACTATAAGTTGGTCGGGAATAAAAAATTTCCCAGAAATACCAACTCCGATTGGTTGGGAAGAAAATACACCAACTATAAGTTAGTCGGGAATAAAAAATTTCCAAGAAATGCCAACTCCGGTTGGTTGGAAAGAAAATCCACCAACTATAAGTTGGTCAGGAATAAAAAATTTCCTAGAAATACCAACTCCGGTTGGCTGGGAAGAAAATCCACCAACTATAAGTTGGTCGGGAATAAAAATTTCCCAAAAATGCCAACTCCGGTTGGTTGGGAAGAAAATCCACCAACTATAAGTTGGTCGGGAATAAAAAATTTCCCATAAATACCAACTTTGGTTGGTTGGGAAGAAAATCCACCAACTATAAGTTGGTCGGGAATAAAAATTTCCCAGAAATACCAACTCCGATTGGTTGGGAAGAAAATCCACCAACTATAAGTTGGTCGGGAATAAAAAATTTCCCAGAAATGCCAACTCCGGTTGGTTGGGAAGAAAATCTACCAACAATAAGTTGTTCGGGAATAAAAATTTCCCAGAAATGCCAACTCCGTTTGGTTGGGAAGAAAATCCACCAACTATAAGTTGGTCGGGAATAAAAAATTTCCCAAAAATACCAACTCCGGTTGGTTGGGAAGAAAATCCACCAACTATAAGTTGGTCGGGAATAAAAAATCTCCCAGAAATACCAACTCCGGTTGGTTGGGAAGAAAATCCATCAACTAAGGTTGGTCGGGAATAGAAAATTTACCAACTAAGGTTGGTCGAGAACTAAAAACACCAACTCTAGTTGGTCGGAAACAGTTGTTTAAACAAATGAAAGTCCTTTCAAGGCTTAAAATTAAAAAGTGGTAAATTTCTTGATATTTATGGCATTTTAAATTACTAACATAGTTGGTCAAAAAACGAGATATCACCAACTCTGGTTGGTCATCAGATGATTATCATCATTTCAAGATAGTCAATAATAAGTTTTCATCAACTTCAGTTGGTCGGCAATTTAAAATAACACAAAATATTTCTATCTTTTTAACAAATGTACATGCACATTCATTAGTAAATAAAAAGAAATGTCTTACAGAATATTTCCAAGACAATCGAAATTGCAAATAAAATTAGAAGTTTTTCATTAAATCCAAAACAAAATACATTGAGAATGAAATACATATTATTACATCAAGATTCATATTCTATTGGTTTCTTCCCCTCTGCCTTTGAAACAGGTTCTTCGCCAGCAGGAGGATCGTCTAAAGCATAGGGGGAATTTATGAAATTAATATCTTTGAGCATCCTGATGTTCATCACAGATGGCCTATCAAGAAGGTGCTCCGGGAGAGATATCTCAAAGTTGGAATGAAGGCTATAGTCACCGAGATACTTTCAACTCAGACATTAGGGAATGCCCCGAGCAGGAATCAAGCTCATATCTAGTTTGAAAGGAGGCACCGACAAATCGAGCAACGCAGGGTCATAGTAATCCCATAAATAGTGACCCTGTTCCAACTGCAGCATGCCAAAGGCATTCAACCATCCTTGCTTATAACCCACATTATTTGCATTTTAGATCCGATCATCTAGATGGTAGAGGGCTTCATTATAACCAGCCATCCAAAATTCCCTGGGCTGCTTGTGAAATTGATAGGTTAACCTCTCCAATTGCTCGATGAGGTTCTTCGCTGAAAGTTCTTTACTCTCCAAGGCAGATTTTTGTGCAGAGTGCTGCTTATCCAGATTTAGAATCTTCTTCGACATCTCAGCTAATGCTTGATTACTTACCACTAACTGGAACAGTTGATTCTCCAAGGCTGCTTGCGTTCTAGCTTCTTCAATAGTAAGTCGAGCAGGCCTTGATCATCCCCGAGAAGCTCTTGCTCATCCGCGAGCAGAGGTAGAAGGACAGCTCTCTTCAAGGTTTCCAATTCGTCTCTCAGATTGGCATTTTTAACCTCTAAGAAAGAGAAACCCTCGTCATTGATAGGGACCAATGCGTTCGAGGAAGATGCTGCAGATTTCAACTGAGATACCTCTCTTCGCAGGTTACTGTTTTCCTGCTCCAACAACTTAGCTATCTGCCTGTGCTCTTCGATCTCGGTCTTCAAAGTTCTCTCCCTCACATTATAAGCAGCGAACAACTTACCATATCCCTTATCAGCACTTAGTTGCTGATACTTCTTCTCATATCCCTGGTGCAAAAGGGCTATAGATTCCTTGTATTGTTGTTGAAGCTCCTCGAGAGTGCCCTTGAGGTCTTCAATCATCTCATAATATGCTACATTATTAGCCACTGCCCGGTCGAGCAGACACTTTAAGTACTGGTAGGCCTCAACTGCTTGCTCAGAAGCATCTTGACCTAGGATATCAACGATTTGAGCTTCAGTCATATCTGTATGACCAGCTTTGAAGTATTCATTGCATTGTCTCAACAATTTTGTATCATGAGCTGACAAGAGTACCATTCTAGCCATAAACTAGTAAAGAAAAGAGATGGAAAGAATCAATAAAATGCAGATAGAGCGAGAAGAAGTGAATCAAGAGTATGAATAATCAAAATTTCAAATTTTATTGCATCATAAAAGAGAAGTACATAATTCACAGTTACATTTGATAAAGAAAATAAATAGAGAGAAAACTCTAAACGACTCTACACCTTCTCCTTGTCTCCCAAAACTTTCTCGGGAGGCTGGAACGAGGAGGAAGGTTGCTCGGATGGCATAGAAGGTTGCTCGGTGGGTGCTGGAAGCTGCTCGGCTGAAATATTGGTTGACTGGAGCTGCTCGATAGGAATAATAGTTGGTTGGGGCTGTTCGTAGAAAAGTTCAACAGTAGGGACCTGATCCCTAACCATCATAGAAGATTCCTCGGAGGCAGCTTCGTCCTCTTCTTCTTCCCCGGGAGAAGGAGGAGGGCCAGGAATGTGACGCTGGAATAAGTCAAAATTCTCATCGACGTTCATCTCTTTCAGAGCAGCAACCCAACCATCCCTGAAGTATTTGAGGCTGCCATACTCCATTTGCGAGACCATGGCAGCCAAACCCTTATTCCAACCTTTGTCCCAGCCAGCACTGAAGGACTTTTTCACAGCCAACTTCATTTTCACCTTCTCCGAGGAAAACTTCTCAGATAGAAATTCCTTGACGGCTTTTAATTTATTTTCTGCCTCTTCCTTCTGACGATCAACGTCACAAAGTCTACCCAGCTCTTCCTCAGCAGACTTGAGCTTACCTTCAAGCTCTCCAGCATTTTGGAACTTCACTTCGAGCTCTTTATTCTTACTTTCCAAGTCTTTTATGTTCTTCTCTAATCCCTTGGAGACCTCAACAGCCTGATCCCTCTCCTGCTCGGTGGAATTAAGCTTCTTCTCCCAAGCAGCTTTATTATCGACATATTTCTAACGAGAATCCTTTAAAGACTGCGTCAGACCTACAAAAGCCTCCTCTACACCACCCGAGGAGATGGACGCTTTGATGGCTTCGTCCTTTTTTAGAATTGTATTGAAACAAGTTACCAACTAGAAAAGGAAAATAACTGTAAGTCAATGCAAGCATATGATATTAAAAAATGAAAGTTTAGATTAGCAATACATACTAAGGCAATGTGCTGAGCCGCCGAAGTGGTAACCCTATCTCGGGAAAGATTTTCTTCAATACCTTGGATCTCGGGGATGATCCAAGACTTCACCGAGCTTATGGCAGAGCTCGGAGCAACGAAAGTGGGAACACCACTTCCAGTAGTTGGAGGCTGAGAGATGGATTCAACCAAATTGACCGAGGAGCTCTTCTTCAGCTTCCTCGTGGGAACAGGAACATTCTTGACTAAGGATGTGATCTTGGTTGGTGATATAACTACAACCTCGCTTGGAGGGGTAACAGCTGCAAACTTGCTCGGAGCCAGAGGGGGCTTCTTGGCAACCTTCACAGTAACAGCTGGAGGAGGTGCATCAATTTATTTTGTCCCTTCTGGGACATCATGCTTGCTTTGCTTTGCCTCTCCAGCAATAGAGACAGATTTCTCGAAGAGGGCAGGAGCTCTTCTTCTCTTCATTCTCTCACTAAGAGGAATATGTGACTCAGGAGAAGAACCTTCAAAAGATGGTACAGGTTCTACGTCACTTATCACTGGACGAGCAGTAAAAGATGAGGTGTAACTCTTGTACTGCAACAAGTATGAAGCTGATCTGATGTGTTCATCGGCAACAGTCTGATGCAAACCCCATATAAGTTTCAGATGCTTTAAATTAACTTCTGTCTCTTTTGGAGACCTTCTCTTATTGTCAACTGCAAATAAACCAAAATTAAAATATTAGTGACACATTGTATCAAACACAAAGAAAGCATAATTTCAAAAATAAATTAAAATAAGAACAACCTATCCCATTGCCATAAGGAGGGCATCTAGGACCCTGATACACCTCATTTTCAATTAGCGGAGCATGTTGCCAATTTTTCATAATAACACCATGCTCGAAGTAATCCATGTTGGCATCTGGGAGATTGACGACTAAAGCCCTATTTAAAAACCTAGTTTTCAAGTAAAAAGTACTGTCGCTGACAGCCCATCTATAGCAAAACATAATTTCTGGAATTCTTATACAAGTTCCATGAATCTGATTTAACCTATGGACTCCATTAACTATTCTCCATGTATTGGGGGCTATTTTTGCAGGAACCACGTCAAAATATTGACAAAATTCCAAACACAAGGGGTTTAGGGGAAAAGAAAAGACACACTCAGCTACAAAGAGACTGGGGAACCAATGTCCCTCAGCCAAACGAAAATAATTTGAAGGTTCAGAAAGTTCCTCTAAAACGACCCATGAAGGAATAGAGAAATCAGAACGAAACTTATCAAGCGACTCAATAAGGTAAACCATGATAAATAAAGGAAAAAAAAGGAAGAAGATCTTATAGAAAAAGGATGGATCAGTTGACAACGAACGATGGAAGGAATGAACACACAAGATAGAGAAGAAATGGAGAACTCAAAGATACAGATTTGAAAAAGTGAAGAGACGATAGGATTTTCTGCAACGCTTAAATACCTTACCTTGGGAAGGGGTAAAAATAATGATTACAAAGAGAGACGTTTGCGCTACCGGCGGATAAAAGGACAAAAAGGGCGCAGAGACCGAAGCAGTTAGAAAAATTTGAAAAGTCTAATTCTATGAATTCGAAAAGAAAAATAAATACAAAGAAAACACTCCTAAAATTCAGGATGACCATTTAATCCCACCATATTTCGACAAGAATGTTCCACACTCCTCAATCTCGAACTGTGAAACATTGGGGGTTTCTGTTGATACTAAATTTAGTCTGCTGACATGGCTCAATTAAGTGGAGACACGTGTCAATCTACATGGCACTAACAAATATTTCTGAATAACACCTTGACTTCGAGGAACTCAACTTCCTCGACCAGCTCAGATACTCCGAGCAGTAGGTACTCTCCGAGGAACTTTACTGCACCGAGCAACTCATGGATACCGAGATACTTAGGCGGTCCGAGCAGCTTAGGCGGTCCGAGCTGCACCTTGTTCAGAGCATTTATTACCAGACAATTAAGAGGATTAAATGCGCATTAAATGCTGATTATTATCATACAGATGTACACGCTTATTGGACAGCTATGTATTACCATTTCACATGTACAACCTCAGGGCTATAAATACATTGTATCATCCTCGTTGTAGGGGGACTCGGAATTTCTTGGTAAAAACCTGTTATCGAGAATTCCTAAGCAGTCATCAATAAGAAAAACAGTGGATGTAGGCCATTCTTTTAAGGCTGAACCACTTTAAAAATTCTTCTGTCTTATTTATTTTATCTGTGATTGAATAATTAGAGATAATATAATTTTTTACATCAACACTGACAAAAGGGACAAGTCCAAATATTGTGAATTCCACAAAGACCATGATCACACGACCAAACGTTGCATAGCTCTCCAGAATAAAATTGAAGCACTCATCAGGCGAGGAAAATTGGCTAAGTATGTTGATCGCTAAAATGGTGGAAAGACCAGTGATCGAGGAAGGCAAAGATCTAAGTCTCCTCACCGAATAAAAGAATATAAGAAGAGAGATCACGAAGATGATCCAGAAGATGACCCCGATCTCCCCAAAAGACCAAGACAGCTAGAACGCGAGGTATTTTCAATCCAATTTGGGTCATTTGAATGTAATGTCATTATAAGTGGAGATGCAGGAGGTGGAGATCTAACTGCAGAGAGAAAAGCTTACCTCAATGAGGCCCAAGCTTGCTCGTAGATACAGTGAATAAACTTGGTTGAAGATGATTGCCCGAGGAAGGTGAATAGGGACAAACTGGTCATCGGTTTCTCTAAGAACGACCTGGCAGGTGTACTATATCCTCATGATGACCCATTGGTAATCAAGATGAGAATAAAGGAAGTGGTGATTTCACAGGTACTGGTGGATAATGGTAGCTCTGTAGACATCATGTTCTACCCATGCTTTAATAGTTTGAATCTGAAGTTAGCCCAGTTGGAGCCCTATCATAGGCCCCTCCTTGGTTTTACTGGCAAAAAGGGTTTTCCACTTGGGACGATCAAGTTGGATATGCTTATTGGTACATGGCCTGCTTGTCGAACAGAAAGAGTACCCTTTTTCGTAATGGATAAAAATATCCAATCAGCTTACAACATCATGATGGGAAGGGTAGGTCTGAAAAAGTTCGAAGCAGTACCATCTACCATACATCAATGTTTAAAATTCCCAACTAACTTTGGAGTGGGAGTTGTGAAAGGTGACTAGAAAGTAGCTCGGGAATGCTACTAATCATCTGCCGAATAGGAAGAACGAGAAGAATCTAGGAAGAAGACTATTACCTATCAAGTGGATAAATTAGGCGATACAGAGATTGAAACATTAGATCCTATAGACGAGTCTTAGTTCGTGAAAGGCTAGGTCATGGAAGTTACCGAAAATATCATTTTGGACAACGAACACCCAGAACGAACAACCCAAATTGGTGCGTCGTTGGATGTATCATTAAAACAGGAACTGGTAGCATTTCTAAGGCGTTGAAAATAGACTTTTGCATGGAGTCATGAAGACATTCCAGGAATAGACCCGAGTTTCCTATGTCACGAGCTCAACATGAACAAGGAAATTAAGCCAGTGAAGCAGCGAAGAAGAGTATTCAGTCCTGAAAAGAACCAAGCTATACAGGAGAAGGTAGAGAAACTACAGAAATCCTTTTTTATTGAGGATGTTAAATATCCAGATTGGCTAGAAAATATGGTGATGGTAAAGAAAAAAAACAAGTGGAGGATGTGTGTGGACTTCACTGATCTTAATAAAGTTCGCCCAAAGGATCATTTTTCTTTGCCTCGAATCGATCAGCTGGTGGATGCTACCTCGGGGCATGAATTATTGAGTTTCATGGATGCTTACTCTAGTTATAACTAGATCAAAATAAAACCTGAGGACAGGGAAAGTACTTCTTTTATCACCCCCAAGTGGAACTTATTGCTATAATATTATGCCTTTTGGACTTAAAAATGCAGGTGCAACATATCAATGGTTGATGAATAAGGTATTTACAGAGCAAATCAGTCATAACATTGAGGTTTATGTTGACGATATGCTGACGAAAAGCAAGAAAGCTGCTGACTATCTAGTTGACCTAGGTCAGACTTTTGATCAACTAGAGAAATATCAAATAAAGTTGAATCCCACCAAATGCATATTTGGAGTATGAGAAGGTATGTTTCTCGGATATATTATTAATCAACGAGGTATCGAAGAAAACTCAGAAAATATCAAGGCCCTATTGGAGCTATGATCTCCAACTACGAAGAAGGAAGTGCAAAGTCTCACAGGGCGAGTTGAAGCACTTAACAGATTTGTGTCACGAGAAACAGATAGATGCCTCCCATTCTTTAAAACACTCCGAAAAACTTTTGAGTGGAATGATGAATGCGAGGAGGCCTTTCAAGAGTTGAAGAAATATCTGAGAACACCTCCATTGTTATCGAGACTAGTGATGGGAGAAAGACTATACTTGTATATGGCAGTTTCAGAGAATGTAGTTAGCAGAGTGGAGGACGGAGTACAAAAATCAGTCAACTACACCAGTAAGGCCTTCCGAGGGGTAGAGATCAGATATCTAAGACTGTAAAAGTTAGCACTGGCACTAATCGAAGCGAGCAGAAGGATGAGGCCATACTTCCAAGCCCATACTATAGTGGTATATACTGATATGCCATTAAGACAAGTTCTCCATAAACTGGAGAAATCACGAAGATTGATGTACTTGGCAGTAGAACTTGATGAATATGACATAGTTTATGAGACTAGGTCGTCACTTAAGGGGCAGGCAGTAGTGGATTTTATCGCAGAGTTTACTCACTCTGATACCTCCGAAGAGCAGGAGCTTAATACACAACAACCCGTGGATGTTACGGGATCATCGAATTTAACACCCGACCAACTTCCATCCATGGACGATCAAGAGAAGATAATCAACGAGCAGTGAGAAGTATCGGGGGAAGACAAAAGGAAGCATCAAATATTCCACCGAGGAACTCTGTCTGATCAAGAGTTTAATAATGAAGTACCTTTATGGAATCTGTATGTGGATGGCTCTTCGTGTGCCACAGGCAGTGGAATAGGAATTATTTTAAACATTCTTGATGAGATTGATATAGAATATGCTCTAAGTTTTCAGTTTAAATCCTCCAATAACGAAGCTGAATATGAGGCTATGATCGTGGGTCTAAGTTTGGCCAAAACCATGAAGGCAGAGCAGGTCGTGGTGTTCAGTGATTCACAGTTAATCATAAATCAAATTCTCGGATTGTATGGAGCAAAGGGAGAATTAATGGTCAAGTATCATGCAAAAGCGATGGAGGTTATCTCGACTTTTACCGCAGTTCAGTTGATCCCAATACCGAGATTGGAAAATACAAGAGCCGATGCCCTAGCTCGGCTAGCATCAGCAACACGCACCGAGCCACGAAGAACAATCCCAATAGAAATCCTAGCTGGTCGGAGCGTAGACGAAGATTTGATAATGAACTTCATTACCCTCGACTTGGAACCATCTTGGATGGACCCCATCAGGGCCTATATCGAAGAGGGGGCTTTGCCAACTGACAAACTCACGGCCAAGAGACTGAAGTTTAATGCTGCTCGTTATGTATTGACCAGTGGTATTTTATATAGAAGAGGCATTATAGCAGCACTACAATTTATACCCCGAATAGACGTACTTTTGTTGCTAATTCTCGACAATATGGGTCTTATGTGCTTAAATGTTTGTCATGCAGGCTTAACTACAGTTGCGGTGTCACAAGCTACATTTAGAGGCCAATTGCAGTTAGAATGGAGCTAATTCCCCCTCCCTTACCATTTCCCGAGCCTAAACCTAGCCTAATCCTACCCCGAACCGCGTGTGTGTCTAATTCGCCCATTTATTATTTTTTAGATTTTTAGTTTTAGTCATTTCTATTTTTAGGATTTATTTTAGATTTATTTAGAATTTCTAGAATTTATTTTAGAATTATTTAGAATTTGTAGGTTTTATTTACTATTTTTATATTTTATTTTTATTTTATCTTTATTTTTTTTATTAGTTTTATTTTATTAGAATTAGTTTTTTTTTTAGGATTTCATTTATTTTTAGATTTATTAGATTTTTTTTAGGCTTTTAGTTTTTAGTCTTATAGATTTCTATTTTTATTTTTATTTCTTTTTAGATTTATCTTTTTTATTTTTGTGTCTTTTATTTTATAGGATTTTATATTTTTAGTAGTTATTAATTAAATTTTTTTAGTTATTAGTTTTTATTCTTAGTTTTTATTCTAGTTGTGTTTAGTTTTTTTTTTAGACTTTGTTTAGTGTGTCGTGTCGTGTCGTGTCTATTTTATTTTACTTTTTATTTTTTTTAGTTTAGTTTAATTTTTAATTTAGATTAATTTTAATTTTAGTTTTAGTTTATATTTTTTAGGGGGTCCAAATTAAACACACACCCTATACCGGCATACACTTATCCTAAACCCAACTAATATATCCTCCACCCTAAGCCACACCTACTATCTTACACCCTAGGTCACACCCATCTTCCGGCACACTCACCCACACACACACACATAAACTCCCTCACACTAAAAATACCTCACTCACCCTCACCATTAAACTATACACCCTCATCACACCCTACACCCACCTACTTCATCTTCAACCTCAAACCACCAAACTTCTCTCTTTTCTCTCTCATCAACCAACTCTTACACAACCACCTGCTACCACCCCAAACCTAAACCAACTAAACCCCATTTGAGACCAACACCCCCAACCGGACGTCTGACGCGACTCCAGCCTCCGTCGGCGTTCGACCTCACTGCCGTCGAGCCCAATCGGCATGCACATCGCCCCTAACCTCCGGCGATTCCAGCTCCTCCAGCCATGCGCTACCTTCCTATATCGTCCGACCTTTCCCAGGTCACAGCCACTGGCACCGGTGACCTCAACCCCCTCTGCTCCGGCAGCAACCCGTCGGATCACCAACGTCCTACCACCTCGCCGCCCAGCCTGAAACCGGCGACAAAGATCTCCGGTGAAAACCCCCGTCAACAACCTCCGCCGACGAGCCATCTCCGTCCAGCCTTAATCTCCGGTGGCGACCCTCTTCTTATCCCCTCTCTCTCTCTCCTCAACCCATTTCCAACAGCAAAACAAACCCAATTCAAAAACTCAAGACCCACAGCCCATTTCCCATTCAAACCTATTTCATCCAAATCGTGTGATGTCAAAAACTAAAACAAGGCCAAAGACCAAAAACCAACCCAAATCCCACATGTTTAATAAATGCCTTTTGTTCCCATTACCCATAATACCCTTTCTTAATACTTTTCCAAAATTAACCCTCTAACCTCACAACCCACATGCTCCCATGTGCACCCAAATGCACATTTAACCCAAATCAGATTTTTTCCAAATATCCTCACACCTCACACCCCCATGCACATGTGCTCTCACCTTTCCCACATGTTCACCATAGCCAATTTCCATTTTTACCCCCATGCTCCATGCCTACTATAAATTAAAGAAGAAGACCCCAATCAAAAGAGGAAGATCTTTAGATAGGGAAATTCTAGAGAGAGAGTTTAGTTTAGAAAATAAATTAGAAAAACACCATTTGTAAATAGTTTTGTATTATTCTTTTTTTTTTAGATATTTGTGAGGTTAAATATTGATTGAGATTTAATTGAGTGTTGATTCTAATTTCATATTACTTGGATTCTCAATTGGAGGGTTGTATGCTTCCCATTCAAGGAGTGAAGTTTATTGAATTCAAGAGATTGGTTTGATTATTCTTCTCTCACTCTTTTTTATTAAATGCCTATTGAATATTTGTTTATTATGTTTGATACCATGTTAGGCTAAATCCCCTTTCAAGGGGTAGGGTAAAACCCTTATTTGATGTTATTTTATTTTTATTAGTTTAATTACTTGAAAAGTCCATTTGAATGTTAATTTTGATCCCTCACCCTTAGATTTACGCCTCGGGAGAGGGTAAATGATTTTCGAGGGAAAAACGAAATTCTAGTGATAATACCCATTTTAGATTCGAACTAGAGATAGGGGTTTCTTAAGTGGGGTATTATCACTTGAATTTCAACTCTAAATTTATTTTATAAGATTGACATAAATTCTAATTGATCGATCCTAGCGGGTGATTAATTAAAAGGAGTGTGAATCTATTTTTCTAGAGTTGTGGGGTGTTAAACTTAACTTTCTAAAAGATTACTATTCTACTTACACTTCCAACGAGAGTTGGTTTGTAATTTTGATATTAATTTGGGAGTATTCAAATAATTAAATTAATTAATTAGAATAACTAAAATTTGTGGTGTAATCCCATTCCTTGATTGTTCTCACAATTATTTACCTTTATCTTTTATTTTAGTGTTAGACTTTATTATTCATTTTAGTAAATTTCTAGTTAGTTGTTTTCATCTCACACTTTAGTTTAGTTAGTTTAAATCATCACCTCACCCTATTATTTTAATACTGAAAAAGCTAAAAAAAATTAGAAAAAGTGAAAAATCACAAAAAGAAAATAAAAAGTGAATTACAATTGCATTTTCTCTAGCTTACTCCCTAGGAAGTGGATTGATACCCTTACTTACCTCTATAATTGAGTTTATTATATTTTGTAGGTAATTGAGTATTTTGACTAACTTGGCTTTCAACAACAACGACATACGCAAAAAAGAAGGTTACCAGGCCTATATCGAAGAGGGGGTTTTGCCAACTGATAAACTCACAGCTAAGAAACTGAAGTTTAATGTTGCTCGTTACGTATTGACCAGTGGTATTTTATATAGAAGAGGCATTATAGCAGCACTACAAAGATGTTTCCATCCCTCCGAAGTTAAGGACTTAATTGAAGAGGTTCATGAAGGTTCTTGTGGAGCCCATGTAGCAGGTCAGACACTTTTGCAGAGGATAACAACACAGGGGTATTACTGGGCAACGATGAGAGATGACTGCGCAGCTTACACTAAGAAGTGCAATAAATGCTAACGTTTCTCTTCCATCCGAAGAACTCCCCAGGCATTGTTAACACCCATCACCTCCCCTTGGCCATTTGCCATGTGGGGGGATAGACTTGGTCGGGCCACTTCCAACGACCAAAGGAAGATTGAAATACCTAATGGTTGCTGTAGATTATTTTACCAAATGGGTGGAAGCTGAACCTCTCATTGATATGACATATGACAAGGTCTATCAATTTATTTGGAAGAGTATTATTTGCAGATATGGTCTCCCACACGCATTCATTACTGACCATGGAACCCAATTTGACAACGAGGAATTAACTGCATATTGTCATCAATCTAATATACAGAAGATCCACTCCGCGCCAGGCCATTCCCAGATCAATGGGGAAACTGAAGTGACGAACAGAACCCTACTGAATGGTTTGAAAAAATGGTTGGATGATGCAAAGGGAAACTGGATTAACGAGCTACACTCTGTGTTGTGGGCTTATCGTACTACACCGCGAACAGCAACTAGGGAGTCTCCATATATGTTGACATTCGGGAGTGAAGCTGTCAGACCTACTGAATTGGGTTTACCTACACATAGAGTGCTTAATTTCAATTCTCCCATAAGCGACTTGATGAGGCATTTAGATTTATATATTCTCGAAGAAGTTAAGGAAGAATGAGCAATCAGGAATGCTGCATACCAACAACGAACAACCTTGTTCTATAACAAAAGGGTGAAGCAGTGTGATTTAAAAGAAGGGGATTATGTGATGAAGAAAGTGATTTAGAAGAATAACAAACTGGAGGCCAACTGGCATGGACCTTACAGAGTAACTGAAGTTGTTCGTCCTGGGATATACAGAATTGAAACCTTGGAGGGAGAAGAATTCAAGAATACATGGAATGTAGAGCATCTGTGCGAGTACTATCAGTAATTAAAGTCCATATGTAACATAGTTCTTTCAATATAAATAAAGTGACGTTTCGCCCATATTTCCTCCTTGTTGAATTTTTTTTGAAATATTAGTGCTACACACTATACACAAATGCAAATTCAGATCAATAACCACCAACTCCGGTTGGTCGGTAATACAATACCCACCAACTCTGGGTGGTCGGCAATGCAATACCCACCAACTCCGATTGGTCGGAAATTCGTTACCCACCAACTCCAGTTGGTCGGTAATACAATACCCACCAACTCCGGTTGGTCGGCAATACAATACCCACCAACTCCGGTTGGTTGGGGAAATTCAATAACCATCAACTCCAGTTGGTTGGTACCAAACTAGGCAAGAAGATGGATGACCTCCCGGGGCATCCACTGTCTAGGCAACAAGGTAATCCTGACGAGATTACTACAACTAAGCAGAAACATGGGATAAAAATCATTCCATTGCTTAGGCCCAAAGAGTGACAAGTCACTATAATCAGACAATAAATGGGACAAGCTCCATTATCTAAAAATAAAACAGGATATATATATATATATATTCAGCAACAAATAACAAGGACATTCTACAAAATATTTCCAAGAAAATGAAATTGTAAAAGAAACTAAACATTTCTTTTTTAAAACCAAGCAGATTACATACGATATGAAGTTTGACTCATTACATAACAATGTCTTATTCTATGGGTTTCTTTCCCTCTGCTTTTGAAACAGGTTTTACCCCAGCTGGAGGATCATCTAATGCGTAAGGGGAGTTTATAAAGTTCATATCTCGCAGCATTCTGACATTCATTATGGATGGTCGATCAAGCAAGTGCTCTGGATGAGATATCTTAAAGTCTGAATGAAGATTATAATCACCGAGATACTTGGATCAAAATTCAAGGAACGGCACGAGCGGGAATCCAACTAAGGTCAAGTTTGAAGGGAGGCACGGGTAAATCAAGAACTCCAGGTTCATAATAATCCCACAAGAAATGACCTTGGTCCAGTTTCATAACACAAAAGGCATTCAACCACCACTGCTTATATCCTTCGTTGTTAGACTACTGCAAACGAGCATCAAGATGATAGAGAGCTTTATTATACACAGCCATCCAAAATTCCCTGGGATGCTTGTGAAATTGATAAGTCAATCTATCCAGTTGCTCGTGGAGCTTTTTCACCAGAATTTCCTTACTTTTCAGAGCAGAACTCTGATTGGAGAGTTGGTCGGTGAAACTCTGAATCTTCTTAGACATTTTTGCCAAAGCCTGATTCTTCGCCATCAGTTGAACAGCTTGATTTTCTCAGTTCAAATGAGTTCTTGTCTCATCAATAGTAACCCGACCAGACCTTGCTCGTCCACGAGAAGAAGATCTTGCTCTGCCATGAGCAGGTGTGTAAGGTCCTGCTCGCTTCAAAGTCTCTAACTCGTCCCGTAAGTTAGCATTTTCTATTTCCAGAAAGGAAAAACCATCATCATTAATTGGGACCAAGGCTCCCGAAGAAGAGGAGGCAGCAGATTTGAGTTTTTTAATTTCTTCTTGCAATGCGATATTTTCTTGCTCCAGCAACTTAGCAATATGTCTGTGCTCCTCAATCTCAATCTTTAACACACTTTCCTTTTTCTCATGAGCTGAAATGTATTTGTCATATCCCTTGTCAGCACTCAATTGCTGGTACATTTTCTCATAACCTTGATGCAAAAATGTAGTGGATTCCTTATACTGTTGTTGAATTTCCTCGATCGTTCCTTGAAGATCTTCAATCATTTCGTAATAAGCCACATTGTTGGCTACAACACAATCAATTAGGCACTTCAAGTACTGATAAGCATCAATTGCTTGCTCAGAGGCATTTGATCCGAGGATGTCAATTATTTGAGATTTAGTACAGTCTGCATGACCATCTTTGAAATAATCATTACATTTCTTCATCAACTCTGTATCGTGAGCTGCTAAAAGTTCCATCCTGTCCATAAACTAACAAAGAGAAGATGAAAAATAAAATCCACAATGATACGAATAGAGCAAGTAAGAGAGAAATTCCAGGCGAACAACAAAAGTTCAATTTTTATTCATCATGATAAAGGAAAACACAAATCAGGTTTACATCCAAGAAAATAAAGAAACAAAAGACCCAAATAACTTTACAGCTTCTCCTTATTTCCTACGACTTCTTAGAACAGTTTGGATGAAGGGGTCGGTTGCTCGGAGAGCAATGGCAGTTGCTCAGTAGATGTGCTGGATGGTTGGACTTGCTCGGAGGGTTGAACAATAACAGTAGCAACAGGTACCTGCTCTCCTGTCATCATAGAAGACTCATCTGAAGCAGCTTCTTCTTCTTCTTCTCCAGGAGAGGGAGGAGGGCCATGAGTATGCTCCTGGAACAACTCAAAATTTTCAGCAACCCTTCAATTTCTTCAAGGCTGCTTCCCATCAATCCTTAAAATATTTAACATTAGCGTATTCCATTTGAGAAGACATAACAGTCAGTCCCTTATTCCAACCCTTGTCCCAACCATCACTAAAAGACTTTTTAATGGCAACTTTCCTTTTTGCTCTCTCCAAGGAAGTCTTTTCCCTAAGGAGCTCTTCGATAGCCTTCAGTTTTTCTTCTACCTCTGTTTTACGCTATTCAGCATCTTGAAGCTTGGCGACATTTTCCTTGGCAGATTTAAGCTTGACCTCAAGCTCGTTGTTACCTTATTCGGCATCCTTTAATTTCTTCTCCAACTCTTTGGAGGCAGCCACAACTTAATCTTGAGTTATTTTAACAGACTGGAATTGCTTCTCCCAGGCACTTTTGTCTTCCTCGTACTTCTGACGAGATTCCTTCAAAGATCTAGTTAATCTAGCAAAAGCTTCTTCTACTCCACCCGAGGAGGTGGAAGCCCTGATGGCTTCATTTTTCTTTAAAATGCTATTAATACACGTCACGAGCTGAAAAAAGGAAGAATTTTAAGTCAATATATGAATATAGTACTAGAAAATAAAGGACTCAGGCTAACGATACTTATTAACGTAATGTGTTATGCAGCTAAAGTAGTAATTCTCTCACGAGAAAAATTATCTTCAATGCCTTGGAATTCTAGGACAATCCAAGATTTGATCAAGCCCATAGCAGAGCTCGGAGGAATAAGAGCTGGAGCATCACCTTCAATATTTGAAGGTTGAGAGATAGGTTCAATAGGTCTCTCAGTAGAACTTCTTTTCAATCTCCTCAGAGGAGAAGGAGCACTTTCAATTAAAGGTACTGTCTCAATTTGTGAAATGACAACAGTTTCACTCGAAGGTGCTGTCTCTTTTGGAGGCACAGGGGGCTTATTCTCATCAGCAGTAGAAGGGGGTACATCTATATTCTTTGTCCCCTCATATGCGACATCTTGTTTATTTTTCTTTGCCTCTTCAGTGGCAAATGCAAAGTTGTCAAAAAATGTAAGAGCTTTCCTCGTATTCATTAGATCAGTAATAGGAGTACTTACGTCAGAAGAAGAACCTTCCACACTGGTTTCAGAGGTTGGTATCTGATCAAGATCAACCACCATATGACGAGCAATGAAAGATGAAGTGGATCTTCTGTATTGCAACAAATAAGAAGCAGACCTAATCTGATCCCCAGCAACTGATTGATGCAAACCCTAGATAAGTTTTAAATGTTTTATATTAACATCAGTCTCTTTTGGAGGTTTCTTTTTACTGTCAACTATAACAAACAAAATTAATGTCAGTGATGCATTTCATCGAATACAAAGAAAATAAGATTTCAAAAATAAAAACAACCTATCTCATTGCCATAAGGTGGACATCTGGAACCTTGGTACACATCATTTCCATTTAATAGAGGGTGTTGCCATTTTTTCATCACAACCCCATGATCAAAATAGTCCCTATTGGCATCGGGAAGATTAATAACTAAAGATCTATTCGAAAACCTAGTTTTTAAATAGAAAGTAGTGTCGCTGGTAACCCATCTATAGTAATACATAATTTCTGGAATTCCCAGACGAGTTACATGAAGTTGATTCAACCTATGTACGCTATTAACTACCCTCCATGTATTTGGAGCTACTCTTGTAGGTACAATATCGAAATATTGGCAAAACTCCAAACACAGGGGATTTGGCGGGAAAGAAAAGCCACATTCAGCCACAAAAAGAGTTGGGAACCAGTGTCCCTCAGCCAAAGAAAATAAATCAGAAGGACAAGAAAGTTCTTCCAAAATAACCCACGAAGTTATTGAAAACTCATATCGAAATTTATCCAACTATTCAACAAGATAAACCATGGTGAAAAAAGTAAATAAAGAAGAGGGAAGAAGATCTTACAGAAGAAAGAGAGATCGGTTGACAATGAATGATGGACATAACGAAGGCACCAGATAGAGAGAAAATGAAGAGTTCAAATATACAGATTTGAAATGTAGAAGATGATAGAATTTCTATCGCGCTTAAATACTTTACCTCGGGAATAGAGAAAAGCAATGATTACAAGGGAAGACGTTTGCATTTTCGGCGGCTAAAAGAAGAAAAAGGTACAAATATCGAAGTGATCGTGAAAATTCAAAATATTTATGAAGCTTGATATTATGCGCTCAAAAAGGAATTATGTATAGCGAAAACCTTCCTAAAATTCATGAAGACCAGTAATCCAAGCAGTTTTCAAGCAAAATGTTCCACACTCTCCTTCAACCTCAACTATGAAACATTGGGGGCTTCTGTTGATACCAAATTTAGTCTGCTGATAAGGACAAATTACTTGAAGACACATGTCAACCTACATGGAAAATACAAGTAATTTCAATGAACAACATACTGTCACCGAGCTACTCAGGTGCTCCGAGCAACTTAAGCGGTCCGAGCTACTTAGCGTGCAGAGCATCCAAATCAACAGAATCAAAAGACAACTACGCATTAAATGTGCATTATTATCGTTTAGATGTATATGTCTACTAGATAACAGTGCATTATCCTTTCATATGTACAACATCAAGGCTATAAATACATTGTAACCTCGTCATAAGAGGTGGACGGGGGGGATCTCTTGGTAAACCTATTATCGAGATTCAAGGCAAACAGTTAGCAATACAAAACAGTGGATGTAGGACATTCTCACAAGGTTGAACAACTTTAAAAATCCTTTGTCTTATTTATCTGTGATTGATTAATTAAATATAATCTAGTTTTTTACATCAACAGTTAGTATTGGTCCTTTTCTAGATCCTTCTTTTGTATGTTTTCAAGTTCTATTTTGTTGAGAAGAAAGGAAGATAAAGTGTTTCCTTTCTTTCATTCTGGAGTTTAAATAAGTGAGAAAAAACACTTTCTTTTGTTTAGGAGTTTGAAATGAGAGAAAAGAAAAGGATTTTTTTTATTAGGTTATACTCAATTCATTGTTGGCCTTAGATTTCTATTTGATTAGTACAGAAAATAAGGGGGTGTTGGTAGCTTTTTATCAGGTTAAGCCCTATGATATTGGGGCCCTGCGTAGTACTTTGCTCAGATATATAATGATAAATTCTATATGTAACATCTCTTATAAAATTTGGGGGGCATCTAAGATTTAAGGATTTGAATGTCAAGGGAGACTGTGATATAATATTTGGGGGCTAGGTTATTATTATTACTATTATTTGTGCTTTTACTTTAGCTTATTACTAATACTATACTGAAGTAGGTATCTATATTTTAAAGCCCTAGCTAGTCATTATTTCACTATAGTTTCTAGAGTCCAGAGAATGAAAAATAACGAGCTTAGTTATTTTCTTGCTAGGGCGGGTATACTGGTTGTTGTGTTATTGATCAATTAGGAACCCTGTTTCTATCAATATGTCAATAACATTGAATGGGAATAATATTAGGTATATCAACAAGTTGGGAGACACATGTACATGAATGAGTGCTAAGAGTTTCAGAAAAGACAAAAACTTAAATCATCATGAAGCATCTAAAATCTACATAAGGAATATGGCTTACATAATTGTGTAATTTTGTTTGTTTTTGTGTAAGATATAAATATTATGGGTAGAACGTAAACCAAAAATATCTATAAACTCAATAGTTGTGATGAATATTTATAAATATTAAAGTGTGAAATATATGTAAGTTTACAAATATATTTGTAAAATTGAAGTTAAACAAACATGCATCAATCCTTAGCTATGATAGTTATGACTCTTGTAGAGAACTAGCCTGGGCAAATAGGCAAATTTAAATCGGGTCAAATTTGGACCGGTTAACAATGAGTCAAATATTTGTTGGTTCGGTTTGGATCCGGTTTATCCACTAACCCGATTGAAAATGAGTATTTTCTACATATGTGTGTGTGTAAATAGAGGGAGAGAGAGGAGGAAGGGGGCTAAGAATATTTATGTTGCAACAAAACAATTGTATGAATTTGGGTCATGGAAGAGGAGGGATCATGGGTAGATTCTCAGAGAGGGGCTAGGCGTGTAAACTAGCAGGTCAAAATGGGTTTGTCTTCAACCCGCACAAAACTAAATTAATGGCCTAATCGACCCATTTTTAAGCCGCAACTTCTAAAAGAAGCTAACCAACAAAACCATTATGGGTCTCTAATGGGTTGAATCCTTGCATCTGCCCAGATTGGCAACCCTACAGAATGTAGTTCGAATGTGTTATCTTAATCTTGCATGATGATATCAGTTTCTCTCTTGGCCTTAATTGCACTATTTAATTTGTTGTTATTATCGTACGTAATTTATGGAGCCTTCATATCCCTTGAGCCTCGACTCTTGAATAAGGTTGAAAAATAATGTTGAATATTAAAATAAATTTCCTCTTCAGACTCCGCCCAATTATCTTCCTTTTTCAGTTTTAGAGTTTAACTCCTCATCTTCTGTTTTCGCTTTCAGAATTTGGTTTCAGCTCCTCCTTTGAATGGTAGTAGAGTGGAAAATTTTTGTATTCTAAATAAAGTGGTGTTTCTTCCATTTCAGAAGCCCTTTAGTGACCCCACTCAACATTATGGCCGCTCTAAACATATAGGATTACCTCATTGTTTTTTTCAAATGGCCTGCTATTATTTCTTCACATAACGGCATTTCACCCACATTGATTCAAAATGGATCTCTGTTCTGACTATTTTTGTGGCATGGAAAGAAATTCAGAATAATCGGACATTGATTTGACCCTTTAATGGTCTCATGGTCGTAACGCGAGCCTCGGGACTATATTCAACATTAACTAACACTCTAGTAAAGCACATTTATAGTGTTCCATTTTCTCTCCTCTTAATTCACTTAACATATGCTGACCTTCGATGTTTCAACTCCCATTTAAACAAGATTGTCTTCATTTGAACAACGTCATATTTCACAGGCAAGTTTGAATGATACTTCATTCTTTAATGCTCTTTAATGAATTCATTGATAATCTTATACATAAAAATACAATACCTCATTACACACATGTCTGATCAGTAATGTATTTGAATAGGCTTCTTTAAAGTTTGAAAATTACATCCATTCTTCTATGCTCTTTTCTTGCATTATTCTCTCTTTATCTTTGCGTTTTCAAATCTTCTTTAAAAATGTACTGGGATAATCGACACAAATGAAAATTAATCTACCTGTGCTTTTTCATGAGATTGACAAGCATGCTAGGATTTTCGGTTAACATAAGATGACCACAAAGAAGAGAAATACTTTCAAATTAGACTCATCTAGTGCAAGGACGATCATTTCATTGATTTTTTGGATTGAAGTTGGTTTTAACAATAAGTGGTTAACTTTGAGTTTGTCCTGCTGGCTAGCATACAATGGGATGTACATGTGGGCTAGGGGAATGTGAGTTCTCTCATGTTTGTCTGGATTTGAACCCTTGTCCCATTTGTTAAAGGGAAAAAACAAAGATGCAACCTTATTCTTGCACATTCAGCTCATCATCCCTTCATATTGAGATGTCTCTGAAGTGTATCCAAACTGTAGTATAATTTGAAGTATTATCCTTAGAATTTAGCAATGATATGTGCAGTGTTTTAACAGTCTTTAAGAGGAAGGCGGGCCAAGGGAGCCCACCTAGTGCCTAGGCCACTAAGATATTCGCCTAGGTGTTTTTTATTTTTAAATATAATTTTATCAAAAAACAAATATCCCTGCAGTCTCAAAAGGTTTAAGGTTTGTGAATGTAGCATTTACATGGAAGAGAAATTTCCACTTGGATGTATAAATCATATTTGGAACTTAATGTCATCAATGTTACACTAACCCAAGTTAGAGGACCAAATCTTAGGAACTTAATAATCAGTTATTAGATAATTTTGGTCCAGACGTAATATAATGGTCGATATCACTTTATCCCCTAAGTTGGTCTATGTATCATTTTTAGTGATATGTATGTATGTGGTTTTTGAGTTTTTCTTTATTGTTTGGCCTAAACTAAGTTCAACGTTTGATACTCACAATGGCAGAAAACAACAACAGAGTTGGATTGTCACCTATTGTCAGTGTACATATTAGTTTAAACTAGTATGTACTTTATTAAGGAGAAAACTAAGAAAATTCTTAAATGGGGGACTGTCACCCAATCTGATTTCATCATGAAATCAAAACTAATATGTACAGAGAAGTGTGACAACTTGTTGAAGAATGAAAATACCAAGTTTTAAGAAGTTGATAAACCTATGAACTATAGTGGAGACATAACTAATATATACAAAGTAGTGAAACTAAGAACTGGGAAACTCCATATTATGATAGTTTATTTCTTCCATATACCTAATACAAATTATGCATTAGTAAAAATTTCAGCAGTGATATCAAATGATTTATTTATAATTTATTTATATTCTTTTGTTCTTATGCACCTGAAGGATTTAAGACAATTTGTTTTCAAATGGTGGACAATGCTTGGAGGCGCTTTAAGTATCGTATGAAAAAGGACTATTATGAGGCATATGACAATGACATTGAGTGACTTAGAAATGCACCACCCCAAGTTGATCGCGATATATGGACAAAATGTGTGGCTCGTTGGGGTGAAAAAAATACGATGGTATGACATACATAAAATTACTTTCTATTTATTTATGTTGATTGTTTATATGTATCAAAATTGTAACATGATTTAACTTTTTATATAGCAAGTGGCGTCCCAAAACACTCAAACTAGGGCAAACCTTTGTGCCAATCCCAGGATTGGGAGGACGTCAATACCTCAAGTTGTAGAAAAGGTTAACATCATATTTTATATTCGTTATATATTAATTTATGCTTTTAGTTTGAGGATGATTATGTTGAATTTCATCATTACTATTATGAACGTGATATGTTTTCTTTCTTATCTTACTTAAAAACAATAGATGAAAAAAGCCAACATGCCTATCGAAAAGCTTAGTGTGTATATAGAGACTCAAAGGTTGAAGGAAAAGACGTATAGCACGGGGGATGGAGCGGCTAATATAAAGGTATTATATTTTAGTGTCCATTCTTATTACCTAATTTAGAAAATATTGCAGTAAGCGTTTTTTTGGTATTGCACACTATTTAAAACTCTTTTCCTAATTGGTAGGAAGTATACAAAGACAGTTGGATGCGATAGAAGAACAACAGGATAACCCTGAAGTGAGAGATCAAATCTTTTAGGATGTCATTAGTCGTGATGGACATGGACGTGCATTATGTAGGGGAGCTGGTATTCGACCGACATCTGTAAGGTCCATGCCTTTCCACTTTTATGAAAGCGAGATCGAACGGTTGCAAAAGAGGATTAAAGAGGGAGAGAAGTGTCATCATGAAGAGATGGATAATAGGATTGAGGAGGGGGAGAACCGTCATCGTGAAGAGATGGATAAGAAGATTGTGGAGGGAGAGACTTGTTATCATCAAGATATGGATGAGTTGAAAGAAGTAATGTCACAGACCACCAACAAATTGTTTCGTATAATACAAAATGCCAGATTCCCAGTACTACCAGATGATTCCCCGAGTACTTCTAATAGCTAGCTGTAGAGAACAGGTATCCTCATTTCTCATTGTTATCCAATTATAAGGAAAAAATTATTTTAGATAGGAATACTCAAACCTTGATTAATAGCCTATGCCTCAGCTTGGATATGATATATTCATCCTCCCACTAAACAAAAGGGCATCCCAAATAGTTTAAAGGTTGTCTTTTAAAGCTTAAACCAAGAACATAAGCAATTGCATTTCTTCTTTACCGTGATATTGAATTATGAGTTCTAAAACAGGATTTTTCAATGTTAATTCTCTTGAGTTACCAGTTCATAATACTTCAAGAACCACACCATCTTTAATTTTAGCTTATTCATAGGATTAAAATGTAAAACGGCCACAAAACGATCCCGTAAGAGGTACGAGCACCTCACAAGGGACTAATGTAACTCGTACGAACCAACCGCGTAGTCACGAGACTCTCGGTTTGAGTATACAATGAAAATTTGCAAAAAATTAGAGTTAGCCTTTAAAAACATGTCGTCGAAGGGTGAATACATAAAACAGCCACAAAATGGTCCCTTAAGAGGCACAAGCACCTCACACGGGACTAATATAACTCGTATGAACCAATTTCGTAGGCACGAGACTCTCGGTTTGAGTATACGACGAGAATTTACAAAAATTTAGAGTTAGCCTCTAAAAACACGTCGTCGAAGGGTGAAAACATAAAACGGCCACAAAACGGTCCCGTAAGAGGCACGAGTACCGCACACGGGACTAATGTAACTCGTACGAGCCAATCGTGTAGTCACGAGACACCCGATTTGAGTATACGATGAGAATTTACAAACAGTTAAACTTGGGCTTAAGAACATGTCGTCGAGGGGTGAAAATGTAAAATTGTCACAAAATGGTTTCGTAAGATACACGAGCAGCTCGCTCGGGACCAATGTAACTCATAGGAACCGACTGCGTAGTCACCGGACTCCCGGTTTGAGTATACGACAAGAATTCGTAAAAGGTTAGACTTGAGAATAAAAACAATCCGTCTAATGGTGAAAATATAAAAAGGTATTTGAGTTGTGGTGGGACTCTTTCTGATTGGACGAATAGTGTTGGTAGCTATCTCTCCACCTCTTTAATCTTTGGATCGTGATAAGGGACGGAATTTCCCCCCACTCGAAAACTCTTATCTTTTCTCGCAAATTTTCGACTTTTTTACCATTTTACAAGTGTAAAAAACAGTTTTTTTTCGAACGACCGTAAAAATCAGCTTTTTCGCGCCTTTTTTGAATTGATCATCAATTTGCACCAAATTCCATCATTATCTGCAAAAATTTCACTAGGCAACTTTTTTCACAAATTAGCACAAGAATATTATAAAATTATTGAAGTGCCCTTTTTTACTTAAAATTGCCATTTTCAATACAAATTCAATCATTTTCGTATTTTTTCCTCTTTTTAATAAAATAGTCCTAAGAACTTATTAAATACACTAAAATGGGACTAACAAAGTATAAATTTGGGTATAAAATATACAAAATAATGCACGCATCAAATACCCCCAAACCTAAACTTTGTTAGTCCTCGAGCAAAACGAAAAATTAAAATCTAACTCACTTTCGTAGGAATCACGACTGCACTTAGCATATGCAATAAGCCGTTAAACCCCTAGGTTACCCTAGTAGACGAGTTTTGTCTCGTGAGGGTTTACAGTGAATATAACCACAAAATTCAAAAAACTTGACTCAATACAAAAGACTGAAAAGTAATATAACCAAGTTTGAATGCAAACTTCATAAATATAGTAGAACTTCATTTTTCAATCTCAGCTTATCATGGTGTGTGAATAGCCAATATAACCGTCCATTTCAAAAGATTTGATGGTTACATTTCTTATCCGAAAGTTCGTCTTGATTTGAAAATCTCACGGGATGCACTCACAATCGAACACTCGGAAACGAGTTATTTTCTCTCGGTATATGTGAATAAAAGAGTAAATTTATATGAAAAAATTTCACATATACAAAATCAAAAACGAATTTTTTTAATGGATGAGTATGATCTCATGAATGGAAAATCGATTACTTTTTGAAAACATTGAATCACACCATAGATCCTATTCATCTTCTCTCCACATTTTAACTAATTTCATTTGAGATCGATTAGGACTTTCTTTGGTTGTATTGTAGGCTCAGATTTGGATAAAAAGAATGGGTTTTTTTGGAGTTCAAAGTTTCTGAGAATATAGAGGTTTTTCGGTATTTTGACTTTTAGGCACTTTTCTTCCAACCTCCATTTTTCTTTTCAAACTCACATTTTTTTCACCTTTTCTTTCACACATTATTTTTGCAACTTTTTTTTTTGTTTTGGCCTTTTCCAACTGTAACTTTACCCTAGTATTCTCAGAAAATGGGAATGACTTCTTTTTATGGGCTTTAAACTCTCAGTTGGAGTTAGGTGGGATAATGGATTTTCAACAAAAGGCTTATTTTCTTTTTGGCTCGAATGGGCTTGCAATGTAATAATGTAAAAAATGTTGGAGTTTGGGCTTAATTTTTGGGCTTTCAAACGATGGCCCAATCTCATTTCTCAAGTTTCGTTAAGTCTATTTGTGTCTCAAGATGACCTACCAAGCCTTCTAGTGCTTTAAGATTCACATTTTGACCTTTTATTTCAGTAATCAAACAAAACAAAGAATTTGAGATCATCAATGAATTTATCACTGAAGGAAAGTTTGAGTTATTTTAACTCGGATTAATTTAAATCTCTCGAAAACGATGAATGGCACAAAAATCTCACTGGATTAAAATCTCCACATTTATTCGTTAATCGTATTAACTTTCACCTCAATATCCATTTTCGATCATATTATATGGCTAAAGTGCAAAAAATTTCATAAGTTGAGAGATCGATGAATTAATTCTATATTAAGAAATCGTTTCAAAACTCAATTATATTGAAAATCTTTTTGAATTTTTGATAATTTTTCTTTCTTTTTTTTTCAAAAATATCATCCTTACCCCCAAGCCAAAATTTTACATTGTCCTCAATGTATTCTTATATAATTATATGGACAAATAAAATAAAGGGAAGAAGTAAAATGATGATGCATGTTAACTAAAAAATAACAAAAAGAAAAAGAAATACACAAATAATATACAAACACATGACAATTACCATTCTCGCCATAAATTAATAATCGAAATAGTTGTGGGTCATTCCAATTAATAAACCTCATAGCACTAAGTGTCAAAATATCATAAATTTGAGAGCGTGGCCGCACAACACAATTTCAATCTTAAATCCATGGTCATAATGGTGAGCCCCGACATCATCAATAAAAAATAAATTTGAATCGCATGAATCATATGTCGATGCATCACATGGAGGTAATAAATTGCAATTAGGATCCAAATATTTATTATCCCTTTTTCGAAAATAGTCACGTAAAACTGGGGATGCATAATCCACTCCTAAATATGAGATTTTATGAAAAGCGTGGGAAGAAGATGTATCACTCGGTGATACACTTTCTTGATCAAAAATAGGAGGACCATCATAAATACTTGAAGTATCACTAAAATCGGATGACGAATCCTCAAATAAATTTTCCCATATATAAAAAGAGGCAGCATTTTGCTCAATTAAATTAGGAGAAAAATCTTGACAAACATCCAAATCATCACAAGTATTACACATGTCAAGATTGTGAATTTTTTTCTCCTCACAAAATTGATTATCCCCAATTAATTCATGATTATTTTTAGTAATAGCATCATTATACCGTTTGTTCACCTCTCTCCAATTGACATACTTTGGTGGACCGATAGTAATTACAGGGGTTGGAATCTCATCCATACCTTCTTTAATTTTTAAAATGACTACTGACCTATCTGAATTAAATTCCAATACGTAGTCATCAAGATTTTCAGTATTTTGTAAAAACACGTCCACTCACCCATTGCAATTTACAACACATGAATTTATTTATTTATCTTGGATAGCTCCTACTCTTTGACAAAGGAGAATTTAAAAGATGACCAACTACGGTTGTTTCCTCAAATTTTGATTTCACCTCCAGGTAAGTGGTCAGCACGAACACTCATTAAAAACCACAAATCCTAGACAAGGTGAAACGGAATCGATTTGACAAGTTCGCGTTGGAGTAGCTTTTAATTCTAGCCTCATAAAAAAATTGCAAAAAGTAAAACAAACTAGTCCGAAAGTCACAACTTTTTTTAAAAAAAATTGTCAAATCCCCGGCAACGGGGCAAAAACCTTGCTGTCAATTTTATAAAATACCGCAAGTGCACGGGCTATTATAGAATAACGAGTGTAAGTACGGGTCGAAACCACGGAGATTTGTCAATTTTAACTTTGGAAATAATTGCAACTGTCCAACTAGATCAAATGGGGTAGAGAATGATTATGAACTACACTGAATAAAAGCAACTACGATAAATGAGGGTAACACAAGATATTTGTAAATAATTAGGAAATAATTAGGATTCGGGGTCCATTTATCACGTAACTAATATAGCACACTAATTTAATGTTGTCATACCCTTTTTATAACTTAAATTAAACCGACTCTCGCCGCGTTTAATTCGGAAAATATGTCGGTTATGATCATAATATTTTTAACGTCTCTAATAAACGGCTAAAATCCCTATTCCCTTAGAAACTACGAGTTTTAAAATTCGCAAATGTATTTAAGCATGGACAATCGAAACAATCAAAGTGCAAGCATAATCCATCAAAAATTACTATTTTTAAATATCAAAACTTCATTTGACAAAACAATCTTGAAGGTTTTAAAACACACTCTCGTGTCTCTTTAAAATGAATACCGAATCTTTAATAATAATTAAAACAAGTAGGGAATAAACAACGATAAAATTAACATGGCAATATTAGCTAACTACAATAAACTTCACCCTACTCCTAATATAAGAATCAAGCTACCATAATGAAAGACAAATTGCAAGAATGAGTAGAGATCTTCATTAATAAACCAAACCTACAAATAGTTCTCACACAACAATCTTCAATCCTCTAGAAAAATGATAAAAACTTGGCCCTCAAATTGATTACAATCAATCAAAGTTGCTCCCTAAAATCCTCCACGAAACCCCTCTCTAAATGTCTACGAAATTATGAGCCCAAGGGTCCTTTTTATAGGACAAGTGGTGAGGTATTTGAGTTGTGGTGGGACTCTTTCTGATTGGCCGAATAGTGTTGGTAGCTATCTCTCTACCTCTTTAATCTTTGGATCATGATAAGGGACGGAATTTCCCCCCACTCGAAAACTCTTATCTTTTCTTGCAAATTTTTGACTTTTTATGATTTTACAAGTGCAAAAAATAGCTTTTTTCGAACGGCCGTAAAAATCATCTTTTTCGCGCCTTTTTTGAATTGATCGTCAATTTGCACCAAATTTCATCATTATCTGCAAAAATTTCACTAGGCAACTTTTTTCACAAATTAGCACAAGAATATTATAAAATTATCGAAGTGCCCATTTTTTACTTAAAATTGCCATTTTCAATATGAATTAAAAAAATTTCCTCTTTTTAATAAAATAGTCCTAAGAACTTATTAAATACACTAAAATGGGACTAACAAAGTATAAATTTGGGTATAAAATATACAAAATAATGCACTCATCAAATACCCCAAAACCTAAACTTTTTTAGTCCTCGAGCAAAAGTAAAAATTAAAATCTAACTCACTTTCGTAGGAATCACGATTGCACTTAGCATGTGCAACACGCCGTTAAACCCCCTAGTTACCCTAGGGACAAGTTTTGTCTTGTGAGGGTTTACAGTGAATATAAACACAAAATTTTAAAAACTTGACTCAATACAAAAGAATCAAAAGTATTATAACCAAGTTTGAATGCAAACTTCATAAATATAGTAGAACTTCATTTTTCAATCTCAACTTATCGTGGTGTGTGCATAGCCAATATAACCATCTGTGGGTACCTGTATTTGCCATCATGGGCCCAGACGAGTAGCCTAATAAAAACGGCCCAAAGTCTGAACCCCTCGCACCTTAACTAAATTCAGTTATGACTTAGTCTTCTGCTAGAATCTCGTATAAAGATATTCCATGAGAGAAAGATGGACGTGGAGGAATCCAACACCCCCACTCCCCGAAGATAAATATGTATATAATAAACCCTAAGCCTGGGGAAAGAGGCACGCACTATATTCTCTGTATAACGCTCTCCGGAGTATATAAAAATAATACTGACTGCACTACCGTAGATGTAGGCATTCTTGCTGAACCACGTACATAGTGTGTTGTGTGATTGACATTTTATCTTCTTTATTTGCTTTGGTGATTGCGCTTTTCTTATTTATTTGTGTTGAACATAATTGTCACCACAATTGGCGCCGTCTGTGGGAAGCATTTGTCTTCCTTGAGAAAGCCCACACCAACAAAGAAGTATGAAATGTCTGGTCACAGCAGTAATGCCCCTAAGGCAGGAGATATCCAAGAACAACCTGTTCCTCGCAGTATCAGATCTGAAGTTCGGCGTTCAGATCAGAGGGCTCGCCCAGAGAGGCCAGCCTCAGAGGAGAGCCAAGGACCAACAAAGTTCACACAAATATCCAAACTGATTGATGCCTACGAGGCAAGGCTCCAAGAGAAAAGGGAATCCGCTCGCAAGCAAGAGGCTTAGAATTCTCGCCTCAAAAGGAAATTAGAACGGATGGATAAAGAGCTCCATCGCAACACTAGGCAACGTCCATACCGCACTCCTAGCCCTCAGGCGAGCAAGTCTCGCAGTCGGGGAAGGAGCCTAGGCGTGGATCCCAAATGAGTGAGAAACATGAGTCAAGCGATGACTCTCTCGAGCACCAGCGACTGGCTAGCTGCTACAGGAGCCCAGCTCACAGCAATAAGAACATACAAAATTTGGTCCGAAGGGAGATGGTCCAATATCCAGCACATTGCGGTGCAAGATCGACCAGGGAGCTTGCTAGACGAGCTCTCAAGACGCAGATGAAATCCCATTTCTCAAGGGAGATAGAAGAAGAGGAAGCCCCCAAGAAATTTTCTATTTCAAGATTTATGACGGAAAAATTGACCCCATTGATCACGTTAGGTAGTACAGGCATGCCATGACTCTCTGGAACCACCGGGATGCATTTATGTGCCGAATTTTTCCCTCGAGCCTGCATGACGTGGCATAAAAATGGTTCGAGAGGCTCCCTCACAGGTCTATCAGGAGCTTTGAGTCCCTGGCCGAGCTCTTTATGGACCGCTTTATTACTAGTAGATCCCATTCCAAAAGGATGGATGCTTTACTAAAAATGTAAAAGACGCCTCAAGAGAGCCTCCGAGACTACGCGAAGAGGTACTGGGAGTTGTTCAATGAGGTCGAGGACTGCTCGGAGAAGGTAGTAGTGGCCTCTTTCAAAATTTGGCTACCCAACTCTTGCCTTTTGCACCAATCCCTGACGAAGAAAGAGACCACGACCATCGACGCCCTGATGGCTCGCATCGAGAAGTAAGCCAAAGTGGAGGATATGAGCCGCCTCAGCACAGGGGAAAACGGTCGAACTAAGCTCGCTGCAAAAGGCAACGAAAAAGTTGAGAATCAAAAGAAAGGAGGAAAGAATGGGGGCAAGAATGGCTCCAAGAATGGAGGCAGGAGCGATGTTTCAAAAGCATTTCAGGCAACCAACACTGTCTTTAAAGAACCAATTTACAAGATTCTGGCGAAGATAAAAAAATGAGCCATTTATTAAGTGGCCCAGAAAGATAGGAGAAGATCCCTCAAAGAGAAACAACGTGCTGAGATGCGCTTTTCATAAAGAGGGAGGACATAAGACTGAGCACTGCAAAGCTCTTAAGTCTCACCTCGAAGAACTGGCCCAGTCTGGGCACCTGAACAAGTTTGTGGAGAAGAAGGCAGAGAAAGTTGCTACGAATGGAGAAACAAGACCTGATAACGTACTTGAAGACGATGCTGGCCATGAATTCACGGTAATTCACGGGGCATCTGATATGAAGCAGATTCAGGGGAATTCATCTCGGATGGAGGTAAAAAATCTTACAGCAGTAATGCAAGATTTTCAGATCGATCCAGCAAATACACAATCAGGAAAGCATCGGCGAGCAGATAACGTCGACTATAATAAACATATCTTATTCACAGATGAAGATCTGGTGGGAGTGAGAACCCCACATCATAACGCCTTGATCATTACGCTCAGAATAGCCAACTATGACGTCGATAAGTTGCTCGTCGACCAAGGAAGCTCATTTGAGGTAATGTATCTCGACCTGTTCAGAAAATTAAAGTTGAGCGTCGCCGACTTGAAGGAAGCCACTGTCACTCTAGTTGGCTTCGCTAGAAAATTGACTATTCCATTAGGGAATATTGTGCTATCAGTAAGGGAAGGAAGTATCTCCAACATGATTGCGTTTTTGGTAGTCAACATTAACTCGCCATTCCAAGCTATCCTCGGCAGAGGGTGGCTACATGCGATGAAGGCAGTCCCCTCGACCTACCATCAAAAACTTAAATATGTGACTGAGCAAGGAGTAATGGAGATCCATGGCGATCAAGCGATGGCAAGAAGATGCTTCATAGCGGCCATCCGCCCAAAACCAGAGAATAAGGATGAAAAGCCCAATGAGAAGGTCGAGGAACAAGAAGGTCTGATACCTTGAAAATAGCAGTTAAGGTACGGAAGACCCGGAGTGGAAGAGACCAGGCTCCTCCCCTCTGAGCGGGTCATCGAAAACCTGGAGGAAGTTATAGTTGGTGGTAGCGAGAAGGACATGATATTCTTGATTGGAGCTTCTCTCACAGATCAAGAAAAGAAGGAATTGATGATTCTGTTGAGATGCAACGTAGATGTTTTTACGTGGGAACCATACGAGCTGTCTGAAATTGATTCCAGTGTGGTTTGTCATCGGTTGCATGTTGACCCCACTTTCAAACCTATCACGCAGAAGGCACGGCGAACTTCACCCGAGAAGGAAAAAGTCATAGAAAAAGAAATAGAAAAATTGTTGGATGCAGGATCCATACAGGAGGTTCAATTCCCTAAATGGTTATCCAACCCAGTAGTAGTTCTAAAGAGTAACGGGAAATGGAGAGTCTGCATTAACTTCACTGACCTTAACAGGGCATGCCCTAAGGATAATTTTCCTCTCCCAAAAATCGACCAATTGGTGGACGCCACAGCAACTCACGAAAGAATGAGTTTTCTGGATGCATATTCGGGGTATCATCAGATCCTCTATATGCACCATACCAGGATAAGACAACATTCATCACCACCGTCGGATTATACTATTACAAAGTCATGCCCTTCGGGCTCAAAAACGCAAGGGCAACCTACCAGCAACTGGTCACTAATATGTTCAAAGACCAAATGGGTGACACCATGGAAGTCTATATAGACGATATGCTCGTCAAGAGCAGAAATAAAGAAGACCACCTCTAAGACCTATCAAGAACCTTCGAAATGCTCAAGAAATACCGAATAAAGATCAACACGAGCAAATATTCTTTCGGTGTCCAGTCAAGAAAGTTTCTTGGGTACTTGGTCAGTAAAAGAGGCATCGAGGCTAATCTAGACCAGATCAATGCAATCAACAGGGTGCAACCCCCTCGCACAATACGGGACGTACAGAAGCTCACTGGAATGCTCACTGCCTTGAATCGTTTCATCTCGAAGTCCTCTGAGAAGTGAAAACCATTCTTCTAGCTCTTGAAGGGAAACAAGATAGTAGAATAGAATCAAGATTGCTCGCAAGCATTGGACGAGATCAAAGCTTACCTTAGCTCACCACCCCTTCTCCTCATACCTCAAGAAAGAGATCCATTGTACTTATATCTCGCTATTTTCAGCCACGTCGTCAGTTCTGCACTGGTGTGCGAGAAAGCAGGAATCCAGTACCCCATTTATTATGCAAGCAAGACCTTATTAGACGCCGAGCAGCGATACCTACCACCAGAGAAGCTCTCCTTTGCACTCATTGTAGCTTCGAGAAAGTTGAAGCACTACTTTGAAGCTCACACTATCGTCGTCCTTACATCACACCCCCTTAAAGCAGTCCTGCAAAAAGTGGATTTGTCGGGCAAACTGACTAAATGATCAGTCGAGCTTAGATAATTTGACATCCAATTTCAAAGGAATGCAATCAAAGGACAAGTCCTTACTGATTTCATAGTCGAGTTCACAGGCGATCAGCCTCTCGACCAACTTCAAGCCATGAAGCAAAGAGAGAATCACGCAACAGATGGAGTTTGGCGATTATTTATTAATGGAGACTCCAACTCAAAGGGGGCAGGAGTAGGCATTGTGCTTATTACTCCAGAATATACCTTCCTCGAACTGGGAATTAGGCTTGGATTTGAAGCCTCCAACAATGAGGCAGAGTATGAGACTTTGATAGTCGGCCTCCAGAAAGCACAGAGGTTGGGAGTGAAGCAGTTACAGGTGTTCAGCGACTCATAATTGGTCTCCAATCAGACAAGTGGGGACTACAATGCCAAAGATGAAAGAATGGCAGCCTACCTCGCCTTGATAAAGAAGCTAATGTCCAGCTTCGAGAAAGTCAGTGTCCAGCAGTTTCCCAGAGGTTAGAACAGCCATGCCGATGCCCTGGCAGCCCTGAGTTCGGTAATCAATTTTGACTTATCCCCATCAACTTCCTCACCCATTCGAGCATCAATCAGAGCAATGAGCTGTCAACGTGGAGCATGTGCTCCAGATTGAGTCAGCACCCAGTTGGACGGACCCCTTAAGGGATTATTTGAAAGATGGCGCACTTCCAAACGATAGGAAAACTTCTCACTAGATAAGAGTCAAAGCTGCTCGTTTTCACTTATCTCCTAAGGGCAAGTTGTATAAGAGATCGTTCTTCGGCCCTTACCTTTAATATGTTCACCCGAAGGATATTGAGAAAATTCTACACGAGCTCCACGTAAGAATCTATGGAAGCCATATTGGAGGAAGATCACTAGCTTTTTGAGCTATGAAGAAAGGCTACTAGTGGCCATATATGCAAAAAGATTCGGCAATATACGCTCGCAAATGCGAAAAATGTCAAGTACATGCTCCTATGGTTCACCAACATGCCAGCGACCTAAGATCACTCACCAGCCCCTGGCCTTTCGCCCAATGGGGAATGGACATCATAGGCCCACTTCCTACCGCCGCCGGCAACCGCAAGTATATGTTGGTCGCAACGGATTACTTCACCAAATGGATCGTGGCAGAGACACTAGCAAATATTCGAGATGCAGATATGATGAGATTCATACAGAAAAATATAATTACTCATTTTAGAATCCCCAGAACCATCATCACTGATAAAGGAACACAGTTCGAGAGTGGCCCTTTCCAGAACTTCTGCAATGAACATGGGATCAGGCACTATTTCACTCAGTGGTGTACCCCCAGAGCAACGGTCAAGCCGAGGCTTCCAATAAAATAGTGATTAATGGGATGACGAAACGACTAGAGCATGCCAAAGGTTCATGGGTGATTGAGCTGTCGCATATTTTATGGGCTTACCGCACTACCCCACGACGAGCAACTAGGGAAAACCCATTCTCACTAACGTACGGAATGGAAGCAATCATCCCCTTGGAAGCTGGTCTACCAACGATGAGAAACACCCTTGTTAACTAAGGCCAGAACGATGCAGCATTACTCGTTGAACTTGATCTAGCTAACGAATGCAGAGACCTAACCCTAGTAAGGCTAGTGAGCTATCAACAACATCTCGCCAAATAATATAACAAGAAGGTCAATCCGAGGGCATTACAGGTTGGGGACTACGTCCTGAGGAAAGTCCTTGGCAGCGCAGTAAAACCTTCAGACAATAAGCTAGGGTCGAATAGGGAAGGACCATTCAAGATAACAAGAGACGATCTACAAGGAGCCTATCACTTAGAAACGCTGGAGGGAAAAAAGATACCCCGAGCATGGAATGCAGCCAACCTAAAGAAATTCTATTTCTAGATTTTTCTTTTCTTTTTATTGGCTCTCTTATCAAATCTTTGGAATTGGCAACTCATTTTTTATTTATTTACTTGTGAATTAATGAAAGATGTTTAGTAGTTGCATTCTATTAAGTATTGAGAACTTTATAACTTGCACAAACTTTTTAAATAACAGGCACCTTACTCAAAGCATAAAAGTAGGGTATCACCCTCCTCAGGTATTCGTTATGAAACACGAACAACCTCCTAGCATTGCTCTGGCAATATATGAAGCCCTATAGGGGATCCTTAGGCAATTAGACCAAAACTAAATTGGTCATCAGATGTTTGGATCAAAAAACTTGCTCGGATAGAACATTCAGTTCCAGGTGTGTCCTCGCCATTGCCACATTTAGGCCTAAGGAAGTGTGACGACATGGCCTAAAAGGTAAAGTGAGGCAGAACGGTATCTCATAAGCATACTGGACTGGGAAGATACTAACTCAACATTGCAGCCCTACCAATCTAGTCAGCCATCAAGTGCCCAAGATAATTAAGTAAAATATAAATGATGAACGCATGTTTAGTCGGTAAGATAGCCCAAAACATAGATATTATATTACTTCATCACATTTACAGCAAAGATGTATAACCCATGTTTAGTCGGCGAGATCGCCCAAAACATCAATATTACATTACTTCATTACATATATACAAAAAGTTATAGATGTTAAAATCCTAACGAGGCTGAGGCCTCTGAACAAGATAATCAACCACTTGTGCTCTTAGGCCATCGTCCGGATGAGGAGCCAGTTCCTACTCGACCTCACTGATGGTTGGTTCTAATAAATTCCTAGGGATAGCATCGATAGGGATCCATTGGTCATCCCTCCTGAAAGGGTTAGGCCATAAAGTTGAAGGAGAGATCTCGTGACGGTACCAGAGTACTAAGTTCCTTGGAACTTACAGCTCCCTAAGGGCATTCAACCATCCCCTAATAAATGTGAGCTCTTCAAACTCTGTCAGCCTCGTCGGAGCATCTACCCAACCTTAGTCGTAACCATCATCCCACACTCGTCGAGGTCCTTTCTTAAACAGATGCCTCAGCCGTGTGACATCCCTTTGGAGCTCAGCAGCAATCACGTATGCTCGACAGACATCTTCACAGAGCTCATCCGTTTCCCTAGTTGGGCTTCTTACGTTTGTACCATCTCGCAAAATAATCGATGGGGGTAAAACCTCATAGCATCGGACGAGCATCACTTGGTCCTGTGCCAGCTCGTGATGAGGTAGAACCCCTTAAAATAAGAGGCACGGTGCTCGACGCATGCTCCCTGAGGCGCAACACTTCCCTCCTCAAGGACTCATTTTCCTATTGTAGAACTTCTCTGACTTGGTTAACCTCAGTAGCATCGAGGAGTCTTGCTCTCAGAGTGTTCACTTCCTCTTTAACAGGACCTCCAACTACTTCTATTTCCTGAAGCATGTCTTTCAGTTTAGCAACGAGCTCTATCTGATCTATGAAACTCTTATTCCTCGATCACAACGATTCACAAATTCTTACAAAGCTCTGGCGAACTTGAGGAATCACATCAGGACCAAGCATTATTCCCAGTTGAGAAGTGGATGGTATATATCCATCTACATTAATCGACTACAGGCCATAAAAGAGCAGTAAAGGATAAAATGAATCAGTACACTGAGGGAAAAAGTCTTTTCATTTCATTCATACATAAAGGATCAAAGTACATTGAGAATTAGAAAGGAACATTACAAACAAGTCAAAAATACAAAATCAATGCTAAGAGCAGTCGAAATAGAAACTTCATCTTGTTCGGAGTAAGACGGCTGCTTTCCCTTATCAGCAGTAGTAAGAGCTTCACCCTCAGATAGAAAAACTATTGTTCCCTGAGCAGGAAGAGCACCAACGGGAACAGTCTATGAGGCAGGGGAAACACCTTCAATGATTGGGGTAGGGACTTCATCTACAATAGGCTTTGGGCCTGGATCATGCTCGTCAAACAAGGGTGAGTCAGTATCCACCCCAGCAGTCAGAAGAGCCTTGTTCCAGCCCTTCTAGAAGTTTAGCCGACTGATGTAGCCAATCTGAACATTGGCATCTTCATACGCCGCGGACCAACCATCATTATAAGAACTCTTCTTAATAGTAGCTGCCTCAGACTCCTTATCCTTCAGCTTCTCCACCAGCACTTTATTCTCCTCTGCCACCGCTATCTTGCTCGAGCAGACTAAATCATAGGCCTGATGTAGCTCGTTCAGACCCTTGACCGCTCCCACCCTCGCTCGATTGGCTTCAAGGGAAAGATTAGAGGACATCCGAGCAGTATCGGCAGCCTTCAAGATCACCTCGAGCTCAATACTCTTCCCCTTTAGAGCAACATTTTGTTTCTCCAACTCAGCATTTTTATTCACCAACTCGTCGCGAGAGAGGTAGATCATGGCGAAGTCAGTCACAAACTGTAAACAAAAAGAAGGCATTAGAAGAGAGCAGCGAAACAAAGATTTACATGTAATAGAGAAAAGAAACAGACTTACCAAGGCTAGCCTCTGACTCTCTTGTAAGACTAACTGGTCAATACCCATTTCCCTTTGGCGATCAGTAGGAAGGACCGCTCTCTCGAGCAGCGCAGGAGCCAGTTGAGGAGAAATGACAACCGAGACCCCCTCTGGCAACGCAGACATGGGCACTAGAGCTTACCCAGCCTTCGTCCTTGCTTCCACTCTTCTCCTCTCCTCCTCTATCTCCTTCTCCTTCTCTGCCCTCTTCCTCTCCTCCACCTTCTTTTTCTCTTCAGTCTTCTTCCTCACCTCTTCTCTCTTTCTCTCTCTCTCTCTCTCTCTCAACTTCTCTTCTTATTTTCTCTTCTTTTTTTTCTCCTGATCAATAGGCTGAGAACCAGTGGCAATAGCCCCACTATCGGATTTCTACTTCTTCGACCTCTGAGCGAGAAGAACATCATCTTCATCATCATCATCATCACGGATTAAGTTCCTCCTATGGGGGAACCATTTTCTCACTGGAACTGCTGGATATACTTGAAGACTCTTGAGCCTCAAAAACCTCTTCTGAACTAAAAGAACTTTCACTACTGGAGCTCGCCTCACCAGAACCACCTTCAGCACCTCCTCTAATATCACTTTCAGAACTGCTTTCTTCCTCGTCCAATTGGATGGGGTCAACAGCAACTTCTTTAGTAATATCTAGGAAATGAATGATATCTACAGGCCGCGCGATGAAACTGGACCCGATGTTCTTGTACTCCAGGAGAAAAGTGGTTGACCGGGTATGTTCACCTTTAGCCAAAGGCTCTCTGATGTTCCAAGCCTTGATCAGCTCAACAGTTTGAACTTCTCTAAGTGCAAGTTCCAAATTCTTTATCCTCGCTGAAAAGAAGAGAAAAGAATATAAAAGAAAACATACATTAACAAAAAGATCGAAAGAGCAGAACGAATATTACCTATGTACTCTTCACCATAAAAGGGAACAGTGAATCTATCAGACCTCGCCCCCTTAGTCTGGGGGGAGAGCTACCAATTCCTAGTAAGCAAGCCCTCTTGCCAATAGTCCTTGTGGGAATCAGGTAAATTTACTACCAATACCCTGTCAGGACTCCTGGCCTTAAGGTAGAGAAGACCAGAGCTAGTTCACTACACCAAAAACACCAATTTGGCACACCTTGATGTTAAAAATCTAGCATAGTTTAAAACTGTGCCAAATTTTGGCACGGTTTAATGATAATTTGGCACACTTTTAAGCAGTGCCAAATTTTGGCACTCTTTAAAAGTGTGCCAAAATTGAGAACACTTTGCTAAAATATAAATATCCTAAAAAAAATTACCTACCTCGATTATTTTTGGTCTCCCGCTCTCTATCCTCTCCCGCTCTCTCTCTCTCTCACATTCAAGAAATTCCCCAAGTTTTTCTCAGCCCGATTCTTCCTGAGACCAACCCACCCACAACCACAAAGCTTAAATCGTATAACCTCTCTACATCCCCGCCTTTGTCCGTCGTCAATGGAGATTCGACCCTGACCTCGAAGTGGTAGGCCTCCGCCTGGGTATAGGAGGAGAAATTAGGGTTTGTTATAGGTTATAGTAGTGATGATGATGACGACTATGATGATGGTGACGAGGGAAGAAAAAATGGAAATGAAGTGGAAGAGAAGGAGAAGGGGGAAGTAGAGAAAGAAACGGACATGGAATAAGGTGAGATAAGGCCGGGCCAATTTTGTCCAAGAATGAGGTTAAGGTAATAATAAGCCCTTCCATTTCAATGCCCCTTTTTTCTTTTCAAATTCGTGTATAAAATAAGCAGTGATGAGCTTGAGTTTTATGAATTGTTGTGTTTTTTTATTTAATATGTTGGATTATACGTGTGTGTGTGTGTGTATACTGTAATAGATATTGAAATGATTATATATGGTATGCTGCAATATTGAAAAATGTGAAACAAACTTGGAGCTTCTGTCTCAAATTATTTTTTTAATCTTCGGCTTTCATTTTGATGTAATCTAAAACATCAGAGTTTATAGTTGTATTTTTTCTCTACTTGTTGATAGACTTCATACTTTGGACTTGTAAGGAAACTCGAATTCGTGAACGGTTGCAAAGAGTTGTAATGATAGGAGCATCAGCTGCCATGGAAGCAGCCTCAAACCCTCAAAGCAACCCATATACATGTGAGTGATCAACCGCATATGATGTGAATTATTTTACTTGTGATATAATTTTAATTTTATTATGATTTTCAATTGTGTTAAAAATTACACCTCCCAATTTGGTTATCTTAATCAATGATGTTGGTAGGGGGTGTTTAATTGAATCTAGTGAAATTTCTTTTAAAATTTTGAAGTTTTGAGAGCATTATTCTAAGAATTTAAATAGTTCAATTATTTTTTGTGAAAAAAAGGTATGCTTTGCACATCTTATATGTTTTAACCTAAAAAAGTATGAAAGTCTAAATTTATGTATCATCTATGTATGGATTTATTTAGTTTTATAATATTTTCTTAATTTTCAATATGCTCAAAGGTGATGGAAATAAGGGGTGACCGTGTGAAGAGTCTTTTGATGTTCGAATCGGATTAGATAAATCAGTTGTGCTGAATAAGTCATCTATTTCAACAACATTATTTATTCTTCGTAATGAAGTTGGCTCTATCGTTGAAACAGTTACATGTATCTAGGTTTAAATATTGTTCTTACAGTCATTTGTATCTCTATGTAAGATGCTATCAATCAACTCCGTTTAGTTATTGGAAAATGATGTATCAAAATTTTGTATATTGAATAACAAAATGTCCATCAATTGCAAATGCTTGAATTGATGATTAACTTTTGATACATCAATTGCAAATACTGTTTTATTTCACACTTGAATTGATGATTAACTTTTGAATTTGATTGGGTTTGGCTAATCAGGGACTATTAGAGAAATCATAAGAGGAAGATGCTTGCTACACTTGGAGTTTTGGCTAAACATGGAGTATGCGAAGGCTTCTCTAATTGGTATGTTGGCACAGTCAAATTTTAGACTCGGATATGGTTTGGAATCATCAGTTTGGGATAATCTTAAAAACTAACTTCTGAAACACTATTGAATTTGTATGTATCTATGATTTTATGGGTGTTTAGGAAATTTGGCTGAGCAAGAGCACCAGAGGGGTTTTCTTGATAAGGCATTGACGATTACAGGGATTGATGATTGGACTGATGAATTTAGGTGAGCACTTTAGTGTTGTAAATGGGTTTTGATTTTTGTGATTGTCTAGTTGAATCTAGGTGAGCACTACTACTACTACTACTACTACTACTACTACTACTACTACTACTACTACTACTACTACTACTACTACTACAATCACTATTATTGTATGCCCTTTTTCTTTCGCTATATCAATGTTATTATACTCGGTGTTTCGTGTAGTTTTCTACCTCTTTGAGAATATGACGATAATTTGAAAACATCTAGATTAAGCTTAAAAAGGTTAACCATGATCATCTTCCATCACAATCTTTGATATCTAGATCAATTCAATACATCTTAAGCACAATCAAAGGTAGATTATTCACTATATGCACAAATGTGTTAATTTATATCCATACATATCCATATAATAAAGCACAATATAACGTGTGTCCTAATGGCACATAATGATACCCAATTATACTCATAAAAGGGACATGTTATCAATTTCACACATGTGTGTGTATAATCATATATGGGTACTATAATATTAAAGAGTTTGATCCAGTGCTGGGTGGGAATTGAATGCAGGTATTGGGGAGGTTTGGAGATCAAAAGGCCAGCATAGGCCGCCAGTGATTTGTTTGGTTTTGTTTTACAAATGTTCAACTCAGGCCAGTTCCATCCAATCTTAATCAAGTTACTACAGGTAACTATTATTTAGTACACATTTATTAACCTTTTAAAATGTAATGAATTATTTCTACTCAACATTTATAGTTTGTCTTTTTCATTCTATATCTGATCATTCCTTTTAAAGTTTGAAAATCACTTCATAGCTTACTTTATGAGCTTATTTTAGGGCTGGCAATTTTTGACACGATAACCCGTTTACGATAATAACCCGAAATGACCCGAACATGACACGATTAACTTGTACAGATTTAAGAGTACATAAAACTTATACTCAAATCAAAATTAGCACGACCCGAAAATGACATGACTAACCTGAATTGCCACCCCTAGCTGATTTAGTTAAATTGGTGGAAGGGACTTGTTGGTGGTTTGGTTTTGGAATTTGCTATTGTTTTTGAGTTTATTTTAAATGTTAAAACATGTTGGATTTAACGAATAAACAAATGAAACTATGTCAAAATTTTCTAAAAACCATAAACGTTCTAAATTGATTAAAAACATATCGTTAGAGAATATGATGATATAGGACGCACGTACACCTCGCACGGGACCAATGTAAATTGTTGGAACTGACCGCGTAGTCCCGGGTCCCCCGGTTTGAGAATATGACGATAATTTACAAAAATCAACACTTAAACTTAAAAACAAGCCGTTAAAGGGTGAAAACCCAAACCACCATCCAAATGACCCCGTAGGAGGCACGTACTCCTCGTACGGGACCAATGTAACTTGTAGGAACTGAACGCGTATTCCCGGGTCTCCTAATTTGAGAATATGGCAATATTTTGCAAACATCAGCACTTAAACTTAAAAACAAGCCGTTAAAGGGTGAAAACCCAAACCACCCCTCCAAACGACCCCGTAGGTTGCACGAACACCTCGTACGGGACCAATGTAACTTGTTGGAAATGACCGCGTAGTCCCGGGTCTCTCGGTTTGAGAATGTGATGATAATTTGCAAAAATCAACACTTAAACTTAAAAACAAGCCGTTAAAGGGTGAAAACCCAAACCCCCCCAAACGACCCCGTAGGAGGCACGAACACCTCGCACGGGACTAATGTAACTTATTGGAACTGACCGCGTAGTCCCGGGTCTCCCGGTTTGAGAATATGACGATAATTTGCAAAAATCACACTTAGACTTAAAAACAAGCCGTCAAAGGGTGAAAACCCAAACCAACCCCCAAACGACCCCGTAGGAGACACGAACACCTCGCACGGGACCAATGTAACTTGTAGGAACTGACCGCGTAGTCCCGGATCTCCTGGTTTGAGAGAATGATGATAATTTGCAAAAATCACACTTAAAAACCTGTCGTTAAATGATGAAAACCCAAACCAACCCCCAAACGACCCCGTAGGAGGCACGAACACCTCGCACGGGACCAATGTAACTTGTAGGAACTGACCGCATAGTATCGGGTCTCCCGATTTGTGAGTATGACGGTAATTTGCCAAAATCAACACTTAGACTTAAAAACATGCCATCAAAGGGTGAAAACCCAAACCACCCCCCAAAAGAACCCGTAGGGGGCACGAACACCTTGCACGGGACCAATGTAACTTGTTGGAACTGACCGCGTAGTCCCGGGTCTCCCGATTTGAGAATATGATGATAATTTGCAAAAATCAACACTTAAACTTAAAAACAAGTCGTTAAAGGGTGAAAACCCAAACCACCACCGAAACAACCCCATAGGAGGCACGAACACCTCGCATGGGACCAATGTAACTTGTAGGAACCTACCGCATCGTCCCGGGTTTCTCGATTTGAGAATATGACGATAATTTGCAAAAATCAACACTTAAACTTAAAAACAAGCCGTTAAAGGGTGAAAACCCAAACCACCCCCAAACAACCCCGTAGGGGGAACGAACACCTCGTACGGGACCAATGTAACTTGTTGGAACTGACCGCGTAGTCCCGAGTCACCCGATTTGAGAATATGATGATAATTTGCAAAAATCACACTTAGACTTAAAAAGGGTGAAAACCCAAACCAGTCCCCAAACGACCCCATAGGAGGAACGAACACCTCGCACGAGACCAATGTAACTTATGGGAACTTACCGCGTAGCCCCAAGTCTCCCGGTATGAGAATATGACAATAATTTACAAAAATCACACTTTGACTTAAAAATAAGCCGTTAAAGGGTGAAAATCCAAACCCGCTCCCAAACGACCCCGTAAGAGGGACGAACACCTCGTACGGGACCAATGTAACTTGTAGGAACTGACTACGTAGTCTCGGGTATCCCGATTTGAGAATATGACGATAATTTGTAAAAATCAACACTTACACTTAAAAACAAGTCGTTAAAGGGTGAAAACCCAAACGAACCCGTATGAGGCACGTACACCTCGCATGTGACCAATGTAACTTGTAGGAACTGACCGTGTATTCCCGGGTCTCTCAGTTTGAGAATATGACGATAATTTGCAAAAATCACACTTAGACTTAAAAAGGGTGAAAACCCAAACGACCCCATAGGAGGCACGAACACCTCGTACGAAACCAAAGTAACTTGTTGGAACTGACCGCGTAGCCCCAAGTCTACCGGTTTCAGAGTATGACGATAATTTGCAAAAATCACACTTAGAGTTAAAAACATGCCGTTAAAGGGTGAAAACCCAAACCAACCCTCAAATGACGCCGTAGGAGGCACGAACACCTCGCACGGGACCAATGTAAGTTGTAGGAACTGACTGCGTAGTCTCGGGTCTCCCGGTTTGAGAGTATGATGATAATTTGCAAAAATCACACTTAGACTTAAAAAGGGTGAAAACCCAAACCAGTCCCCAAACAACCCCATAGGAGGCACGAACACCTCGCACGAGACCAATGTAACTTGTTGGAACTGACGGCGTAGCTCCAAGTCTCCCGGTTTGAGAATATGACGATAATTTACAAAAATCACACTTTGACTTGAAAACAAGCCGTTAAAGGGTGAAAATCCATACCAGCTCCCAAACGACCCCGTAAGAGGCACGAACACCTCGCACGGGACCAATGAAACTTGTAGGAACTGACCGCGTAGTCCCGAGTCTCCCGGTTTGAGAATATGACGATAATTTGCAAAAATCACACTTAGAGTTAAAAACATGCCGTTAAAGGGTGAAAGCACAAACCAGCCCCCAAACGACCTCGTAGGAGGCACGACCACCTCGCACGGGACCAATGTAACTTGTAGGAACTGACCGCATAGTACCGGGTCTCCCGGTTTGTGAGTATGACGGTAATTTTCAAAAATCAACACTTAGAGTTAAAAACATGCCATCAAAGGGTGAAAACCCAAACCATCCCCCAAACGACCCCATATGAGGCACGAACACCTCGCACGGGACCAATGTAACTTATAGGAACTGACCACGTAGTCCCGGGTCTCCCGATTTGAGAATATAATGATAATTTGCAAAAATTAACACTTAGATTTAAAAAGGGTGAAAACCCAAACTAGCCCCCAAACGACCCCATAGGAGGCATGAACATCTCGCACGAGACCAATGTAACTTGTTGGAACTGACCACGTAGCCCCAAGTCTCCCGGTTTGAGAATATGACGATAATTTACAAAAATCACACTTTGACTTAAAAACAAGCCGTTAAAGGGTGAAAATTCAAACCAGCTCCCAAACGATCCCGTAAGAGGCACTAACACCTCGCACGGGACCAATGTAACTTGTAGGAACTGACCACGTAGTCCCGGGTCTCCCAATTTGAGAATATGATGATAATTTGGAAAAATCACACTTAGAGTTAAAAACATGTCGTTAAACCACGCCACATTCCTATTTGGAATACCTAATTCTGGCACAGTTCAAAACCGTGCCAAATTTGATCTGGCACAGTTTTAAACCGTGCCAGATTCCTATTTTTGGTGTAGTGGTTCGAGAGAAGGAATAATAAAAATAAATTTTAGCAAGCCCTAATTTAGTGCCATAAAGTTGATATATCCTATGGACACTATTGATTATCTTCTAGACGTTGGGCGAGCACTGAGCAAGAACGATGTTGAAATAACCAAAGAAATGCAGAAATAATTTTTTTTGAGGGAAAGTAAGACCTCCTAGGGAAAGCAACAGTATATGAATCCAATGGGCGCCTTTATCTCTCTAACATTCTTAGGGATGGAGACACATTCAATCTCTACCCATTCAGGGATATTGTAAAACTTCCTAAACTCAGACACTGATGTATTATCTATCTTTGTCATTTGTAAACCCCAAATTGCAAATTCAAATAAAACTCAACATAAAAAACACAGAGAGAGAGAGAGAGAGCAAAGGGGACTTACGAGATGAAATTTTGACTTGGGCGATGCAGATCACAAGCCTAGATGACGAGGGAGATTGAAAGCGAAGAAATGAAGACTTGGAGAAGAGGGTATAATAGCTAAAACTCGCAGAAGATGAGGGAACACTAAGAAGTTTGAAACGACAACTATGGAACACTGCTCCAAATAACTTTTAAATGCTCCCAATCATCGCGCACAGGACACGAAGCAACTGTCGCCTAAATCAGTTCTCAACTTTGGGAAGAGTTACACGATTTACAAAAGAGCCATTATGACAAATCATTTAAATTTATTGAGCCCAAACTGTGGTCCAACAACTTTAGGGGAAATTGTGGGTACCCGGATTTGCCATCATGGGCCCAAACGAGTAACCTAATAAAAATGGCCCAAAGTCTGAACCCTTCTCACCTTAACTAAATTCAGTTATGACGTAATCTTCTCCTAGAATCTCGTATAGAGATATTCCAGGAGAGAAAGATGGACGTGGAGGAGTCCAACACCCCCACTCCCAGAAGATAAACATTTATATAATAAACCCTAAGCCTGGGGCAAGAGGCACACACTGTATTATCTGTAAAATGCTCCCCGGAGTATATAGAAATAATACTGACTGCACCACCATGGACGTAGGCATTCTTGCTGAACCACGTACATACTGTGTTGTGTGATTGGCATTTTATCTTCTTTATTTGCTTTGGTGATTGTACTTTTCTTATTTATTTGTTTTGAACATAATTGTCACCACACCGTCCATTTCAAAAGATTTGATCGTTACATTTCTTATTCAAAAGCTCGTCTTGATTTCAAAATCTCACGGGATGCACTCACAAATGAATACTCGGAAACGAGTTATTTTCTCTCGGTATATGTGAATAAAAGAGTAAATTTAAATGAAAAAATTTCACATATACACGATCAAAAATGGAATTTTTTAATGGATGAATATGATCTCATGAATGAAAAATCGATTACTTTTTTAAAACATTGAATCACACCATAGATCCTATTCATCTTCTCTCCACACTTTAACTAATTTTACTTGAGATCGATTAGGACTTTCTATGGTTGTATTGTAGGCTCAGATTTGGATAGAAAGAATGGTTTTTTTGGGGAGTTCAAAGTTTCTGAGAATATAGAGGTTTTTTAGTATTTTGACTTGTAGGAATTTTTCTTCCAACCACCATTTTTCTTTTCAAACTCACATTTTTTTCACCTTTTTTTCCTTTTCTTTTCACACATTATTTTTGATTTTTTTTTTGTTTTTGCCTTTTCCAACCGTAATTTTACCCTAGTTCTTAGAAAATGGGGATGGCTTCTTTTTATGGGATTTAAACTCCCAGTTGGAGTTAGGTAGGATAATGGATTTTCAACAAAAGGCTTATTTTCTTTTTGGCTCAAATGGGCTTGCAATGTAATAATGTAAAAAATGTTGGAGTTTGGGCTTAATTTTTGGACTTTCAAAAGATGGCCTAATCTCATTTCTCATGTTTCGTTAAGTCTCTTTTGTGTCTCAAGACGACTTACCAAGACTTCTAGAGCTTTAAGATTCACATTTTGACATTTTTTTTTTAGCAATTGAACAAAACAAAGAATTTAAGATCATCAACGAATTTATCACTGAAGGAAAGTTTGAGTTATTTTAACTAGGATTGATTTAAATCTCTCGAAAACGATGAATGGCACAAAAATCTCACCGGATTAAAATCTCCACATTTATTCGTTAATCATATTAACTTTCACCTCAATATCCATTTTCGATCATATTATATGGCTAATGTGTAAAAAAATTCATAAGTTGAGAGATCAATGAATTAATTTTATATTAAGAAATCGTTTCAAAACTCAATTATATTGAAAATATTTTTGAATTCATGATAATTTTTTTGATTTTTTTTTCAAAAATATCATTCTTACCCCCAAACCAAAATTTTACATTGTCCTCAATGTATGCTTATATAATTATATGGACAAAGAAAATAAAGGAAAGAAGTAAAATGATGATACATGTTAACTAAATAATAACAAAAAGAAAAACAAATACACAAATAATATACAAACACATGACAATTACCATCCTCGCCATAAATTAATAATTGAAATAGTTGCGGGTCATTCCAATTAATAAAATTTATAGCACTAAGTGTCAAAATATCATAAATTTGAGAGTGTGACCGCACAATACAAATTTCAATCTTAAATCAATGGTCATAATGGTGAGCCCCGACATCATCAATAATAAATAAATTTGAATCGCATGAATCATATGTCGATGCATCACATGGAGGTAATAAATTGCAATAAGGATCCAAATATTTATTATCCCTTTTTCAAAAATAGTCACGTAAAATTGGGGATGCATACTCCACTCCTGAATATGAGATTTTATGAAAAGCGTGGGAAGAAGATGTATCACTCGGTGATACACTTTCTTGATAAAAAACAGGAGGACCATCATAAATACTTGAAGTATCACTAAAATCGGATGACGAATCCTCAAATAAATTTTCCCACATATAAAAAGAAGCAACATTTTGCTCAATTAAATAAGGAGAAAAATCTTGACAAACATCCAAATCATCACAAGTATTACATGTGTCAAGATTGTCAATTTTTTCTCCTCACAAAATTGATTATCCCCAATTAATTCATGATTATTTTTACTAATAGCATCATTATACTGTTTGTTCACCTCTCTCCAATTGACACACTTTGGTGGATAGATAGTAATTACAGGGGTTGAAATCCCATCCATACCTTCTTTAATTTTTAAAATGACTACTGACCCATCTGAATTAAATTGAAATACATAGTCATCTAGATTTTCAGTATTTTATAAAAACACGTCAACATGATCCATTGAGGAATGTGAGAAAGATGACGGAATAACAATATAAGGATCACCCATTGCAATTTACAACACATGAATTTATTTATTTATCTTGGATAGCTCCTAATCTTTGACAAGGGAGAATTTAAAAGACGACCAACTACAGTTATTTCCTAAAATTCCGATTTCACCTCCACGTAGGTGGTCGGCACGAACACTCATTAAAAATCACCAATCCTAGACAAGATGAAACGGAATCGATTTGACAAATTCGCATTGGAGTAGCTTTTAATTCTGTCCTCGTTAAGAGTTTTTTTTTATGAAATTTTTACTAAAAAAAATTGCAAAAAGTAAAACAAACTAGTCCAAAAGTCACAACTTTTTAAAAAAAAATTGTCAAATCCCCGTTAACGGCGCCAAAAACTTGTTGTCAATTTTATAAAATACCGCAAGTGCACGGGATATTATGGAATAGCGAGTGTAAGTACGGGTCAAACCCACAGAGATTTGTCAATTTTAGCTTTTAAAAGAATTGCAACTGTCCAACTAGATCAAATGGGGTAGAGAATAATTATGAACTACACTGAATAAAAGCAACTACGATAAATGAGGCTAACACAAGATATTTATAAATAATTAGGAAATAATTAGGATTCGGGGTCCATTTATCACGTGACTGATATAGCACACTAATTTAATGTTGGCATTCCCTTTTTATAACTCAAATTAAACCGACTCTCACCGCGTTTAATTCGAAAAATATGACGGTTATGATCATAATATTTTTAACGTCTCTAATAGACGGCTAAAATCCCTATTCCCTTAGAAACTACAAGTTTTAAAATTCGCAAATGTATTTAAGCATGGACTATCAAAACAATCAAAGTGCAAGCATAATCCATCAAAAATTACTATTTTTAAATATCAAAACTTGATTTGACAAAACAATCTTGAAGGTTTTAAAACACACTCTCGTGTCTGTTTAAAATGAATACCAAATCTTTAATAACAATTAAAACAAGTAGAAAATAAACAGCAATAAAATTAACGTGGCAATATTAGCTAACTATGATAAACTTCACCCTACTCCGAATATAATAATCAAGCTACCATGATGAAAGAGAAATTGCAAGAATGAGTAGAGATCTTCATTAATAAACTAAACCTACAAATAATTCTCTCACAACAATCTTCAATCCTCTAAAAAAATGATAAAAACTTGACCCTCAAATTGATTACAATCACTCAAAGTTGCGCCCTGAAATCCTCCACGAAATTCCTCTCTAATTGTCTACGAAATTATGAGCCCAAGGGTCCTTTTTATAGGACAAGTGGTGAGGTATTTGAGTTGTGGTGGGACTCTTTATGATTGGCCGAATAATGTTGGTAGCTATCTCTGCACCTCTTTAATCTTTGAATCGTGATAAGGGACAGAACTTCCCCCCACTCAAAAACTCTTATGTTTTCTTGCAAATTTCTGACATTTTTACGATTTTGCAAGTGTAAAAAATAGCTTTTTTCGAACGACCGTAAAAATCAGCTTTTTTGCGCCTTTTTTGAATTGATCATCAATTTGCACCAAATTCCATCATTATCTGCTAAAATTTCACTAGGCAACTTTTTTCACAAATTAGCACAAGAATATTATAAAATTATCGAAGTGCCCATTTTTGACTTAAAATTGCCATTTTCAATATGAATTCAATCATTTCCGTATTTTTTCCTCTTTTTAATAAAATAGTCCTAAGAACTTATTAAATGCACTAAAATGGGACTAACAAAGTATAAATTTGGGTATAAAATATACAAAGTAATGCACTCATCACGGGCTGGTAATTAAACAGGTTGGTTTTTATGTATAAATAAAGGAGACTGCCGATTTTTTTTTAAAATTGTAAAGAATTATTGATATGCGAGATTGTTATTTTCAATTTTTTGTGGTTGTACGGGCTTTTGTGTTGATTAAACGGGTTAGTTTTCAAGTATAAACAAGGAGACTCTGTCGAATTTTTTAAAAAAATAATAAAGAGTTGTTGATATGTTATTATTTTCAATTTTTTATGGTCGTGTTGGCATTTGTATTGATTAAACATGTTTGTCTTCATGTATAAATATCCTATTTGAAATTGTTGGAAGGCTGGCTGATAGCAAGAACTGTTTGATTTGAATGTGTATCCGGTTGTACATCAAAAAACACTTTAAAAGTGGCTAAATGGGGTGGATCACAGTTAGTTGCAGTTGGCTTCACATAAGGTAAAAACTTTCATCAAATACAACATGTCTCGATATATAAATTCATCTTGCCAAAGGATCAAGACATCCGTAGCCTTTATGAAGTGTGATGTACCAAACGAAACTACAAGGAAGTGCTTTTGGTTAAAACTTGTTTTGAATTTTTCCTATGACATGTGGTGCAACCAAATACTTTAAGGGAAGAGTTATTTGGATTGGTATTGTATAATTTAAAGAATAGAGTTTGCATCCCAAGCTTCTTCATTGGCATCCCGTTGATAAGAAAAATAGCAGTCATAAATGCCTCAACCTAAAGGAAAAGAGGAAACTTGGCACAAAGCATCATTGTTAAACTAGTTTACACAATATGCCAATGTTTTCTTTCTGCGACCCCATTCTGATCAAATGCGTTTGGATAGGATATATATCTTAGTGTGCCATTTTTATCCAAAAATTCAATGAACTCAGTTTTAGAAAATTCACTCCACACCCCTCCCCCAATCACTTGATTTTCTTTTAGATTTGAATTTTAATCATACTAGCAAACATTAGGTAGGTGTCATAGATGCCTGACTTGTGTTTCAATGGATAAAACCAACTGAATCTGCTGTGATCATCCACATATATAACATAGTATCTAAAGTTTTCAGATGACATAATGGGTGATGGACCCCAAAGATCAAAATGAATTTTATCAAAAGCAAAGCTAGAAACATTCTCATTCAATTGAAAAAGAAGTTTACAACTCTTTACTAGTTGACACCTTTCACAAATTAAAATTCTCTTATCATACTGTCTAATATTAAGACAATTTACTACTACTTCAATGTCTACAAAACCCTATAATTGTGATGTGCTAACCTTTTATGTTGGAAATTAATGTTAAGTGACGCAATTAATTATTTAATTTCAATTGTATTAAACTCTGAATTTCCTATTCATGTGGTCTTGATAAATGTTAGATAATTAATTAGGAATGTGATACATAAAGATATTAAAAGATTGGGTAAACCTTATCCGTTAGTCACATGATGGTTAGTGGCGTTAATGGGAGACTTGAAAAAAGTCCCACCTCCACTAGGATTCCGACCCTCTTCCCCTTATAAATAGAGATCTATACACCATCTAGAGTCATATCAATACACACTGTTTCTAAGGAGGGAGAGAAAATCCGAAATTCTTATTATTCGTATTTTCTCACAAATATTTCGGGCACATAAGAGAGCAATTCTGGGTTATTCAAGAATGGATTCAAAGGAAGCTTTGACATGAGCATTTAAGTCACCTTATTCCAATCAATTGCAATGGACAAAGGTTAGTTTTGATCATAGTTATAAAGAACTTACGATTTTGTGATTACATGAAGAATTAAACATCCTGTATTCATAATAAAACTATTTTTAACGTGATGTAACATTATGGTTTATATCCGGTTTTTATGATTGACAAAACAATATTAATTAACATGTGGTATGAGAGCTTTCGGTTTATAATCTCATATTTTTCGTTAATGAAAACTCCTTTATAACAATTCTGATTTATGATCTTTTGAAAATTTGGAAATCTGGAATCTTTGGTAAATCTGGAAATCTAGAATTTTTGGTAAATCTGGAAATTTTATTTTTCTGGAAATCTGGAAATCATACATAAGGTAATTCGAATTTGTGTTATGTTTGATATTAAGAACGAAATTACAGCAGGCAATACTTATCTTATGATAACTGTCCCATTATTGTTCAACCCCTTTTCGTGTTATTGGAACCCTAATATGCTATTAGCATTATTTTCTTGTTTCGAGTTGTGTAAGCGTTCTGAAAAATACTTTTATTGATCATGATAAGAAAATGAATTTGTTTTTAAGATTAATTAAGTGAAAACTGCGATTTGATGCAAAACAGATTTTGGAAGAATTTTTTTTTTTTGGCGCAGTGAATAGAATTTTTTGAAATTTTTAGTGTTCGATTAACTTGAAACTTGACATGTTGATTGGAAACGGGACAATGATTGAATTTCACCGCCTTCAGCCGTGATGTAATGTATTTTTCGGCAATCCGATTCCGTTAAGGCCCTCAAAAACCCGTTTTTGCCATTTTAGGAAATAATCTCGAGGCTTATAACTCTTTACAGAAAATTGATATTAACATTCCGTAAAAGGTTTTGGTTTTTTGGCATTTTTACTTCGATTCTATGGTGAAAACTCATTTTTTCCATTTGTGGCAAAATTCAAGAATTATTATTTTTTACTATACCAGGGCAATTCTGTTTTTGAGGCATTTAAGCTACTATTGGTATCTTCGTAATTATTGATATATTACGTATTATAGTTAATATTGAATGCATGATTAACTATATTTAAATTGGGACATGTAAGAAATTATTCATTTGAGTTAAGTCAAAGGCCAAACACAGGGGTAGACTGCATGTACGAATAATACACTTACATGCATTAAAGGTTTATTCTAATGTTAGTTATAAGATTGGATTGAGGCGCAACACATGTTAATTTCTGAATTGAACAACATTCGAAAAACTTTTATGAAAAATAGAATAGTTGACATTAAGTCCATTAATCATGGTATTAAATGTTTAGGCAACAAACACAAATTCCAAAACTATGGGACCATGATAAATGAATTGTAGGGTAATATATCTTTACAATCTGAGCATTATGTGATGATTAACACAGATTCTGTGATATTCAGATTGTAAATGAAATATGCCAAAAATCGTCGTCAATAATTCAATATTCGACCCTTGCAATTTTTTGTTGTGTGTGAAAACTTAATTTGTGAACATTGTTATTAATTTCATTTCCCCTTAACCTGTATTCACAAGCTCAGTCCTATTCTAAATTTGATGCAACTAATTTTTCTGAATGGAATGAGCAAATTGAGTTCAACCTAGGGGTTCTCGACCTGGACATGGCAATTATGTGTGATGAACCCGCTGTTATTACTTATGTCAGTAGAGAGGATGAAATTGTTGTCCATGAAGCATGGTCTCGATCCAATAGGTTGGCCCTTATGTTTATGCGAATGTACGTTGATGCTAACATTAAGACCTCCCTACTTGAAACTACGAAAGTGAAAGAGTATTTGAACAACATTAAGGAACGCTTTCACACTGCTGATAAATCCCTTGCTGGGAAACTAATGGATGACCTGACCTCTATGAGGTTCGATGGTACTCGAACCATGAATAAGAACATTATAGAGATGGCCAATATGGCTGCTAGACTAAGTGTTTTGGGCATGACCGTGGATGAGTCTTTTCTCATCCAATTCGTCCTAAACTCCCTACCTCCTGAGTATGGGCCTTTCCAAATCAATTACAACACTATAAAAGATAAGTGGAATGTAAATGATTTGCAAAGCATGTTGGTACAGGAGGAAGGATGACTTAAGCAACAGAATGGCCATGTGACTAAGGGATAGGTGGAAAATCTAATAGTCAAATGAGCTGATTTAAGAAGAAGTTCGGCAAGGGCGTCTCATCAAGCTGAACCATCAACTGCTGATGTGAAGAAGGAAAAGAACGACAAGTGTCACTTCTATAAAAAGAAGGGCCATTCCCAGAGGGATTGTCATAAACGAAAGGCCTGGTTCGAGAAAAAGGGTAAGCCCTTTATTTATGTTTGTTTCGAATCAAACCTTATTAAAGCTCATTCTAACACTTGGTGGATTGATTCTGGTTCTATGTGTCATGTTTCTAATTCGATGCAGGGCTTCACTTCGATTCGCAAAACAAATCCAAATGAGCATTTTCTCTACATGGGCAATAAAGCGAAGGCTAAAATAAAAGCTATTGGAGTCTTTCGCCTGATTTTAAGCAATGGATTTATTTTAGAATTGCAAGGAACTTTTTATGTTCCCACAGTTTTTAGGAATTTAATTTATGTTTCCAAACTTGCTTTAGACGGTTTTGTAATTGAATTTAAGTACAATGGTTTTGGTTTGATTAAAAATTCTAATAATGTTGGTTCTTGATTTTTATTAGATGGTTTATATCAATTAAATCTTGAAAAGAATTTTCAGAAACCCTTGTGACTCTACATCCTAATGTTGGTACGAAACGTACACTTAATGATGAAAAATCTTCTTATTTCTGGCATAAAATATTAGGGCACATCTCCAGGCCGAGAATTGAAAGGCTCATTAAAGATGGAATACTCCATAACCTAGATTAGTCCAATTATGATGTATGTGTGGACTGTATTAAAGGAAAACAGACCAAACATACAAAGAAAGGAGCCATAAGAAGCACCCAGCCACTTGAAATAATACATACAGACATATGTGAACCTTTCGATATTCCATCCATTGGTGGAGAAAAATGCTTCATCACCTTTATAGATGATTTTTCACGTTATTGCATTTTGTACATGCTGCATATGATAAATCTCAGTCTATGAACGTCATTGAAATATAAATTAATGAGGTTGAGAGGCAACTAGGCAAAAAGGTTGAAGAGTGCCCAATATGTGTGTTTCAAACAAAACTATTTTTTCTCCGAAAAAGATCCAACTTTTAATTATGCACTAAACCAATTTGTGAAAAATTCAATTCTTACTTTAAACTAGTTTTATCTTGATTAATCCTAAATATGCATCTAGTAATTAAAGCAAGTAAAATAAAGTAAAGAATACGCACAACGCCGGATGTACGAGGAAAAAACCAAAACGGGAAAACAACCTCGGACGGCGCAAGCCAGACAACCACTATGAATATGGTTTTATAAAGACAGACAAAGTCTCACTCAACGATTCAATCCCCACGGATCTTGATGCTCCTATGATCTTCAACCACTACTCTCACAGTGCCCACGTAGAAAGTCCTTCTTCTACGATACCTATCCACAACACACGCATCCACGTATGTCTCGCTGTCCACCGATATGGCTTTGATTCTTCTACGATGTCGAACAAGAAGTCCTTCTCTTTTCTTCACAGTAAAGCCCTTTGTGTTCAACGTGTAGAACAAACAACTTTGGTGCAGCAAGATCACGTAAGCATATAAGAATGATAACTCGGATCTTTGCAAACTCTAAGGATGTGTTTATGACTTTTAAACCTTATAAAACATGTGCAAACAAGGTTCTGGTTCGTAAAACTATTTTCCAGAAAGCACACTTACGAAACTATGATGAAAACAGTGTTTAAATAGGATTTAAATGCCGCCTCGAAAAATGTGTCATTCGAAAGACTTGAGGAACTCATTCGAGCGACATCCCATCTCATTCGAACGAGATTGGATGTCGTTTGAATGACAGCGCAAAAGTTTGACTTTTTGACTTTTTGTTTAAAATGTCTCTTCCAATGAGAGATCCAAAAATGTCAAACTCTTTTACGATCTTATCATCCTAAAACATAGTGTAAACCTTTAAAACACTTTTAAAACATTTAAAAACATTTTTCTTTATAAAAATTACGTCCTTATCTTTTATAAAATAATTCTGAGCACTATTAACTATACGAATTCATACCTGAGTGATCTCGGAATGAAATTAACTTTGAAGACGATTAAACTTGCACCAATTAAATTTCGGAATGATTAATTCTTTGAAGCTTTTCCGCAACGCCTTCACTTTCTTCAATATGTCATAGACCAAGTGGGATCGTGACACTCCCTATGACATATTACAAACACAATTTTGTTCACGGAATTAAGTCAAAACAATACAGGGACTCAATTGGAAATTTATATCCTTACAAAGGTTAAAATTATTAGATCTGATAGAGGTGGTGAATATTATGATAGATATGACGAGTCAGGGCAACGACCTGGCCCATTTTCTAAACTCCTTGAAAAATTAGGTATTTGCGCCCAATACACAATGCCACGATCACCTTGGCAGAATAGTGTAGCTAAAAGGCGTAATCGTACCCTTAGAGAAATGGTTAGAAGTATGATAAGTACGACCCAATTGTCTATATTTTTGTGGACACGTGCATTAAAGACCGTTGTACACATCTTAAACAGGGTTCCTAGTAAGTCAGTTTCAAAAACCCCTTTTGAACTTTGGAAAGGATGAAAACTCGATTTAAGGTATTTACGTGTGTGGAGCTTCCCAGCGGAAGTTAGAATCTATAACCCTCATGAAAAGAAATTGGATCCTAGGAATTTATCTTGTCATTTCATCGGGTATCCAGAAAAGTCGAAGGGATATAGATTCTACTGTCCAAATTATACAACTAGAATCACAGAAACTGGAAATGCTAAATTCATTGAAGAAGGTGAAGTAAGTGGGAGTATAAAAGAAAGGGAGGTAATTATATAAGAAGTCAGGGTACAAATTCCTATACCCATATTTCATAACATATATGTTGTTCCTAATGTAGTTGTTCAACCGGTCATTGACCAAATCAGTAACAATTAACAACAAGTGAGTGATCAACCAACTGAACAACCACATAATGAGACTATAACCGATGAAACTTTTGAAGCACCATGGGAAGTGACATTAAGAAGATATCAAAGAGAAAGGAGATCGGCAATTTCGAATGATTATATGGTATACCTTCAAGAAATCGAATTTAACATTAATGATCCAGTTTCTTATGAAAAAGCTATAAATAGTGACGGTTCCGATAAATGGATTGATGCCATGAATGAAGAAAAAAATCTATGAGTGACAATATAGTTTGGGAGTTGGTCGAATTTTCAGAAGGCCAAAAACGAGTTGGGTGCAAGTGGATATTTAAGACCAAACTTGACTCAAAAGACAATATCGAACAACATAAAGCTAAACTTGTTGCCAAGGGTTTTAATCAACTAGAAGGCATTGATTATAATGAGACCTTCTCTCCAGTTTCAAAGAAAGACTCATTAAGAATCATATTAGCATTGGTGGCTCATTATGATTTGGAGCTGCACCAAATGGACGTAAAAACAGATTTTCCAAATGGGAGTTTAGAAGAAGAAATTTACATGGCATAGCCACAAGTATTTATAAAGGAAGGAAAGGAAAACATGGTTTGTATGTTAAAGAAGTCAATATATGGTCTAAAGCAAGCTTCTCATCAATGGTACATTAAGTTCCACGATACCAATACATCCTTTGGGTTTAAGGAAAACACTGTTGATCGGTTTATCTTCCAGAAGATCAGTGGGAGTAAGTTTGTGTTTTTAGTACTATATGTTGATGACTTACTTATCGTCAACAGTGATCTTGGTTTATTAAGTGAAACCAAGAAATACCTTTCTAATAACTTTGAAATGAAAGATTTAGGGGAGGCATCCTTCGTGATCGGGATAGAAATATCTTAGGATAGATCACGAGGAATGTTGGGATTGTCTCAAAAAGCTTACATTAACAAAGTTTTAGAAAGATTTATCATGAAAAGTTGCAATCCCATTAATGTTCCACTTCATAAAGGGGATAAGTTCAACTTAAGTCAATGCCCTAGAAGTGATTTAGAAAGGGAGCACGTGAAAGGCATGCCTTATGCTTTGCTCGTAAGGAACTTATTGTGTGAACAAGTCTGCACTAGACCGGATATAAGTTTTGCCGTTGGGATGCTAGGCAGATATCAAAGCAATCCGAGGATTTACCATTGGAAAGCTGCAAAGAAAGTGCTGAGGTACCTACAAGGGACCAAGGATTACATGCTCACATATCGAAAGACTGATCACCTTGAGGTGATTGGTTATTCAGACTCAGATTTTGGGGGATGCTTTGATACTAGGAAGTGCACTTTGGGTTATGTCTTCCTTATGGCTGGAGAAGCCGTGTCATGGAAAAGTTCTAAGCAAAGCATCATTGCATCATCTACTTGTAACACCCCGCCTAAAATAATAACAAGTGGCCAGCCCTATACTATATTAAATCAGGAGTTTCAGATGGTCTAGTCTCAACATCAACTGTCGGTACAATATAATATAGAACTAACTACCCGGTATCATGCAAGCGAGATGTTAAAATTAAATAAAATAAGCAACAGACAACAAACTAACACTACTAATAAAGGAAAGAAAGATGCATGAAAGAACTAAGATAAATAAAATGCTAAAATAAAACGAAATAAACTACAACAGAATATACTACAAGAAGTAGACCCGAATAAGCTGTCGGGTCACAGCCAATACAATAACTGGAATGGAATAAATATAAACATGTATGTAAATATCCCTTGGGTATAAACCCGATATACAACATGAATCCTACCTAGATTTTTTTTCAGAAGTAGGAAGCGACTACAAGATACAACCCGCAACAGTCTGCACCTGTCACGGCTCCCAAGACTCTAGATAGAAGGTCATCCGGCATCCATGCGGTAGGACACCTGTAGTAATATATATATATATATATATATATATATATATATATATATATATATATATACAGGCAAGAGAGAAAAGTAAACGGGTCAGAGCCCGAGTTGTGAAAAATATTTAGCAAGTGTGTTAACCGTTCATAATAAATATCGGTGCACTTATTTCATAATGAAAGTGGAATCGCACTCTCGTGGAATCCCAACTCAGCTCTCATCTAAAGGCGCGCACCTATTCGCGTCCCCAACTTTTAGTTAAATTAACTCCATTTTATTAGGACAACCTAACTTATCATAGGCCTAGCCTATACCCACGATAATTGCCTTCCTAACTTAACCCAAGAATCCACTTTTTCTAAACAAACTTAAGTATTTATTTTCAAACACATATGCCTTATTAGGCTTAATGGATTCTAGTTTATAATTTAACCAATTATAAATTTAGTAAGTTACCCAATATGCATTTGGGTTGAAACATATAATTTAATTTCTAATTATTAAGCCTAATATGCCTTATTAGGCTTAATGGATTCTACTCCTTGTCAACGTCGATCCTGGAGATCCATTATGCCACGCATAAATATTGACAGAACTTCTCTCTAATCTCAACAATTACTATGTTTCGTGCGTGGGGTGTCTCACAAAGCGAAATCCAAACAAGGAACCACCCCGTTACTCTACTCCTGGACAATGTCGATCCTAGAGATCCATAATGCCATACATACCATAATTGGCAGAACTTCTCTCCAATCACAACACTGCACTACGTTTCATGCGTGGGGTGTCTCGCAAAGCGAAATCCAAACAAGTAACCACCCCGTTACACTACTCCTTGACAATGTCGATCCTAGAGATCCATAATTCCATACATACCATAATTTACTACTACTACAACTAACATCTCCAATAATATCCTTGTGATGATGTAACCGAAATATTCCTTAAATGCGATACATCAACCCCCATCAATCTAGTACACCATAATCATCCAAGATGTACACCATAAAGATTATATATCCTTTCATCTATAGGATATATAAATATATATACAGGCATTTTATTCTCACCATATATATATATAACATCATCCATAACAATGACCAAGTGTACATATCATATCTGATGTACAATGGGCATGCACATAATCCACCCGGCTATATATATCACCGATAAAACTGCATCAATGCTATCATCTTCCCAGTGCCCGGCTCACGTAGCAACTGGGGACCACCTGGTGGGGATCAACGACACCCACCTCGTGATAACTCACACACACGACGTCCCGAGAAACGGTCATAGCTCCAACTAGCAATGAGACGAAACATACCCACCACGGCTCATCCCAAAATATATATATCATATCATAACACACGGGACGACTATGACCTGGGGAATATCCACACCCTGCTCTATATGCCAGGATGCTCACCCTCTGCGCGGAAACTTCCCAATGATAGCATGAGCGGGGTATGCTTAACCACAATAGTATATATATTGCTCACATGCGCAATATATACACATCCATATGATCCCATCATATGATCAAACATTAAACCATCATATACGGTTTAAATATCCATACCATGTATGTCCACAACATAAATATATCCATATATTCATATTTATATATAGATATATGTACATATATTCACACATCGTTATCTATATATACAAACTAATTCTCATTCATATGTATAAGATATATAAACTCGGCCATAAGTATAAAAAATCCTCAATATACAAGCCGTCACCACAATTTCCTTTAATTTACCCCGATATGTGAATACAATCCCTCACTTGAAACATATTCAATCATTTTTCCTATGATGAATAGTCTCCCAAAATCATATGTATTTATATATATATATTCAACCTTAGGGTTATCACCCAAAATTTTGTGTAGGAACCCATCATTACACATTTCATCCATATTTGAAAGTACATAATTACCTTTAGTACTATTTAACCATAGGCACACACATGACTTAATAGTCTAAAACGTCAAATTATTCCAACCTCGTTTCAAGTATTGAAATCTCAATGGTTATTTCCCCAAAATTACGTATAAACTATCCTAACTAGAATTTATGCTACCGCTTATTCTAGTCGATAGTACGATCCAAATCGTTACCAATTTCACCTATGGTTCGATTAATCTTATGAACCCTTATTCCTATTGAGTTATCGATTGTTCCTTAGTCTAAACATTTCTAAGGATATGAGACCCCTCACTCTCTAAGAGTTCTCAACCTCACGTCATAAGTATACATTTTTATCTATAATTGGTATTCCCAACCTCAATGAGGTTTCCCCAAAATCTCCATATGCAACTCCAATACATACATGGATACATTTCTCCCAAATTACCCTAAGGAGTCCCCAAAATCCTAATATGTGAGAAACTCCTTATATGTCTCCAAGAACATATCTCTTACATCATAAGAGAAGGTCCCCTAATCAATAAACCCAACCAAAAAGGGGTTTGGAATCACTATGGAGAAACTACCTCAAAATGCTCTGTTTCCGAATCGATTCGGCCCTATTCCGAATCGATTCGGCCTAGCGAATCGATTCGGCCTCCAAGGCGAATCGATTCGGCCTCCAAGGCGAATCGATTCGGGTCCAAAGACCTGGGCTTCTGCCAAAGGATGAATAGATTCGGCTTGGGTCCGAATCGATTCGGTCAATGTAGACCTGCCAATTTCCCTAAACCGAATCGATTCTCTTAGGGGGGAGAATCGATTCGGGCTTGCAGATTTTGAAGGGTTCTTATTCTTTAATGAACCCACAAATGTTAAACCCTAAAATTTTCATTCTAACCCCCAAACCTTTATCAAATCATGATTTTAAGCCCATAAATCAACCCAAAGTTGATCCCAACCATTTCTATTCCATTAAATCCATATTCAAACATTGATTTCAAGATTTAAACCCAAAAATCTAGGTTTTGATATTAATACCCAAAAACCATTTCTTTAACCCACAAATTATGAAATGAAATACACAAATAGATATTTAGCAAGATTAAACACTTGCCTCAGATTTGTAGAGGTTGGATCGTCCTCGATGTCGCGATTGGGCCGAAAATCTCCAAGATTTTCTTCCTCCCTCTCTTCCTTTATTCTTATTTCTCTTCCTTTATCTTTTCTTTTTCTTTCTCTCAAATGATAAGGCTTGATCCATAAGCCTTTAAATCCCTTAAAACAATAAACCCAGTTTTAAATGTTAATACGCACTTTAAATGACTCGTTTACACTAATTCGAGTCGAACTGACTTAAAAATATTCCCGAGCCGAAATAAAACCCAATGACAGTCATTTTGACTATCTCGACCCTTCCGGGATCAATGGTACCCTCAAAATAATCATTCGGAATACTTTAAAATGTCTTCTATTTTTGGACTTAAATTCCCAATTTTAGAATTCTCCAATTTAATTAAATTTTATTTTCCCAAAATTTAATTTCTCAGTCTCCAAAATCGTGGGGTGTTACACTACTATGAAGGTTAAATATGTATCTTTCTTCGAAGCTACAAATCATGGATTATGGTTGCAAAACTATATTTCAGGACTTAGAATTATGGGGTCAATATCTAAGCCGCTGAAAATTTATTGTGATAATCTCGCAACAGCCTTCTTCTCGAAGAACGATAGGTATACTAAGGCTGCTAAGCATATTGAGATGAAATACCTATCATTTAAAGAAGAAGTTTAGAAACAAAGAGTGTCAATTGATCACATTAGTATGCGTGATAACATAGAAGATCCTCTTACGAAAGGGCTATCTCCGAAGACCTTTATGGAGCATGTCAAAGAGATGGGTCTCGATTAGTTAGATTATGATTGCTATTTTGGCTTAGTTGTTTGACACTATTACTTGAATTCAATAAAAGTGTTTCTGATTTCTATTATTTCTGTCTTTTGTGAATGCATGCACATAATTATGGATTATTGTTGACATAAATAGTCCTTATTCAAAAGGACATTATGAGGCCATTATAATACCCAATATTAAAGGCTCAGTTGAATGAAACATAGGTGTTGTGGTACATGGAAGGAACCATGCTCTTGAATAGCATGGAACCGCCATGACTCACATCCGTGAATCATTTGATTTAGATAAATTTATCAATGATTGTGCACCTTATGATACCAAATTTAATTATACGAATTATTAAGACCAAGTGGGAAACTATTGGAAATTAATGTTAAGTGACAAAATTAATTATTTAATTTCAATTGTATTAAATTCTGAATTTCCTATTTATGTGGTCTTGATAAATGTTAGATAATTAATTAGGAATGTGATAAATAAATATATTAAAAGAGTCCCACCTCCACTAGTGGCATGATGGTTAAACTTTATCCGTTAGTCACATGATGGTTAGTGGCATTAGTGGGAGACTTGAAAAGAGTCCCACCTCCACTGGGATTCCGTACCTCTTCCCCTAATAAATAAAGATCTCTACACCATCTAGAGTCATCTTAATACACACTGCTTCTAAGGAGGGAGAGAAAATCCAAAATTCTTATTATTCTATTTTCTCACAAATATTTCGGGCACATAAGAGAGCAATTCCGGGCTATTCAAGAATGGATTCAAAGGAAGCTTTGACAGGAGCATTTAAGTCACCTTATTCCAATCAATTGCAATGGACAAAGGTTAGTTTTGATCATAGTTATAAAGAACTTACGATTTTGTGATTACATGAAGAATTAAACATCCTGGATTCGTGATAAAACTGTTTTTAACGTGATGTAACATTATGGTTTATATCCGGTTTTTATGATTGACAAAATAGTATTAATTAACATTTTATGCCAAATGGAGTCTGGGGCCTTGTATGTGTGTAATGATGTCAAAGCCTTCAAACCATATTCATCAGAATCATATAAACCCTTGTTCTTAATCCCTTTAGCAAGAAGATTTTCTCTTCTCTTGTCCTTAACTGAAAGAGTTGGCGCTTGCGTTCAAATGATCCAGTAATATATTAAATACCTTTTAACTCAAATTAACCCTAAACATGCAACTAGGTGTGATTGAAACAATATGTAATCATGCAAGAATTATTCAACACACAAAGTTAAGGAAAAATCCCCCACAGGGGCAAAACCATTTGTATATTCACTATAATTTGTAAAAGACGGTTTACAATCGGATTACAATGCAATACAGGTTGACTAAGAATTACCCTCGGGTATCAGATTCTATAGTCGCGGCTGGAAGACTCCCTTTCCAGTAGGGTTGGCGGCTGGAACTATCCCTGTCCAGTAGGGCTGCAATGAAGAGGAAGAAGCGGTCCACTTCACAAAGGGTTGAACAACATCAATGGTGTTCTTGGGTTACCAAACTTGATTCACATAGATATGGAAGATGTGTGAATCTAAAAACCTAGAATCATAGGACTCAATAGGTGAAGACTTTAGGGTTGATATCCTCTGAAAATCGTGGGAAAGTCTTAAGAAAACCAACTACTGATCGTGGTTTAAATAAGGAGTCAAAACCCTAAAAAATCTGCTACACGATCTGGCAGAAGTTATCCAGGGCGGACCGGTCCGAGCCTGAGGCGGATCGGTCCGATAGCGGATCGGTTCGTTTTATTTGAAGCAGATTCGGTTCTCATTCGATCCGGGGTCCACTGGCCAAAGCAAGGCGGACCGGTCCGGGACTAGGCGGATCGGTTCTTTTTAATTAGAGGCGGACCGGTCCGGATTTCTGGATTTCTGATTCCTTCCTTGATTCGATACTCGGATTCCGTTGATGACGATATGGACATGGATTTCTTCAACGGTGTTACGGCTAATGACATATACAAGTATGTTGGACAAAATGTCCTTACATTAACCACAAAGTCAATGTTAATGAAAAGTAAGTCACATTGATTTTCATTGGTAAGTTTGCTAACTTAGATATGGTTTTGTAATTTGGGCACAACTAAGACATTTTTAAGTTTTAATCGGGGTCAATATGTTTGTCTCCAATATGGGAAATATCAATTTGAGACCTATTTCCAACCATTATACTATCATGAACATAATAAGGTTGTAAATTAGATATTTTACCTGTAGTATGAGTCATGTGAGAACTTGCATGTGAGTCAATGTAAAAGGTATTATCCACTCCAATGGGAATATTAGTAATGGTGTGAGCTTCATTTGGAGTGGTTGAATGAATGAAGAAATCCCACTTATAAACAATTAATGGTAATGTGCTTTTATCCACCACATATCAGACATGGATTTGAGTTTGAGTCTTTGAATTCACGACTATGTTTGAAATTGTTGGGTGATTTATTGTCTACAACATTAGCATTAAGTTATGATAAAGACTTTCACTGTCACTAGGTATTGAGCTTTGTTCTTGGTAAAAACTTGAATTTATTCCATTATTGTGGTATTAGCGGAGTCATAATTCTCTCCCCCTAGAGCTAAACTACTATCTTGGATTATAATATCCATAATTGTTGCTAAAATGACCTTGGTTGTGATAGTGACCTCTTCCGTGGTTGTTGTTGTAGCCTATGTCGCGATTTGGAAGAGGGGGTATGTAGGCAACAAACACAATTCCCTAATATGGTGCTTTTGCGTGTTTGGACTGAGTTTTAATTATATGTTCCCTCATATCAAAGCTTCCCAGCGCAGATATCAGCTGCTCCATAGTATGGGAGGGTGGATTCGCTAACATTACAGTGCGAAAGGTTTGGTAGCTTTAACCTAAACCTTTAGAAAAAATAACTCTTCTTTAGTGGATTGCTAATAGCAAGCAAGTCATCACACACTTTTAATTTCGTTGATGTACTCGTCTAGGGTTTTACCATTAATGGATGCATTTTGGATGGAGTCTTTAAGAGAAAACTCTATATCTTTAGTTTTTTTTGCATCATACAATGTGGTGTCCGGATCAGCTTTAAGCGCATTCGTGGTACTCCTCAACACGTTCGCGGTTCATGGCTTTCGCTATCCAAGCATTATTTTGACAGTATCGGGGATCGAACTGGGGACCAAACTCAATCTACCACCCTCATGTTAATAATAGAAAGTAGTGCAGATCCAATAACGCCCCACATAATAAGATTCATTTGTTTTGGTGTCCACCGATGAGCCTAGTGAAGAATCAACTCATCAATGATATGAACTTGTGATGTTTTCTTCAAGGTTTGATAAAGTGGTCACAAGACATGCATGGGATTTGAATTTGGCATATGAAAGTGTTTGATCATAAAATATGTTGAAAAAGGCTTGCAAAGAAGTGGAAGTTCGTATCTCTTTAAATAGAGAGAAATTTTTTCAAGAGATAGAGTTGAAAAGATTGTTTTTTAGACCAAGTAAAAAACTATTTTTTGTAGTCTTGTTCGAATGAACTGGACCTCCTTCGAACAACTATGCCAAGTTGTTCGAACGACATCAAATGAGAGATGTAACAACATTCTAGAGCGGCGATGAAATTTGATTATTTGAAGTTTCGTTCAAACAAATGATATCGAACGAGTTAAAGAACCTCATTCGAATGGCTCTACATATCTCGTTCTAACGAGATGCCATAAAATGATTTTTTGTTTTAAAAATCTTGTGAAAAATATTTTTGTTTGAAAACACTTCAAAATACCCATGAACATAATGATTGCACAAAATCAAACTCATATATCTTTTCTAATGATTGTAGTAATGATCTCAACTTTTTAATTTTCGCGCTTGGTCACTAATTTGTCTTCGATTGAAACTATTGAGAATGTACATGATAATGTAGATCTGTAACGGAATATGCAAAACTAAAACGATAATGAGCAATATAAATCTCTCTCTCTCTCTCTCTCTCTCTCTCTCTCTCTCTCTCTCTCTCTCTCTCTCTCTCTCACACACACACACACACACACACACATATATTCTCTTCAGTCCGGCTCTACAACATACCTCACTTAACATACCTATGAACATACTCATTTTTAAAAAATAGTAAAAAAATGTATTTTTCAACCAAATTTGGTATACATGATCTACATAGTAAGGAGATCATCTACAAAAAAATAATCAAAAACTTCAATTCGAAAGTGGGTGAGATGATGAAAGCAATTTGAACGATCGAAAATGCACATGCCCACTTTTAATGTAATCCATGTGGACCATTTTTTTAAAATAAGAAAAAAATATTTTGGAGTTTTTTTTGTGTGGTATTTAAACATTTCAGAGAACCCGTATAAAAATCAGGTCAAAATAAAAAAAAAATGGTATTTTAAAAAGATTGGTCCAAATATATCAGATTTTAACAACTTAAAACTACTTAATAATTGACATAGTTTGACCAATTTTTTTAAAATAGACAAAAAATTCATTTTGAGTTGATTTTTTTTCCCTTGAAATATTTCAATACTATATTAAAAGTCAACCCAAACTGATTTTTTTACTATTTAAAAAAAATGGTCCGCATGGGTGTTATGTACTTGAGCCTGCCTTATATATATATACTAGGGTATACCCACACCTGAAGTCACAACGCTAATTTTCGAAAGTGTACGGCATTGATAGGACCACACTTCGTATTTTGTTCTCAACCAATAAACAATTTTTTAATTAACCTATGGTACCAACTTTATAGTTTAACTTCAATTGACAAACTGGTTACTGAAACACAACTGTTGCATATTTATCCCTTTTGCAAATTCATAAACTCATTCATATATAGAGTTATCACTAAAACTTTGCTAACACATATACATTAACAAAATTCCAGCACACCAAAAAGTATAAAAAACAAATGTAAAATTAGAACCTAAAGAACGAAACAACACCATCAAGAAATGAATCCATGAGCTCACCACAAATATTATTTGAATGGATGTCATAGTAACATAAACATGATATAAAAATTTAGTGATTTGCTTAATTTTGACAATTGACAAAGAAAATGTCATAGTAACACCAATCTGGCTTTATTTAACACCAATGACCCTCCTGATAATTAGCCTCCCATTTGTATACTAATGACAAACAACAATCGTCTTCATAATCAACATCATTCTTTAGGTAGTTTTATACAGTTATACAAGGAAATAAATCACATTTTGTGGCTATGTAGTGGTTTTATCGATTGCTATCACTTCTAAATTTTCAATCAACTCGAAATATAGTTCTAGACAACTTCTAATCTACAGGAGAAACTATAATTTTTGAAATGAATAGGAAAGAAAAATAAAGAATATGAAAAAAGATAAATCCCGTCACTCAAAAAAGTGCATCCATTCATTATAGGTGGGCATTAGAACAATGGAAACACTATCTTTGAATTAGTATATGACACTAATAGAAATTGTTGACATACTACGTAGGATCTGATGGAATAGAATGCAACAAAAATAACTATGAATTAATATGTATCATTGATAAAAAAAATACCTTCCAAAAATGAAAAATTAAGTAAAAATTTATACCTCTAATGATTAGTGAGGGTAATATTAAGAAGATTATAATTTCATTGGTGAAAACATAAGAGAAAATAAGGAAAAAAATTTGAAAAAAAAAATGGATAAGCTTTCAAGGCACCCAAATTCAAAGTATTCACGAGGGAAAAAGAAATTGCATAACTTGAAAGGAATTTTTTTATTGAACATAGAACAAAATATCCATGTCTTAACAAAACGTACCATTACTTTATCTCCTGGACTGCATTGATATATAGAGTAAGTATAAAATTTGGCATGTCATAAAATGTAATTACAGCGGGAACCTTGCCAAGTAAGATTTCAGAAATCCTAACCCAATCAGTAACAAAATCAGAGGCTATTAGTGTCTCGTGGTTATCACGACTGAAGTAGGAAGGAGGCCACCAATTCAACCGTTGAGACCGATAGGTACATAACTAATCCATTCCACTCCTTTCGCATCAGAACCCCAATATTGAAGGCCAAAATGAACATAATCCTTCAAAATATCCAATCGCTCCCCAAAACTTATGTCCCAGTGCCTTTGTTCCTTAATTACAGTAAAAATCCATGGATTCAATAATGTTCCTCGAGCAATCATACAGGTAGAAATCTTAGAGCATTCGAACTTGTGCTTTTTCTAGTCTAAATATGAAAATATATCACCATTAACAAATACTTACAAAGCCTTAGGGCCTTTGTTATACACTATAAATCTGAAAATAAAGATCATCATATAAATAAATTCAATATTACAAACAGAATTAAAAAAAGGGAGAGAAAGAAACGTCATATTACCGAGAACTTGAACCGTGACCTTCGTATTTACATGGAGGTTCATTCTAATGAAAACTCGATAGAAAATGTTGGTGATCCAAGCCACTTATTAAAACCAAATATTGAGACAGAAAAAAATGTAAAAGATCTACATAAATAGATAATAATAGAAGAAACTAATGAAAATCATAAACAAGACTTATCTAATCCACTTATACACATTCAACAATATTATGTGGATTAAACGAAAACCATAAACATGAGGTACCCGGCTATAAACAACAACATTCCAACTATAACATATGTTTTAAACTACTCAGTTATGCATCAATTATAGCATCTATTCCGAACTACTCATAAAATACTCAGTTAATTATCACTGCTCAGTTATGCATCAGTTATACGGAGAAAAAATAAGGTATGAACTCCATCAAGGCGAGGGGACTACTTTTGAATCGCAACCTAACTCTTGAATCGCATCAGCCTCAAGACGAGGGGACTACTAACTCTATGAGGAGAAAAAGAGAATAATTAGAGGAAAATATATATTACAAAATATAAGATTTTATAAAACTGATTCAAACACACTCAAAACATTAAAGGGATGTGAATAACACCGCCGCCTAATCTAATAATTTCAAACAAAGTTTACTTGCTAACTAAACAACTATTCCATGACAAAATTAGGATAATAAATCTCCCCGATCTAATAAAATCTTGGAAGTAATAGCGTTCAATACATTTAATGTGAATACAAAGTCGTTCAATATATCAAGTTGAAACTAATTAATAACAAATTCAAACATATTTCAGTAAGTAATGAAAAACACTCAAGGGGCATTTCTTCAAACACATCACCTACTAAAGAACTTGGGATGAGAGAAACAAAGCCAAGCATTATCTCAAGTTTATCCTGACTAAATGCACAACAATGTTGACCCTATGATTTTGAATACACCAAAAGTATATAGAAAGATAAATTCAAACATCATTGTTTACTCAAAAAAAAAAACATAAATGCGAAAAAAGCTCAAAGAACAGATATCTAACAGTTGCATTTGTGCATACATTTACATAAGTTCTTATCATGCATCATTTCTGCACCGGTATATTGCACACTATATGTCTAAAATCATATATTGGAACTTTAAAATTCTTACACTCCAAAAATAACCTTTGACATCTTCATCCTATTCATCTCCCTGAAAGGTTTGTACGGTGAGAGCAGTAAATTGTTTGGACTAAAGCTAAAGAATTCATACAATGAAGTTCCAAGTCCATTTGCATACAAATTCAAACTATTTCAAAAGAATGTTAATCTACTTATTAACCACTAATCAGTACAAAGAGTAATAATATATATATATATATATATATATATATATATATATATAAACTAAAAGAATTGAGGGACATGGTTCACTTAAATTTGGTTTTTCCTTCTCTCAGAATAAGTGTTTCAAGTGATTGACTCGAACATGGTTTTGTCTTATTCTCATGTTGAATGTTCCATCAGATTCCCTTAAGGCTTCTCAAAAACTGCATAAATCGTTATAAATGTCACAAACTACATAAAAAGTTATAACAATTTGGTAGGTACATATAAAATGGAGCGTAATTGAACCACTGACATAAACAGAATATAGTTATTGAAAATCTAACCCTACTTTTATTTTGGTTAATCGCAAGTAAGCATAGAATGGTGTATAGATAATGGGAAAGACTTGTATAAAAACAATTTCCACAATCATTTAGTCTAACATATGGTACGTAATGTCTTAAGATGCCACTTTTAAACTACTGAACATATAGCTTCAAAAAACTAAATTAATCCAAAAAGTTTATATCCAAAAGTATTCAAACAGAATTCTTTTTACCCTAGCATCACTACATTAAATTGAAAAAAATGTCACTCTTCACCCTACCAAGGTTGTCACGATAAAAAAATCGTGACAAAAAACATGCATTTTTTGTCACGGTCAAAGACCGTGACAAGTTAGTAATCACGGACATGTCACGGTCAAAGACCATGACAAAATGAGAAAGTTGTCATGGTCAAAGACCGTGACATGTTCGTGACAACTTTAATAATTTAAAACCCTAGCCGCTCATCAGTTTTCCTTTCCCTCATTTTATTTCCCTCTTTATTCTCTCTCTATCCTGTGTGAACTCTCTCTTTCCCTTGTGCGACCTTTCTCTCCCCCTCTGCGATTCTCTCTCTCCTCCCTCTCTCACTGGTATGTTTCGTGTGTGTGTGTTAGGGTGTGTGTGTGTGTGTGTGTGTGTGTGTGTGTTAGGGTGTGCTTCAGTGTATATGTATGTTAGTGTATGTATTTCAATGTGTGTGTGTGGGGGGGGGGGGTTAGTGTGTGTGTTTAACAGTATGTGTGTGTGTGTGTGTGTATAAATTTAAATTGAAATTGGTATTGGAAATTGAAATTGGTATTATAAATTAAAATTGGTATTTGTTATATGGTATATAGTGTGTATTTGTCTTTTGGTATAAATTGAAATGGGTATTCAATTATGATTTTTCAGCATTTCATACAGACTCTTACTTATTTTCGGGCGAGCACGAAAGATAAAAATCTCGTTGAAGCATAAATGACTTACTATGGTGTCATTCGTAGTATATTTGAATTGGACTATATAAGCTTCAAAGAGATTGCGCTTTACTGTGATTGGGTAAAAGTTGAGGATAAATATGCTTGTAAAATTGGTTCTAGCACCATTTTGATTATGGTTGACTTGTCCAAGTTGAGGGGCAATGAGCACGTGAGTGATGAGTCATTTCTTTGTGCTTTTCAAAAGGTCAAGAAAGTGTTTTACTCGGAGTATATCAACAACAATCCATAGTCAATCGTCCTACATGCACCAAAGTATCTAGCTAGTACTGTGGATGACCTGGCCGCTCCTACAGAATTTCAATCCATTCTAGATGATAACCCGAATTTGAAATAATTTTTAGATTTGTAATGAGTATTCCAATTATTTGAAACAAAGCATAGTTTGGCTGATGATATGGATTTGTATTCTTATACTTTCATTAACTTGTATTCTTCTAGTGCTTTGTTAATATCGGACAACAATTTAATGCTTTTATTCACAAGGATTTGATCAGTTTCGGTGGATTTGAATCAAAAATGGTGAGTTGGCTATTGAATTTCTTAATTTGGATCTTACTCAGTTTAACCATTAATTCTTAGTCCGTAACATGAACCGAATTTGAAACAATTTTTAGATTTGTAATAATTATTACATTTATTTGAAACAATGCTTAGTTTGGTTGATGATATGTATTTGTATTATTATAATGTCGTTAACTTGTATTCATCCCGTGCCTTAATTCACTTGGTAACTAGTCAATTTAATGCTTTTATTCATTTGGATTTGATCATTTTCTCATATACATATTTTTACTAATAACAACAATTTTTGCAGGAAATGACTTCATCAGGGCATCACGGTAGTGAAGGCGAGGAAGGCTCGTCTGCCACTAGGCCCCCAAAATGGGGCAAACTGGGGTCCGTCGTCGAGAATAAGACGACCTTACCAGAGTTGCTCAAGACGATCGTCGACCCGTGGTACATGGATTGGAGGAAGGTGCCACAAGAGCGCAAGATGGACATCTGGGGGCACTATAGGTAGTTACTCACTTTATTTTTAGTTTGTATTTATATTTATGTCTATATTTATATGTATATTTTATAATTTAAATACAACTAGCACTTACTTTATTTTTGGTTTGTATTTGTTTAACATGAAAAATTTGGCCTGACCCCACATGCCTGCGACTCCACGTTAGAACAATTGAGAGATCAATACAAAACGTGGAAGAAACGCACGGTACATTGAATAAGACCGAGAGTCCATATTGAGAGTCTGTGACACCGTACCGTCAAAGAAGCCGATCTCATTGGCACAGTGGCAGAAATTTGTCGACAATGAGATCCAGGAGTGGCAGTTGACATCTCGTCAATCGAGTAGGGAAAATCAGGCGAAAAAGGTCGATGTGAACTATTCTGAGCGTACGTCTTACACCGAGGTGGAGCACATGATGGTAAGTATTTAATTTTCTTTCATTTTAGTTTTATGCCATTATAATTTAGCATTACTTTGCATTACTTACTAATTTTGCATTGTTTTATTTCAAGATACGGTGAGTGGTCCTGGGGGTAATCCATATAGGCTCGATGCTTATGTGGAAATTTGGACGAATAAGGGCGAGGATAAGGGGGTGTCCCCGAGGTAGCAGCCACGACTGTAAGTTATAAAAATATCTTTACAATTGTTTTATTGTTTTAATTACGTCATAATTTTTAATATTAACTTAACTCATCGTGTACTTTTTGTCGTTTTAGGCAAAGCTTAAGGAAGTGCACAACTCCCAGTCTGATGTCGACAAGGCATCTCTAGCTACAGACGCACTGGGTTGGCTTGTAAGGTGGCTACAGATGCACTAAGTCAAGTGCTCGGGGTGGATCATAAAGGTAGGACAAGGGTGTTGATCTCTCAGGTGGGTAAGTCGAGGCTCGTCGGGATTGAGACGAGCAACACTGGGTTGGCTCGTAAGGTGGACACCAATGGAGATAAGTTAAAAAGATTAGAGCCGACTGTCCTCAACATGTTCGAGTACATGAATCATCAGTTGGGGTCCACCTCATCTAAGGGTAAGGGGAAGGCGATAGACGAGGATGCCACAACTCCATCTCTCTCACCCTTATCACCGATTCGTACTCACTCGCCACCTGCATATGGTCCATTTTCCACCTTGACACCCATCGAACGGCCTTTGTCAACAAATCTTTAGTGGCATGCCTATAGCTAGGGGTTGTGGGACCCGTACACACACCCAGGTAGTGTGGTTCAGGGACGTGTGTTGCAAGATATTAAGGCAAAGGTTCACATCACACATATTGTGCTCGAAAGAGAGAATGCACCTTTGTGGTTTGAAGAGCAAAGAGGAGTTCGAAGAATTGATGGATGTATGCATTCATATGTAGTGTGGCCTACCTTCCTTCTCAAAACCGTTCAAAACCCAAGCCCTTGACATTATTTGTATTTATTTGATTTGAATATTGAATACTTAATGTTGGATATTATTTGTATTTATTTGATTTGATTATTAAACGTTGGTTGGTTATGAATTTTTGAATGATGCTTTATATATATACTGTTTGAATAGGTTTAAATATGTTGTAACAGGTTAAAATATACAGCTGGGCAGTGATAGTGGTCATATTGACCATCATTTTTTTTTTTAATTCTGCCCAGATTTGTCACGGACTTTGACTGTGATAAGTCCGTGACAAATGAAAATTGTCATGGACTTGTCAAGGTCAAAGTTTGTGACAATATTTTATTTGTCACAGACTTGTTATGGACATTGACCGTGATAAGTTTTCCTTTGTTATGTACTTGTCACGCTCAAAGTCCGTGAAAGTCAATTCTTGTAACGGAATTTGACCATGGCAAGTCCGTGATAGTTTGCTTTGTTACCCCCAAACCTGTCACGTGTTTTAACCGTGATAAGTAGGCATTTTTAGTGTAGTGTATACCTATATAATATAGCCCAAACACCATCAAACCATCCAAACAATCGAAAAAATAACGCACTAAAGTTAGATTAAACACTGAATCTTTTACCTCAATAGGAACCAAAAAATAACTACTCAATATCACTAAGACGTCACCACAAACATAGAAAATCTATCAATACAACTGTGAAACTAAATATGCAAAGACAATTAGAAAAAAGTATGGCACATGATGTTTGAACCCTAGAATATTTAAAAAAAATACTTCTCAGATATACAAACCATTCATTTTTCTAAATGTATTTGGTGCGACAACAAATGTGTCTAGTGCGCGTGCTATGTAAGCTCAATTGCAAGCCTGTCGCTCAAATAATATCCCGAAAAGTTGGGTAGCGATACTCAGGGTAAAAGGACGAACGAATTCGTAATGACGTTGAAAAGATGAATGAATCCTAGCATTCACTCTAAAATAAACGAAAAGATGATTTGGGGGATAAAAAAACTACGACTAGATGCAAATTTTATAGTAACAACTAATGAAACTAAGAACTAATAATATGCAACTACGCTAATCAAACGAACTGCTAATGATAAATGGATTAAAGATTTAACTATAAGATGATAACAAGAGGTTGGGTTACAATCCCCCATACCCTAGTCGTCCACTTCATAGAATACTAGATTTGGAAGTAAGATTTTAAATGAACCCGGTCTTTATTAATCATAAGCATTATATATATATAAGGGACTGTAGCCCGCACCATATGAAATCAAAGGCAAGAACAAAGCGGTGTCGCATTAACCGATATGCACGTCGCACTCTTAAGCATTTTGATTACCTAGGCAAACGAGATTAAAAGTCCTACGACGGTTGCAACAGTTACGCAACACGATTCATCTAAGATTTTAATTCAAAAGTCTATTTTTCATTATGGTGAATTACATTGGGTGGGGTTCATGCACCCAAACCCTTAAAAACTTAGCTGGATATGTTAAATCTAATGAAAAACATAAAATTTAATGTGCATGGGTACATTATTATAAAGATAATAGACCTAAACATGAAAACAATGCTTGGAATATCAGGAAATAAGAAAAATATGCAAAGAAACGTTAACCTAAAAGAATAGAGATGAAGAATACAAACTTTGAAAACAAAACCTTGAATTAATAGCTTAGAACTTGAATATTTGTTGAAGAAAGTGAAACTCTAGAGTTCTTGGGTGCAAGAACCCTCTAAAACTCTCCAAAAACCTAGCTGCCTAATAGCTGGTATCTAAAAATAACTAAATACATCACGTCTTATTTTGTCATTTATCCATGCACAACTCTATTTTTGAAAAAAAAAGAAATTAGAATTTTAGCCCGCCGAACCGATTCGGATTTTCTATGCTTTACTTGGGCGAACCGATTCGCTTTTCCAGTATTGCCAGTAACTTTTGAGCTGGAAATTTTTCTGTCTTTTCTTCTCTTTTTTCTTCTTTTTCCATGATTTCTTCCCAACTTCAAACCTTCATAATTCTTCACTCGTAGCTTGGATTTGGACACCGTTTCTTCATGTGCGCTCATGGGACTACAAAATTCAACTTCTTTATGGGAGTCCATGTCCAGTTCTGAGTGTAAAATTATGAAATTGTCCCTCAACTTTCCTTATCTTGTTTTTCATATTTCTTTCTCAACTTTGAGTTTTCTCCTTTCTTCTCTTGAATGAATTTCCTGTAAAATGTATAAGAAATACACAAAACTTGATGCACTGCATAGAAAAGGTTAGTAGCACTAATATGAAAGAAATCAATAGATTTTACGTTACACGAGCTGATAAAACTTATAAATACCCTAGTAGGATGAGCTGTGTCTCATGAGGATTTGTAGTGAATCTACCCACAAAAATCATTGTTGACTCAAAGAAATTAAAAATCCACAAAAATTGTATAATTTAAACTTTTCAAAAAATAGTCACCATAAATTTGTATTCGTAAGTCTCAATTTTTCGTGTATGTGTGAAGCCAAAAATTAAACCTTAGATTTCCATTGATCGGTCATTCCGTTACTTTTCGAAAATTCGTTTTGATTCAAGTGCTCACGGGATGCTCTCACAAACGAATCACTCGGAATGTGGCTATTTCTCTCGATGTGCGTGATTTATAAGAGTAAATGTAATATAACGCAATTTCACGCACACGAATATGAAGGACAGACTATTTGAGGTGGAGGGATCTCGTCAATAGGTTACGATTATTAGGAAACCAAAAACATTATCTCTAATACACACATTTAATCTCTTTCAGTATCTTTCCTTCACTCTCCACGCGGTAACCAATTTTGCAATTCGAGCTCGGTTAGGACTTTTTTTGAGCTTATATGGTGTCTTGGGTAAAATTTGGAAAGGCTAAGGATTTTGGAATTGGAAATTTTGCTTATGATGTCCGTTAGTGCTTTTTCGGGCTCTTGCTCATTTTCCTCTCCTTTTTTTCATTTTTTTTTCTATTTTTCACATTTTCATTTCTTGCTATTTTTGTTGAGCATTTTCTATTTTTTTTTCTTGCCCCTTTTTATTCACTTTTTGGACTTTATTGATGAATATTCAATTTTCACAATTCCGGGCTAATTGGGTGTTTCGAGTTTGTCAAACGAAGGGGAAAATTTCATTTGGCTCAATTTGGGTGGCAAAAAAGGATAATTTTTCACAACTTTTTCTGGCCAATATTTTTGGGTATCAAATGAGGGCCTACTTCATTGCCCGAATCACTAATTGTGTTACCATATGCGTCTCAAGGTGAATGAAATTTAGAGATTTATTTAGCGCATTTTTCAAAACAACATTCCATTTCCCATAATCGATCAAAGTGAAGGAATTGAGATCCCAGCGACTTATTCTAACCGCTAAAATGAACTTTACGTTAGCAATTAACTCGGATTGATTTAAAAACTCACAAAAAATGATAGGGTCGAAATCTCATCGGGTTTGTTAGTCTCCACATTTATTCATTATGTCACCAATTCACGCTCAATTTCCATCCTTAGTCACTTTTGGCTTTGTGTGTTTGATTTTTTTCAAATTCGAGACTTTAAATAAAACGAAGGTGATATTTTTGAATATTTTAAACTCCAATTTTTATTTGTTTTGAAGAAATTTTTTTCATATTTTTTTTGATTTTTTATTTTGTGGCATTTTTGGACTTTGGGATAGATAAAAGCGCAGCGTACCCCCCTAACTTAGGCATTTTCATCGTCCAGAGGCAAAACAGATGACTAAATAAAAATTAAAGTAAGGAGAGGATACAAGCAAGGAACAACATACAAAAATGCAAAAATGGAAAAAAAGCACAAAACACACCATTGAAACAAACAATTTCCATTTATAGATAATGTAAGCATATATAGTACTGTGGAAATAGGAAAGAAGAAAACCATTACATAACCAATTTCAAAACAAGAGACCTAAGGGGTGGGCGGGTTGAATGGGATGGGAGCATTGGGCCCATATGGATCATAAAAATAGGTAGGGAGAGAGGCATTTGGGCCCACTTGCAACCGATATAATTCCTCTTGGAGGAGGGTCATCATAGATGTATCGTGATGGTAGTCGTGCACAAACCCATCAAATCGCCCCTCGAGACTGGCTATCCTCCCATTGAGGTCATCCCCTTTCGGATCAGAGTCGGGATCCTCCTCCTCGCTGTACTCTTCCTCCTCGTCCGTCATTTCAACATCTTCGACCACCGATGGTGGACGCACCACCTCCATTTGGCACACGCTCTGAGTGATGGACTCCGATCCAATAGGCTTAGGAAGATGGGGTTGTGATGCCGGTGGCTGAATTTCGACGGTCTTTAGGAGTGAGGTGATGAACCGGGTATATGGTAGAGCTATTTTGCCCATTTTTTCCATGGCGGAAGTGATGATCCAAGTAAAAGATGCACAGGAGATTGATGGTACTCGGGTTGCTAATAAGGTGATAGAGGAAATTTCCATAGCGGATGCGAATTGCAGAATTATTGAAGGTTTGGAGAATAGCCCCACAAGTGATAATACATGCGAACCGGGTGGACTCATCAAGGTTTCCTACCGCGAAAGTATCGCGGTCCCAAATGTGGTTGAGTGTTATGGGTTCGATGCATTGGTGTTTCGGGATTGGGTTTCCATAGGTTGGGTAATCAAAGTTAGGTGGAAATGGGACGTTGTCGGAGTTCATGATTTGGGCGACCATGGAGAGAGAAAAGGGGATGGGTACCCCGTCCACATAAGTTTGATACTAATTTTTAGAAGTGTGGACGAGAGTGCCATAAAAAGACCGCACATCGTTCATCCACACCTCCTCGCCGGGATTAGCTAGGAATTGACGCCACCGTTGGAGGCAGAAGAGGACATTCACGGCTTGGGGCAATCCCTCCCAATTAATGGCTTGCTTAATGTGGACAGTGTGAGAACATGAGAAAAAATCCTCCAACCCATCTGCTTTCTTGAAGTGAGCAGTATCCATGATCACCATCATGAAGGATTTTGGTGGAATCGTATTTGACGGGCAGTTTGTCGTTGGCCATGGGAGTGGTTGAATAAGGAAGAATGATTTTAGGAGACTATGGAGGTGTGAGAGGAATGGGGGTAAAGGGTGTGTATTTATAGGTGGGATTGAGGGAATTGGAAGGAAGAATTTTGAGGGAAAAGGGTGAGGGGAGAAGGATTTGGGTGGAAAGGGTCGGGTGAGTGTATGGGAAATGGGGAGGTATGGGGAAGAGGTATATGTGGACTGCCGATTTTCTACACCTGACTGGGTGAACCGGTTCGGGTCTAGGGCAAACTGGTTTGATTAAATTAATTTTTATTCGAACCCAGGGGAGAACCGGTTCGGCCCTGATAGCTAGGAAAGGGCGAACCGGTTCGAATTTCCAGTGTGCCTACAACTTTGACATCCTAAAAAAACTAAGTGTTGGAACTCTTAAAATCCCATTTTTCCAATAAATTTCAAAACACTCTTCCTAGCACCTGATCTTATAAAACACCAAAAACTCACCTTGCCTCACATTCTTATAAAATGTGCGTTTGTGCTTCTCCTCGGACTCGACTCGGACCCTAACTAATTCTAACTAACCTAACCTATACAAACCTACTATAGACAAGATTCACCCCATGCACGTCAGGGTGCGACGACCTCTCGAATTGAGCTCACTCTACCCCGTAAATGGGGTCCGACAACCAAATTGTGTCGACTTCTTCTACATACGCCTCAAAATATGGCTTTAGGCGTTGTCCATTGAACTTGAACGTACTTCCCCCTTTTGGATATTCCAATTTCACGACTCCGTGGGGGAAGGCGTTCTTCACAACGAATGGGCCAGTCCATCGGGACAGCAATTTTCCCAAAAATAGATGGAGCCGAGAGTTATAGAGGTGCACTTTGTAACAAGTAGTCCTTTTGGAGACAATTAAATTCCATAATTGGGTATAAATTGGAGATTTGGGAAATTTCCCGGAATAGTGATTTTTGGGATTTTTGAGGATCGGATGATTGTCGATGGGTGTAATATTTACTTTTGGGATAAAGTAAATATGTTGGAGTATTTTAATTGCTTGTTGTCGTTGAGTAAAGCGACCCGAGGTAAGATTTTAATTGGAGAACCCGCATTAAGTCGTGTGGGGTTAAATAGTGAGTTGCGATCAAGTACCTCAGATGGAAATTTTGATTGCTCCGTGAGTCTCAGAATGGTCGAGATAGTCAGAAAAGAGTGTCCGATTGTCGAAATGGAGTTTCAGGGAATTTTAGAGTTAAAAGGGCTCGTAATTGAGTAAACGAGTCATTTTTGGGTATTAAGGGTTAAAACCCTTTTCTTCCTATATAAAGAGGGAGAGGGGGAGAAAAGATAAGGAAAAGAGAGAAGAGAGAGAGGAGGAGAGAAAAAGAGGAGAAAGGGGGAGATTTTCGGCCAAACTTCGCGGGATTCGGCTCGAGGTCGTAGGATTATATCCACGAGGCAAGTGTTTACTTGCTTTATTTATTTTTGTGCATAAATATCATATCGTAGTTTGGTAATAACAAACCCTAAAAATTTTGGGTTGGGTGCTCGTGGATAAAACGGGTTTTGGGGAGTTAAAACGAATAATCCCCTAAAATTTCATAATTGGAGAAACTTAGAAATTAATTGAAATCAATTGGTGATTTTGGGTTCTAGGATGTTTAGAACCCATTTTATATATGTGTGTGTTGTTGGTTGAGGTTGTAGGTCGTTGGGTGAGGCGACAAAAGCTTGGGGGAAGCTTTAATGGCTGAAACAGCTTCTCAGGGAAGAGGTTGCCCGCCATAATCGATCGATCGATCGATCATGGGGGTTCGATCGATCGAGGGCTATGGGTCGATCGATCGACCCCTTCTGAAAGTTAGGCAATTTTCCTACGGTGAGTTGGATGGGATAGATTCCAATTCACATTGATTCGAGGTTAATTATGGGATAACATAAGGGACCTTTTAGGAATATATGGTCCTCTAATTAAGGAAATCTAGGAGGATTAAATGACGGTTTTAAATGTATAACCCTTAAACTATAATTTCGAGTAAAATAGAGAAAAAGGTATAATTTAAAGGTTTATGGTTCCTAAGTTAGGGGGGACCTCTAAGGGATTATATGGATGAGATGTAGTCCTTGGGTTGTGGAAAAATAGAATCCACGACCTACTAAATTTAAGGTTGGTCGGGGAAGGATAATCCCGGGGATATTTTAGTGGGCATTTAGGCCTATATAATTATGCGTATAGAAAACATAACTATATCGATTACTGTTGGGTAAATCCTATGGGATGATTAGGATGGAATTTGGGAATATAGATATATATTCACTAAATGTAGAATGGTAGAATTGGAGATATCCAATAAATCCTTATAGGGGATTGAGGTATTTATTACTTATCAAAGTGAGAAAATACTTTGGGTTTAGTATCATGCTTATATGAATGCATGATTATGATTCCTTGAGGGAATCTTTGGGATTATTAGTCATCGCTAGATGTTATTGGCAATTATGGCCATATATATTTATATATTCAAGGAGGAATATATTGTATATATATACTATATGATTAAAGTATATATATGATATGATATAAATACATATATATATGTATGTGATGATATGTATGCATTTATATTGGCTGCTTTCCACGGGCTTTCCTTTGGTATATAGTTGGAATAGCCAGGTTATATATTACTCTAGTGCAATCTAGGGAGGTTGCGCGATGTGAGTGAATCCCCTGGCTCGAGGAGCAGGGAGAGTATAGTCCCCAGGTCATTTACGTCCCGTGTTCGAGTGCGATTTATGTGATTTCCCACTCGCAGGGGGAACTTGACCGCCTCCACCATTGTGTATTTTACCAGGACTGTTGAGGATTCCGGTTGGTACCGTGGTATATAAGTTAACTCGGATTTTTGGATCGGAACTATGAGACCGCATCCTCGAGTTATAGCTCGGTGGGATGGTTTGTATGCATGTGTGCATGATATATTACTTGTGTATGAGAACAATGTAATATATATCTCTAATGAGATAAAGAGATAAATATGAGTATAGAATACACCTCAGTCCGGGAGATAGATTCGGATGTATATTATAAAGAAGAAAAAAATAAAAATAAAGTAAACCTCAGTCCGGGAGATATTATCCGGATGTATATAGTAAAACATATATAAAAATGGATATGATATGTATATTAATATATAGGTATGTATTGGTAAAATTGTTTTGTACTACGAGCCTAATGGATCTCTACCATTAACCCTACCAAGTAGTAGTGTATTGGGGGGGTTCCTTGTTTGGATTTCGCTTCACGAGACACCCCACGCACGAACTTCGCACAGTGTTGAGAATGGAGAGAAGTTTAGCCCTTAGTACTTGGGTTGTAGAGGTTTCTAGTAGACAGGTGAATTATATTAGTTGGGCAGTGTAACTTAACTAGAATGTTAAGTGCATTAGGTGTGCACTGTTAGAAGAGAGGTGAGGGGTATCTCATGGGAGTGCGATACCAAATTTAAATATGAGATAAAAACCTTTTTCTTTAAAAATAAGGCATTTATGCACTTGCAAAATATTTTCAAACTCGGGCTCTGACCCGTTTATCTACTTTTCCTCTCTTGCTATATATACATTATATAGGTGTCCAGACACAGGGACGCCTGGATGACACATCTTTCGAGTCAGACGTCCGCTATAGCAGCTGTGGATGCATGCAGGTTCTCGATAGACGCTTCCATTCTTGTAATCTAGATAGGAGGTATTGTACAAACATTCGGGCCAAGTGTCCAATTGCATTTATTTATTCTTTACCGCCTTTTAGTGCGGCTTTCGATATGGTTGTAATATATTTGAACCGAGTGTTCGATTATTTTATTTCATTTCAGTTTCATTCATATATACTGTGTGAATGTTTTAATTTTAGTTGTTTGAAAAGAGTAGTTAAGTAAAATTTTAATGCCAGCCTAATAGGATATTAGTAATAAAAAATGGACTTTCGACATTAGTGCTAAGAATAATCCATATGCGACTCCTGTTTTAATTTGATATTGGAGCGATCGCTCGGTATTTTATTAGGCGGGTTGTCACAACTTTTTGTCCAGGAAGAAACTCTTTTTGTCAAATAATTTTATCGTGTGCGAGTTTCATTCTTTCTTTGGAAATCTTAGTTATCTCATACGCGTCATTGCGTATCTCCTCTAACTCATTTAATTGAAGCTTGCGAGATTCACCAGCTTTATCCATGTCGTAATTAACCCTCTTAATGGCCCAATACGCTTTGTGATCCAACTCAATGGGAAGACGGCAAGGTTTTACATACACAAAGCGGAATGGGGAAATTCTGAGTGGGTTCTTGAATGCGGTACGGTAGGACCATAACGAATCGTTCAATCGAAGGGACCAATATTTTCGGGTAGGATCGACAGTCTTCTCGAGTATGTTTTTTATCTCACGATTTGCCAACTCGTCCTACCCATTCATTTGTGGGTGATAGGTCGTTCCAACCTTGTGAACGACGTCATACTTTCTCATAAGCTTCTCAAACGGCTAGTTGCAAAAGTGCGTGCCATTATCACTGATTATCGCTTTCGGCGCACCGAAGCGAGAAAGTATGTGTTCTTGTAGGAACCTAATCACCACTTTGTTGTCATTAGTCTTGGTAGTTATAGCTTCCACCCATTTAGAAACATAGTCTACCGCGACTAAGATGTATAGGTAGCCAAAGGACGGAGGAAAAGGGCCCATAAAGACAATACCCCAGTAGTCGAAAACCTCAATGATGAGAATCGAGGATAATGGAATCATGTTCCGTCGGGTTATCCCCCCATCCGTCAACACCTGTCGTAAGATTTGTAATAATTATTTACATTCCAGAACATTATGGGCCAGTACAAGCCACTTTGGATAATCCTAGCAGTTGTCTTTTTCACAGAAAATTGGCATCATTCGGTACACATTGTCGGATGATTTGGTCTGCACAATATTTAAAAAGAAGTGGATCATCGTAGAAAAACATGCGCGACCTAGTAATGAAACTCTTCTTATCTTGCGATGTCCACTCGGGAGGGATGGCTCTCGTGACAAGATGGTAAAGAGTTGCTCATTTGGGAATTACTCGTCTATGGGTGTAGGATCACTAGGTACGTCGGACGAAAGTCGTGATAAGTGATCGGCTACGACGTTTTCTTCTCCTTTTTTGTCTCTAATGGAAGGATTAAACTCTTTTAGGAGTAGGATCCACCTTATGAGGCGCGGATTTACGTCTTTCTTTGTAAATAGATATTTTAAAGCCGCGTGGTTGGTGAAACAGGTGATGGGGGAACCAATGAGATAGGACCGAAATTTATCTATAGCAAAGACTACTGCTAGTAATTCCTTCTCCGGGGTAGAGTAATTGATTTGTGGTCCGGTGAGATTCCGTCTAGCGTAGTAGATGACATGAGACTTTTTGTCTTTTATTTGGCCCAAAACAGCCCCTATCACAAAATCGCTAGCATCACACATGAGCGCGAATGGTAAGGTCCAATCGGGAGCTTGCATGATGGGAGCATAAATAAGCATTGTTAACGCAAAAATTCTCCATTTACGAGGACCAATCAGAAAAGGACACATGTCATCCTACGTGGTAATATTCGACACCCGAGGGAGAGTTGGTCGGCATCCGAGGAGTATTAGTCGGCACCCGAGGAGAGTTGGTCGGCACCCGAGGAGAGTTAGTCGGCATACCAACCAGGAAGATCAAAGGATAACTATGCATTTAATGTGCATTAATGAAAATGGCAGCGCATTTAATGAGCCTTAATGTACATTTATACTGTATTAATAGATGACAACACATAGCATACCAACCAATTCAACAATTAGATTCGTTGAATGTAGACATAAATGTCTACATACAATGAATCTCTTTATCTCCCATCACTATAAATACATGTATCCCCTTAGCCAAAAGGGAAGAGATCCCAAGAGAACCTAGAAAACCCATACACAAGATACACATCCTTTCTCTCTCTACACCCTATGGTGCTATTGTAAACCCCTAGGAATAAAATAACAGTGGACGTAGGCTTTATTCATAGCCGAACCACTTTAAAAATCTTTGTCTCTTATGTGCTTGATTGGATTGCTTTCATCTATTTATCTGTGATCATAAAAATGGGATTCAGTCCAGTTTTTTGCATCAACAAATTGGCGTCGTCTGTGGGAACGTGTTACAAGCATTGTTCTCCATCAAAAGCTAAGTTTTTATTTTCTCTACGTATAATCAATTATACATACATCTGTTGATTCAATAATGATTTTTATGTTTATATACATAAATTAGTTGTCCAATTTTTATTTATGAAATCTGCAAAAATTGCATATCATGATTTCAAAATCATAACTGTTAGATTAATTCTTATTTAGAAATCTGAAAAATAATGGATTTCATAAATCATAACGTTTTGCTTGATTCTCAAGTTTCAATTTTATATCATGGAATAAATATTTTAAATGATTACATATACCAATATATACGACGATGATAAGATTTGATAATTTTCATTGATAATTTTCATTATAAATTTTGTAAGATCTTTGATGTCTATTCAAATTCCCATCATATTTTTAATAAAAGAATGGGAAAAGGTTAAAGACAATAAAAAGTTTTCTCATGAAAATCATGACCCAAATCTATTTTCTCTCTCTTCAAGTTTGAGTCTCTTTGCATTCATTTTTATGAACTATATACTTAATTTGGTTCATCTTCCATCTATGTCAATAAAGTCTCATTGATTGATTTTTTTATATAAATTTGGTAATAACTTCTATCATTCAGCATATTTTTATCTCTCCAAATAGGGAATAGGAGAGGATCAATATAAAAAATAATTTTCTCTCACCTGAAAAATCATTACTCACCTCTTGTAAAAGAGGATCAGTAAAACAAATCATGACCATATCAAGACTCTGGGCACAAATTTGATATGTTGGCCCCTCGTTCATCACATCACGGGGTTTCTTTATCGAAATCACACGATATAGTGGATTAGATAATTATTCATTTAATTAACATTCTTAATGCTTAAATTTTACATCGAATGTTATTTTTCTGATCTAAGGATTCGAGATATTCTGGTCATCCATCCATATTGTTGGTCGGCATCATCTCGGGCCATCTTTTATTAAAGGGAAGCTTAACCAGACCATTTTTGTTTGTCGAAGATAAGATGTGAAGATCCATCAGCAGCGTTGAAATAATTTTATCCAACTACGAGGTATCTTATTATTGGTCAGAGACTCTTATTGTAGCTCGATGGAACCAATTGCAGGTCGACGATAATCTACTTCTTGATCGGCGACATCTAAGTCTTGTTCGGAGGGTTCAATTTAATGTTCGGCAACTATCCAACCATCCACTTTTTGGTCGGTGACATCTAATGTTGTTCGGTGCTGTCAATACACCATTTTTGTTGATCGGCGAAATCGCTCTGCTGGTCGGGGACCATTTGCTTCTTGGTCGGCACTATATATTCTACAACCTGAGACATCCCCAAATATTGGTTGGCAACACCCATGCCATTGGTCGGCAATAGTAGAATCTTAGGGTATTAAAAAATGCGGAGCACCCCAGATATTTCTTTAAACACGAGTTCAACTTGGGGGTAAATTGGGGGCTTAAGTTTTTTTTTTTAAACTTGTGATCACCCCAAAAAAATATTTTTAAAACCAAGTGATAAATAATTTTCAAACGAAAACTTATACCTGATTAGTTGTTGGAGATTAAATAACTTTACAAAAAACTCTACGTCTTATTAATGACGCATATCTGATAAAAATTTGTCCATCTCACACACATTTGGCATAAAAATATTATTTCATATTTTGAAATTTTTATTATTTTATGTTGATACACATCACATATTGTTTGGCTGAATAATTATTCTCATGATAATAATTATTTTCTCTAGTCTCGACAGGTGCTCGGGAAGCTTATTAAAATTTCATAGGGACGAGATTCAATCCCGATGAAAGCTCTCGTAAACCTCTGGAAAAGTAGTATTGCTCGACATCAGGCAATTATGCCTCGACATATCAGCCAACATATATTATTTCATTTTTTGAAATTAATATTTTTATTTCTCAAGCATATACATATCATATATTGATTGGATGAGTAAATTATTCTCACGACTAATCAATTCATCCTACACAAATGGTAGAGCAAGATATTAATTTTTACAGGTACAAGACTCAACGCCGACGAATGCTCGAAAACAATCTGGAAACTATTATCATTGCTCAGCATTATGAAATTTCACCTCAGCAAGGAACTATATATTTTATTATTGCTTTGATATCTGCTCCATCACAAATGATTCTATATATCCATTGGGATTCATATTCTATATTCATCTCAACATGGAGCTCGACGAGATACTCATTATATATTCAGCTCCGAGGAAAAGCTATAACAGTTATTATATTTCACCCCCAATGGATAGTTGGTCGGGGCAATTCTTATTTATATTCAGGCCCAGATATCGGATCAAGCACAAATTATTCTATATATCCCTTGGGATTCATATTCTATATTCATCTCAACATGGAACTCGGCGAGATACTTATTATCATATTCAGCTCCGAGGAGAACTATAACATTTATTATATGTCACCCCCAACGGATAGTTGGTCGGGGTAATTCATATTTATATGCAGGCCCAGCAAAGTTCTCGACCATATTCTTATGTCCTGGAAAATATTATTCTTATTCGGCATTATGCACTTGTGCCTCGACAAGATACTTATTCATCTTTAAGGAGAATTACAACATTCATTGTATTTCACCCCCAATGGATAGTTGGTCGGATAATTCTTATTTATATTCAGGCCTGACAACGTTCTCGGCCATATTCTTATGTTCTGGAAGATCTTATTCTTGTTCGGCATTATATAATTCTACCTCAAGAGATCAACGAGGAACTTTATTATTTTTAATTATTCTTTATATCTATTTGGATGCATGTTCTATTCTTATTTCAGCAAGGAGGTCTCCAACATATATTATATCTTATTCCCAACAATCTGTTGGTTAGCTCCAAGGATGTCTCCAGCATATATTATCTTATTCCCAACAATCTGTTGGTCAGCTCTAAGGATGTCTCCAGCATATATTATCTTATTCCCAACAATCTGTTGGTCAGCTCCAAGGATGTCTCCAGCATTTATTATATCTTATTCCCAACAATCTGTTGGTCATCTCCGAGGAAGTCTCTATCATTTATTATCAAACTTGTATTCCTCCGGGAAGTAAAACTTGTATTCCTCCGGGAAGTAAAACTTGTATTCCTAAAAATGCTAACTTATATTGGTTAGGAAGTAAATCTATTCCCAAAAATGTCAACTCGGGTTGGTCGGAAATAAGAAGTCGGCAACTACAGTTGGTCGGAAACAAAGTATGAGTATGTGAAAGAGATCAAGCAAAAAGCATTCAAAGTGCACATTCCACACTTGGGGGCTTCTATTACAGATATATTTATTCATTCGGTGGCACATTCTTATAACATCATGCAGTCGAGCATCAAATTCAACTCCACAAACTCACACGGTCGGGGCCCCGACCAATTATCATTCAGGAGTTGTTTTTCTTGCTCAGGAATTATTTTTGATATTGAAGTTCAGGAGGTATATTGAAGTTCAGGAGGCCTATTCAGAAGTTCAGGAGGTGCATTCAGAAGTTCAGGAGGCATATTCAGGAGTTATTATGCACATACTATTGAAGTTCAGAAGTCAAATTTAGCATCTACAGCACTGAGATCTTTACTACTACTGTCCCGGCCAACATTGAAGAAGAAGTTGTATGAAAATGTTTCGAAGTCCACCACTAGCTTGGTACTAATCATATTGAAGAGTTGGGTTCAAAAGCTAGTATGTTACTCGACAAAGTATTTAGAGAATCATAAATCAGAAGAATCAAGCACGTGAAGTTAACACTCAGTTGCTCGGCACAGGAGGCAGTTGGTCGGCTAGCAAACCAATCAACATACTTGAAGATTATGACAAGATACAATCTGCATACTATGGCATGGCTGCATCCAAATTCCCAGGGGTGATACATAGCACACGGAGTTCCTCAAAAGAAAGATTAGCAACCATCGATCAGCCTGCATCATATGTCGTCCAGGAGATAATGAACTTTATGTTGAACAAATCAAGAAGGTAGATCAAGAATTTCACGAGCACCGAGCAACACTGCAGAATAAATACTCCATCCTTTCAAGTAAACCATTAAGCATGGAGCATTGGGGGCTTCTGTAAACGCAAAAATTCTCCATCTACGAGGAACAATCAGAAAAGGACACATGTCATCCTACGTGGCAATATTCGACACCCGAGGAGAGTTGGTCGGCATCCGAGGAGTATTAGTCGGCACCCGAGGAGAGTTGGTCGGCCCCCGAGGAGAGTTGGTCGGCACCCGAGGAGAGTTGGTCGGCATACCAACCAGGAAGATCAAAGGATAACTATGCATTTAATGTGCATTAATGAAGATGGCAGCGCATTTAATGAGCCTTAATGTATATTTATACTGTATTAATAGATGACAACGCATAGCATACCAACCAATTCAACAATTAGATTCGTTGAATGTAGACATAAATGTCTACATACAATGAATCTCTTTATCTCCCATCACTATAAATACATGTATCCCCTTAGCCAAAAGGGAAGAGATCCCAAGATAACCTAGAAACCCTATACACAAGATACACATCCTTTCTCTCTCTACACCCTATGGTGCTATTGTAAACCCCTGGGAATAAAATAACAGTGGACGTAAGCTTTATTCATAGCCGAACCACTTTAAAAATCTTTGTCTCTTATGTGCTTGATTGGATTGCTTTCATCTATTTATCTGTGATCATAAAAATAGGATTCGGTCCAGTTTTTTGCATCAACAAGCATGCTCTTCAATTTTTCAAAATCACTTTGGCATGCTTCATTCCACTCGAATAGGGGGTCCTTCATAAGAAGATTGCTTAAGGATCTAGCAATGGCGCTAAACTCCTCAATGAACCTTCTATAAAACCCCGCGTGACCTAAGAAAGAGCGCATGTCTTTTAGTGATTTTAGCGGGGGTAGGTCAGCTATGACATCGATTTTTTCTCTATCCACCTCGATCCCTTTGGATGACATTATGTGGCCAAGAACTATGCCCTCAGTCACCATCAAATGACATTTCTCCCAATTCAGCACTAGGTTCTTCTCCACACATCGGGATAGTACTTTCTCAAGATTAACTCAACATAGATCGAAAGAGGTGCTAAAAATGCTAGAGTCGTTCATGAACACCTCCATCCCTCTCTTAATCATGTCACTGAATAAGCTCAACATGCACCTTTGAAAGGTCGCTGGTACATTACACAAGCCGAATGGCATACGTTTGTAGACAAATGTACCAAAGGGTCAAGTGAAAGTTGTCTTTTCCTGATAAAGTACATCTACCTCAATCTGGTTATATTCGAAATAACCATCTAGGAAGCAGTAATAAGGGTGGCTTGCTATCGTTTAAGCATTTGATTGATAAATGGGAAGGGGAAACGGTCTTTCCTAGTTCCTGCATTGAGTTTCTGGTAATCAATGAAAATGCGCCACCCAGTGGTGGTACGTTGGGGGACTAGATCTCCCTTGGCATTTTCAATCATTGTCATTCCCAACTTCTTCGGGACGACTTGAATGGGTCTCACCCATTTTCTATCCGAGATTGGGCAGATAATCCCGGCATCTAACAATTTGATGATTTTGGCTCACACCACCTCTTTCATAGTGGGGTTTAGACTTCTTTGCATTTCTCTCGAGGGCTTCACATCCTCCTCGAAGTGAATCTTATGAGTGAAAATTAGAGGGATTATCCCCTTTATATTAGCTATACACTAACCAAAAGCACTTTGGTGCTTCCTTAATATCTTTAATAGCTTACCCTCCTGCTATTCATCTAAGCTAAAGGAGACAACAACAAGAAATGTCTCACCCTCCCCTAGGAAAGCATATTTAACGTTGGAGGGTAGTTTCTTCAACTTGAGAGTCGGGAATGTGTCGCTAGAGGGCACCATGCGTGCCTCCCTCGATGGTAACTCTTCAAATCGAGAAACCCAACTTACGTCTACTGCGTCCTCGTCTGATGCTCTCTCATCAAGTAGCTCACAAAACTCCTTAATATCTCTCTTAAACACGGTATAAGGTCCCTCGCTCTCATGACTAGACACTAAGAAAGCTTCTAAGGAGTCTCTATATAAATTTTTCTCAATGTGCTCTTCTACAATCTCATCAATTAATCTCACCACGTCAAGATCATCTTCTTCCCCCGCCTATTAGGCTATGTTGAAGATGTTAGTCTCTAATGTCATGTTCCCAAAGGTGAGTTGCATCTACCCATTTTGAGTATTAATTAATGCGTTAGCCATAGCTAAGAATGGGAGCCCAAGAATGATGGGTACATGGTTACTCAAGGTGAAGGAGGGCTCTGTGTCCCAAATGCCAAAATCTACCGGGAAGTAGAAAGTGTCCACCTGGACTATCACATCCTCGACCATACCTCTTTGTATCTTCACGGTTCAATCTGCCAATTGGAGAGTGATCATTATGGTCTTAAGGTCGCCCAGATCAAGTTTCCTGTAAATTGAATAGGGGGATATTAACGCTTGCCCCCAAATCGAGTAAGGCCTTTTCAATTTTATTCTCTCCAATGGTGCAAAAAATGGTGGGTGCACCGGGATCTTTAAATTTAGGTGGGAGATCATTAAGAAGAACTGAGTATTAGCATTGCTAGAGCCTAATTCCCAAAATGTTCGTTCACACGTAGTTTGCACAAGCTATTTGGAAGTCACTGTCAACCTATTATGGAAGAAGGAGATCAAGTGGTGTTTTTCAAATCCATGATGGGGGCATGCGCTTACCAACTAATGAAACTAAGAACTAACAATATGCAACAACATTAATCAAACAAAATGCTGATGATAAATGGATTAAAGATTTAACCATAAGATAAGAACAAGAGGTTGGGTTACAATCTCCACACCCTAGTAGTTCACTTCATAGGATACTAGATTCGGAAGTATGATTTTAAATGAACTCGGTCTTTATTAATCATAAACATTCCATATATGAGGGATCGTAGTCTGCACCATATGAAATTAAAGGTAAGAACAAAGCGGTGTCGCATTAACCCAAATGTGCATCGCACTCTTAAGAATCCCGGTTACTTATGGCAAACGAGATCAAAAGTCCTATGACGGTTGAAATAGTTATGCAACACGATTCATCTAAGATTTTTATTCAAAAGTCTATTTCCCATTATGGTGAATTACATCGGGTGGGGTTCATGCACCCCAACCCTTAAAAACTTAGTCGGACATGTTGTATCTAATGAAAAACATAAAATCTAATATGCATGGGTATATTATTATAAAGAGAACATACCTAAACATGCAAATAATGCTTGGAATATCAGGAAATAAGAAAAAACATGCAAAGAAAAGTTAACCTAAAAGAATAAAGATGAAGAATACAAACTTTGGAAACAAAACCTTGAATTAATAGCTTAGAACTTGAATATTTATTGAATAAAGTTAAACCCTAGAGTTCTTGGGTGCAAGAACCCTCTAAAACTCTCCAAAAATCTAGCTGCCTAACATGTGGTATCTAAAAATAACTAAATGCATCACGTCTTATTTTGTCATTTATCCATGCACAACTCTATTTTTGAAATAAAAGAAATTAGAATTTCGGCACGCCGAACCAATTTGTATTTTCTATGCTTTACTATTGCTAGGAACTTTTGAGTTGGAAATTTTTCTAAGTCTTTTTTTCTCTTTTTGCTTCTTTTTCCATGATTTCTTCCCAACTTCAAACCTTCATAATTTTTCACTCGTAGCTTGGATTTGGACACCGTTTCTTCCTGTGCGCTCATGGGACTACAAACTTCAACTTTTTATGGGATTCCGTGTCCAATTTTGAGAGTAAAATTATGAAATTGCCCCTGAACTTTCCTTCTCTTGCTTTTCATCTTTCTCTGTCGACTTTGAGTTTTATCCTTTCTTCTCTTGAATGAATGTACTGCAAAATATATAAGAAATACACAAAACTCGATGCACTGCATAGAAAAGGTTAGTAGCACTAATATGAAAGAAATCAATGGATTTTACATTACACGAGGTGATAAAAACTTCAAAATTAAGGGGATAAATACACAATATTTATGCCTAATCAGTATTACATCTTGAGTGGAACCAAAAAGAATTCAATCAATAGTCATCTGGCTAAATACCCCTAAAACATGTCAGTAACAAACCTTTTTTGATACCCCTAATTTTAACAACTATATCATAAGTAATTTACAAACCCAAAACATGAACACCACTAAAAAGATTCCGTCAATAGTAATCTCCCCCAAAAAATAACTCAATCCACATTAGTTATACCTGATTTTTCAACCCACAAAATAAAAGAAACCCAGGAAGTACACATTACACATTACAAATCCGGTGTCAAGCATAAAAATAATTAAACATATACAAACAAAGGTAGAACAAATTGTTGAGTTTGTAATGTGTAGAGTGGGGTTAAATAAATAAACCACCAACACTCAAATAAATTAACCACACATATTTGATCAAATATTGATTTATGATTTATCAAGTTCTACTACAATCCAAAACCTACACAGGTTGAGGTATTATTATACGCGATTTAATATATTGTGTATACTCCGCGTTCGATAAATTACACTAGACAATACTCTAATAATGATTTAATTTGTTCATTATAAATGCCACCATATATATTATGACTAGTGACACTATAATTATTGGGCACTTGCTTCCACAGATTACATGACATGTGTCAAGCCACTTAAGGAACTTTTTCTATAAAAGAGGGTTTCCCTCTCATTTGATGGATGATGGTCTTGGGGGCAAAGTAAGGAAAGGAAACCTAACTCTTCTCCCCCACTCACCTATTGAGCTCCGTCATCGGTTCGATAGTGACGAGAGGATTTTCATAGTTTCATTACGGTGTATGGGCATTTGGAGGCGGTTAGTCGGATTTGGCACCTCCCGCGCACCAAAATCACCAAAAAACAAGTTATTCGACGTATCGTACGGACCCACGAACTATGCAGACTTTGATTTCTCAATGGTACGAATACGTAGGCACAACAACACTTCTCAACTTTAAAACACGCTCAACACGGTTCTTTCCCAAATCTTCACTCACATCTTACATTTGGAGACTCCGTTGGGGAGGTATTCGTGATTCCTATTGTGTAACGCCTCGTGCGCACACACGAAGAACTCGGCAAGAGTGGAGAAAACACCCCATTTTAGATTAGCATTCTGAAATATGTCATTATTTAATCTCCTATTATTACATGAAATGGCATGGTGCATATTACTAAATCTTAATTGAAAAATAGTATATACTTTTTATTTCAAAGGTTAGTCGAAATATGACCTCAACATCCATTTTCATAAAATACATTAAATACACCTCATGTGATATAATGCTTATACTGGTTCATAAATATTACAGACAATTAGTGATAGCTATAATGATTTCTCATTAACAAGCTGAGAAATATGAAACATGTATATACAATAAATTGAGTTAACTCTAGCTGAGGCGCATTGATTTGACAAAAACTTTTGGAGATATGCATTGATACATGATCATATTAAATAAATATATTTGTACTCTTTTGTCAAATAAAGGTCTGGATCCATTCTTTCAAGAAATTATTTTTAAATTTTAAGTCGCATTACACTGTGTACTTTATTTTTTATCCACACGAAAATCAGACTCGCTTTTAGATGCATATAGGACATAGATTCATATATTCTCAAACTTTTGAAATAATATTGATGGGACTACAAGTTATATTAATATATCAAGAGAGTTGTCAGAACATAAACAAATACACACACTACCATTCATTCAGGTCAACCCATCCTTCGGCATTATAATATCCGGCGTCGCAACTATTTTTTCCAATGTCACAAGATCCGACATTTTGGCATTATAAATGTTCGAATGTCTATGTACGTACATAAACCACACACAAAATCTGGTGTTTTGTCTTATACCTGCTCAAATGTTTGGTCATATCTACTGATGCCATGATTAATTTAGAGTCGGATTGTGGACTCGGGAAGGATATTTATTAATTAATGTGTAAATTAATTAAATGAGAGTCGGATCACAGACTCAGTTTAGTATGAATTAATTAATGTGTAAATTAATTAACTAGGAGTCGGACCACAAACTCGGATCGGTATTAAATTAATAGGTGTGTTAATTAATTTAATTAGAGTTGGACGATAGACTCAGATCGGTATTAAATTAATAGGTGTGTTAGTTAATTTAATTAGAGTCGGACCATAGCGAGAGGAGATTGAGGTCGAAGGTAATTCCACTTGTACGAGTTCAGTGAGAGCATCATAATATGGTGGAGTCCACTTGAGAGTGCGAGGCCGTTATGCGCGAAAAATACCCAAATTTATTTTCACAAGATACACCCTATTTTCTGATTTTCGAGACGAAATTCCATTACCAAAATCGCTGCTACTCTGACACAGTTGGGTTGTGCAAAAAATAAAAATAAAAAACGAACCTTACAACCTCCGAGCCACCTTGAGGAATTTTAAAATGCGAAAAAATACTAATCAGAGCATTCTCTGAGAAGCAAGCTGAACAAAATTTATACCCGATGCACCTCGTGATGACCAATCGTTGGCCGATCCACTATTCTAGAGTTCAAACCACAATCAAACCTTGTGAACCCACGATCAACATTGTATGAACCATGAACTATCTCAGAACATCCTCCGTTGTTTTTTAATATCCTCGACCGCCAAACAGGTATTTCGAACAATCTGTTTGAATCTCCGAATAGGTATTCCGAACAACTAACCTCCAAGAAGGCTTAATGCTCGAAACAGATAACTCCGACCAACCTCGTGAACAACCTTCAAATAATAACAGTTTCCTTCGAGGAGGTTTGACCCCCGAGCAATCTGATCCCCGATGACGTTTATCCCGATCAACCACGAACACCAGGCCCGTCTAAACCACCCACCGGCCAAAGAGGGACTTTACCTCGGCGCACCATCCCCTGTTAACTTCGTGAGTTGCAACAGTACAAAAATGTATGTTTAGCCTTTTGTTTTCTAAGTTCCAAGATAGGAATTGAGTTTCCTTTTTTTTTTTTTTTTGAAAAGTGTAAAGAAAGTTGTATGGTAGCTCGGGGGTATTCCCTTCTAAAAACAGGCCGAGTATAGTGGCACTGAACCACATGAAACACGTTCAAAATTATGCACAATATTATTTGTATGTCATTCGGACATGTTGACAATAAACACTTATTAAAATTCATTAGTATGTGAGATTGAAAAAAAATATGCCAAATAATGAATATTGCTTATTTTATTTAATTTCGGAGGTTATGGTATTTAATTTTTGCGCATTTTATTTATACACCCTGAAAAATACTATTCAAAATATATATATCCTCGCACGAATTTGAATTGCTCGAGTAGAAAAACATCTATTTTTGGAAAAATCATATATGCCTCGGCATTTCGTAACTATTTTATGTTGTCTTGAGAGGACTATTTTAAGTTCTAGTACGAGCATGTACTCGCAACCATGTCAAAATGACATCCTTCGAACAAACATATCAAAGATGATATTTTTTGTATGACCTTGGCAAAATAATATTTTTGCTAAAACTTGGCAATTTGCTCAATCATGGTACCTCGAGTAGCCTCAGTCATTGTACCTCGAGAAACCTCATCAGTGGTAACTCGAGCAGCCTCATCTATGATACCTCGAGCAGCCTCAGTCATTGTACCTCGAGCAGCCTCATCCGTGGTACCATGAGCAGCCTCATTCGTAGTTGCTCGAAACAACTTCCTGAGCAACCTTTCGCGCTACCTTGTATTCGATTTATGCTGAAATATGATTTATTCACATTGTGATTTTAGTTACATGAAAATTCAAAATTGGTGTTTATTATTCACCTCAAGGTGACTCAGCATGCTTACTGACTAAATTATCTGAATATGATTTAAATTAATCCCAAAACTTTTGAGTTTTCTAAAAAATAGTGGAGGCATGAGATAAATAGCTCACCACATGATATATCTACACTATATCAATTGCATAGTGTATCATATCAAAATTGCACCATGAAAATGCATAGAATAATACGCTTTATGATTCTTCGAAGCATGATTATGAGTTTATTTTGTTCTATTGACTTAAAAAAATAAATAAAAGGGGGCAAGATATACCCCACGTGATTATATACCACATTATAACATGCCTTATGAGTGACTAATGGGTTTTTGTGCCAGAATCCGAGATGATTTCTTACCCTTACAGATATTGAACGCATGTGATCAAATCGAGCTTCAGCAATTACATCAGGCCTTACAGATAGGGGTGACAATTCGGATTAATCATGTCATTTTCGGGTCGCGTTGATTTTTATTTTAGTATAAGTTTTGGGTACTCCTAAATCTATACAAGCTAATCTGGTCATGTTCGGGTCATTTTGGGTTATTAACGTAAACGGGTTATCGGGTCAAAAATTGTCAGCTCTACTTACAGATGTCAAAGTCAAACGCTCATGAGATTTTTTGTTAAATTGGGGGAAAATACCCCGAGAAATGTATTTAAACGCTTTCAATTCTTAGAGGTAGTAACCAGTAGTTTATTTTTTCTTTACTTTACTTTATCTTGAGATAAAAGAAAAAGTAAAGTAAAGAGTAGGAAAAGTACTATGTAGTGTACCACATGTAGTTAGACGTAAACACAGGTGAAAAGCATGCTCAGATACGGTCCTAGAATGGCCATCGTTGATAAAGCGTCCCCAAAGAAACATCAGAGTTGTTCAGCATAGCCACCGGATGGATCATATATACCACTATCTACATGACATTATTGTTAGCAAAGCGACAAGGGGCAAGTAAATTTGCTCGCAAAACCTGGAGCATGGATATAGAGTTCGCATACAAATCTTACCAGTATTGTGGTAAGTCACCCATGGAGGTGCATTATAGTTTTCACAAACCTTAACAGTATTGTGGTAATTCGCCCACTGAAGTGCATTATAGTTTTCATAAACCTTACCAATATTATGGTAAGTCGCCCATAGAGGTGCATTATAGTTCACACAAACCTTACCAATATCGTGGTAAGTCGCCCACAAAGGTACATTATAGTTCACACAAACCTTACCAATATCATGGCAATTCACCCACAGGGGTTCATTATCTAGTATTGTGGTAAGTTGCCCACAGAGGTGAATTATAGTTCACACAAACCTTACCAATATTGTGGTAAGTCTCCCACATAGGTGCATTATAGTTTTCACAATCCTTACCAGTATTGTGGTAAGTCGTCCACATAGGTGTATTATAGTTTTCACAAACCTTTCCATTATTGTGGTAAGTCGCCCAAAGTGGTGCATTACAGTTCTCATAAAGTCCTACATTACTAGGCCCTTTGACCATCGGATATGGGAGATTTAAGTCCTACATTACTAGGCCCCCATAACCATCAGATATGGAATATTTAAGTCCTACATTACTAGGCCCGCCTGACCCTCAGATATGGGAGATTTAAGTCCTACATTACTAGGCCTGCCGGACCCTCAGATATGTGAGATTTAAGCCCTACATTATTAGGCCCACCTGACCGTCGAATATGGGAGATTTAAGTCCTACATTACTAGGCCCGCTTAACCTTTGGATATGGGAGATTTAAGTCCTACATTACTAGGCCCGTCTGACCCATGATTATGGGAGATTTTAAAGTCCTATGTTTAATAAGCACCGAAGTCCTATACTACTGGGTACACATGACCCTCTTAAGGGAGACTAAAATCCCTATATTACCAAGCATAAGTCTAATTTATGGGAGACTAAAATCCTAAAGTACTAGGCACGCTTAAAGACCCTGATTTTCAGGCAAGCTTAAAGTCGTAAAAGGATATTTATGGTTGCTAAACTAAATAAAATTGGGCACACTTACAAAATATGTTGGTTTAAAAACTCAAGTTCACTCGAAGCACTTATGGTTGCTCGACCAATTACTCTCGAGAGGTTCTGATCTTATGATTTCAAAAGATACACTATACTTAGATAACCACCAATTGGTTGCTCAGGCCAGTACATCGTGCAATTTTGTTGTCCAAAATCTTTAAAACCACAATAAAATTGTGGAGACATGATCATTCGGGAGGAAAGGGGGAAACACCCAAAATACTCCTCCAAAATGAAAAGCAGAGGCAACAAAGATAGCCCTCCAAACTACATACAGATGATATATATGCATATACATGCATGATAAACCGACCAAATATGGTCATATGATGATTAGTTAGTTGAAACATGCTAGACAATTATTTCTCACACACACTTAACATGTCTTAGTTAAAGCATCAACACACCAACTATGCATGCGAGGGGGCAAATATAGAGTGGGGTTAAATAAATTAACCTCACAGATTTGATCAAATATATATTTATGATTTATGAAGTTTTACTACGATCCGGACCCTACACGGGCTGAGATATTATTACGTGCAATTTAATATATTGTGTATACTCCGCGTTAGATAAATTAAACTAGACAATACTCTAGTAATGATTTAATTTGTTCATTTAAATATGCCACCGCATATATTGTGACAAACACCACACCAAAAACAGCAAATTGGCACACCCTGATATTAAAAATCTGGCACAGTTTAAACTGTACCAGATTTTGGCGCTGTTTAATAGAAATCTGGGACACTTTAAAACAGTGCCAAAATTTAGCACTATTTTAAAGTGTGCCAAAATTGAGTACACTTACTAAAATATAAAAGCCCTAGAAAAATTCACAATACTCCCCTTTTGTTGTGTCCCGCTCAATCTTCCCGCTCCTCGTTTAGCTCTCCCTCTTCCCCCGAAAACCTTCATCAACGCCCTCTCTTCAGTCCGGCGTCGCTCCTCCTATATCAATCTGGCACCCTCTCTCTTCAGTCCGCACTCAAGGTTTCTTCTTATTTTTTCCATTTTGTTTCCTTTGTTTGATGTCACCGAAATGTTAAAAATATGTTGGTTTTTGATGCCGATAAAAACCAACCTGAGATGGGTAGCGTGGTGCTCCGTGGAGACCTGATCGAGATGTGGCCGCTAGGTAGCATGGTGACACAAGGATGCCAAGCCTCCGTGGCTGCCATTTGGTCCCACAAGGACGACCCTCACACTATCCACTACTGTAGCCCCGCAAATCTCCATTCCATTCGCAAGGTTAATTACAAAAAACTTAATCTAAACATAAATTTGTGGATTTCCTATTTATCTTTTACTCTGATGAACAAATAGTGATTTCTAAGTTGATGAAAAAATAAGATGGGTAGAATGAAGAAAAAGAAATTAAGGAGTTGAGCTTGAACTTTCTCAAAATTGATTTAACTGTTCTTTGATTGATAAGAGTTACGCCTGAGATGGGTATACAATAGATTCACCATGAAATGTTTGTCAAAATGCCAAAATCAGTTTTTTTTTTCATGGGTCATGTAACAATTTTCATGATTTAATATATGGGTGGCTGATAAATTTTCATGTTTATTATACTTTGATAACAATTTTGTACTTTGATTAAGTTTTGAATATGTTATGTTTGTTTTTTTGGTGATTGAGAACACTTCACTAAAATATAAATATCCTAAAAAAATTAATCCCCTCAATGATTTTTGTTCTCCCGCTCTCTCTCTTCTCTCAAAATCGCCTCCCTCTCTCTCTCTCTCTCTCTCTCTCTCAAAATAATCAAAGGATAAAGTTGGACATTTTAAACTCCGGTGTAATACCTAATTACTTATAATCTAAATTGGGTGGCAAACTTCAATTTAACTACATTTTTATCCTATTTTTATAAAGAAGTCTAATACCTAATTGTTCATTTTCTATTATAGATAGATTTTACATAATTGAACATGTATCACCCATGATAATGGGTTATTTTTGAATTCACCTCTGTAGATGCTATTGATTGTATTTGTATTTTGTAATTGGAAAAGAGAAAATGAATGAAATCATTATAATATTGGTGAATCATTTGTTATATGACCATTCATCATATTCTTACTGTGCAAATATTATATAAAAGAAGGATAATACGCAAATTAATATTAGAAATTTCAAATTGAACAATATAGTTGGATTTATTCCGTGAGTCATAGTTCGAGCATGTAGATTATGGTAGTTTGTGCAAAAAACCATTTGTTTTTCATATTTGGCTCCATCCTTAATACACATGTTTTTCATTTACGGGTATTTGACAGGGAGTTACTGCTTGTGTGGTCGTTTTTCATTCATTTTGAAACAACGTGGACGTTCAAGTTACAACATTGAATTGATACGAATAAGAGGTAATTATAATTCTTAATTATTGATTTATATCATTAGTTTTTGTACATGTGGTTTATAGCGGTGCTATGAAGTTGACGGGGGGCCAATTGAAAACTTGAATTGATTTGTAGTGGTGATAGGAAGTTGAGGGTGAGCCAATTGAAAATCGGGATTGCCAATTGGTTGTTGTTGTATATTTTTAGATTAATATAAGATAATATTTGTTTACTAGTTTGTGTGAATTTTAGTTAGATTATTGATATGTTCGTTTGTGTTGATTAATTCATGTACTTTTCAAGTAGTTCATGCCATTCAAGTTAGAATTATGGATTGTCTATACTTGCTTGTGTGAGTTTACTACTAAAAAAAGTTCGTTATTACGGATAGTTCCTACAAAGGATCAGACTAATGACATATACAATACTTGAATTCTCGGTGTAGATTATGCATAGTTAGTTCTCATCCTTCAGAGACTACGAGTATAATAAGAGCATCCATCAACAAAAGGATCACCCTCGTTCCAAGTTCGAAGTACCATTTGTACAAATAAGAATTCCCTTCGCTACATGATTTCTTTTTCATATAGATAGATATAAGATATATGGGGCAATTACATTTTATGCTACCTAGGGCTATACTCATATTAATCCTCCCATTCAACTACTTTGACCATTTTCGAACACCTCATAGCGTTTTCAGGGCGTCCATAGTTTCGATCATTTCTGTATGGTTTGATTTCTTGTGCACCCCCCCTTCCAATGGGTTTCGAAGATAAAAATCCTTTATTGGCCCTTAAATTGACCCACATGATGAAAAAAAGTAAAAGGTCCCGAGAAGAAAATGAACATATTTAACCGTTGTACATTGCTAACATCAGGAAATGGAATAATCAAGAATCTCAAGAGCGTTTCCGCCTTAGAGGGAAGCATACGCACGAGTGGTGGTGGATGAAGCGAAAGCGAGAATGTTGGCTTGAGTAACGCAAACATTGATGAGAATCCATGCCCCGAAAACTAATTTAAGGGAAGTTTTAGGCGATGAGAGGTCTTGGGAATGTGTTTTATTCAATTACTTGGTGTTTGTTTGATTATGCCTAATTTGAGGAGCTGGTTGTTTCCGTGTTTCTTTGAGGCATATCATTCCCTCAAATTTTGTGATAACTATGGTGTGTGTGTAGTTTTGTCCCCCAACCCAATAGCCCCATTTCTTCCTTTTCACTTCTTCGAGTCTTTTTTCCATTTTGTATATATATATATATATATATATGCTAGGGTCTAAACATAACTTAGAAACATTCGCACCATATCCTCAATGTATCTTCAATGTAACCTGTGAGGTTGCGTTTTATGCAATTAGTTGTTCTTATTGATATATAAATTGTAGATTTAACATTTACATATATAACTTTTTTGAGTTGTGTATATATATATATATATATATATATATATATATATATATATATATATATATATATATATATATATATATATATATATATATATATATATGCTAGGGTCTAAAAATAACTTAGAAACATTCGCACCATATCCTCAATGTATCTTCAATGTAACCTGTGAGGTTGCGTTTTATGCAATTAGTTGTTCTTATTGATATATAAATTGTAGATTTATCATTTACATATATAACTTTTTTGAGTTGCGTATCTACGCGACTTGCTAGGTTTTTGACACATATTTACTCGTGGTATCGTTCAGGTAATAGATATAGACCTTCCACTTAAATTCCCTTATTCTAGCCGGCACACACTACTCATCTTTTCCTCTCAAGACTTCTTGCTTCAAAGTATTAAAATACATAATAGAAATTTGGCATATGATGTCAAGTTGGCACAGAGTATTAAAATATATAGTGTGGGATGTTTTAAGGTCATCGAAATCGCTTTAGAGATGGATGACTTTGTGATAATGTGGAGATATAAATTGGTGGGATGTGTTTCGAGGAAAATTTGTTAGTTATAGGTACCCACTCTTACGATGTGATCTTGGGATGGACTGGTTAGTTAGGTATGAGGATCATATCTTGGGATGGACTAGTTAGTTACGATGTGATCTTGTGTGTTGTCTCAACGTTAATCAGAGGGAGAGATTGTTTCAGTGGATATTGTGTACTCCATGCTATTAGATCAAGTTACACTATGCAATTGTTTGAACTTATAGAGTTTGAAGTTGGTTGGAATTATTTTTTCCCTCGTCATCTTCTCTTTGACAAGATGAACAAATATGGCCATTTCCATAACATTTGCACTAGAGCTTTGATTTGAAGGTCCATTATTTGATCGACCCAATATTTTATTGAGTAATACCTACATTGCTTCTAGAACAATTATGTTGTATTTATCTACACCCGTGTATGTGTCTCTAATTAATCCATTTTAGTTTATCCAGAAGATATATGTTATAAAACATATGTAACTGTTATAACAGTTATATTTGTTATATTAGATATAACTGTTATAATAGTTATGCATGTTTTAACACATATCATTGTTATAACAGTTATATCTATTATAACATATATAATAGATATATCTGTTATATGTTATAACAACTGCTTATGCCAAATGCTTTATCGAAATTCTGATAAACTCCTATAGGGATCAACATTTTTTTTTAAATCATGAAGAGAATTTGGATCTTACTTTAGTGACTTGATGCAGGTAGCAACTCTTGTAAGTATGATTTCTAGATCATCAAAAGACATTGATCCAGACTCGACAAAGAAGTTGAAAAGGTTGGACGGGCATGCTGTGCCCGTAGGCGAAGACAGAGCTGAGGTTGATGCTGAAGGATCACCTCATGAGGGCTCACAGAGGTCTGTATGGTGTACTATACCTTTCAATATTAATTAAATGAATTCCTATTTCTAAAACTAGAGAAAAATACTAATTCTCATCTGGTTTAGGTCTTTGTACTTCTTAAAGTCTCAAATTTGTAAATACATATATCAATTTTGAGTTTTAGTAAATGGATTGACATCCTATGATATAATCCTGACATGAATTATGAGATTTTGTTTGTCAATTTACTACTTTGGGATTCCAAGAAATTATGAAAACTTGAATCAATTGCTTACTTTATGGAATTCAGTTGGTATAATTCTTTGGTTTAAAAAATGTTATGTTGTGTCTCACACATTGAAGTTTCAATGTGTGAGAGACAACATTGACATCTAAAGGCCATTAGAACTCCAACTTTCTGATCCAAAGCATCAACTGCAATGCATTTAGATAGAGCTTTCCAAATAAAAATTGACATTTTGGGGGGATCTTTGGGTGCCAAATAGAATTGAAAGTTATAGAAGCAAGTTTATACTTTATATTTACCTCATAAGTTGAAGCAAAGGTAAAATGACCGTTGTAAGATGGTTTCCAAACTAAAGAGTCTTCAATATAGTCTGTATTTTCTTCCAAATTTGCGAATGCTCACCAAATCAATCACAACTTTAGAAAACCCAAAGTCTGTGATCTTTTTGATGAGGAAAAACCAAGATAATCTGTCGTAGGCCTTTTCCATGTCCAAAGTGCCACATTTTCTTCTCTATTTTTTGTTAGTTCATTTTATGAAGGATTTCTTTGGCTATTAAGAAATTTTCAGCTATGCCCCAATCTCTTAGAAAACTAGACAAATGGAATGAAATGATTCTGGGTAGGAGGGTAGCCAACCTATTTCGTAATAATTTGGAAATGAACTTATTCATGAAGGTGCAAAAATTTATTGGCCTTAGGCTAGGACAATTGATAATTGATTTCTTTTTAGGTATTAATACACCTATTATTCTAGACCAACTTACTAGGAAGCAAGCACAACCAAAGAAACTCCGTACTATCAATATAAAGTCTACTTGAATTATGTCCCATGAAGTAGTGTAAAATACCCCAGAAAATCCACCTACACTAGCAACATTGGAGCCATTTAACTCCCACACATTACCTTTTTTCTCTTGTATTGTAGGTATAACTGAACTATTATTCTCCTCTGAAGCAATCAATTTGGGAATATGATTCAGTTAGTTTTCTTCTATGTTAGTACAAGAGTCATGTCAGCAAACTATTCGTTATTATGATCTTAAGAAACTTCTTTAGCCTATTCAAAATGTTGCAAGAAAGTTCAAATAAGAGGTTAACTAACCTTATATTGATTCTTCTCATTTTTGTTTTCATGATCTCTTCTAATAGCATATTCTGGTTGCAGATAATGTTGTGTGTGTAAACGTTAAAGAGGAAAACCTCCCGCGCTGCGCGTCGCCCCTATTTCCTGCAGCAGAGGACCTCATTCAGCCCGTGTCTCTCCTCCCTTGCATTGCCCCTAGCAGAGGTAAACTTATTTTTGTTTTGTTTTTTCAGTTCGATTTTTATTTTGTATGTATTGTTCGTTTGACTTTGATGTATTTTTACAAACTTTAAAATACAATATCAATTTATAACTGTTTTTGTAACTTTATAACTGTTAGTACTTATATGCATTCAATATGAATTTCTAACAGTTATAAATTTAATATGATTTCGATGTGAATTCAATATTGTTTTGTAAATGTACAACTGTTGTAGGTACTATATCTACGTGAATTCATTATAACTTTGGTATTGAATATTGTAAGTTAAAACATGTATTAAATATTGTTAAGGTATATTGTTAACTAACAGTTTCAATATACCTTATATGAATAGTTAACAATATTCAATACATTATATATTCAATACCTTATACAATATCCAATATATAGTATTGATATGAATAGTTAACAATATTCAATATGAATGTTCATACTGTATATTGAATATTCAATACCTTATACATTCAATATGAATAGTTAACAATATTCAATACCTTATAGCTTATATATTCAATACCTTATACCTTATTGAATGTTCTATATATTGTAACTATGTGAATTCATATTGAATTTTCTATGTATTGTAACTGTTAACTATATATGGAAATTCATATTGAATGTTTATAATGAAGTCTCGATTGGTATTTAATATATAAGGTATTGGCCAAATGACTACTGTTCGCCACAACATCATTTGCTAATATAAATGTTATTTCCATAATGTTGATATATGTTTTCCTTATGTAGATTGTATCGTAGATACGCTAGATATTCAATACCTTATGCCATAATTTGATAATATCTAAATTAAGATTAAAAAAAAGTCGTTAAAGGGTGAAATCCTAAACCAGCCCCCAAACGGCCTCGTAAGAGGCACAAACACCTCGCACGGGACCAATGTAACTTGTACGAACTCACTGCGTAGTCTCGGGTCTCCCTGTTTGAGAATATGATGATAATTTCAAAATATGTAGATTAGGCTTGAAAACAAGCCCTTAAAGGGTAAAAACCCAAATCAGCCCCCAAACGACCCCTTAAGAGGCACGAACACCTCGCGCGGGACCAATATAACTTGTACAAACTGACAACGTAGTCGTGGGTTTTCCAGTTTGAAAATATGATGATAATTTCAAAATATGTAGATTAGGCTTGAAAACAAGCCCTTAAAGGGTGAAAACCCAAACCAGCCCCCAAATGACCCCGTAAGAGGCATGAACACCTCGCACGGGACCAATGTAACTTGTATGAACTGACCGTGTAGTTCCAAGTCTCCCGATTTGAGAACATGATGATAATTTAAAAATATATAGATTAGGCTTGAAAACAAGCCTTAAAGGGTGAAAACCCAAACCAACCCCAGACGACCCCATAAGAGGTACGAACACCTCGCACGAGATAATGTAATTCGTACGAACTGATTGCGTAGTACCATGTCTCCCAGTTTGAGAATATGATGATTATTTCAAAATACGTATATTAGGCTTGAAAACAAGCCGTTCGAGGGTGAAAACCCAAACAAGCCCCCAAACGGCCCCATAAGAGGTACGAACACCTCGCACGGGACCAATGTAACTTGTACAAACTGATCGCGTAGTCGCGGGTCTCCCGATTTGAAAATATGATGATAATTTCAAAATATATAGATTAGGCTTGAAAACAAGCTCTTAAAGGGTGAAAACCCAAACCAGCCCCCAAATGACCCGTAAAAGGCACGAACACCTCGCACGGGACCAATGTAACTTGTAGGAACTGACCGCGTAGTCTTGGGTCTCCCGGTTTGAGAATATGACGATAATTTAAAAATATATAGATTAGGCTTAAAAACAATCCCTTAAAGGGTGAAAACCCAAACCAGCCCCAAATGGCCCCGTAAGAGGCACGAACACCTCGCACGGGATAATGTAACTCATATGAACTGACTGCGTAGTCCCGGGTCTTCCGGTTTGATAATATGATGATTATTTCAAAATACGTAGATTAGGCTTAAAAATAAGCCGTTCGAGGGTGAAAACCCAAACCAGCCCCCAAACGGCTTCGTAAGAGGTACGAACACCTCGCACAGGACCAATGTAACTCGTACGAACTGACCGCGTATTCTCGGGTCTCCCGGTTTGAGAATATGACGTTAATTTCAAAATATGTAGATTAGGCTTGAAAACAAGCCGTTCGAGGGTGAAAACCCAAACCATCCCCCATACGGCCCCGTAAGAGGCACGAACACATCGCACGGGACCAATGTAACTCGTACGAACTGACCGTGTAGTCCCGGGTCTCCTAGTTTGAGAATATGATGATAATTTCAATATACATAGATTAGGTTTGAAAACAAGTCGTTCGAGGGTGAAAACCCAAACCAGCCCTCATACGACCCCGTAAGAGGCACGAACACCTTGCACGGGGCCAATGTAACTCGTACGCACTGACCAGGGAGTCATAACTTGCGTAAGATTTTCAATTTTAGAATATAATAATAATTGCAACTCCTATATGTAATTTTTTTAGCTTGAGTAATTTTTTTTTGTAAATTACTGGGTTACTAATATCTTCTCTTTTTTGTATCCTATTTGTTTTGCAGGATAACATTTTATCGTTGACATTTATTCACGTGGAACACACGAAGAACTCAATGGTTTACAACAAGGTGGTTATTCATGATTCTATTTTTTTGTGTTATGGTCGTGCGGGATTTTGTAGTTTTATTGTTAACTTTTATAGTCGTGCGGGCGTTTGTAAGTTAATTGTTATATTTTGTGGTTGTGCGGGCTTTATGTTAGGCAAGTTTTGTATTAGCATGTTTTGGAATGTCCAGAAAATGAGGAAACTCTGCCCAATTTTTTTTTGGTCTGTGAACTGTTAAAGACTTGTAATATTTTGAAGTTTGTATGTACATTAGTTTATCAACAACGTGCAATATTTTCAATTTGTGAATTTTTGTGCTTTCAAATAATTAATTTTTTTTTCTTTTTATAAAAAATTTGGCATAGTTCAAAACCGTGCCAAAAGTGTATGAAATTTTGGCACGATTTTGAACTGTGCCAAAAGTTTTTCAAACTGTGCTCAATCTGGCACAGTTAAAAACTGTGCCAAAAGTGTGACAGAAATATCAAATTCTGGTATGGTTTAAAAGTGTTCCAGAAGTGTTCATGTTTGGCCAAATCTGACACACTTTTAAACCGTGCCAGAAAAAATGACGATTTTGAAACACCTGATTCTGGCACAGTTCAAAATCGTGCCATATTTAATCTGGCATAGTTATAAACCGTGGCAGATTCCTGTTTTTGGTGTAGTGAAGTGGCACCATAAATATTGGGCACTTGGTTCCACAGATTACATGACATGTCTCAAGCCCACTTGAGGCACTTTTTCTATAAAAGAGGGATTCCCCCCTTATTTGATGGATGATGGTCTTGGGAGCAAAGTAAGGAGAGGAAACCTAACTCTTCTCCCCCACGCAACTCTTGAGCTCCGTCACGGGTTTGATAGTGATGCGCTGATTTTCATAGTTTCATTACGGTGTATGGGCGTTTGGAGACGGTTAGTCGGATTTGGCACCCCCCGCACACCAAAATCACCAAAAATCGAGTTTTTTTGGTGTATCGTATGGATCCACGAACTACGCAGATTTTAATTCCACAACGAGAAAGATACATAAGCGCAACAACGTTGCTCAACTCTAAAACACGCTCAATATGGTGCTTTCCTAAATCCGTACTCACATCTTACATAATGTACCTCTCAATACAAAATATAGAATACCCTATCTTGCAACCTACAAAATAAAAGAAATTTATGAATCACACATTATACATTACAAATCCGGTGTCAAGCATAAAAATAATTAAACATATATATACCAAAAAAATACAAATCCACGAAACCCAAACCCACGAAATCCAAAACCCATTAAACCCCAAAATTTCCAAAACCTAACTTTGAAATGGAGCACCGACGGTGAGAAAGAGAGACGGGAGTGCGAATTTATAAGGGTTTGTGATAGTGGGTGAGTTTGTGTCCATGAAGTGAGGGGAAAGAGGAGTGAAGTGAGAGAAAATCTAGAGTCAAAAGAAAATATGGAGAAATAAAAAGCAAAAAAGTATGGGGGAAACAAAAAACAAATGAAAATTTTGAAATTAATGAAGGGATATGATCTTGACCCTTAATTTTGTAAAAATGTGTAAGGAGGTAGCAACAATCTTCACCGTTAAAATGTGCAAACAATTGAAAAACTTCCCTTTCATATATATATATATATATATATATATATATATATATAGGATGGTATTACTGTTCTAAAAAAATTAATGGTTGAGATTTATTATCATACTCCAATCTAAACGTTTCATGTTGTGCCATATCATAAGTACGGATTATTTCAATGAATTTGTTTCAAATGTCTTTCATAATGAATACCTCTGTACATAACGTCATCCTAACACTGATCCTACCTACTAAGTACAAAAGCCTCAAAAGTAAAAAAAAGGGTTCCATAATTAATTTGTTTGAATTTCAAAATAAAGGCAAAATCTCTTTATCTTCCATACCTCCACCTCTCATATTCCCAAGCAATTGTAATTATTTTTGTGTCTCTCTCTTCTTCACATTCTCAGTTCTATAACGCATCCTTACGTCTCTTACACAACCTCAAAGGGTTTTAATAAGGGGTTCAAACATGGGGTAAAAAATCGTGATTTAAACGTTTTACTTTGATATTAGTTTTGTATTTGTTATTTATTCCCTTTTTAACTGAGATTTTGTTTGTTATTCATTTTCCAAGTGTCCTCATCATGAGGAATAGGTACCCTATATTAGCGACTTGTAATTATGAGAATGATGCATTACGGTGTGCTATTGGTAGTAAGTCCTTGGTGTTATAATTTCACAATTTTGTTTTTTTTCACCCATTATTTTATCAACTCTTCTTCCTTTGTGGTTTGAATCATACATCGTTGTCAAAAATTGTATTTTAAAAATACAAGTGGGAACTTTTTGCTAAAAAGAAAAAAAAGGAGATACCCTCTTTTCCCAAAATTTTGGCTAAAAATGAGGGAAATGATAACCCACTACCACCTACTACCTTTTTTATATTCCCACTCATTTAACCACTTGGGAACCAACTTATATCAAGATCATCCGGCCAAAAAATCAGTAGAGAGTTTTAGAGAGCAAGTTATAAGCTTGAGTATAGTTTTGAGAAAGAAAAACAAAACAGCTAGATTTTGTTTTTTGATTGCTGTGAGCTTAAAACAAAACCCATAAAAATCTCTTCCTCTCTCCATCTTAGACTGAAAATATTTTCTTCATGAAAATATTTATTTACCAAAATAATTTTAGAATAGTTTGTTCCCCCAAACTGAAATTTCGGATATTGAGCAATCAATTTGGAATGTGTGTTTGAAGACATATAACCACGGTGCATGGTTATATGATACAAATGTGATTCTGGGCTTGTTTTATCCTGGGGACGGCATGACTGAATACTACCTTCACAAAGAGGGTAGAGTCGTGAAACGTCTTAAAGAGAGCGACCTAGTTCGCGACTCAACCCAAGAATCGTCTACGACGAATTTTTAAACAATTGAGGTAATATTGTTTATTTTTATTGTGCAGTATTTATTTGAACTTTAACGCTTGCTGTTCATATTTTGCGATAATCATATGAGGTAATAATTTAATTTTGAGCAATAGACTTAAAATTAATTTATGATTTTATTTTTTGAATTCTCCATAAAACTCTTTGGTGTGATTTTTTAATCACAATAAATAAAATGTACCAAAAATTTTAAGACGTTTTATGTCTACCATGGAGACCGAAAAATAAATCTTATAAGCATATATGATTATTTTTATGACATCGAAATGAAAAAAGGCCAACTAAGTTTCTATGTGTAGAAATTATAAATTTGACCTTTTATCTTTAGAAATGACCGTTTAGCCCCCGAACTTCCTAAATATTATATTTTGTGAAGTAGATACATAAATTTCAGTATTTTTGGTCAATTCGGAATCGATCAATAATTTTGTGAGAAATTTGAATTTGAACAAAAATGAACCCCTTCATGGTAAACTTTTAAATCGTTCAATCCTATTTTTATAGTTATGAATGTGAAATATTATTTCACATAAGATGTTATTGTTGGAAATGGAATTGTATACTGTTTGTGGACAATTCATTTTGACCCACTTGTGGTTAAGAAAACAAATTAAAAGTTGTTATATGGAATCAAATTAAAATTTTGATATTTGGAAACAAATGAAAATTTGTTATATGGAATAAAATTAAAAAATTTGATATTTGGATTAAAAATTTGATATTTGGAAACAAATGAAAATTTGTTATATGAAAAATAAATGTGAACATGTGTTATATGGATTCGAAGGGTAAGTTATAAACATTTGCGTCTTGCGCTATGTTTACTACAAAAGAAATTTGTTCAAATATTTTTTTAAGTATTTATGTGATAGTGTAGTTGATATTTTTCAACCACACTAAAGTGATTGATGATGAAAAAAAAAACACTGAAATTTTTGTTATGAATTTTGTTGGAATATCATCTCAGTTTTTTGATGATATATAGATTAAAATTTCTTGAATTTTTGCATGCATGTAGTATGTTGAGATTACAAATTTTGGGCTTTGGAATTTCTGAAAAAATATTTGTATATATTTTATTATGATTTTTACAAATGAGATGCACAATGCTGAATTTTTTGGACAGCTTGTAGTAAAACAAGTTTATCTTCACTTGTACTTAATATTTTTGAGTGATTCCAATTCTGTATAAGACTATACTCATAAAGGATGAATTCTGAAAAATTTCATAAATTTTCAATAAGCTGTTTAGTCGTGGTGAAATTTCAAACTTGAAGTTTTTCTGTTTGAACAAATATTTTGGACAACATTTTTTTTTTAAATGTATCATGTCGTGTTCCCAATGGATTCAAAATATTTTGAAGCCTTTATAAATTTATTTTTCAAGGATTTATGAAGTACTTTGAAAAATTTGGACTCAAATTTATGGAAGATGAATTTCATAGAAATTGTATAATGACTTGTACAATATTTGAGTTCGGAGTGAAACCGCTAGAATTTTATATGAATAATTCTTTGTATTATTCATTTATATGAGTTGAAAAATGTATATAATAAAATTGAATTCTACTATGTTAGAATCAATTTGGTGTACTTCATACGCGTGTAGAAATAATTTAGTTGGATGAAATTATTTTGACCGTATGCTTTGATTTGGAATCGAGGTTTAAACTCTAATGCGAAGTATTATTGTATACATTGTGGAAAACTTGTATATTATAATTTTTTATGAAATAGATTGTATAATCTATATTTGACTTTCAGACACTCGAAAATCTGAATTTATAACTAAAACAAATGAACATGTATTTTTTGATTCGGCTATACATGATGACATTAAGCATGTATTTATTTAAGAAATAAGATTAATTCTTATTTAATGTTGAAACTCTATAAGTTTAGATTCCATTTTATGAATTGATTATATAGTGGGGGCACATTATATGTTGCTTCTCAATACTATACCTAGAGAATAGTGGGGGCACTCAATCGAGTACCTCTCAACTATAATTAGAGAACATTCAATAGAATCTGAAACTTTGGTGTTCAAGAGAACTCTTATTTTTTTTTGAGTTATGAGTTAAAAATAAAAACTTGCTTACATTATTGAAAAGGATTCGAAAAATCCTTATAGAAGTCATGTCATAAATGATTGATTGAATTCCTTGGAATAAACTAGAAATTAGTTTATTATTGGCTTATCTTATAACTTTAAGATAATAAGGTGTATACACACCATTTGAAGGAATATTGAGACAATTATCATATATGAATATAAGCTTTGTTTAATAGCCGAAATTCATCAATATAACTTAGTTATACATGATGCACGCTAAAATATTCTCATGAAAATGAAGAAGCTTCATTTATTTTGACTTCCATTGATATTAAATATGATGTTGAGTTAAAAAATAAATATACATAATAGTGTTTTTCGAATGGTGACCTATGTAATGCAACTTACATGGACCAACTTGAAGTTGGAAAATTAATATGGAAGGCACCAATAAATGACATGATATTTTGATAAATCATCAAATGCGAATGAATTGAGAATAATATGAATCATGTTTATCACTAAGCATGTTGAAATATGAATGCACTCTTATTTATTATGCAAGAATGATTAACTAATATTTGGTTATAATAGTACTTGTTAATATTACAAGACTATATGGATCAATTATTTGATCGAGTACATTGAAATACAAGAATATCTATTTATTAGATATATGCTTATTATGAACCATCTTGTACTCTACATGATCCAAGTATAAGAACACTATATATAGTGATAAGAAAAGATGAATCTGCGAACATCTTAAGTAGTCTTAATTGAGCTACTAAATGCAGTTGACTTGGAATATTTTTTTTGGGAGTAATATGAAGGTTTATAATTAAAAATTGCATCCTTATGCTATTGAGAAATGTTATGTGTTTTGATAAAAACCACGAATCTAGAATTGATTCTGAATCAATAATGGATATGTGTTTAACACATATTATGTTGCTATTTTTTGGAACTCCCAAAAATATTAATTATTGGCATAATTAATGATGGAGTATATGGTGATACCATTATCTATGGCTAGTGAGTAAATGAAAGGTTAAAAGACCTATTATAAGATACCATTTATGGTAGAGATTGACACAGTCATTTTATCCGCAACAATAAAATCATGGCTATTGTAAAATTTTAGAACTGTTATCATAACGGAAAGAACGATAAATATGTCGTAAGCACAACATAGTTTGAGAATTTAAAACAAATGAGTTGTGAGTGCGGATTATGATCAAACTGATGAGAATAGAACCTGACTTATCCTTTGACGAAACGACTAGTACGGGAGAAGGTGTTTTAACACTTAGAAAGGGATCGGACTAAAGCCCGTTGATATTGAATCATTTGTGGTGGTAACCCAACCTATAGACTGGAGATCCCAAGAAATAGGTTCAAAGGGTAATAACAAGTCACGGTGATATGGGTTGAATCATGCTAATTATTATTTACGGGGTTTTACTCCGAGTCCATCCCTATGAAGCATGATATCCTGAAGCGAGTTAAGGTTGAGTTAATTATAACTCTTAATGATGATCTATAGCTCTATTTTGAGTGGGGTACGTAGCTATAGGAGTATCCTTGATAGACTCACCTATGTAGATGTGGAAGTATGGCCGCTTCCTATGGTAATTTTGGGGAAATTCCCTAGAGCGTTTACATACTGGGATATAAGCACATGGTCGTAACGTGCTGGCTTGAGGACTACACCCAAGTAGGGTTGTGTGTGGGATGTTGTTAGAGTTAGAGTTCAAAACTACGAGTTACTCTAGTATAATCTGAATCATCTTTACTATGTAAAGGTTCAATTCGAAAGACACCTTTGCTTATGCACAATTCTATTAATAATTATTGCTCAATAATTTTTCAAAATTTACTAGTAGGGGATTGTTATTGATGATTGTGTTTTTAAAATCCAAAGTGGGGGATTGTTGTCAAAAATTTTATTTTAAAAATACAAGTGGGAACTTTTTGCTAAAAAGAAAAAAAAGGAGATACCCTCTTTTCCCAAAATTTTGGCTAAAAATGAGGGAAATGATAACCCACTACCACCTTTTACCTTTTTTATATTCCCACTCATTTAACCACTTGGGAACCAACTTATATCAAGATCATCCGACTAAAAAATCAGTAGAGAGTTTTAGAGAGCAAGTTATAAGCTTGAGTATAGTTTTGAGAAAGAAAAACAAAACAACTAGATTTTGTTTTTTGATTGTTGTGAGTTTAAAATAAAACCCATAAAAATCTCTTCCTCTCTCCATCTTAGACTGAAAATATTTTCTTCATGAAAATATTTATTTCCCAAAATAATTTTAGAATAGTTTGTTCCCCCAAACTGAAATTTCGGATATTGAGCAATCAATTTGGAATGGGTGTTAGAAGACATATAACCACGGTGCATGGTTATATGATACATATGTGATTTTGGGCTTGTTTTATCCTGGGACGGCGTGACTGAATACTACCTGAACAAAGAGGGTAGAGCCATGAAACGTCTTAAAGAGAACGACCTAGTCCGCGACTCAACCCAAGAATCGTCTACGACGAATTTTTAAACAATTGAGGTAATATTGTTTATTTTTATTGTGCAATATTTATTTGGACTTAATGCTTACGGTTCATATTTTGCGATAATCATATGAGGTAATAATTTAATTTTGAGCAGTAGACTTAAAATTAATTTATGATTTTATTTTTCGAATTCTCCATAAAACTCTTTGGTGTGATTTTTTAATCACAATAGATAAAATGTACCAACATACATAAATGTTCTGATGGGTGTCTATAGGTTTTGTTCGGGGTCGCGAAGTTTTTGGTCCGGTTCACTTGGTTGTCGGAGGGGCTTAAGTTCGTCGGCGTTGGGTTGTCCAGTGGAGGTGGTAAGGTGGGTCAAAAGATTGGGTTTACTTTTCCAAAATAGGCAATTTAATTAATCCGGTCACCCAGTGAAATTACATGGCCAGCTCAGACCTTATTTTTCAATCCAACTATTTTCCACATGTTGTGTTTCATCACCAATATTACTTCCTAAAAACAGAGTCCTTTATTTATCTATAAATATTTGTTAGAATCAATCTGACTTTATTGTCTCTCTTTTCGACTTATTTTCTCACAAGGCTAGAAAATTGCCATCTTGAGTAGACCATATACATAATCAAATATGGAAATTGAAGACCCAGAAGAGTTACAACATGGAAAGGCTCAGTTCTTGATCTACAAAGTGTTAGAACAAGAAGACTATCGAAGATTGTTTGTATATTTGGTGGGTTTTCCTGTTAATTCAGCTTTGGGCCCTGCATTTTTTATCGTAGCTAAACAACATTGTCCTCTGAATTGTTTTATAGTTAAACAACTTAATCAGCTTTGGTGAGTTCACTTTTTTGAATTGTTTTATTTTTTTGTACCATCGGTTACCTTCAAATCCGATCAACTATAAACAAATCTTCTTTTTATCATTTTTTTAACTGATTGTATATTCCTCATGAGATGTATTTTCCTCTAGCAGTTGGCAATCGTGTCAAGACATCTTTAAGACCTATATATAAAAATCTTTTATAACGTGTAAGCCTTCTAGACTTATATTTTAGTTTGGGTAAATGATAGTGGGTTACTTTTACTTTGTTGATGAGTGTGTGAATATGTCTCATTTATGTTTTACTTGAATGAAGCCTCATTCTTGGAATATTATATTTATAAGTGTGATAATGAAAAAATGTGAAGTATGTTTGGATCAAGTTATAAATTCATGTATCTAAATAAATATTATATTCATGTTTCTATAATATTTAGATTCATCGTTTATAAGTGATAATATTAAATAAGGTAAACCTCTTGGAAGTTTCTCCCGGTAGAATCTAATATTTTATTTGTTTTTTTCTCAAATTAAAGGGTTTTTATTTTCTCAAAGGAAAAATGTTTCTTACAGGTTTAAAAAAAAGATTTTTTGTCGTGCCATTCTTTAATGGATTGTTTTTGTATTAGGTAAAAAAACACAATTTTATACCGTATCCTATTTTATTTGGTTTATTTTAACTTTAAAAAAGATTACTTGCCGTCTCATGTTTTTACTCGATTTGTGTTAGGTAAAAAATAAATACATACACATGTCAAAAGACAGTAGATGTAAGCATCAATTAATAGTTGAGAGGTATTAAATTGTTTTTACTTGATTTATTAAGAGTTTTTTTTATTATTTAACAAAATTAACATCCTTTTTTTATGATATTATGTTAATTTATTTAAAATACTAACTCTCTTACACTACTAATTCGAGTCAAAATTTTGTAACGAATCGAAAACCTTTATGTAAGTGAATTTTGACATAAATATGCCTTTTGAAAATGTCGATTTCAAATTAATGTGTTGATTTTTCTTTTGTGAATAAAATCATTAATTACTTTATAACAATTAAAACTAACAAATTTGAGGGGAAAAAAGCCATTATAGTAAATAATATTAATTCATGATTATGGAATGATTTTTTTGGAACAAGGAATCTTCTTTACATACATAACATTGTATTAATGTATATTATTTATAATATTGTTATTTGCCAACAACGTGAGTGTATCTATAATTATGTTTTAAAACATTTGACTCATTTAGTCTATTTGCAAGGACAAAATGATTTATGAGCTCATCGGGTTGTATTTTTTGTTAGATTTTGAATACAAGTTGATCTATTGCTTATTAGAAGAGAAATTTATTCACAGGAGGCACATGTATTTAATCATGTTTCTTTGAGACCACAATCGATTATTCTATTTGGTTTTGTTTACTACAATCACTAATTAGTATAATTTTGATATGTCATTTTCCTTAAAATAAGACGATTTCTTTTGAAAACTTTCAATGTAGTAGGTTTATAACGAGATGTTTTGCAAAAAATAACACAATATCTTTGACTTTTATTTTTTTATAAATGCAAATTATAGAAGTTTATAGAAGGGGATTTTGAAATTCAAGCTTTCCAACTTACTAGATGCTTACCTTTATTAGTAGTAAGTTTTTTGTTGTTAGATTTCTATTCATTTTCATGTGTTTTTTGTAACAAACTTGACTTTTTGTTGTTTAAGATCAACTCAAAAAATGATGGCGAACATTATTGAGAGGTGGCAAATGAAGTTCACACAGAATGGGTAACAGAGGATCCAAATGATTACACATGGATTTCGTGGGAAATCAATTATCTACCAATAAGATTTAAGACTTCACAAATTATTTTTTCCTTACTTTTGGTTACCTTTTACGTTTGGATTTGTTCTTCACTACTTCCTTTGATTTTGAATTTGAATAGAATGTGATTTTTATTATTCTATACATAGTAAGGCAACAGAAATGTATACAAATACCATTCAACAATTTTTCATAGCCATTTGTATGTAAAGTTGTTTTTCTTTACCTTTCTTTTTTCATAGCATTCATAATTCCATATGATTTTAAGGATTGAGAAGGTATAAAATAAGTTCATATCTAATAATTATTATGTGTTGTGACATGATTGATTGTCTTATAATATGTTGTTGCGGACTATTTTTATTTATAAAAAGGGTCAATTTTTTTATAAATAAAGGAAATTTTGCCCAAATTTTATAAATTATTTTCACATTTGTATTGTAAAAAAACTTTTGACTTATATAGTATATAAATTCAACACTTTGAAATTTTTTTGTCGTGTGTTAGACATTCTGGTAGTATATATAATATGAAAGGAGGGAATTGTATTATTTCAAAAAATATGGATCAAGATTGATTCTCGTATTAGAATTTAAGGGTTTAATATTGTGTCATGTTATAAATGGAGATAAAATTGATAAAAACTACATGCGACCGGCTTCTCAATCTCTCGAGCATCTTGCTCTCGATATACCTCGAGCCTCTCAATCTCTCATCCACGCACCCATCCATTCCTGGACAGTTGAACTAAAAACCACTCGTAAATGCATGCCTCTTTATCTCTCTCTCTCTCTCTCTCTCTCTCTCTCTCTCTCTCTCTTAGCTATCCTCGACCTCCCCTAACAACTTGATTCAGCACACTTAAAAGAACGCCTCAATATGGAGCCACACCCAACAACATGATTCAGCAAGATCTGAACTTGGTTTGATTTACATATTAAACTCGCCTTGATTCGATAGATGAAAACCTTGATGGGTGGGTTATCAACAGATTTGAACTCGGTTTAGTTCATCTAACTCATTTTTGCCTCTTTTAGATCTTGGTGTCTCTGTGTTGGTACACCACAACACAAGCTACACCAGCCCATCAAAAAACTTTTCTTCAACCAATAGCTCACTAAACCAACACTTCTGACCCAAACCCAATCAAACCCATTGAGAAAAAAACCCATAAGAACATGACCACCAGTTGACCCGACTCTAAACCTATAAAAGATAACCGAGTAAAGTGGCCACTATTCTTGGGTAAACTAATTTGCAGGAATTTTTTTGTTATAGTTGATTTTTTGTTTGTCTTTTGATAGAATGTTTGTTTGGCCACTAACTCTGATACTTCCTGTTCTTATATGTATACTATAAAAAAATATGCTAATTTATTTTCCTATTTTAAATTTAGAATTCTATGATAGGTTTTGAGCGTCAAAGGGAAACAGTGTTTTTTTTTAGTTGTAAGAAATGGTAATATTAGGAGATTGTGAGAAAATTACTTTCCTCGCTGTAATGACTGATTTTACTTTCTTTTGTCAATTTTATTTAAGGTTGATAGATTTGATTGTGAATATTTTATTTTTTTTATACTTTTAATTTATATTTCCATAATATATTTTTTCTTTAATTTTTAGGCTCAACCGTCCCCTTCTCTATATTGTTGTTTGGTGGGTTTTTATATTATGGATTGTTTTTAAATGGTAGGAGACTTTATTTTTCTAACTATATGTCATTTAATTTTCTCTTGATTTCTTATGTTTTTAAGATTTGGGTTGTGTTTATCATTTGTGGTTTTATGGGTTTAATGACATTGCAAGTTTAAGTGGAGGGGATGGCCAATAATGATAATTTATTATTTTTTCATCAAGGTGTATTTTCCTGAACATCTCCATGCAAAGTGAATTGATATCGGAGATTCTTGTATTGAGTCTAAGATTGAAAAATAAAAGAAAATACTGAGATTGAGAGAGAAAAGAAAATCTTCTCATTTCTTATTATGAAATTATTACAATACATGACCATATACAACAGCTAAATAATAAATAAAAAAACACATGATAAGAAGGAACTAAACAACTAACTGACAACTATCTGATAACTAACTAACATAATAATAAATGGGAAACTAACTAACTTAAAATTGAATAGAATTTAAAACTCCCCCTCAAGATGGGCTATAGATATTTTTGACACCCATCTTGGAAAAGAGTGGAAGTGAGGTAGATGATGGTAATGCTTTTGTAAAGATGTCTGGAAGTTGATTATGAGATCTAATTGGAATGAGTTTGAAGGAGCCTTGGGAAACCTTTTCACGAACAAAATGGCAATCAATCTCAATGTGTTTCATGAGTTCATGAAAGGTAGGATTGGATGCTATGTGAATGGAAACTCATTAGTCTGTTGCTTTAGTGTTTGAACATGAGATGGGGTTGGAATAGCTAGGGTATCAATGGTAGGTGTAAATGAATGTGTGATACTGATTAAACCAAATTCGAAAATTTCCATGTGAACCTTATTTAATCAGTGTCAATTTTTAATCCAATTTAATTCAGACCTAAAACATGCATCTAGGTGTAGTGGATCCTGCCAACACAAACAAATATGAATTTCTGACTCCCACATTTCAGAAAAAATTTCCGAAGGGAAAAACCTTTTATTTAACTAATAATACTCACAATGATTACAAGTGAAATCTGCAAAAAATTTACCGCAACAAACTCTCATAGGTCGTAACCTAAATCAGCAATGGATCAACCTCTAAAGATCCACAAAGACATACAGTCTAGTCACCCCAGGAACACCTACAAGTACTCCCTTTGACATGCAGTCATGTCAACCCAACACCTCCCTCAACGGGCACCTAGATCAGCAGTAGGTTATCCTCTCTACAAAACAAAATCCAGCAAACACGTATCTTGGGTTCTAAAACAATTCCCTAAAAGCATTTAGGATTTGGGAATTGAAAGCAAAAGTATTTGAACCCTAAATGAAGAAGAGAAAGGTAATCTGCAGTTAGCAGTTTTTGCAAGAAGAATTTTATCAGGTCTTCTGAACGAAAACGGAGTGGTTTAACACGCTTTATATAGAAAACTTAAGTCGGCGCATCACTTGAACCAAACAACAATGTCGTTCGAACGAGTTGTGAAGTCGATCGAATGACCAATATAAAAAAAAATATTTCGGTAAAAAACTCCGCCTCAACACTTAGAAAAATTCTTTTTGATGAAAAACTCTACCTCAACACATAGAAAATATTTCAAAAAAATTATTCCAACACTTTAAGTGAACCGTAAAGTAACCAAAACACAACCTCACCAAAATTCATCTCGCATAGGATTGAATATTGAATAACTTTGATATTCGGATCCGTCTTCATGTATCTTCGAACTTAGCCTTTTTTTTCAACGGTTTGCAGTGGTATACGACATACACTAATGTAAACAGGACTTATAAAATGTGTCCTTACAAATCTCCCCCTATGCCTATGCCGGTACAAAATAAAAACATTTGAATTATCAAATCAAAATGCCTATACAAATCTAATACCCTCCCATGATCCTAAAACATAAAAGGTATAAAAAATGCAAGTCTGAAACTTTCTTCAAAAATATTCAAGTTTTTCTCATTAGGGTGTGCAACATATGATCACAAGTCTTTGTACCTACACACACGAGACAAAGAAAATACCATCGTGATGCATCGAGTTTGAAATGATATAAGAATAAATAAATAATCAACAATCAAATCTCCCCCATAATTCGTTCTCCCCCTTTTTATTTGTATGAAATAGACAAGGAAACAAATAAACAAAACAAACGTGGAGTGTCATGACAAATATGCATAGCAAACATGTATCAAGACAACACTCATGCAAAGAAATCCTTAAAGGCACCCACAAACTATAATTGATTTTTCAATTTTTCATACAAGAAGGCAAAAATAATTTTCCAAAAATCACACACCATGAATTTTCACTAAGATAACCAAATTATGGAAACGGAATGAATGGGTGTGAACAATTCGATAGGCAAACCAATGCAATCAAACATTAGATATATGTACGATGAATATGTGTACTCCTAACTCATGAATCTCAAAAGCGTCCTTACGTAATAAAAAATGTGAATTTAGATGACATCGTCTTAATCTAATCGACAAATCAAAGTCAAATATGATTTTCACACCAATAACGTCTAAAACTATGTAACGCTTTTTCATGACTTTGTCAGGACGTGAAAACTCGTTTCATATTCCATCCAAAGTCCCTCATAATAATTCTTTTTATTTTTCTTTTGAGGTGATGAAACATATAAATTGACCCACTTTATGGCATATTTTTCTTTTTATTGCCTTTCGATTTTTTTCAGGATCTTTTTCAACCTCATTGGACCTTGGCTTCTGTTTTTATGCCATACATTTTCTAGGTCCGATTTAAACGGTGGATTAATCGCAAAGGATAAATGAGTACCTTTCACAGCCCTATCCCGTTTTGTCAAATAAATCACACAAACTCATAATAATGGTCCTTGCATGACTACTTTCATTATCAAGTTTTATCGCATTTGGTTCATTTTAAAGACATAATTGAGATGAAAATACATCGACTAACATGTGATAGACAAAAACAATAGTCAAATAAATTCGTGAAAGTGTGTAATAAAGGAGCTCATAAGTCAAACAAGTAGTTAGTAATAACAAATCACACCTCAATGACTCCAAACATTGTAAAGAAAAAAAAAATGATGACGCATATCAAAACACTATCAAACTGTTACTTGGATATGGATGAAATTGTGAATCAATCATCCTAAATGCCATCCATAAACGGTGTAAACAAAATAAAAAACTCTTTTTGTCTTTTTCTAAAAAAATTATCCAAAATAAATCTTTTTATATTTTTCCAAAATTTTATCAAAATAAAATATTTTTGTATTTTTTCAAATTTTTTCAAAAATAGAAATCTAATACAAAAAATACACGTGTCATAACACTAGAAAATATATATCATGAAGCACAACTAGTGTATGACAAACAAAGCATGCAAGCAACTATCCATAAGAAATAGCAACTGACGCATCATGTGCTTACCATCTAGCTCTTCTAAAAGTGATTTCCTAACCCAAATAGATGTGAAACATCAAATAGGAGTTTTGGAAACCAACGAAACTCTAGATTTCAACTTTTTAGGACCTCATCTAAGATATAAAAAAATCCGCCTAAGGTAACATTTCCTACCACAATATGAACATGTGTAAACAGGTGGAACGACACCTATGGGTTGACCTTTTCTAACATCCTGGAGATTGATTGAACCTCTAAAATAAATAATGGTCTTGAATTTAATACTCGAAACATGAGAACACGTTGAGCCACTACCATTGCTACCAACGCTTCTCGAGTCTGTCAAATCATTTTTCATATCCAAAATTTTGTATTCAAACAAAGAATTAGACTCTTCCAATTTTAAGAAGTCCTTCTCTAAATTTTCAATTATTCCTAGAAGGTTATCATGTTCTCCCTTAAAATACTCACACTTATCCCTAACAGTCTCCTCACGTGCCACAAACTCATCGATTAAAATATTTTTATCCTCTTTGGCACAAATACAAATCCTATAATTTTTAAAGTCCTCCAATTCTTTTTCTAAAAATATAAATCTATCATCACTCTTCTTTTTGGACAATTATAAATATTTAAAGTCATGGTCCATGGCAACAAATTTATCACAATAAAAATCTCTTTGATTTTGAACTGTTTGCAAATGATTGGTTGCATATTTAAAACAATAATTTCCTTGTTTAAAAAAATTAATTCTTTGGGAAAACGTCAAATTCAAATTATTTAAATCATCAAAACTCTGACTCGTGCCATCAAAGGGGGCATCTGATTACACAAGCTCTCCATAAAAAAAATTACAATTTTTTAAAAACCAGATTTTTCAAATAAAATCAATATCACATACTTTTGCAGTAAAGAAATCAAACGCAATAACTTAGTGTAACAAGCTCTGATACTAATTTGTAAATGAATGTGTGTTACTGATTAAAGCAAATTCGCAAATAAGTTAACCTTATTTAATCAATGTCAATTTTTAATCCATTTAATTCAGCCCTAAAACATGCATCTAGGTGTAGTGGATCATGCCAACACAAACAAATATGAATTGTTGACTCAAAGATTTCAGGAAAAATCCCCGAAGGGCAAAACCTTTATTTCACTAATGATACTCATAATGATTATAAGCGAAATGTGCAAAGAATTTACCACAACAAACTCGCATAGGCCACAACTTAAATCAGCAATGAATCAACTCCCTTTGACACAGAGTCACGTCAGTCCAACACCTCCCACAAGCGGCACCTAGATCAACACTAGGTTTTCCTCATTTGAACCCTAAATGAATAAGATAATGGTAATATGCTGTTAGAAGTTTTTGCAGAAAGAAATTGGTCAGATCTTCTTAACGAAAACGGAGTGGTTTAATACGATTTATATTGAAAACTTAAGTCGGTGCATCACTCGAACGGAACAACAATATCGGTCGAATGAGTTGTGCGTGACAAGCCCATGTCTCTAGAACGACAGGCCTCTGTCTCTCTAACGACCAACATAAAACACTAATTTTTTCTTTCCGTAAAAAACTATGCCTCAACACTTAGAAAAAATTTCTTTTGATGAAAAAATCCACCTCAACACTTCGAAAATATTTGGAAAAAATTATCCCAACACATTAAGTGAACCTTAAAGTAACCAAAACACAACCTTACCCAAATTCATCTCGCGGAGGCTTGAATGTTAAAGAACTATGATATTCGAATTCGTCTTCATGTGTCTTCAATCTTGGCCGTTTTCTTCGATGGTTTGTAGCGGTATACTATATACACTAATGTAAACAAGACTTATAAAATATTTCTTTACAAATCTCCCCTATAGTAACGACCCAGGGTTTTGAACGACTATTTTATATTATTTTTCCTGATTGGCTAATTTTATAAAATAGGGAAAGTTGGAGTAAATATTATTTCCCGTGATATTAAGGGATAATATTTACAATATTTTGTCTATTTACCGTTATGAGAAGATAAATAGCATTATATTGTGGTTTATTGCGTCGTCATATGTTATGCGACGGTTATGACACATGTTTAAATAAAAGCCTAATTAATGAAATAAAATAAAATTGGAACACAAAAATGGTTCACTTTACTCCAAATGCAAAAATAGGGGGTGTATTTATTTTTAGAATAGTCAAGATAGTCGAAATAAGTGCCAAGTTGTATTTTTGAGTTTCGGGCACTTTTGATAGGTTATGACTCAATTATGTGGATACGAGTCATTTTAATGGTGTATTAACACTTAAAAGAGAGGAATTTATGTTTTATGACCCGTTTAAGTCTCCCCACCCCTTTTTATATCTCATTTGTGTTATAAACCAAGAGAGAGAGAGAGAGAGAGAGAGAGAGAAGAGAGAGTTGGGAGAAATGGTGAGAACGAGAGAAAAAAGGGAAGATTTGGGCTGGAATTCGTTGCTACCGGAAGGGAATCCGACACTACAAACTCGAGGAACGTTTCTTACTTGCTAGATGTTGATTTAATGTGATAATTGCATGTATAGTTAGGTTTTTGGAGATTTAAACCATAAATGGGTTTTTGTTAATTTTGGTGATTAAACCTTAAATTTTGTAGTTTAACTTGATTTGAGGAAAATAAATTAGTTACTTGATGTGTAGGAATGATTTGGTAGCAATTTTTGTTGTTGTAGTTGGGTGAAATAACGATTAAAAAGCTTGAAGCTTTCTTTATGGCCGAAATAGATTATCAGAGAAGAAGTTTCCCACTATGATCGATCGATTGATCGACGGCCAAGGGTTGATCGATCGACCCCTTCTGAAGCTGGGCAAATTTGCAGGGTCAAATCGATTCAGCTCCCAGGCAAATCGATTCGGTTAGGGGGCAGGATACAGGTTTGGGGGACCGAATCGATTCGGACTAAGGCTGAATCGATTCGTATATAGGCAGAATGCTGGTCTTATTCATCAAATCGATTCTCTTTTGAGCGAATCGATTCGCAACCAGGGGCGAATCGATTCGGCCCTAGGGCGAATCAATTCGGCTGCCTATTTTTCTGAGGTTTTCCTAGTTTTGTTTTAGCCCTTTTCATTTAGGTTCGAGGTTTAGGAACCTTCCTTTGGGAAGTAATTAAGAGTCCTAGAGGGTTGTGTTGGGTAGACAAATGTCTTAGATTAGCTTGAGGTTAATTGGGTTTATCCTACGGGCTAGTTTGTGTAGGGTAATATCCGAATGATATAGGAAGTTAACTTAAAAATAAATTGGGGATAAAATGTTAACGTTGAGACTTTTGGTAGACAATTATTGAGGGAGACTCACTTTTATTATTTAGGATATTATGTTGAACTCTTGGAGACTAGTTTGAGGATAATGGCACTTCGGGTCTTAGGTCATTAATAAAATATAACACTAAGAATAAGAAATATTTATTATAAAATGTGGTACTAAATGAATAAGTACAAATGATTTTGAGAATTTAAAAATGGATGTTTTCAAATGGAAAGAAAAATGATTTTCATAAATGTTAATTTATGGATACACACCTCTCTAAATCATTATTATAAGGGAAGTTCGCGCGTGTGGTGAAGCCCCCTGGCTAATGAATGCAGGATTGATATATCCCTAGGCCATATGAGCATTTATTGTATGTTTCTGGAATGGTGAGGTAATTATGGGTCTGGTTATGACTCTCCCGCAGGCATATGGCCGCTTCCCAATGTTTCCGTAGGATCCCAGGTTGTCTTATTTGGTAGGCCCTGGAAGATGATAGCCATTTAGGGGGGCGCACAGTGGGGAAACCCGGACGTGCGATCTTAGAAACGTTATATGATATGATATATATAACTATGGTTGGTGATAAAATCATTTTATGATAATAAAATGGCTTTAAATATATTTCCCGGATGGAAGAAGGGAAATGGGAAGTTAAATACATTTTTCGGATGGAAGAAGGAAAATGGAAGATATGAAATGAAAGAAAAGAATTTTTATGTTAATAAAACTTGCTTTAAATATGCATTTTTCCTGGATGGAAGAAAGGAAATAAAATTGGTAAGGAAAGTTTTGAGATAAAAATGAAATTGATTTGGTAAACATTCCATAAAGTGAATTCTCATTCCGGGAGATATATCCAGAAGCGTAAAATGACACTTATATGAAAGTGAGTATGAAAGATAAAGATGAATTTGTTATGTGTACTTAATTAGATGAATATGTATATATTGATTACGTGCTGAGGGTCTAATGGATCTTGACGATCAACCTTGCCTAGTAGTAATGTATCGGGGGGGTTCCTTGTTTAAATTTCTCTTCATGAGACACCCCACGCATGAACAGGGCATAGTGTTGAGACTGGGGAGAAGTTAGCCCTTAGTACTTGGGTTAACTTGAGTATTTGGTAGAATGCGATAGGGTGCTTTTAGATTGAGAGGTGAGAACCTTTATGTTTAATTGCGTGAGAGGATAAGTTCATGATGTTATTTAGATTCACATATCTGTCATGCATTTTAGTCACATGGTAATCATATCAAACCGGGCCCTGAATCGTCTATATTTATTTGTTTTGCATGCAACTCTTTGTCCGTTCAGGTGCTCTACCGCAAGGACACCCGTATTGACTTTCCTTTCCAGTTGTCATGGAGCTATAGCATATTGAGGATGTTGTAGGATATTTGTATTAGACGTTTCCTTCCATTGTACTCTAGTTATGTTCAGTTTATTCAGGCGTGTTGCCCACGCTTTGTATTCATTTATTATATTGTGATATTTAAATTATAATACTCGGTGTAACTATTTGTATTAGTCTGTTAACCGACAGCTTATTCGGTTATTATTTATTATATTGTCTTTCCGTTACCCGATGATTTTTAGTATCCACCATTTTTACAAATTGAATTGTCTAAGTGTTTTTCTTTTACTTACAAAATTTTAAATTTGACAGTCCGTTTTCTAAAATGATTAGTTGTTATCTCGTACTATTATTTTAATCGACAATGATGCTGAGAATGGACCATCTATGATTTTCGTGATTATTAGAGTATTGGACTGGCCACCTATTATTTTAGTAGGCAGGTTGTCACAGATTGTATCAGAGCATCAGGTTCTAGAGTCCTTAGGAATCTGTACGGACGTACTACGCCTTCTGCGTTTCTTTCGATTTGATATTGAGCCTTAAGATTAAGATCGTTGACTTCTCTTGTAATATTTCGTTCTCCTTCTATGATATGACAACCCCGAAGATCTCTTGCATGTTCGTGGGAGACTCGTAAGTCGACAGATGAAGGGCGTCGAGGAAGGCCATTCCGAAGGCATCACGAGGCGGGATTTCTAAGAACTGTAAGCTCTAGTCAGGGATGAGGGCCAATTTCACTACAAGAAAAAAAACTTTTAGTTGCAAAACAAAATTGTGACTAATCATTAAATATTTTCCACTAAATCTTTTAGTGGAATTTTTTTTTGTCATAACTTTGCTACTAAGGACCTGCTGCTAATACCTTTAGTGGTAATTTTTTAGCGTTTGCTACTGAAAGTTACAAATTTAGTGGCAAACAGATTTTGCTACTAAATGATGTACTTTTAGTGGAAAATTATTTGCTACCAAAAATAGTCAAAATTGTCAGTAAAACATGTTATTTTCCACTAATAGGTTCTTTTTGTAGCAAATATATTATTTGCTAAAAAAACTAAGTTTTTGCTTAAGGTCCAGATAGTTTTGTGGCAATTCATATTTGCCACTAAAAGGTTATTTTTGTAGCAAATATAATATTTGCTACCAAAACTAAGTTTTTGCTTAAGGTTAAGATAGTTTTGTGGCAATTAATACTTGCCACTAAAAATATTTTTCTATAGCAAATTATTACCTCCACTAATAGTCATTGCATTTAATATTAATATTTTATGCATAAAATAATTAACCAAAAATACTAAATGCATTTAGTTTTCTTATTTAATATTTGAGATAATTAAAGCAATCTAGTAAGAACTTTTATGCTTCATTGCTTCACAAAATATATTTATAATATTGTATACTCAATGTATTTATAATATTCCACATCCAAATCAAGCCAATTACACCAATTACATAAGTCATTTCATCGTTAAAAAAAAACAAGTACAAAAGAAATAGATATGAGACTATTGATCATTTATACTTCATGCATCTCTTCTGATACACATGTACTTTTACGAGCAATGTGATTAGATAACTCCTCAAATATTCTCAAAAGGTCATCCATTAATGGACCAACCACATATTCCTTTAACTAAGAAACTGCATACTCATCAATTGCATCCACCATGAACAAAACTTCATAGCCCTTCTTCTTCAGCTTCTCCAAGAAGGGAGAGTTCTCAACAACTGTTTTTCTCTCACAAGTGATGTCAAAAATGTCGCTTTGACCTTCTTTCATTCCGGTGACATAATCCTTCAAGCTTGTCATCTCATCACCACTATTGGAAGAGTGGTATCGAAGAAAATCAGCAATTTTGAACCTGTTCTGACTGTCCTCATGGATTCCCAATTTTAGATTCTTGGAGAAAGCCTCATAAAATTTTGTGTAATCCTCCTTGTTCTCTGCAATCTCATAGAACATCTCAATCGACTTCTTCACAAGATTCTTCCTGATCACCTTGAGAATCTTATTTTGTTGCAACATGTCACGAGAAATGTTAGGGTAGCTAATGAACTCTGAGTGATTTTTCACAATGTCCTTAATTCCCCTCTCCTCCAAGTACTCCAGCTGAAATATACACAAAATGTAAAAACAATGTCACCATATGTCATAAAAATTCCACGCAAAATTAAATTGAAATTATAAATTAGACCCTTAAGTTAATTTAACCATAAAAACTTGAGGCATTAACTTTTCCAAGTGACGTCTATTTTTTTATTTTGATGGCTAATTCATACAAAGAAAATCTCTAAACTTATGATTGGACGGGAAGAAATTTCAAAAATATGTTGAACTCCAAAAATTAAATAAAATATAAATTATGGACTCTTTGATCAAAATCAATATAAATCAAAATCTAACACAATACAAAATACAAAAGGATCCATCACACCAAATCAACATGTTTGTTAACAGCAATGACGTGTCTGAACAATCACAAAATCAAGTACACACTTTTTAATGAAATTTATATATAACACAGACAAGAATAATAGAAAAAGTAATCTTAATCCAATTGAACTAGAATATAATCAGTAGATGGTACATATTCGGTTGCGCTAAAAAGTGAAGTAAAGTATTAGTATATGATTTTTCTTGAGGAAGAGAGTGATATTTGTTCCTCTCTCGAGTTTCTCTACATATACATCCATTGTTACAGTGAAGGAACCACCAGCTTGTGATTCCCAAATGTACTGCTCATCACCATTGTGCTTGGAGGTCACAATAACCTTCTCCGTAACGAAATATGTCGAGTAAAAACCAAAACCAAAACCAAACTGATCAATCATGCTCACATCAACCCTTGCCTGCAATGCCTCCATGAATTCCTTTGCACCAGATCTTGCTATCGTCCCCAAAGTGTTCACCAAATCTTTCAAAACACAGAAAACAAATCAACATCAATTTCTCAGAAACACATATTTCGTAATTAATGACATATGCAAAGTAACTATGTAATTTGTGAAGTTTATTACTTTGGTCAAATTTGAATTCTTTTTCTAATGATCAGTTAGGTGTCATAATCAAATATTCACCTAGGTGAATTTCCACAGTAGGGAACTTTGATATTTGAGGTTTGATTCTTTTTCACCATAATGTCATTGAGGCGAGTTCAATATGATCATTGGTATATATTCTTTTCCATATTGTTATTAATTGATTAACTACACAAGATCATATTGTTATCACCTATCAAATACACAAGATCAACTACTCAAATATCAATTGTACTACTAATCAATCTTTTTTTAATCAAATTTACTACTTTAAATAGTGCAATTAAATCAAATTAACACTAAAAAAGATATTTACCGAATTGTCACCTAGTGTGCTCGAAGAATTTCATGTCCCATCATATGCAACAATAAAGAAAACTATTAAAAGTTCTTCACATGCTTACCGTAAAAATCTTATTCTTTCAGATGTTCCAGAAATCAATTCATCTGAAACTTATCAAAAGACTAAAGGTGAAAGGGTTGCAGGGCTTTCTCAGTTGGTTTTTGAAGAAAAATCATTAAAATATTTGGCTTGGTATGATCTTGATTCGTTTCTCAGTTACAGAGTTCTTTATACAGGCGAGCTTGAATTTCGTGTGAGATTTCTATGTCATTAGTTTGATCAAGGATAAATTGATGCAATAAAAAATTGCTATTAAGAGGGATAAAAATTTCAATTAATATATGTATAAAATCTTATATAAGAGTGAACAACAATTTTAAATAATATAGGTATAAATCCTGATTCAAATCATTCCAATTATGTATTCTAGATAACATAAAAGAGTAAAAGAGTTGTCGTTAAACAATATATGTGTCGAATTTCTATTGTTTGACAATATTTTGTTATAATGTCTAAGAAGTAAGCCCTTTTAAATAAATTTATGTATCGATTGTTAGCAATTTGAGTCATACGTTGAGGGTACACATACTGCTTGAATAAACATATAGTTTGTTGGAGGCCAGCCCACTTCCTGTACCGATGCCTGAGCATACTTCTCCATATTCATATTTGGATCGATGCAAAGTACACCAACACCACTATCACCAACATAATATTTGAGATTAGGACCTGTCCCAATGCCAATCTCCACTATTTTGCTAACTTTTCCTTTCAAATTATCAAAAAGATGCGACTTATAACCTGAAATCTTACCAAAGAACAGACACACTTCAGAGATGCAAGTGCTAGAATAATTTTTTTTGTGGGAAATAGAAATTAACCTGGAGTGATTTTATCATAAAGTCTCACCAGCCTCTGCCTCATAGGATTTCATGCTCTTATCCATAGCTAATACATAAAACTCCTCGTACCAATCGAGCCTTGGAGGGTGAACCCTGTTCAGCATGGTCTTTAATGAGAATATATCACTTCCAATAGAACATTTATAGATTTCAGAATTATGTCAAATATAATGCCAATATTTCGTTTGCCTCAAATATCTATTTGTGTATGCATTGAGATATTGAACCATATGTTACTGTCATGATAGACTGATAAACAAAGATATAAAAGAGAAGTAACATAAGAAGACGTTTTAAAGGAATGATTTACAACTGTATTTATGAATTAGTATACAAATGGAATCATTATATAAACTCAATCAGTGCACCAAACTGATAAATTTTAGATTATGCCTAGTTTTGAAATCGTTTGATCACTCAATTCGATAAATGTTAGCCATAGTCGAATAATAATGTTATGTAGTCGTAGCCGTATTTATAGAAATCCCTATAATTACAAACTCTATTTACTAAGATAATGTATATATATATATATATATATATATATATATATATATATATATATATATATATATATATATATATATATAGCCGAAACCAAACTCCCAAGAACGACTAAACTACCAAGGATGTAAACAGTTCATCAGAGAGAGTAAGAAATGAGAAATGGTTAACTCACTGGATCGAATGCTTCAGCAGACTGTGCTCTCCTCAAATGTGAGAATACGATGATATGCTTCACAATAAATAGACTGCCAACAATACTTTACATATTTCATGATGATGAAGAGGCGTAGCTTGGAAGTGAGATGAAAGGAAGTGGAAGAAAAGAACCGATGATGCTGTGTATGGAGAGGTGCACTCCACTTGCACAAAATGAAAATAGCGATATAGAAGAGAGTAATTTCTGAGAACATAAGTTTGTCATATTTTAATGATGCAGAGCATATAAATCTCACCTTAACTTCAGCAACAATTTATAAGCAATTTAAAAAAAGGCTTCATAACCAAAGAGTACATGAGAACCTGAATAAATGGTAACAGACCTCTTCTTCTGGTAAAGCTTTGTATTTTGGTAGTATGATCTGTTCATCAACCTCAATATACGAACAAGGTACTTCTTTTATGATGCCATCAAAAAATTGAAAAGATACAGAATCTGCAACAGTCAAACTTTGCAACAGAAGACCATCGGGGCTTGCTGACAGCAGATCAAATGAAACTATAAGTTTCTATTCCATCCTTTAAAAAATTAAAATTAAGCAACATATCACATCAGGAATTTCAATAGAGGAATAATTGGAATTGGGCTAGAACAACAAATGCTTTAACTTTCCTTATAATGTATATATAGACACATAATATAGGATGAACTTGTCCATAATAAAGTGAATAGAAAAATAACTGTAGTAAAAGTTATTAAATTAATAGTGTTTCTAGAGGTGTATAGTAGTATTCCTAATCGTGCAATAAGTTTAGTAAAATTATTGTCAAAAGTAGAAGAAAAAAAACATGTATGACTATCCTAGGTATGCCAACTGATAACTCAATTTCTTTTCTTGTCCTACTTAAATATCATAGCAGAGTGAAAAATGATTTACACAAGTTGGGGAATGTTCACACCCATGCATTTGGAGAGAAACTTTGATTATGCTACATACATATTATCTATAACTTTGGTAAGCTATTCTTCAACTCTTACACCAATTTCAGGGTCGCATAGAGAAATGGATATTGAAAGTGAAGTAGCCCCGAATAACTATGTTGAATTTAAGCGCTTCTTTAATAAGCTTCAATCATTTGAAATCATTTAGTCCACATTAACTATTATTCATCAAATAAAAGGAATTTGTACTATGTAAATCGAAAACATTTTTGTTTGGAGTTCGGTTTTTCTCATCCTCAAGGCAATAGATAACATAATTAGTATGACTGATTTATTCAATAATGCTACAAGAGAAAAACACAATAGAATAAAAAAAATTGTGGCTATAGATCAACTTCCTCATTAAACCCCTGCCTCATTTTATATGAAGCTTATTGGTAATCATGTTAATACTTATAACACAGTATAAGAAAAGTGAAAAGTCCTTGAGTCAAGGGCTTAAATTCTCATATGACACAATTAAGAAGGTTCGGGGCCCTAATAGACAGTTTCATAGAAAATATTATTCATGATTCTCATTATTGGATGAATCATGTATACAACATGAGGCTTATTCTCATACTTCTTTCATGTGCCATTTGATAAGCTTTGAGGCTGAATCTCATATACATCACGAGGCGTTACCCTGTACTTCTTATATGTATTATATCACTAGGCTTATTACACATTTTCTGCCAACATGAAATCATTTTATATGAAGAATGATATTTGGTAAACATATATATTGACACATCGACACCGTTACGTTAATGTCCAGAATAATGTCGACACACTTACTAATAAAATATGAAACTCATGTGTAAATACACAAAATAATGTTTGGTGTGTGTGCTTTCCTACACAATGAACTTAAGGAAAAATGGAAGAAAAAATAATAAACAAACATACTAGCTAGCTTCGAATGCTTTTGCTGAATTCCTTTTGAATTACCGACATGCATGCAAAAAAACCCAGAGAAAGCCAGTGTAGATTCCTTCTTTAATCATCATTGCACAACACTTCATGAGAAAGATGTTATCTTGCAAGTCACCATAGAGGAAATTATATTTATGCAAGTAAAATAGATCAACATTAATATTCCTCGACCACTTGATATGCCTGTTTGTATTTGTCTATGCATACGGTTTAATGTAATACCAAATACTTTTTAGAATGAATGTTGTCAAAGATCATAGGCATATGCATTGAAAAATATTTAGAAGAGGAGTTGAAGAGAAATAAACATATGCGAGTTAACAAGAGAAAATCATCGTTTACAGTCCTTATTGTTGATGCTGAACTTCATTAATTTATGCTACTAATAAGGACATTTGGGAAACACACTTTTGTGGGAATAAAATCAAAATGAATACACAATTATAAAAATCAATTTTAAATGAAAGTGTAGATACTAATCCATTATCCGATGAGAACTAGACTTAATCGAACTCATTTCATGATGAAGTAATTAATAAAACAAAAATATCAATGTTAATATATCCAAAGTCTAAACATAGCCATATCAAAGAACATAAAAATGCACATTCAAACTAAGTCTTATGAATCTTTAAGAAGTAATGTTATAGCTAGCTTTAATATTTTTTTCCCAATTACTCAATAAGATACTAACCATTCCAAGAAACAATCAAACAACCTTTAGCGATACCAAATATGTTATCATCTGTATGAGAGAAATTCAATCCTTAAAAATGCCTATATCTGAAACTCTATTACAATGAATCTAATACCAAGTGAAATATACGCGTGCATGAGAGAGAAAGGGAGATAGAGAGAGAGAGAGTACCGTAAACCCAAAATTCATGGGCGAGATGAGCTGAAGAAGATTTCGTGGGTGAGGATTTCTGAACCAATGAAGACCTGCTATCAAAATTAACGAGGATTCTTAAACACCCCCTATCCATTTCCCTCTCTTCCACGCTCTGTTATTATTACATTCCATCATTTTATTTGACCATCACAAGTCAGAAACTCCCAAAAAAACTTTTTTTCATTAAAACAAACTTGAAATAACATATATGTACGATCAATTAACAAATTATGGAACAATAATCGTGATGCTAGCAACAATCCATAAAACACCAAGACTTTCTAATAATTAGAGTAGATGGGGAAGTAATTATAAAAACATGCATTCAAATATACACACACAATATAATATATATATATATATATATATATATATATATATATATATATATATATATATATATATATATATATATATATATATATTAAAAATACAACTCTTTTAGACTTTATAGCAAACACCACGAGCATGATTTATTGTAAGGACATTTTTGTCCATTATCAATTTGTTATGTCGTACGCCGTTACACCGTTGAAGAAATTCAAGATTCATACAGTCATCAACGGATCTGAATATCAAAAGAAGAAGAGGAATCAAAGTCTGACAGGCCGGACCGGTTCGCCCAGAATAAACGAACTGATCCGCCTTCGGACCGGTCCGCCTCAGACCCGGACCGGTCCGCCTATTGAAAGCCAGTATACCCCGGACCGATTGCTAACCAAAGATGCCAAATATAAAAAGAACCGGTCCGCATGGGATAAACACAAACAGATTGTGCAGAGATCTTTTAGGCCCAGGACTTATTTTATAACCCACTGTGGAAAGTGGTTTTCCAAGACTTCTATACACGATTTTCAGAGCACAAAAACTCTAAGTCTTCACCTATTGAGCCCAAGACTCTAGGTTTTTGATTCACATAAATTTCCAAACATTTGTGAATCTCTTTGCAACCTAGGAACGCACTTTTGCTGTTCATACCATTGTGGAGAAGACCGTTCTTCTTCTTCATTGCAGCCCTACTAGAAAGGGATAACTCCAGCCGCCGACTACAGAATCCGACACCTGAGGGTAATTCTTAGTCACTTGTATTTTCATTGTAATCCAAAATTGTACAGTTACAATATTATAATGGAAATAAATGGTTTTGCCCCTTTGGGGGATTTTTCCTCACAAGCATGTGTTTGAATGTTCTTGTTTAGTTCATTATCTTATTCAATCACATTCTGTTATATGTTTGGGGTTTGTTTGAGTTAAAAGGTGTTTAATATATAATTTGCCCATTTGAACGCAAGCACATACGTTCTCAAATTGATATCAGAGCAGGTTACGCTAATCTATCGCGTATTCCTATTTTCCGCAAAATTTTTCTAAGATATCAATTTTCTGAAGAAAAAAATGATTTTTGAAAAAGTGCGTGTTCAAATGGAGAAGTTATATAATAAAATGCCAATTTTTTACGGGACAAACTATGCCTATTGGAAAGCCCGTATGAGATCTGCATTAAAAGCCATTGATGAGCGTGTCTGGATTTTGGTTGAAAGAGGGTGGACACCTCCCTCCGTGACTGTTGATAATGTGATCAACTTGAAACCTGTCACTTCTTGGACTGAAGAAGAATTTAAATGGCCATCTTTTAATTCTAAGGGTCTAAGTGCTATTTCTAGGTCTGTCACACCTGATGAGTTCAAACGAATAATGACGTGCACCACGTCAAAAGAGGCATGGGATGTTTTACAACTCACCCATAAAGGAACAAATGCTGTGAAAGAGTCTAAATTGCAAAATTTAACAACTCAATTTGAAACCATCACCATGCATGAATCTGAATGCTTTGATGAATTTTATGCTAGACTTTCTGACATTATGAATACTAGCTTTAATCTTGGTGAACATATTCCTAATGCTAGAGTTGTTAAAAATATTCTTCGTTCTTTGCCCAAGCGTTTTATCCCTAAAGTCACTGTGCTAAATTCTATGGATAATTTAAATACGCTAAAATTGGAAGAACTTGTAGGAGATTTGCAAACATATGAAATTGATATGTTCCCTAAAACTGCTAAATCTAAAGATAAGGGAATTGCACTTAATGCCCAAGAGAGAAGGAGTGAGGGGTCGACGAGAAAGAGGGTAGAGTCATCTAGAAAGAGAGAGACTGACACGTCAGATTCTGAGTGTGATTTTGACTTAGATGATTTGGCTCTTTTTGCAAAAAATTTCAAGAGGATTCTCAAATTTAAGAAAAATGGCAATTTTAAAGAGAAAAAGAAATTTGAGAAAAATAAGTTTGAAAAGAAAAATGAAAAAGTTTTTTAAAGATCCTCCTAAGAAAGATAGTGAGAGATGCTTTGAGTACGATGGTAGGGGTCATAGAGCCTTTGAGTGTGCCACTCGTCTTAACAGAGAGAAAGGGAAAGCTGTCCTTAATGCTACCCTTAGCGACGACAGTGAGGTCGAGACGGTGGATTCAGGAGATGAGTCACCGCATGAGTGTAAATTCATCGCATTCATGGACAGTCAAGTGAGCACTCCTAGTTCTTTTCACTACGATAAGGATGATGCTTCACAGGGACACCTCGATAGTGAGATCGATGTGTGTGAGGGGGAGGATGACTCAAGTGAGAGTGAGTGTGATATTCAACGCGCCTATGCTGAGTTATATTCTGAGTCTTTTAAAACTAAAAAACGTAACAAAGCGCTAGTTCTTAAGATCATCGGATTAGAGGAAGATTTAAGAAAGGCAAGAGAGAGAGAGTCTTCCACCTTCACCACCCTGAGAGACAGACAATCTGCTTGTGTCGAGAAAGAGAGTTTGTTTAGAGAGAGAGAGAGTGTTTTTGAGAAAGAGAGAGGGGACTTGACTAAACAAGTGGCTAGCCTTACGAGTCATCTCCATTCCTCCATGGAGACTCGGAAGAAACTTGAAGCCCTTGTTGCCCAGCTGACTCATGATGTTGAGAAAGCACGGGAAGTCAAGGTACAAATCGAGGACAGATCTGGGAAGATGGGAAAGATGCTCCTCGGCCCCGCTTTAGGTTTTGGTGATCGGCAAGGAATTGGTTATGATGGTGCCTCCACGTCCAAAATTGCACCTGGACCAGTTCCTGAGTTTACTACGACTCCTTATGGCCATCGTCAAAAATCTCGTAGGAGAGTTCGACCAAGAAAGGCAAACCAAGGTCCGCCTTTGACTGTGTCCTTTTGTACTTATTGCAAAAGAAAAGGCCACCTTAGGGAGTTTTGCTATAACATAGGTTGGACACGACGTACTAATGCTCCACCACGTCATACTGATGAGTTTTCGAGTCTGAGTGAGCAAGTTGAGTTCTTAGCTGCCACATCCCAGAGTTTAATGGTAGAATTCCGACGGATGTCTTTGTCGTTAGTGAATGCTTCTCACATTCCAGCTAAAACCAAAAACAAAAAAGGCAAACAAAAGGTCATCTTGACTTGGGTACCTAAGAAAACTAAAAAGGCTTTTGTTGTTCATGTTGCTCTCAAAGCACATAATACCTCACAGTGGTATTTTGATAGTGGGTGCTCCAGACATATGACAGGTGATGCCTCATTTTTTACGACTCTTGAGGATTATCAGGATGGAAGAGTCACCTTTGGAGATGGGAGCAAGTCTAGCATTATAGGACGTGGTACTGTCGAGTTACCTGGGTTACCTAAGCTAAAAAATGTTTTGTATGTAAAAGGTTTGAAAGCAAACCTTCTCAGCATTAGCCAGCTGTGCGACACTGACTTTGCAGTAAAGTTTGACCGGGACACGTGTAAAGTCTACAATCAAGCCGGTGAACTTTTGATGCAAGGGGTGAGGACCGAGGATAATTTCTATGGGACTGATCCCACGTCCTCACTTGTCTGCAACAGCGCCATGATCACTCCTATGGATCTGTGGCACCAATGTCTAGGTCACATGAACGTTAGAGATCTCAATCGCTTAGCTAAAAAGGACCTAGTTTGTGGCTTACCATCTCTTGGAAAGTCAACTTCGACCGTTTGTGGACCCTGTCAGATGGGAAAACAAATTCGTAGTCCCGATAGGAAGTTGCATTCCATTACCACCTCTCGTGTTCTTGAGTTGATTCACATGGATCTTATGGGTCCCACTTGCACTGAGAGTCTAGGTGGTAAGAGGTACATCCTCGTGGTGGTAGATGATTTCTCCAGGTACTCCATTGTAGGTTTTCTGGGAGAGAAATCTGATGCTGAAGAATTTTTAACGACCAAGTGCCGTGTCCTGCAAAATCAACACGGTGTCACTATTAATAGGATGCGTAGTGACAATGGCACTGAATTCACAGAAGCAAAGGTAGATCTTTACTGTGATAGCCTCGGGATCAAACATGAGTTTTCTGCTGTGAGAACTCCTTAACAAAATGGGATTGTTGAGAGAAATAATAGAACGATCCAAGAAATGGCTAGATCTATGCTTCTAGGTCGTAAAGTTTCTAGGATATTTTGGGGTGAGGCAGTGTCTACTGCATGCCACACGGTGAATAGGGTTTATTTGCGTCCACACACACTTCAGACTCCTTATGAGTTGTGGACTGGCAAGAAGCCCAACCTGGCATATTTCCCTATTTTTGGGAGTAAATGCTACATCCTACGGGATAGAGAGCAATTAGGAAAGTTCGACTCCCAGAGCGACGAGGGAATATTTTTAGGATATTCATCGAATAGAAGAGCATACCGGGTTTTTAACCTGAAGATCTCTAAGGTTATGGAATCAATAAACGTCACCGTGCAAGATGACGAACCTCCGACGGTTATTGATCCTAACCTTCAGTGTGAGGATGAGAATTGTTCTGACAGCGATTTACCTGTTCCTCTCTCACACTCTGTGGACCCTACTCATGCGCTAGGGGACACACCTGCTTGGGTTCGCAAGAGTCATGACCCTTCTGCCATTGTGGGTGATCCCACTCTAGGGATCAAGACTCATGCTCAACTAGAGAACGTTGTTAGCCATCTTTACTACACGTCCAAAGTCGAGCCCAAGAACCATAAAGAAGCACTCAAGGATGAACATTGGATATCTACTATACAGGATGAGTTGCTTCAGTTTAAAAAGAATAATGTTTGGGAACTAGTTCCCCGACCTAGTGAGACTAATGTGATAGGTACCCGGTGGATTTTTAAGAATAAAATGGATGAAAATGGTACCATAATCAGAAATAAGGCTAGGTTGGTCACTCAAGGCTACACATTGATAGATGGTGTAGACTTTGGGGAGACATTTGCTCCTATTGCGAGGCTTGAGTTTGTCCGTCTTCTGCTCGCCATCGTATGTCATCTGCGCTTCAAGTTATATCAGATGGATGTCAAGAGTGCCTTTCTGAATGGCATTCTATAGGAGGAGGTTTATGTGGAACAACCAAAAGGGTTTGAAGACCCTCATCACCCGGAGCACATCTACTATCTGAGGAAAGCCTTGTATGGCTTGAAGCAAGCACCCCGTGCTTGGTACGAGAGGCTTACTTCCTATCTCTTAGCTCGTGGCTTCAAGAGAGGGGGAGTAGATATGACATTGTTCGTCAGGAGAGATGATGGTGCTATTTTGGTTGCCCAGGTCTATGTGGACGACATAGTCTTTGGATCCACATGCTCCCAGCATGCTCACCACTTTGAGGAGGAGATGAAAAGTGAGTTTGAGATGAGAATGGTTGGTGAGCTTACATTCTTCCTTGGTATCCAGGTTCGTCAGCTAGAGGATGGGATGTTCATCTCCCAATCCAAGTATGCTAAAGACCTAGTGAAGAAATTTGGTTTAGACTCCGCTAAGCATGCACGTACACCTATGAGTACCACTACCAAGCTTAGTAAGGACACTTCAGGCAAGGACGTTGAACAAACCTTATATCGGAGTATGATCGGTAGTCTTCTCTACTTGACTGCCAGTCGTCCCGACATCGCCTTTAGTGTTGGAGTCTGTGCACGATATCAGGCGTCCCCGAAAGAGTCACATTTACTTGCTCTAAAACGTATTATTAAATACGTGAGTGGGACTCTTTCATACGGTATTTGGTATTCCTTTGATACTAATGACCATTTGTCCGCCTATTCGGATGCCGATTGGGCCGGGGATGTAGATGGTTATAGGAGCACTTCTGGTGGGTGTTTCTATTTTGGTTCTGCTCTTGTCTCCTGCCTGAGAAAGAAGCAAAATTCCATCTCTTTGTCCACTAAGGAGGCTGAGTACATGGCCGCCGGGAGTTGTTGCACACAACTCTTGTGGATGAAGCAAATGCTGGAGGATTATGGGATTTCACAGGACACCATGACCATTTCCTGTGACAACACGAGCGCGATACACATATCCCACAATCCAGTTCAGCCTTCGCGCACCAAGCACATCAGGATACGTGAGCACTTTATTCGTCAGTTAGTTGAGGAGAACACTGTATCCCTGAGTTTTGTTCCCACCAACCGTCAGTTAGCCGACATTTTCACGAAACCTTTAGATGCCCTTAGATTTGAGAGTCTTAGGAAGTCTTTGGGGATTTGCACAGTTGACTGAGGGGTTGGTCTATGTCTAGAATAGGATATTTCTTCATGTTCATATCATATGCTTCCTATTGCTAGTCTGTTTTATATGTACCATTGCTTGTTGTACAACTATTTATTTATTCTTTTTGCTTTTTATATTTCTTTTGAAAAATTCAAAAAGATTTTTCTTTAAGAAAATTTTTAAGAAAAGCACAAAAAGATTTTATTTTACTAAAATTAAAAAAAAAATCCAAAAAGATTTCTGTTTTTGCTCCTTTTATGGATGAGCATTTAAGATAGCCAAGTCATAACTTCATTCCATATATCCATGTGACTGTTTGATAGAGATTTGAGAGGTTACATCATTTCATCCATGTGCTTTACATTATTTGGAGTCTTTGAGATGTAATTAGTGATATCTTCCTACATGTTTGACTCTTATATCCTTTATTGCTCACATGCACGGCTATATTTGATTATTGCACTTGTCTATCTCATATTTACTTGAGTGTTTCCATCTCAATCCTGTCTATACAATGTACAATATGCGATAAAACTTGACAAGATTGGAATGCATGTAAAAACCGTTTTGGTGAGACTGTGTGTTTATTCTATAACGGGGAGGGGCTGTGAAAGGTAATCATCTATCCTTTGCGCAAAAGCTACCCTTAAAAAGGACCTAAAAAATGGAGGAATTTTAATATCCGAGGTCCAAAGAGCCCGAAAAAATTTACAGGCAATAAAAAGCACTTCATGCCAAATATGGGCCACTTAGGTTTCACCATCAATTCTCTAACGTTTGAGAATTTAGAATGCCTCTATTCAAAATTATATCTGAGGGAGTTTGGTTTGAGAATCGTTAAACGGGTTTGCACTTCCTTGAAAGTCCTGAAAAAGCATAAAATCATTTTGGACGTTATTGGTGTGAAAATCACTTTGAGCTTTGATTTATTGATTTGATTGAGTCAATATCTTATATTGTCATTCTTTTACACAAAGGACGCATTTGAGTTCATTCGCTAGGAGTATCCAATATTCATCGTGCACATATGTCATCTTTGTATGCATTGATTTTCCTATCAAATTTGATCACACCACTTCATTTTCTCTATCATCGTCTTGGCTACTTTGTGTTCATTCATGGTGTGATTTTATCCTAGTGACACTCCATACTTGCTTATTTGATTTATTTCTCTCATTTGTCAATTTGGGGACATCATAAAAAAGGTGAGAATGAATTATCTTATTATGGGGGAGATTTGAAAGTTTGAGTTTTCTCATAAATTGGTATATATGTCTATCTCATTTCAAACTCGATACGTCACTTGGTATTTTATCTCTTCTCATGTGTGTAGGTACTACATGGATTATCATTGGATTGCACACCCTGATGAGAAAAGTGCTGAGATTCCTGAAGAGTTGAAGAGCAAACGTTGAAGTCTTATTCAATTGTATCTTTCCAGTTTTGGGTTCATGGAAGGGTAGATTTGTATAGGCATCTTTAGTTATTTGATAATTCGGATGTTTGTTTTTATGTATGTACCGACATAGACATAGGGGGATATTTGTAAGGATATTTTTGTCCATTATCAATTTGTTATGCCACATGCCATTACACCGTTGAAGAAATTCAAGATTCATACAGTCATCAACGGATCCGAATATCAAAAGAAGAAGAGGAATCAAAGTCTGACAGGCCGGATCGGTCCGCCCAGAATAAACGAACCGATCCGCCTACGAACCGGTCCGCCTGCTGAAAGCCAATACACCCCGGACCGATTGTGAACCGAAGATGCCAAATATAAAAAGAACCGGTCCGCCTCAGACCCGGACCGGTACGCCTGGGATAAACACAAACAGATCGTGCAGAGATATTTTAGGCCCAGGACTTCTTTTATAACCCTCTACGGAAAGTGGTTTTCCAAGACTTCTATACACGATTTTCAGAGCACAAAAACTCTAAGTCTTCACCTATTGAGCCCAAGACTCTAGGTTTTTTATTCACACAAATTTCCAAACATTTGTGAATCTCTTTGCAACCCAGGAACGCACTTTTGCTGTTCATACCATTGTGGAGAAGACCGTTCTTCTTCTTCATTGCAGCCCTACTGGAAAGGGATAACTCCATCCGCCGACTACAGAATCCAACACCTGAGGGTAATTCTTAGTCACTTGTATTTTTATTGTAATCCGAAATTGTATAGTTACATTTATTATAATGGAAATAAATGGTTTTGCCCCTTTGGGGGATTTTTCCTCACAAGCATGTGTTTGAATGTTCTTGTTTAGTTCATTATCTTATTCAATCACATTTTGTTGTATGTTTGGGGTTTGTTTGAGTTAAAAGGTGTTTAATATATAATTTTCCCATTTGAACGCAAGCACATACGTTCTCATTTATAATTAAAAAAAATACAGATAGTTGATAAGATTAGTAGAGGCGTATAAAAAACAGGGGAAATTGAAGTTTCAAAATGCTTACTTCTGAGGAAAAAACATATATATTTAGTGTTCACTACGAATCAACAATAATACATAACCAAGCAAATCTTATCACCATTCGAATGAATCAATCACCAAAATGTAGGAACATCAAATATGTTTATAGAATGTGGAGACCATAATAATTGAACAAAATAAATAAATCAATATTATGCAGTGCAGCGTATAAACACTGAATCTCAAAAGAAATGTACCTTATGGGGATAAATGCATCAAAGCCTAATTTTTTTCCTCTCAAAACCCTAATCCTAAATCTCAAAATATCCAAATCTGTATAGGATATGGTATATACATATACATAATATTAGAGATGACAATGATTATACAAATACATAATATTAGGCTTACCTCAACATCCCCAAATAATAAAACCCACGATTCTGAGATGACATCGATTGGTTTTAAGAAAAGGTCGTGGGTCTGAGAAACCGTTGGTGACAGCTATAGTGATAACGATGGAGTTTGAGAATAAATCTTAGGCCAAGAAGAGATAGGGTACGAGATTAAGATTCGGGGATAGTTTCTTTAGATTGGGAGGATGAATGGGAGAAGTCACATTTTCAGAGTATTTTGGAGGGAAGGCTCTTAAACGTTTTTTTTGTAAAAATTATGTTTGGAGGATAAATGGAGTGTATATGAAATATTTTTCGTGGCAAAGTAGAATATTTGCTACTAATGAACATATATTAGTGGCAAATATTTTAAGCTTGCAACTAATTAAAATTTTGTTTTCGCGCTAAATGTCTAATTCTTCCCACTTAACATTTAGTGGAAAAATTAGTGGAGATTTTAATTTGTTGCTACTAATGCATTATCATTTAGTGGAAAACATAAATTTTGCAACAAAATGTACGTTTTAGTGGAAATAAATGATTAGCCACTAATAAAATTGCTACCAAATGACATTTTTCTTGTAGTGTTTGGAGGTCTCTCCCTCCGTAGTTTTATTTTATATCGCGACCATGACTACTAAGTATAGTAGATATAGTTTTCCCCTGTACCGCTAGAAGTAGAGAGTGGTACTAAGCTTGGGATTCCAAGCGACATTAAGTTGGATTTGAGGGGTCCTTGACAAGGACCACATGTTGAAGTTCGGTAGGTTGGAGGAAGTGTAACCTCGTTCGGTTGAAACATATGTCCGAGGAGTTTTGGCCTAGAGAGGGGTATAGAAGTGCCCAGGTGTGAAGAATGGAGGAAAATCTTTCACCCATAGGAGTAAGGTTGAAGTGGCGAAAATGGTAGTCGCCATATTTTGGTGGAGCAGGAAGTTTTTCCCATAGAGAAACCCGATAGATATTTTCAACAGCAAGTTTCTCTGGGATATCAGGAATGATGAGAAAGTAGATTCTTAAGTATTCACATGAGGTTTGGTCAGAGGCCGACAGTGAATAAATAGTTACAGGGTTAACGAAACCTTGAATCTAAGTGGGTTGCTACAAGGAAGAGAGATCCCTTCAGTGGAAATAATAGGCTCACAAGTAAGTATTGATAACACTTCTAGAGAAGTAGTGTCCATGAGGCCACGTTGGTGGACATCCACCCGGGTAAGACTCATTGAACTAAGGCCGGGGAGGCCAGTAACATGTTCTCTTTTATTAAGGAAGTTAAGGGAACTATGCGAGTAATTGTCTGGTGGCTAGAGATGGAGAAACAGTTCTGACGTAGAATGTAGAAACACGCATTTTGACCTTGTTGATTAGAGAACAAGGGCAATAATAGTATGTCTAGTTGGGGCATAGATGGAAGTAGTTTTGTTTAGATAAGACTAGAATACGGTGTTTGAGAACCATTGAAAGTGGCCAAAGAGATTGGCAAAAATGTTGGCGGGGATTCCACCTTAGTAGAGGGTGGTGTATTCCTTAAGATAAGATGGAGTAGTATTGTATTTATCCTAGATTCGGGTGTGTAAAAAAAATCGAGCTTGTGGTATTATTGATATTATTATAGTGAGTATATCTATATGACTTCCATGGTAGGGGATTTCTATATTTTCCTTCGCTCGTTATAAGGCGAGTGATGATATTTTAAAAGTATATGTGTGGTATGTGCTACTCGTATTATGTGCAATATACGAGTGGACATATTCTTTGTTTGGTTGGTGCGATAGCAAACGAATAATTCGCGAGGCTATCCTATGTCTAGTTTCAAAGTGTAACTAGTGGTTCTATAATATCTCTACTGGATACAGTTTGAGACTTTATAGAGGTGGTTTAAGGTATGCGAGAAATTTTCATTATTTGTTTTGTTCCTCTTGTATAATTATTTGCTTGCTTTGTTTGTGCTTGATTGTTGCCTTATCTCCATGACCAACAAAGTTAAGTAGTAATGTATAGGAGTGGTTCCTTATTTGGATTTTTCTTTGCGAGACGCTCCACGCATGAACCTTAACGACGTTGGGAGTGGAGTGATGCTATTATTTCTTCTTTTATATTTTATTTTACTGTTAAGATGCTGGGTTGGAAGGTTTATCCTAGTATCACGTGACTGAGTGATTAAAGGGCTAAGTTGATGTGCGATATAGGAGCACTGTAATAGTCCTTCCCTCTGATCTATGTGGGGGAGACTAAGATATGAAAGTAGAATTGAGACTTATGGTTATGCCTTAATGAGAAGGCCATGTATAAAGATGTATGTATGTATATTGGGATAATGCATTTGTGGCATCTTACAGAAAGTAAAAGTCTGATTAGTTGAATTTTTAATTATTTGAAATGGTAGAACTTAGAAGTAGAAGTACATTTGTAAGGTTACAAGTTAAGATTCTATCAATCCAGATCATGTGTCTTAGATCGTTATATCTTGACGACCGACGATGTGAGGTAGTTGTGTAACATGAGGGTTCCTTATTTGGATTTCGCCTCGGCGAGACGTCCCACGCATGAAACCAAGAGAATATCCAAAGTTGGTAAAGGTCTTGGACACTAGGGATATAATTACTATAATATTTATACAACTTGATTAGGATATAGATTGACTTTATGATTATTAGGACGCGAGGCCCTTAGGGCAGGTGACATTATTTTAGGAAGGCGGTAGGGAGTTGACCACAATATAGTTGTGGGTTAATTCTAAGTAGGATTAGGTCCCTAGAACGAATAGGTACAGGATCTCGAGTGATTCAGAATGTTAGTCCAAAGGAGAAGAGGCCTCTCTTAGATAGAGCGTTACGTGGGTAACCTAACTTTTGAGGAGTTACAAGTATGAGTTGACTTTTACTCCTCTACTTGTGTTGTTAAGATCGAGAGTGGATTTAACGAACGAGTCTCTGCCAGGAACGGGAAGTATTAATACTGGAGCATGGACCCATTTTTTATGCATCTCACAGACTTAAATTTTGTGAGAGGTATTATCCCTCGCTTGATTTAAAGTTCGTAGTGGTAGTATTCGCCTTAAAGGAGTAGAGGCACTACTTCCTGGGCAGGAAAATTTGGTCTTTTCATGAGCAACAAGTGGAGTTAGTAAAGGATTATTAAGTGGATATTCCCTTTCGCTAAGGAAATGCAAATGGGGTAGTTGATGCGCTAAGTAGAAAAACTCGTAAGTGGTTGGCGTTAGCTTAATGCCGAAAGGCATACCTCGAATGGGCGTGTTGACTTAAAAGAAGGATTGGGCTCATTGAGCCGCATACTTTTAAGGGCTACGTCAATGCGAATATAAGTAAGTAGTGTTGCAGTTGAGCGATTATATGTTAGTGTAGTTATTCCCTGGCAAGGGTGAAACTTGATTCAGGAAGAAAAGCAACTTGTGCCGAGATACGTATGTATCATCTTCCGTTGTAGAAGGGTGAGATCAATAGTTCATGAGGAACGATTTGGTGTTATGTTAGAGCACAAAGAATGTAGACTGAAATCGAATAGTGATGACCTTAGTCCGAGTCCAATGGGGACACCGCACTGCCGAGAGGTTTGCTAAGAATGATAGAACGATATTTTGGAATAGTATACCCTTTGTATGATCATGGGGTATGCCTGAATTTTGAGGGAAAAATTCCCTTCTAAGGGGGGGGGGGGGGGGGGGGAGTATGTAACAACCCAGGCTTTTGAACGACTATTTTATATTATTTTGCTTGATGGGCTAATTTTATAAAATAGGGAAAGTTGGAGTAAATATTATTTCCCGTGATATTAAGGGATAATATTTACTACGTTTTGTCTATTTACCGTTATGAGAAGATAAATAGCATTATATTGTGTTTTTTTGCGTCGTTATATGTTATGCGATGGTTATGACTCATATTTAAATTGGAGCCTAATTAATTAAATAAAATGAAATTGGAACACAAAAATGGTTCACTTTACTCCGAATGCCAAAATAGGGGGTGCAGTTGTTTTTAGAATAGTCGAGATAGTCGAAATAAGTGTGAAGTTGTATTTTTGAGTTTCGGGCACTTTTGACGGGTTATGACTAAATTATGTGGATACGAGTCATTTTAATGGTGTATTAACACTTAAAAGAGGGGACTTTATGTTTTATGACCCGTTTAAGTCTCCCCACCCCTTTTTATTTCTCATTTGTGTTATAAACCAAGAGAGAGAGAGAGAGAGAGAGAGAGAGAGAGAGAGAGAGAGAGAGAGAAGAGAGAGTTGGGAGAAATGGTGAGAAAGAGAGAAAAAAAGGAAGATTTGGGTTGGAATTCGTTGCTACCGGAAGGGAATCCGAGACTACAAACTCGGGACAAGTTTCTTACTTGCTAGATGTTGATTAATGTGATAAATTGCATGTATAGTTAGGTTTTTGGAGATTTAAACCATAAATGGGTTTTTGTTAATTTTGGTGATTAAACCCTAAATCTTGTAGTTTAACTTGATTTGAGGAAAATAAATTAGTTACTTGATGTGTAGGATTGATTTGGTAGCGGATTTTGTTGTTGTAGTTGGGTGAAATAACGATTAAAAAGCTTAGAGCTTTGTTAATGGCCGAAACAACTTCTCAGAGAAGAAGCTGCCCGACATGATCGATTGATCGATCATGGAGGATCGATCGATCAAATCATCGATCGATCGAAGGCTAAGGGTCGATCGATCGACCCCTTCTGAAGCTGGGCAAATTTGCAGGGTCGAATCGATTCGGCTCCTAAGCGAATCGATTCGGTTAGGGGGCAAGATGCAGGTTTGGGAGATCGAATCGATTCGAACTAAGGCCGAATCGATTCAGATAGAGGCAGAATGTTGGTCTTACTCACCAAATCGATTCGCTTTTGGGCAAATCGATTTGCAACCAGGGGAGAATCAATTCGGCTACCTATTTTTGTGAGGTTTTCCTAGTTTTGTTTTAGCCCTTTTCTTTTAGGTTCGAGGTTTAGGAACCTTCCTTTGGGAAGTAATGAGGAGTCCTAGAGGGTTGTGTTGGGTAGACAAATATCTTAGATTAGCTTGAGGTTAATTGGGCTTATCCTAAGGGTTAGTTTGTTTAGGGTAATATCCGAATGATATAGGAAGTTAACTTAAAAATAAATTGGGGATAAAATGTTAACGTTGAGACTTTTGGGTGACAATTATTGAGGGAGACTCACTTTGATGATTTAGGATATTGTGTTGAACTCTTGGAGACTAGTTTGAGGATAATGGCACTTTGGGTCTTAGGTCATTAATAAAATATGACACTAAGAATAAGAAATGTATATTATAAAATGTGGTACTAAATGAATAAGTAAAAATGATTTTGAGAATGTAAAAATGAATGTTTTCAAATAGAAAGAAAAATGATTTTCATAAATGTTAATTTATGGATACACACCTCTCTAAATCGCTATCATAAAGGAAGTTCGCGCGTGTGGTGAAGCCCCCTGGCTAATGAATGCAGGGTGGATATATCCCTAGGACATATGAGCATTTATTGTATGTTTCTGCGATGGTGAGGTAATTCTGGGTGTGGTTATGACTCTACCGCAAGAATATGGCCACTTCCCGATATTTCGGTAGGATCCCAGGTTGTCTTATTTGGTAGGTCCTGGAAGATGATAGCCATTTAGGGGCGCGCACAGCGGAGAAAACCGAACGGGCGGTCTTAGAAACGTTATATGATATGATATATATAACTATGGATAATAATGTGGGACATTATTGGTGATTAAATCATTTTATGATAATAAAATGGATTTAAATATATTTCCCGGATGGAAGAAGGGAAATGGGAAGTTAAATACATTTTTCGGATGGAAGAAGGAAAATGAAAGATATGAAATGAAAGAAAATAATTTTTATGTTAATAAAACTTGCTTTAAATATGTATTTTTCCTGGATGGAAGAAAGGAAATAAAATTGGTAAGGAAAGTTTTGGGATAAAAATGAAATTGATTTGGTAAACATTCCATAAAGTGAATTCTCATTCCGGGATATATATCCAGAAGCGTAAAATGACACTTACATGAAAGTGAGTGTGAAAGATAAAGATGAATTTGTTATGTGTACTTAATTAGATGAATATGTATATATTGATTACGTGCTGAGGGTCTAATGGATCTTGACGATCAACCTTGCCTAGTAGTAGTGTATCGGGGGGGTTCCTTGTTAGGATTTCGCTTCACGAGACACCCCACGCACGAACAATTCATAGTGTTAAGACTGGGGAGAAGTTAGCCTTTAGTACTTGGGTTAACTTGAGTATTTGGTAGAATGCGGTAGGGTGCTTTTAGATTGAGAGGTGAGAACCTTTATGTTTAATTACGTGAGAGGCTAAGTTCATGATGTTATTTAGATTCACATAACTGTCATGCATTTTAGTCACATGGTAATCATATCAAACTGGTCCCTGACCTGTCTATATTTCTTTATTTTGCATGCAACTCTTTGTCCGTTCAGGTGCTCTACCGCAAGGACACCCGTATTGATTTTCCTTTCCAGTTGTCATGGAGCTATAGCATATTGCGGATGTTGTAGGATATTTGTATTAGACGTTTCCTTCCATTGTACTCTAGTTATGTTCAGTTTATTTATTCGGGCGTGTTTCCCACACTTTACATTCATTTATTATATTGTCATATTTAAATTGTAATACTCGGTGTAACTATTTGTATTGTTCTGTTAACCGACAATTTATTCGGTTATTATTTATTATATTGTCTTTTCGTTACCCGATGATTTTTGGGATCCACCATTTTTGCAAATTGGATTGTCTAAGTGTTTTTCTTTTACTTACAAAATTTTAAATTTGACAGTCCGTTTTCTAAAATGATTGGTGGTTATCTCGTACTATTATTTTAATCGACAGTGATGCTGAAAATGGACCATCTATGATTCCTGTGATTATTAGAGTATTGGGCTGGCCACCTATTATTTTAGTAGGCGGGTTATCACACCTATGTCTATGCTAGTACAAAATAAAAACATCTAAATTATCAAATAAAAATTCCTACATAAATCTAATACCCTCCTATGATACCAAAACTGAAAAGGTATAAAAAATGGAAGTAAAAAACTTTTTGAAAAATCTTCAACATCAAATCTTCAAGGTGTGAAACATAGTATCATCAATATTTGTAAGTAAACACATGAGATAAAGAAAATACCTTCGTGACCCATCGAGTTTGAAATGATATAAGAATAAATCAATCATCAATAATTAAATTTCCCCCATAATCCAAGCTCCCCCATAATTCGTTATCCCCCTTTTACTTTTGTCCGAAATAGACAAGGAAACGAATAAACAAAACATACATTGAGTGTCACGATAAATATACATAGCAAACATGGATCAATAAAATGCTCATGCAAAGGAATCCTTACAGGCATCCACAAACGTGTTTTGGTTTTTTAATTTTTTATACAAAAATGCAAAAATAATTTTACAAAAATCACACCACATGAATTTTCACTAAGATAACCAAATCATGAAAATGAAATTAATGGGTGTGAACAATTCCATAGGAAAATTAATGCAATCAAACATAACAATGTGCATGATAAATAAGTATACTCCTAACGAATGAATCTCAAAATCGTCCTTAGGTATCGAAAAATGTGAATTTAGAGGACATCGTCTTAATCTAATCGACAAATCAAAGTCAAACATGATTTTCATACGAATAACATCTAAAACTATATAATAATTTTTCATGACTTTGTCAGGATGTTCAAATCCGTTTCATATTCCATCCAAACTCCCTCATAATAATGCTTTTTTATTTTTCTTTTGAAGTGATAAAACAATATATTTTGGCCCACTTTATAGCATATTTTTCTTTTTATTACCTTTAAATTTTTCGGGCTCTTTTTCAACCTCATTGGAAAATGGCTTCTATTTTTGTTCCATATAGTTTCTAGGTCCAATTTAAATGATGGATCAATCGCAAATGATAAATGAGTACCTTTCGAAGCCCTTCCCCCTTTTTTCAAATATATCTAACAAACTCACAACAACGGTTCTTATATGCACTACTTTCATTGTTAATTTTTATCACATTGGGTTAATTTTAAGACAGAATTGTGATGAAAACACAACGACCAACATGTGATAAACAAGAATAATAGTCAAATGATTTCGTGCAAGTGTTAAATAAAGGAACTCATGAGTCAAACATATAGGTAGTAACAACATATCACATCTTAATGACTCCAAACAATGTAAAGCACAAAAATAAAATGATAATGCATATCAAAACACTATCAAACAGTCACATGGATATGGAATGAAATTGTAAATCGGTCATCCTAAATGTCCATCCATAAACGGTGTAAACAAATTACAAAACTCTTATAACCTTTTTCCAAAAATTTTATCAAAATAAATCTTTTTGTATTTTTCCAAAATTTTATCAAAATAAAAACTTTTTGTATTTTTCCAAAATTTTTCAAAAACAAAAATATAATACAAAAAGTACACGTGTCATAATAGTAGAAAACATATATCATGAAGCACAACTAGTGTATGACAAATAAAGCATGCAAGCAACTATCTATAAGAAATAGCAAGTGACGCATCATGTGCAAGCATGTGAGAATTAACTAGTTTACCATCTAGCTCCTCTAAAAGTGTTTTCCTAACCCAAATATATGTGAAATGTCGAATAGGGGATTCAGGAACCAACGAAACTCTAGACATCAACTTCCTAGGACCTCTTCCAAGATCAAAATAAAAACGCCTAAGGTGACTTTTCCTACCACAATGTGAACATGTGTAAACGAGTGGAACAACACCTATGGGATGACCTCTTTTAACGTCCTTGGGATTGATTGATACTTTAAAACAAATAATGATCTTGACTTTAACACTCGAAATATGAGAACACGATGGGCCATAACAATTACTACCAACACTACTCGAGTCTGTGAAATCATTTTTCATCTTAAAATTTTTTGACTCAAGCAAAGAATTAAACTCTTCCAATTTTAGGGACTCCTTCTCTAAATTTTCAATTATTCCTAGAAGGTTCTCACGTTCTCCTTTATTATACGCCCACTTATGACTAAGAGTTTCCTCACGTGCCACAAACTCATCAATTGAAATATTTTTTCCCCGTTGGCGCAAACACAAATCCTAGAATTTTGAAGTCCTCCAATTCTTTTTCTAAAAATAAGACTCTATCATCACTCTTCTTTTTGGACAATTCTAAAGCTTTAAAGTCATGGTCCAAGGCAACAAATTTCTTACGATAAAAATCTCTTTGATTTTGAACCGTTTGCAAAAGATTCATAATGGATTTAAAACGACAATTTTCTTTTACCAAAAAATCAATTCTTTTCGCAAACGTCAAATTAAAATATTTAAGATAACTAAATCTTTGACTCGTGCCATCAAAGGGGGGCATCCAATTACATAAGTCCTAAATAAAAAAAATTGTGATTTTTCAAAAAACATATTTTTAAAATAAAATCAATATCATAAACTTTTACGAAAAACGGATCAAATGCAATAACTTAGCGCAACAGGCTTTGATACCAGTTTGTAAATGAATATGTGATACTGATTAAACCAAATTAGCAAATTTTCATGTTAACCTTATTTAATCGGTGTCAATTTTTAATCCAATTTAATTCAGGCCTAAAACATGCCTCTATGTGTAGTGCATCATGCCAGCACAAACAAATATGAGTTGCCGACTCACAGATTTCAGGAAAAATCCCCGAAGGGCAAAACCTTTTATTTCATTTAATAATACTCATAATGATTACAAGCAAAAACTACAAAGAATTTACCGCAACAAACTCTCATAGGCCGCAACCTAAATCAACAATGAATCAACCTCGAAAGATTCGTAAAGACATATAGTCTTGTCAGCTAGGAAAACCCATGAGTACTCCCTTTGACACGCAGTCACGTCAGCCCAGCACCTCCCTCAAGTGGCACCTAGATCAACAGTAGGTTATCCTCCCTATAAGATAAACTCTAGCAAAATCGTATCTTGGGTTCTAAAATAATTTACTAAAAGTAATTAGGATTTGTGAAATGAAAACAAAAGGATTTGAATCCTAAATAAAGAAGACAAAGGTAATCTATTGTTAGTAGTTTTTGCGGAACGAAATTCGTCACGTATTTTTAACGAAAATGGAGTGGTTTAACATGCCTTATATAGAAAACATAAGTCGGCGCATCGCTCGAACCAAACAACAATGTTGCTCGAACGAGTTGCGAAGTCGCTCAAACGACTTTGCACGAAAGCCCATGTCGCTTGAACAATAGGCCTATGTCGCTCGAATGACCGACATAAAAAAATAATTTTTTATTTCGGTAAAAAAACTCTGCCTCAACACTTAGAAAATATGAATTGCTGACGTAAAAATTTCAGGAAAAATTTTCGGAAGGTAAAACCTTTATTTCACTGATAATACTCATAATGATTACAAGTAAAATCTGCAAATAATTTATCGCAGCAAAATCGCATAGGTCGCAACCTAAATCAGTAATGAATCAACTCCTTTTGACACACAGTCACGTCAGCCCAGCACCTCCCACAAATGGCACCTATATCAACAGTAGGTTATCCTCATATGAATTCTAAATGAAGAAGGAAATGGTAATATGCTATTAGGATTTTTTGCAGAAAGAAATTCGTTAGATCTTCTTAACGAAAACAGAGTTGTTAAACACACTTTATATTGAAAACTTAAGTCAGCGCATCATTCGAATGAAAGAACAATGCCGCTCGTATGAGTTGTGTGCAATAAGCCCATATTGCTGGAAAGACAGGCCTCTGTCGCTCGAACGACCAACGTAAAAAAATAATTTTATACTTTGATAAAAAACTTCGCCTCAACACTTAGAAAATTTTCTTTTTGATGAAAAACACCACCTCAACACTTAGCAAATATTTTAGAAAAATTATCCCAACACTCTAAGTGAACCGTAAAGTAACCAAAACACAACCTAACCAAATTTCATCTCGCGTAGGCTTGAATGTTGAAGAACTTTGATATTCGGATCCGTCTTCATGTATCTTCGAACTTGGCATTTTTCTACGACGGTTTGTAATGGTATACGACATACACTAATGTAAGCATGACTTATAAAATATTTCCTTACGACATGAGTAGAATAATGAAGGTGATCATTGTAAGATGGAGAGTCAGGATCATCTTCCAAAGTGGTGAGGTCTTGGGTGAGATTTAGAAGAATAAGATCTTGGAAAGGATCAATGATGTTGATTGAAGATATTATGGCATGAAAGAGAAAGATATTCTCATGAAAGATAACATCTCTAAAAATAAAGATTTTTTTGGTGGAGATATCATAGTGTTTATAATCTTTAATTCCTGGATGGTAACAAAGAAAGACACATTTTCTAGATCTTAGTTCAAATTTTATTTTATGAGATGTGAGTGTAGAGGAAAAGGTGAAACAACCAAACACTTTGGATTGGGAATAGTCAGGAGCTTTATTGTATAAGATTTCATAAGGTAATTTATGTTGTAAGATTTTAGATGGGGTTCTATTTATGAGGAAAGTTGCAGTTAAAACACATTCGGACAAAAAAGGAATGGGAATTCTTAATTGAAAATAAAGTGCTATAGCAACATTTAAAAGATGCTAGTATTTTCTTTCAACAATAGAGTTTTGTTGAGGTGTTTCAACACAAGAAAATTGATGTAAAATCCCTTTTTATTAGAAGAATTCTTTGAAGGTTAATTCAGAAATATTGTCAGACTTGAGCATATTGATTTGAGTTTTGAATTTAGTATTGACCATTTGGAATTAGGTAGATACGATATGAATAACATCTGATTTTTTCTTTAGGAGATAGATCCATGTAAATCTAATATAATCATTAGCAAGAGTTACAAAATATCTATAGCCAGAATCGAAAATAACATGATAGAGACCTCATATATCACAATGAATGAAATCAAATGGATATTTTGCAAAGTTATTATGAGATTCAAAAGATAATCTTCTTTGTTTAGCCAACGGACATATACAACAAGGATTTTTCTTATCAAGTTTGGATAAATCACATCCTATTATATCTTTTATTACGTTCAATTTTTCAAAAGACTAGTGACCAAGTCTGCTGTTCCAAGTGCTAGCAGACACATTATTGCAAGAAGTTGAGAAGTGTATGAAACACTAGTGTGGAGGACATATAAAATTTCAAATATTTTACCCTTGCCAATATCTTTCTTGTGGTCCTAAATAAGACAAGAATCAGGAAGCAAATTCATAAAGAAATTAGAATCTTTGGTGAGGACACTAATAAAAAGAAGATTAAATTTGAATTGACGTACATAAAGCACATTTTTTAGAGTTAACATAGAGTTGAGGCGAACATGTCCATGAAAACTAACAGGAATTTGAGTGTGATTAGGAAATGTTATTCTCAAATTTGGAATTTGGTGTAATGAAGATAAAGCATTGGCATTAGAGCAAATGTGTTGAGTTTCTCTCGAGTCAATTATCCAATACTAAGTTGAAAAAAAAGTGGTGGTTGATGAGATTGAAAAGCACATACATGTGGTACAAGAGGTATATGGAATATCAGTCTCATTTTAAGGATTTTTGATGGTTGAAGCAACAAGATGTTTGGATAACATACTCAATAGCTGTTGGTATTGACCATTGCTAAGGTTTTTAATGAATCGATCAATAGTTTGTGAATTATAAGAGGGAGGGAATACTTCAGTTTGTGATTGAGAAGAAATCTGATTAACAATTGCATGGTTATGAGGAATGGATGAAGAATTTCTTTATCTTGGTTGAAAACCATAAGGATAGCCATGAATTTTGTAGCATTTTTCAACTATATGCCCATGATATTTGCAATAATCACAATAGGATCTATGTTTCATTTTATTTTCATAGCTATCGTAATTGGACTGACTAATTGTGCCTCCTTTGTATCTAGATTGTGAAGAAAATAGATGATTACCAATGTGAGATTTGGATTGATCAGTTTTGGCAAGAAATGTCATGGTATAACTAGTATTAACATTTGAGTTTGGATGGACACCGACTATCCTTTGATGTTCTTCTTGAGACATAAGAGAAAACACCTTGTTGACAGGTGGTAAAGGATCCATAAGATGAAGTTTCCAACGTATTTGATCAAATGAATCAAGCAGCCCCATGAGAAAGGATATTATATATTTCATTTGATAATGTGAATTGAGTTCTTTAATGCCTCCACATGTACATTTTCCATAAGTTCAAATTGGTCTGTAGTTGTTCAATTCTTGCTAAATCGACTTTAATATGGTTAAATAAACACTTACCGATTTTTTGTCTTGAATAAGATTCATCAATTCATATCATAACTAGAATATGCGAGGGCCATTCCTTTGTTGAAACATTTCCTTGAGATTTAGCCATATTTCATAGGTAGATTTTGAGTAAATGACACAAGAAGATAGTTTTTTTGGATATGGAATTCAAGATCCATGAGATTATAATACTATTGTTGCCAATCAAACTACTGACAAGATTGAGATCATCACCTTCAGGTTTGATGAGTGATCCATCAATAAAACCCAAATTATTCTTGACTGATAATACAATTAACATTGCACGACTCCACGAGCCATAGTTATCTCTGAAAAACGTTGCTAATGCCGTTTAATACAAGATTAAACTATATAAGCAACTCCGAGATGTTTGTTGAAGAAACCCTTTTCTTTTGAAAATAAAAATTATAAACAACAAGATGTGTTTACAAAAAAAACTTATGTATGAGAGTAATCAAGACTTTGTAATCAATTTTTAAAACTAAGACAGTTTCAAAAATTCAGCACACTATAGAATGAGATGAGTAGATGAAGATAATCAGAACACACAGTTTTTAAGGTGGTAAAACCTCTCCCAACAGAGGAAACATCCACGGTGACTTCTAAGTCACAAAAGTAAAAAATCCACTAATAACAAATAATAGTTACAAACAATACAACATACATGCACACAAATCAACCTATTCTAAGTTTAGGAATATACCTCGCTTGGTGTCCATCTAACTTCTCATAGATCTGATTGTTGATGATGTTCTTCCAGTTTGATAACTTCCTTTGCTTTAGCTTCCTTATGTCGACTCAATAATCTTTGATCTTATTCACAACACTTCCAGTGTAGTAGTGTGTTAAGTGTTTGTGAAGTGATTCCTATCAACATGCATGAACTCACACACACTTAGTTTTAAAGACACTCCTAGAAAATTACATATAAAGACTATATGCTGTGATTTTCTTTTCTTTATTTCTCACACAACTTGAAACCTATTTGACCTTTAAATGTATCCCAGATTCCACGGATATCTCGCTTCTAAATCGGTCAAGATCATAATCAATCTCTGTTTTCAAAATATTTTTGAGATTGAAAATCTCCAAGTGTGAATCCAACTAGGTCAAGGTTTAAGTTTCGTAAGAATAGAAACCATAAAACATTTTCAAAACTAAATCAGTAAAGATTTTCTTAAATCAAGAAAGAAATATGCAGATCTAGTGAAGTGTAACATGCAGAGTGTAGATCTATAGTTTCTATGAAAAAGAAATGCAGATCTTCACACGAATGTTTAAGTTGTAAACAAGATCATAGACAAAGAGGTTACAGCTTCAATATGAACAAACCACTCTCTCTCAAACACTCAAGGTTGTGTTTGGGGTTGTGTGTATACGAAGGTTTGATTCAGAAAATGAAGTGTTTAGGGTTAGGGCTTGGTTTTGGATAACACAGTTTTCTTTCTCTCTCTTCTCTCTTTTCTTTTCTCTCTTCTCTCTCACTTCTCTCTTCTCTCTATTTTTTTTCTCTCAGAAATGACGAATGCCCAAAAGTCTTGAAAGTCTGAGAAGTGGGGGGTTTATATAGGGGTGTAGGATGGTTCTGGAGATACGAAAGGAATCAAGGGCTGAGATTAAGTCATCCTAAGATTGACTTGATCTAAGGGTTATAAAACAGCGGTGGTAAAGTCGATTGTGATTGGTTCATAGGATGGCACAAGGATAGGTTTAAAACACATGCAGACCATCGATAAGCTTTTATCCAAAGATCAGCAATCCACCAGCAAACCCTCTCACATAACAAACACAAACATATACATCAGGAGGATGACAAGTGTTGACATATGAGTGGCTCACAAACGCGCGTCCAAAGTAATTACAGACAGCACCCTGAAGTCTCTAGCGCATTTACATTCTACCCAAACAAACATTCCATTGAAAAATGAAGTTTTCAAAATAGCAAATTAACCCCACAAATTTTATAAACACATTTTAATTAATGAAAACATTATTTAAAAAATGTTTAAAAATGTTTTAAATATTCCCAAAAATATTAAAACAACATATTAAGGGGAATTAATCACACAATAAATTTTAAGCAATATATACACATGTATGCACTTCTAATTGTGTGTAGTGTGATTCAATTTATACCTTCTTGGATCATTGAAGAGGATTAGAGAGAATGATTCTGAGGTTCTTTGGATTCTAGGATGGACAACCAATTTTGTCACTATTTCCAAACTAGTTGAACACTTATACAGTATAGACTTAAGCAAGTCAAAGGTATAAGGTGCTTCAATCTCCCCCTTTGGAAATATGAGACAAAATCTCCTTTGAGTTAGCTTAAAACTCGTAGGGAACCAAAAGAAAAAAAAAACTAGTTCTATACAAAAGATACTATCTACCCATTTCCTAGAAAGTCAAAAATTACATAACTCAACTATTTACAAATTTGTACTCTAGAAATGGTAGATAATCAGTAGAAGAGATTCCTGCAAATATGCACACTAAGATCAAGCAGTTTAGATGAAATGTGAACAAAACATTGAACTCGTAAAACTCAAATTTCTCCCCCATTTTGTCTCAAATGGACAAAGGGTAAAAATTAAGGTCTTAAGAGTTTAATCAGCGCATACCATACCTATAGAATTTCGCAAATACAGAAATCTGTTATAGTCTAAAGGTTTAGTGAACATGTCTGCAAGTTGCAGATCAGTAGGCAGGTAATGGATTTCTAATTCCTTAGTTTCAACAAGTTCGCGTATAAAATGATGTCTTATTTTAATATGCTTAGTTCGCGAGTGTTGAACCGGGTTTTTAGATATGTTAATGGCGCTTTGATTGTCACAATACAATTGTAACTGATCTTCTTTAATCCCATAATCGCTTAACATCTGTTTGATCCATAATAATTGAGCACAGCAACTTCCAGCTACTATATATTCGGACTCAACCGTAGATAAAGATGTGCAATTTTGTTTTTTGCTACTCCAACCTACTAAATTATTGCCGACATAATAATAGGAACCGGATGTACTTTTACTGTCATCAGTACAACCGACCCAATCAGCATCAGTATACCCTATGATGGTACTGCAGGTATCATTAGTGTACCTAAGTCCAAGATTAAGAGTGCCTTTTATGTACTTTATTATACGTTTTACACACGATAAATGGCTCTCTTTAGGGTTATTTTGGTAACGAGCACACAGACATACAGCATACATTATATCTGGTCGTGAGGCAGTTAGATAGAGTAGGCTACCAATCACACTACGATAAAGTGTGGAATCAACTGACGTTCCATTTTCATCTTTACATAATTTAACAGTAGTACTCATAGGCGTTTTGGCAACTTTAGCATTATCTAAACCAAATTTCTTAACAAGATATAAGGCATACTTAGTTTGAGAGACAAATAGACCATCAGAATTCTGTTTCACTTGAAATCCAAAGAAAAGTTGTAGCTCCCCCATAAGGGATATAGTACGCAGATTGTATATACGATAAGCACGACTGTTTGGGGAGTATCCTAAGAAGATGGCTTTATCACCACGTGCTTCGAATTTAGACAAATGTTCTCTGTCTTTACAGACATAACACTGACTTCCGAAAGTTCTTAGATATTTCAGATTAGGCTTCTTACCGTACCACAACTCATAAGGGGTTTGTTTAGAGTTTTTCCTAAGGTAAACCCTGTTAATGATATGACACGCAGTTCTAATAGATTCTACCCAGAAGTATTTAGGTAGAGATTTGGCATACAACATGACACGTGCCATCTCTTGAAGAGTTCGGTTTTTCCTTTCAGCAATACCATTCTGCTGAGGAGTCTTAGGGGCACTGAATTCATTTTTGTAACCGTTATAGTCATAATATTCAACTATTCCTGTGTCTATGAACTCTCCCCCTCTATTGCTACGAATGCGATTAACTTGTGTGTCCTTCTCATTTTCAATTCTTAGTAAAATTTTCAAAAAATTCTGAAACGTGTCAGATTTTTGTTTCAAGAAGACAACCCAAGTGAATCGTGTGAAATCATCAACCATGACAAGGATATAACTGTGTCCACAAAGACTAATAGTTCTAGAGGGACCAATAATGTCCATATGGATGAGATCTAGAGGTCTAGAGGTGAGAATGTCTTTAACCTTTTTATGCAAAGTCATAACTATTTTTCCTTCCTGGCAATGACCACAGACAACACTGGAAATAGGTTTAATTTTAGGAATTCCTCTAACAATCTCTTGACTAGACAATCTACTAAGGATATCATAACTTAGGTGACCCATACGACTATGCCAGATTTCATTGTCATCCATTCTGACAATGTTATAGGTTTCAGAACTAGTCTTGACAGTATAACAATTGTCAGGTGTTCTAAATCCGGTAATAATGCATTCACCTTTATCATTTAGAATTTTACAATTGTTCTTTGAAAAGGTGATTGTATGGTCAGAGTCACAAAATTGTGATATACTTAAGAGGTTGGCTTTAAGGCCTTTAACTAATAGAACATTTTCCAGAACAGGCATTCCTTCTTCTTTTAGGGTTCCTTTACCTATGATCTGGGATGAAACTCCGTCACCAAAAACTACTTTGTCACCAGAAAATCCGGTTTTGTTTAAAAGTTTGGTTTCATCTCCTGTCATATGTTTGGAGCATCCTGAATCTAAATACCATCCAGATGAAGTGTGTTCAGCTTTTAAAGCAGTGATGACAATGTTACACTTCATTTGGGGTAAAAGATCATCTTTTCTAACCCAAATAGCTCTAGTTTTAATTTTACGCATGTTAGCCCTCATTTGATAAAACTTTTGAGAAACAGCTTTTTGTCGAAAAACATTTGGGGCAACAAACTGATTATTGTGGAAAATTTGAGCTTTTGGTTTAGGAAATTTTCTGGGAGCCTTTCTCTTAAATGAACTCTTAGTTTTGTTCTTTCTATTCCTGTAGTTAGAGTTCTTGTCAGGTTATCTTGGAAGGACATAATGGTTACGATTTTGCCCAGAATAGTTAAAGTTCTTGTAGACAGAAGTGTTGTACACAAGAGTGTTTAGATGCCTAGCATAACAACCTTCAAAGGAATGACCATAAATGTCACAGTAGGAGCAATATTGATTGCTTGAGGGATGAATTTCCTTAGGAAAACTTCTAAAGATGGGTTTAACAGCATTCTGTTCAGAAGTCCTATTCTTAGGAGGGATGGTTTTAAAGGTAGATTCAGCCTTTTTGATCAAAGGACAGACGTATATAGTCTTAAGTGTAGTGTCAGCCTTAGAATCACTAGACTCTCCAATATCTTTCTGTTGTTGCTTTTGATCAAATTCCTTTTTAATAAAATGAAAATCTGGACATGTATCAATTGGTCTTTTGCCCCCAGACACAAACTTAATAGGTTCAAGATTTGTAGTTTGTGGTTTGTTCTTAGGGCAAAATCCAATACTGGTTCTATCATCAGAATTGGTCTTGGAGTCAACAACAAAGTCAGTAAAACAATTTGAATTGTTTTCAAACTTAGAATTTTTTTTGAAAACAGTAGCTGTCTTTGTTTTTGCTTCCTCCAGTTCTAATAATGTTCCCTTATATTTCATTTCCAGGGTTTCATTAGTTTTAGTCAATTCTTATAATTTTTATCAAAAGTTTCAATTTCAGATTGATGAGACAGACACTCGTTAGTGTACTCTTCGGCATTCAGCTTCACAATAAGACTTAGATCATCTAATTTCTTAGTCAAGTCTGTAACAGTCTTCTCCAGTCTAGTGCCTTTTTTGAGAGTTTTAGCATACAAAGTATGAATGTCTGGAAGGTCATCTGTGTCTGAGTCGCTAAGTGAAGTGTGTGTAGTGACCCCTAACGATTCAGTTTTAGTACTCACGCACCCATTTACATCGTCGTTATCGAGATCACTTTGACTCACACACACGGAACTAGAACTAGCAACATTTTCAGATAATAAAGCATCTAGGCCAGTCAAAGCAGTATTCACACAAGCAGGAGTAGAAGCATCATTATCACACACAGGCATATCATCATTGTAAATGATCTTAGCATAAAAGGACATGCAAGGGTCAAGTACATTTGATGACTCAAGTTCCTCTTCATCAGAGTCACTTGAATCATTCCAAGTTTTACAGACATTGGCTCTATTGTGTGTGTTGGATTTATTCAGATTAACTCTGCAATCGTGAGCAATGTGACCTAGTTTCCCACATCTAAAACATTCAATCTTTTTAAGGTCTCTAGTGGGTCTGGAGTTGTTGTCCTTAGGATGTTTGTCAAGACCTCTCTCATGAGGTTTGGGATTAGACAGAGTATGATAATTAGGCTTGCCTTGTTTAGTTGCATGTTTGTTTCTAAATTTAACAATTTTCTTAAATTGTTTAGTCATTAAGGCAATCTGATTATCTAGTTTGTCTATATCACACTCCTCATCAGAGTTAGAGTTGATCAAATTAGACTCAAGTTTAGATATCTTAGAGGCAAAACTCAAGTTAGAGTTGGGCTGTTTTCTTTGAGAATGATTTAACTGTTTCTTAAAGTCTAATTCCATTTCCACAGTCCTAAGTTTGCTACTGAGTAACTCAGGGGTAAGGTTTTGATCACTCATTTCCTCAATAGCATACCTCTTGCTGTCAAAATTTTGTGGTAATGATCTTAGGATTTTAGAAACAATCTCATTCCTATCATAAGTAATACCATTAACATGCAACTTAGTGACTATATCAGTTAAGTTCATGTAAAAATCATCAAAAGACTCAGAATCAGACATGATTAAAGAGTTGTACTGCTGGATAAGCATTTGAGTTTTAGCAGCTTTAACTCTTGAGTCTCCTTCATGGGCAGTGATTAATGTGTCCCACGCTTCCTTAGAAGTGGCATAAGATGAGATTCTCTTGAACTCATACTCATTAATAGACATAAAAATGGCATTCTTGCCTTTATTGTTATTTCGAGAAATAGTTTTCTCTTCTTGGGTAAACTCACTTAAGATTTTCTTTACCCTCTCATCACTTCCTTCAGTGGCTGGTTTAGTAGGATAAGTATATCCATTTTCAATAATGTCCCAGACATCATCTCCTAAAGTCCCTTGGATGAAGGCAACCATTCTTACTTTCCAGTAAGCAAAGTTGTTTCCATCAAAGAGTGGAGGTCTGGACAGATTACCAAACCTTTCATTCTTCTCGTCCATAGTTAGGTTTTTCAGAAAACGATTTCAGAAACACAAGATCTTTTTGAAATAAAATTTAACAGGGCTCTGATACCAATTGAAAAACGTTGCTAATGCTGTTTAATACAAGATTAAACTATATAAGAAACTCCGAGATGTTTGTTGAAGAAACCCTTTTCTTTTGAAAATAAAAATTATAAACAACAAGATGTGTTTACAAAAAAAACTTATGTACGAGAGTAATCAAGACTTTGTAATCAGTTTTTAAAACTAAGACAGTTTCAAAAATTCAGCACACTATAGAATGAGATGAGTAGATGAAGATAATCAGAACACACAGTTTTTAACGTGGTAAAATCTCTCCCAACAGAGGAAACATCCACGGTGACTTCTAAGTCACAAAAGTAAAAAATCCACTAATAACAAATAATAGTTACAAACAATACAACATACATGCACACAAATCAACCTATTCTAAGTTTAGTAATATACCCCACTTGGTGTCCTTCTAACTTCTCATAGATCTGATTGTTGATGATGTTCTTCCAGTTTGATAACTTCCCTTGCTTTAGCTTCCTTATGTCGACTCAATAATCTTTGATCTTATTCACAACACTTCCAGTGTAGTAGTGTGTTAAGTGTTTGTGAAGTGATTCCTATCAACATGCATGAACTCACACACCTTTTTTACCTTTAAATGTATCCCAGATTCCACGGATATCTCGCTTCTAAATCGGTCAAGATCTTAATCAATCTTTGTTTTCAAAATATTTTTGAGATTAAAAATCTCCAAGTGTGAATCCAACTAGGTCAAGGTTTAAGTTTCGTAAGAATAGAAACCATAAAACATTTTCAAAACTAAATCAGTAAAGATTTTCTTAAATCAAGAAAGAAATATGCAGATCTAGTGAAATGTAACATGCAGAGTGTCGATCTATAGTTTCTATGAAAAAGAAATGCAGATCTTCACATGAATGTTTAAGTTGTAAACAAGATCATAGACAAAGAGGTTATAGCTTCAATATGAACAAACCACTCTCTCTCAAACACTCAAGGTTGTGTTTGGGGTTGTGTGTATACGAAGGTTTGATTCAGAAAATGAAGTGTTTAGGGTTAGGGTTTGGTTTTGGCTAACACAGTTTTCTTTCTCTCTCTTCTCTCTTTTCTTTTCTCTCTTCTCTCTCACTTCTCTCTTCTCTCTATTTTTTTTCTCTCAGAAATGACGAATGCCCAAAAGTCTTGAAAGTCTGAGAAGTGGGGGGTTTATATAGGGGTGTAGGATGGTTCTGGAGATACGAAGGGAATCAAGGGCTGAGATTAAGTCATCCTAAGATTGACTTGATCTAAGGGTTATAAAACAGCGGTGGTAAAGTCGATTGTGATTGGTTCATAGGATGGCACAAGGATAGGTTTAAAACACATGCAGACCATCGATAAGCTTTTATCCAAAGATCAGCAATCCACCAGCAAACCCTCTCACATAACAAACACAAACATATACATCAGGAGGATGACAAGTGTTGACATATGAGTGGCTCACAAACGCGCGTCCAAAGTAATTACAGACAGCACCCTGAAGTCTCTAGCGCATTTACATTCTACCCAAACAAACATTCCATTGAAAAATGAAGTTTTCAAAATAACAAATTAACCCCACAAATTTTATAAACACATTTTAATTAATGAAAACATTATTTAAAAAATGTTTAAAAATGTTTTAAATATTCCCAAAAATATTAAAACAACATATTAAGGGGAATTAATCACACAATCAATTTTAAGCAATATATACACATGTATGCACTTCTAATTGTGTGTAGTGTGATTCAATTTATACCTTCTTGGATCATTGAAGAGGATTAGAGAGAATGATTCTGAGGTTCTTTGGATTCTAGGATGTACAACCAATTTTGTCACTATTTTCAAACTAGTTGAATACTTATACAGTATAGACTTAAGCAAGTCAAAGGTATAAGGTGCTTCAATCTCCATTTAGAGATTGAGAAACAAGAATAAGTTAAGGACTATTAGAATGATGAAAAAATAAGAGCCGGATGAGAATGCAACTACGGAATAAATGCGATTTATCAAATAAAATCAATTCTAATTGATCCAAATTTTAGTTAAATCCAAGTTTTAATTCATTACTAATACATGCATATAAGTGATATGAAATCATAAAGTAATAGGAATGCAAAGGAAACCAAATTACAAGATAGTCACAATATGAGGAAAAATCCCCCACAGGGACAAAACCTTTTTATTTCACTATAATTAGTAAATCACAACTTTCACGGTTATAATGAAATAGTTTTTTTGACACACGAATACCCGTAGGTTTCAATCGGTGTCGTCGGCAAAGGAACAACCGCGGATACTCATCAAGAATATGTAGTTTTGATTTCAGCAAAGATCCACATGCAGCGAACCTCAAAGACCGCAGTCTGATCTTCAGCCCAGGAATATCACAACACTCCCTAATATGACCTCAATTCGGTGTAGATTTATTCTCTCTATAAAGAGTTGAACAATAGCAAAGTTATATTCTTGGGTTGCAAAACAATTCACATAAGATTGGGATGGCTTTGTGAATTGAAAAAACAAGGTGTTTAAACCTTAAAGGAAGAAGCCAAAAGCTTTCTGCCAATTTTCAGTGTTTTCAGAATGAAAAAAGACTTCTTGTGAAAAACAGAGTTGGACACTTTTATACAAAAATTAAGGCGGTGGGTCGTTCAAGCGAGACAACATGTCGTTTGAACGATATACAATGTCGTTTGAATGACAAGTACACATCGCGCGACACACTGTCGTTTTAACGACATACGTTGTTGTTCGAACGAGCTTGCTAAAAATAAAACCTTTTCATTTATCTTTTCCTCGTTAAATGCACTGCCTCAAACAGTCCTAAAGATATATTTTTGATAAAAACATTTAAAGCTCTGCTCCAACATTTGGAAAATATTTTATGAAAATATCCCAAAATTAAAGTGAATAATTATGGAATAAAAACATAATCTTTACCATAGTCATCTTGCAGAATCTTGATTATTGAAGAACTTGATATTCGGATCCGTCTCGATGCATATTTGATCTTGAACGTTCTTCGACAGTGTATCGGTATACGACATACTAAATTGATAACAAACATTTATAAAATAATGTCCTTGCAAATCTCCTCCTATGTCTATCCTGGTACAAAAGAAAAATATCTGAATTATCAAATTAAATGACTATACAAATCTAATACCCTCCCATGAACCCAAAAGTGAAAATGTACTAAACATGTAGGACTAGAACTTTCCTTCAAAATCTTCAACATGAAATAGGCTTTTCTCATCAGGGTGTGCAATCGAGTAATCATCAATTCTTCGAACCTACACATATGAGACCAAGAAAATACCTTCGTGATGCATCTATTTTGAAATAATATAAGAATAAATCAATCAGTATAATCAAATCTCCCCCATAATGCAAAACTCCCCCAAAATTCGTTCTCCCCCTTTTTATTTGTCCGAAATAGATAAGGAAAAGAATAAACAATCAAAACATGGAGTGTCACAACAAACAGAACAACTATGGATCAAACTACGCGCATGTATAGGAAACACTCAAGGGATCCACAAACTATTTTTTATTTTTAAAATTTTGCATACAAAAAAGCAAAAACGATGTTACAAAAAATCACACACCATGAATTTACATTAAAATGACCAAATTATAGAAATGGAATGAATGTGTGTGCACAAATTCAATAGGTAAATCAACTCAATCAAGCATATGTACATGCTGCAAAAGTGTACTCCTATCGAATGAACATAAAAAATATCCTTAGGTGTAAAATTGTTGAATTTAGATGATATCGACTAAATCAAATCAATAAATTAAAGCTTAAGTGATTTTCACACCAATAACGTCCAAAACTATTTAGTGCCGTTTTGAGAATTTTTCAAAGGACGTGCAAACCCATTGATACATATCCAACCAAACTCCCTCATATAAAATAATGCAATTTTTATATCTAAAGAGCTACTAAATTCTCAACTTAGAGAAAACCTAGGCCCAAATTTTGGCATATATCATCTTTTTTTTGCCTTAATTTTTATGCGAGCTCTTTTCAAACAGTGGCTTCCACGTAGAGTCAATTTTACACTCTAGCAGCCCTTTCCTGTGTCACTCATCATTATTTTAAATTTTAAACAAATTCCTCACGGGCAATGGTTTTTACATGCACTACTTTTATTATTCTCGTATTATTGCACTTGATTCGTTTTAAGGACATGATTGAGATGAAAACACTAGACCAACATGTGATAGGCAAGTACAATAATCAAACAAATACGTGCATGTGTGCAATAAAGGAAATCATGAGTCAAACATGTCGGAAGTATCAACTAACAACATCTTAATGGCTCCAAACATTATAAATCACATGGATGACATGATATATATTATCTCAAAACACTATTAAATTGTCACATAGATAAATGGAATGAAATTGTGACTCGGTCATCCTAAATGTCCATTCATAAATGGTGCAAAATAAAATACAAAACTCTTTTTGGATTTTTAAACATTTTATAAAAAAATGAAAATCTTTTTGTATTTTTAAAAAAATTTTAAAAATAAACACCATAAATACAAACATGGTACATACTAGCAATAGGCATAATATCGACACGAGCATCATCCTATGCTAGAAAATAGTAAATCACACAAAGAATAATCAATCTAAGTAGATGTGATCAGACGAACAATGCAGTATAAGCAATTAAGCATGAATACTAAGAATGATTGCATATAAACTATCAGGGGAAACCCAGCAGTACCAAATAATGTAACCAATTAACATAGGGTACTGCAAATCAAAGTCAACCAGGTCGCTTGAACGAGACTACCTGCCATTCAGATGACATATCATCTTGCGAGAAAGCTTCGTGCGAGATCAAAAATAGCTCGAACGAAAACATATCTCATTTGAACAAGAAAATTAAATTTCCACTAATTCCCTAGAATGATAAACAGTGTTGCCCAGTGACAAAATTACATGAAAACAGTACCTGAAATGGGAAAACAGTTCCAAAACAGCGCTAAAAAAGTAGCATACTCACAAAATAATGTAAGCTACTACAAAGTGAGTCATAACACTAGAAAGAATGTATCATGAAGCATAACTAATGTATGACAAATATCAACCAAACGATCTCACATGGGGGGAATCACGTGCAAATAAACGAGAGTCGTGAAAAAAAAGACCATAAGCCTCTAAATTCGATTTCCTAACCCAAATTGATGTGAAATGAGGTGTGGGGGTTTGAGGAATCGAAATTATTCTTTTATTAACCTTCCTACGTCCATTTAAACGTTTATAAAAGAAATGCCTAAGGTGGCCTTGCTTATCGTAATGTGTGCAAGTGTAAACCGAGCGGTGAATGTTACCTAAAGGCGGCCCTCTCCTAAAGTTTATAGGTGGTGCTCTCCTTAAATTCCTAGGTGGATATTTCTTAATCATCCTAGGTGGCTCTCCCACGATGTTACTAGGTGGCTCTCTCTTAACAACCCTCGGAGGCTCTCTCACACGTGTGGGGAAGGCTTTGGGTGCAACACTATCATCAAAGCCTATACCACCCCTATCCTCATTAACTTGGAAAGTCTCTAAAATCTTATCTAAATTTGTGGACCGAGACTCCAAATCAAATTTTACCTTACTTGATTTTCTCAAAATCTTATCAAGCTCACCTATTCTTGACTCAAGTTAGCGTCTAGAATCCTCAAACTCAAGAAGATCCTTTTTCATAGCCTACATCACCCCTCGAACACTATCTCTCTCACCCTCCACATATCCGAGCTTCTCTTTCAAATTTTTCTCTCGTTCCCTAAGTTCTTCAACTAAAACATAATTATCATTTTTTAAGGCACTCTATTTCAATTGATCTTTCAGTTTCAAATTTTCTTTCTTTATTTTCAAAGCTTCAGCATAACGTTCATTGAAAATAGTTTACAAGTTATGCTCATCTACACTTCCATCCTCACTCTCATCACCCTGACTATCATCACTAATCCCATGGGTGGGAAGCTCTCTCCTAGAAGCATACAAAACTTCTTTTTCCGAATCACTATCACTAAGGGTAGAAACATGAGATGTCCTTTTTTCAATTGCTTCCTCAAATTTGCGGGACACTCATCTATCATGTGGCCAACACCATCACAACCCGAACACCTCTCAGAATCGTTTTCAGCAGAAGATTTAAAACAAGAGTTCGTGTGAATTTTCCAATTAAACTTTTCAAAAGTTAACATCAAAAGCATCAAAACCACAAAAAGCCATACTTAAGAACATTAGTTTTCAAACCAATTTTGAAAAATCAGAATCACAACACAATGACTTAGTACAACAAGCTTTGACACAAAGGTGCGTGCAAAAATCAGGATCACGCGATAAATTAGCGTAACCCGCTCAGATACCAATTTGAGAGTGCTACAATGAAATAAATGCGACTTATCAAATAAAACCAATTTTAATTGATCCAAATATTAGTCAAACCCAAGTTTTAATTCATTCCTAACACATGCATCTAAGTGATATGAAATCATAAAGCGATAAGTGTGCAAAGGAAACCAAATTAAAAGATAGTCACAATATGAGAAAAAATCCCCACAGGGGTAAAACATTTTTATTTCACTATAATTAGTAAATCGCAACATACACGGTTATAATGAAATAAATTTTTTGACACATGAACACCCGCAGGTGTCGATCGGTGTCGTCAGCAAAGGAACAACCGTAGCTACTCCTCAAGAACACGTAATTCTGATTACAGCAAAGATCTACACACAATGAACCTCAAAGACCACAGTCCTATCTTCAGCCCAGGAATATCGCAACACTCCTTAATATGACCTCAGTCCGGTGTAGATTTATTCTCTCTACAAAGAGTTGAACAATAGAAAAGTTATTTTCTTGGGTTCCAAAATAATTCATATAAGATTGGGATGGTTTTGTGAATTGAAAAGGCAAGGTGTTTAAACCTTAAGGGGAGATGCTAAAAGATTTCTGCCGATTTTTAGTGCTTTCAAAATGGAAAAAGATTTTTTGTGAAAAACGGAGTTGAAAAGACCCTTTTATACAAAAATTAAGGTGGTGGGTCATTCAAACGAGACAACATGTCATTTGAACGATATACATTATCGTTTAAACCACAGGTACACATAGCGCGACACACTGTCATTTGAATGACATACGGTGTCATTCGAACGAGATTGTTAAAAATAAAACTCTTTTATTTATCTTTTCCTCGTTAAATGAACCGCCTCAAACACTCCTAAAAATATATTTTTGATAAAAATATTTAAAGCTTCGCTCCAACACTTAGAAAATATCTTATGAAAAATATCCCAAAATTAAAGAGAATAATTATGGAATAAAAACGTAATCTTTGCCATATTCATCTTACAGAGTCTTGATTGTTGAAGGACTTGATATTTGGATCTGTCTCGATGTATATTTTATCCTGAACATTCTTCGATGGTGTATCGGTTTACGACATACTAAATTGATAACGGATATTTATAAAATCATGTCCTTAAACTGGAAGGTTCAACAATGGTGAAATTGCAACTAAAAAACCGAGGTTCATTCTCGGAAGAACTCATTGCAAGAACAAGAATAAATGATGACAAGATGAATTATAGAAATGAAGAATAGAATGAGATTTATAGCTCTGATACCATATTGAGTTTAAGATTGAAAAAGAAAAGAAAATACTGAGATTGTGAGATAAAATAAAATCTTCTCATTTCTTGTTATGCAACTGTTACAATACATTACTATATATACCAGCTAAAGAAGAAATAAAAAGCACGTGATAAGAATGAACTAAACAACTCACTGAAAGATATAAGATAACTAACTAACAAAATGATAAATAGGAAACTAACTAACTTAAAATTGAATAGAATCTAAAATCTTAAAAGATAAAGATAGTAGAAAAATGCCATTTTTAATTTTACATTTTATGATCCTGTTTTGCATGGGTTTTTGGCTATTTAGGTTGTGGTTTTAATGTTGATTGCGAACATGTTTTCATAGGCCGAGTTCGAAAAACTAATGCACAAATAATTTAATTTAACAATTTAAAAGTAGTTTAGTATTATTAATTCAGTCTAACAATGTTTTTTATATGGGACCAATATCTTTGTTACTAGATTAGATCTATTTTTAGAGCCTAAATGATCTTTTTTATAACAAACGGGACAAAGTGATGTTTATGTGGGTTATGGACAATTATTTCTATTTTTTTTGTCCAAGTAGAAATCAAGAGCTATTAACCCAAAATAAAAGAAAAAGTAGGAGGCAATCGATATTTTTCAATGAAGAAGACGACAAAAAGTGATGGTTTAAAAGAGAGAGAGAGGATTTATTTAAATTTATCATCTCTCTTGGGCCACGCCTATGAATTTACAAAATATATTGTGTTTTTCTCATGCTTTATGTGTAAACCCAACATGTAGCGCTGCAAAGTCTCACTTAAGTGTCTGTTTTCTAATCTTTAACTCTACACACTTTTGATGGCGTTTGAGTCCCAATGACAGTCTTAGAATCCTCAACATTTTTTTTGTTTGAATAGTGGAACTATTTTTATGAAAATACCGAAAAACATCTTTGACGCAACCATTAGTTTGTAGATGTAAAATTTGTAGTAGACTTGGTAATTGAAATGGCATATACCTAAAGTTTATGTACGATAACTTGGTAATTTAAATGCCCAAAGTTTGATATTTAAAATTAAGGTATGTTTTTAGTTATAGAAAATTTATTTAATATTTAGTAAATATATTCATATTAATTTTTTTCTCTTTATTTTAAAATAAAATGTCGTGTAGTCATGTAGGAATGTATATTTCTATGTTTGTGTCGGGTTTAGGGGTGTAAACTAATATTCGAAAATTCAAACCCATTTGGTATCCGAATCTGAATTTTGTAGATATTTATCCGCAAAAATGGATATGGATATGGATACAAATAGTGTGTTTAAATATTCGAAAAATGGATACGAATTCGGATAGTATGTGTATCAGACACCAATAATTCGTACTTGAGGCGAAGTATCCATATTTACGGATATCCTTTATTCATATCCGTATTCTATTTAATAATAATTTATCATTAATAATAGTTGTATATAATGATTATTCACAATATTTACTATATGGAATGTAAAATATAAATATGTAATACAAAATTTTAATTATCATTTTTCACTAATTTAAAAATAATAAAGAAATAACACTTTTTAAAAAATCAAAGATAATGAATGGCTTGAAAAAAAAATAGAATTGTGACAACCCGCCCACTAAAATAATAGGTGGCCAGACCAATACTCTAATAATCACAGGAATCATAGATGGTCCATTCTCAGCATCACTGTCGATTAAAATAATAGCATGAGATAACCACTAATCATTTTAGAAAACGGACTGTCAAATTTAAAAAGAATTTGCAAGTAAAAGAAAAACACTTAGACAATCCCATTTGCAAAAATGGTGGATATCAAAAACCAACAATAAAGAACGACAATGTACTAAATAATCACCGAATAAGCTGTCGGTGAACAGACCAATACAAATAATTACACCGAGTATTACACATTAAATATTACATTATAATAAATGTGTGCAGTGCTTTGGGCAACATGCCCGAATAAATAAACTGAACATGACTAGAGTACAATGGAAAGAAGCGTCTAATACAAATAACCTATAACATCCGCAAAATGCTGTAGCTCCATGACAACCGGAATGGAAATGTAAATACGAGTGTCCATGCGGTAGAACAACTGTACGACAAGGAGTATATGTAGAAACAAAGAAATATAGACGGGTCAGGGACCGGTTTGATATGATTCCCATGTGACTAAAATGCATGATAGTTAAGTGCGTACATCTCTCGCAATTAACAATATATTTCTCACCTCTCAAATCTAAAAGCAACCTAGCGCAATATCAATGAATGCTCTAGTTAACCCAAGTACTAAGGGCTAACTTCTCCCCAGTCTCAACACTATGCCCTATTCGTGTGTGGGGTGTCTCACAAAGCAAAATCCAAATAAGGAACCCCCCCTCCCGATACACTACTACTTAGGGAAGGTTGATCATCGAGATCCATTAGACCCTAAGTACAATATTGATTTATATAATCATCTAATTTAATTTCCTTTAACATAGTGCTAAGGGCTAAACTTATCCCCTAGTATCAACACTATGCCCTATTCGTGCATGGGGTGTCTCGCAAAGCGAAATCCAAACAAGGAACCCCCCCGATACACTACTACTTAGGCAAGGTTGATCATCGAGATCCATTAGACCCTCAGCATAGAATTTATATATACATAAATGGGAAACCATCTACAGCTACTCAAAAACATAAATAAATACATCCATCATGTAATGGCACAATTCCTAATTTCTTTCTTTAAGAATATACATAAATGGTACAACATTTTATCAAATGTTTACCAATTAATTTCATTTCATCAATTTCTTTACCAATTTTATTTCCTTTCTTCCATCCAGGAAAAATATATTTTTAAAGCAAGTTTTAGTATCATAAAAATGCTTTACCTTTTTCATAAAATCCCACTTCCCTTCTTCCATCCAAGAAGTGTAATCAAAAGTCATTTTTATTATCATAAAAATACTTTTGTATACCATATGCTTCCATACCCCTTCTTCCATCCGGGAAATTTCTCTGAAGCCAAACCATATATCCCATTTCCCTTCTTCCATCCGAGAAATGTAATTAAAGACAATTCATTATCATGGATTGCTTTAACAAAATCTAAGACCGCCCCTCCGGGTTTCCCCACTAGACACGCCCCTAAATGGCTATCATCTTCTAGTGCCAATCAAACAAGACAACCTGGGAACCTAACAAACGTCGGGAAGCGGCCATATGCCTGCAGAAAAGTCAAGACCACACTCAGAATCTCCTAACCAACGCAGTATAATAAACGCCCGTTATGGCCTGGGACTATATCCACCCTGCATTCATTATCCAGGGGGCTTCACCACGCGCGCGCAACTTCCCTTATGATAGTGATTTAGAGAGGTGTGTAAGCATAAATTAACATTTATGAAAAACTTTACTTTTTCCTATTGAAAACATTCACTTTTACGTTCTCAAAATAATTCATCTGTACTTATTTCTTTTACTGCTACATATTAGCATATGTCTTTCTTATGCTTAGTGTCATATTTTATTAATGATATAAGACCCGACGTGCCATAAATCTCAAACTAGTCTCCAAGAGTTCATACAATTTCATAAACCATCAAAGTGAGTCTCGATCAAGGAGTAACTCCCAAAAGTCTAATCATTAACATTTTATCTCCAATGTGTTTTTCGGTTAATCTCCTAAATCATACGGACTTTAACCTAAGCAACTAGCCCTCGGGTAAGCCTAAATATCCCACTTATTCTTAGGACATTAGTCTACTCAAAAATCACCCTCTTGGACTTTTAATTACTTCACAAAGGAAGGTCCCTAAACCTCAGACCTAAAAGAAAAAGGGATAAAAAATCAAATTAGGAAAAATCTCACAAAAACAGGGAAGCCGAATCGATTCGCCCCTTGGGCTGAATCGGTTCGCCTTTGTGAATCGATTCCACTAAAAGCCGAATCGATTCGGCGAGCAAAAACTGACATTCTGTAATAGTCGAATCGATTTGGTTTGCCCAGACCTGTTTCCTTCCCCTTATCCGAATCGATTTGCCCCTAGGGCAGAATGGATTCGGTCCTGCAAATTGGCCCAGTTAGGGCTACGGGTTGTATGAACCCTAAAATCCCAAAAATCCCAAATCTTTGATTTCTCCCAACATCAACCACAACAATTGTTCCCAAATCATTTCTACACAACATTTAACTAATTATTTCTCCTCAAATCAAATTAAAACACAAGATTAAGTGTTCAATCATCAAAATCAACAAGTACCCATAAATGGTTTAAACCTCCAAAAACCTACTATCACTGTTCTAAAAAACCCGCCTAGTCTCCGCCTAGGCACGCCTAGGCTTAAGGCTTGGGAGAAACGCCTCACCTTACGCTTTTCACGCCTTATTCTTGGTAAAACCCTTAAGGCGCACTTTTTTCTAAAAACAACAATGATTTAGTGAAACGATGTCGCCTTTTAAAGATTTTATATACAAATCGGACCATTATCTCATCCAAAGTAATCAAATAGTATTTTAATTTGCATATATTCAGACATATTTTTATGATTTGTGCAAATTTTGTATTTTAATAGCCTTGTTATGGTTAAAAAATATTAAAATATATTAAGAAGGCCTAAACGCCTTTTCACGCCTTTTTACGACTAGGCCCGCCTAGGCTTTTAAGGCAGGCTTGGCCTCCACGCCTCAATCACGCCCCGCGTTTTTTAGAACCTTGCCTACTATACATGCAATTTATCACATTAAATCAACATCTAGCAAGTAAGAAACTTGCCTCGAGGTTTTAGTCTCATATCCTCCTCTGGTAGCAACGAAATCCGGCCTCAAATCTCCATTTTCTCTCTTTTCTCCCATTTCTCCCAAGCTCTCTCTTATTTCTCTCTCTCCTTTGGCTTCTCTCATAAGATTGAGAAAATAAAAGGGTTGGGAGACTTAACCGGGTCTTAAAACATAAATTCCCTCTTTTAATTGTTAATACACCATTAAAATGACTCGTATTCACATAATTGAGTCATAACCCACAAAAAGTGCCCAAATCTCAAAAATAAAACTTGGCACTTATTTCGATTATCTCGACTATTCTAAAAACAACTGCACCCCCTATTTTGGCATTCGGGAAAACGTGAACAAATTTTTGTGTTCCAATTTCATTTTATTTCATTAATTATACTCCAATTTAAATATGGGTCATAATCCTCGTTTTACATATAACGACGCAATATATCACAATATAATGCTATTTACCTTCTCATAACGGTAAATAGACAAAACATAGTAAATATTATCCCTTAATATCACGGGTCATAATATTTACTCCAACTTTCCCTATTTTATAAAATTAGCCCTTCAGACAAAATAATATAAAATAATCGCTCAAAAACCTCTGTTGTTACAAGAATAGAACAAAAAATGGACAGAACAAACTTGAACAAAACATTTGACATACAACATTTTCTCTTTTATTTTACCCGTGTTTCCCTTCTCCCTCATTTCAGTGCACACACTCTTCTCCAAAACCTTCCCTCTACTGGTAACTTGGTAAGCTTCTCCCCTCCTCTCCCCACCCCCTAACATGCACCTACAACAACACATACACTCGTATGCACACGTGACCACACGCACACAACAACACACACATACAACAAGTGTTAAGGAAAAATATTGATTCTAATTTCCAAGTTATTGATAACGAAATGGTAGATCAATTTGTTGATTATAAATCGTTGATTATAAATAGTTAGTGCTTAATATTTTTAACAGTAGTAATGATATTATATATTAAAAGAGTATAGAGTAGTAATGTAAATGGATAAGGATATTATCCAAATTTCGGGAAATCTGAGATAGTTGTTTTTACTGTCCGGGCATATATAGATACAGATAGTGCATCCAGATAGAAAATACGAATATAGATAACATAGTATCCTCTTTGTATCCGTTCGTTTATGATAAGGCGTAAACTTTATATTTAAAACACGTCTTTGGGTGTTTACGCCCTATACAAAATAAATACCACAACTTGGTACACTATTGGAAGTGTACCGAAAAGTAGGGATCGACTCCACATGGAGTGTTGATTAGATTGGTAATTGATTTATTACTTCAAGAATAAAAATGTAAAAGGTTATAGGGGGTTATAAAGAAAAAGAGAAGTTACAGTATGCAAAAGTAAAGCGAGGATCGGGATCACATTCGCACCACACGGATCGAAACAACTACTAATTAGAATTAAGGCTTGAAAGCTATTTAACCGAGCATTTTAATTAAGTATAAACTTCACGCAAGAAGGAATTTAACCCAAAGTTGATTGATAAAATATTTAATAAAAAATGGGCACACGCGGATTAAATTCGGATTGTAACTTTAAACACTAACGTTACATGACAAAGAAAGTTAAACGCATAACAATCCGCTTTTGATTCACGAGATTTCAATTAAACGGAATTTTACCCAAAAAATAACTTTCGGAGCTCGAGGCCCGTTAATGGCGGAACACAACCCCGACCTTATTTATCTAAGGGCAATACATTAATTAAACTACTTTAACATTTAGAAAGCAATAAATCAATAAAGAACAAGTTAATTTAGGCAAGGAAATGTAAAGAAAACATGTAAATTAAACTAGAACAACAAATATATTAAAGGGGACAATGAATAGTAATAAAGAAATTGACAAAAAAATGGAAAATGGGAGAAGGGTTTAGCTCCCTCTACAAACCCTAAATACTAGACAAAATGATAGATATTTTTCTCCAAATGAGAGATAGTTGTATTTATACAAAACCCCAATAGTAAAATTGCAATTAAAAGAAAATTGAATCGGTAGGACCGAATCGATTCGATAGAAACCGAATCCATTAGAAAACAAGGGAAATAAAGTAGTAGGATCTAGATCCAAATCGAATCGATTCACACTTTCGCGAATCGATTCTCACCTGACACTCTGTAATTCTCAACTTTCTCCAACTTTACAGAAAATACCGTAACTTCTTCGTTATAACTCGAAATGAGTCACGGTAGGAGGCTATGCGAAGATAATCTAGAGGGATACAACATCCAAGAAGACGTTAGGCCAAAAAATCTAATTATGAAATGACTAAAATTACCTTGAGTGTGATTTTAAAGTCAAAACCATCCTAAAAATGCCATAACTCCTTCGATACAACTTGTATTCATGCAACGTCGGCGGCTACACGAAGAAAAATCAATGGTCTTGAACTTTCGTGAAGAGGTCGGGATTAAAATGTGACTGCTGAAATTACAAAAAGGCCCCCTGATAAGCATCCAAAAGTGTATATTTTATACCACGAATAGAGGCATTTTAGTCGCTCGTTTTTAATAAAAATTGGCCTTATGTGCGTATTTTATCATTTTGCAGGTCAATACGCAGTTGCGGTACAAATAATGCTAAATCAGTACAATTGTGACTCAATAGCGGTCAAAAGCTTGCATCGAAGAAATCAAAGAGACCGCGAAGTCAGAGTCCTCATTGAGCTTGTTCGGAAGAGATCCGATGCCCCGAAACAGTCCCGTGACCTAAACTCGAGCCTACACCGAGCCTAGACCATTCCCTGAGCCCGGTGTGTGTTGAGTTTGTACCTTTATTATTTTTCTTAGATTTTTAGTTTGAACCATTTTTATTTTTAGGATTTATTTAGATTTAATTAGAATTTTCTATGATTTATTTTCTATTTTTCTATTTCTTTATTTTGATTTTGATTTTGATTTTTTTTATTAGTTTTTAATTTTTAATCTTTATTTTATTTTATTAGGATTAAATTTTAGGAATTTAATTTTTATTAGGTTTCATTTTATATATTTATATTTATTTTAGTTTTATTTTATTAGAATTATTTTTTTTAGGTTTAATAAAATTTTATTTTATTTTAGTTTGAGATGTTAGTTTTTTTTAGTTTTATTAGATTTTAATTTTTTATTTTATTTAGTTTTCTTTTATTTTTTTTAATAGGTGTGGGATGCAAATTAAGCACACACTAACACTATCTCACATACCCACACCCCATTATCCTACACCAAACACACCCAAACAAACTCCTACACTATTCATCTTCTTCCCACTATCTCTCACTCTCTCTCTCTTAATCCTCCATAACCACAAACAACCAAACACCATCAAACCACCTCCAAATTCAGCCCCTATATCCGACCTAGTCAGACCCGGTTTCCAACCCACTAAACCTCATCCCCGCTGCCAGCGTACCCCCTCTCGTCCCGTGTTCAACCGACCGCCGGTACCGGCAACCACAAATCGAGGTCGACGAACCCCGGACCCAACTCCTGCCCGGACCTCTAATCTGGCGACCAACCTGCTCGGGCCGGCGCGCCCATGAACCATTTCCGGCAGAAATCACCTCCAACCCGCGCCATCACCAATCCCGATCCATCTCAGCACTTTCTGGGCCAAAACCCGACCCCATTTCAGCCCAGTCCAACCCGCTACAAACCCAAAAAAATCGGAAGTTCCCCATTTCAAAATCCCAACTCCTACTTTAATGGAACAAAGCAATCTTCCAAAGCTAACAGGAAATCCCAAAAATCTCTCCTCAAAAACAAAGCTTCGTGGGTATGGCTTTAAAAGAAAAGGAAGACCACTTTAAAAAAGGAGACTCTTGACAGCAACAAAAGAGAGAACGTAGAGAGAGAAAAACACCGTATATTATGTACAGTTTAGATTTATAAAAAAATTCCAAAAAAATTGTTTTAGTTTTAGAATAAATTTTAGGTTTTTTTTTATTCTTTTTGGTGTAATCAAGTATTGGATTTGTGAGAAGATTGACACAAGAAAAAATTGCGTATCGTATTCTTTCCCTCTTATTTCAATTTAATGAATGCTATTGTGATAGGTGTTTATTCTAACATGAGAATGTTTAGTTAAACACCCCGTTCAAAGGGTGGGGTGCACTGCGAATGATGTTACTTTAATCAATTAGTTTCTTTAATTTTATATTTCTAGGTAAATTAATTTTAACTGTCGCCAATTAATTTATGTGACGAGAGTTAGTAAATTAATTGAACGAATTAATGTTTGAATTTAGGAATCGAACTAGAGATAGGTTTTTTCGAAATTTGAATATTAATTCGGTGTTGAAATTTGAAGATTGATATTGTTTTCTTTAAATTGATCCTAGCGGGTAATTTTCTGAAAATAGTGTAGTCCTAATTTTTCATCGTGTGACAATTTTAAATTAATTTTCTGAAAAAGATTTTATTAAATTTATAATTTTAACGAGAGTTAGATTATTGATTTAATATTATCTCAAAATATTTCAAAATTAATAAATTGAGAAATTAAAATAATTGAAAATGCAGTGTAATCTCATCTCTTGACCTTCTCACATATTTCACACTCGGTTGCACATTTTTTTTCATTATTTAGTCATTTTATAATTTTTAGCATTTGTTAGTTAATTTTTCCCTTGAAATTGTTTTTTAAAAAAATAAAAAAATATAAAAAAATATTTTAATAAATAAAATTTGGAATTACACGTTTTCACATTAATTGTTTCACCTTGAAAGTTAGATTGATACCCGTACTTACCGCAATACGAGTTATTTTTAGACAAGTTTTGTAAGTACTCAAGGGAATTTTGAGAGTGGCTTTTGCACGACAACGATATATATACCCAAGAAAGCTTCTTATCACCCCCTAAGCTGCAATCTTTAACGAAACTTTTCCGGAAAGCTACTGAACTTCACACTAAGCACCGAAATACCTACAAAATCTCAACTATACCCCATATAGCATGTTAACATATAAAATGGAGGTTTTCTAGTTAATGAGAAAAAAATATAGGAATTAAGGTACCCGAGGGGCCTAAAAATGCATAAATTAACGGGTGGAAAATATAATATTCGTGACGTATCACACCCCATAACCTAGACATTGCTAGTCCCTCGAAATGAAATTCAAAGCAAGAAGAACTGTAAGAAAATTGCAAAATACGAGATATATACAAAAGCGATAAAAGTCACCTTCACAGGCGAACAATTGCATTTTTCATATGCAATAAGTCGTTAAACCCCTAGGTTGCCCTAGTGGACGAGTGTCATCTCGTGGGGATTTTTTGAGATGAAACCTACAAACGTCATATAGTTTCCTCAAAATATGCCCAACCCAACATGCGACAAACTCAACAACAACGAAAAAGATTTCAAACATGTTATTAGCATATTCAACGAATTCAAGCTAAAGTTCGTTGTTATTAACAGGTTGAATACACCTCATAGAATTGAAACTTTCAAAGTGGGAGGGGGAGAGCACGTTCATAGTATGATTTGGAAAAAACTTATATAAACCGGATAAACATAAAAACATGCATATATTCAATCCTCACGGGCATTAAACTCATCAAATGAAATCATTCAAAACAGGGAGGTAACACACGGAACATGAGGGCATAAAGAGTAAATGGAAATGGAAATTAGGCCGCGCACATGTCACAATTGAAGAACACTATATAGAAAATAAAAAATTATAATATCAATGAAAGATACCTCTCATTAAAGGAGGCGAAATGTATTTGCACAAATTATCAAAACTATTATGACTTTTAAATTAAATGTACCCTAACATCACATAGGACTTTATAAGGTTGTAATGTAGGTTTGGGGTTAAGGTACAAAATGAAATAAATATATACGGATTCAAAGTATTCGGGGATGAAAAACTTAGGATAATGGTAACTTGCGAGAAATTTCAAAATGATTTCCACAACAAGAATTAAATATGAAATTGGAGAGCGATAAGGATTGGACACTATCTACAACATATACGAGATTTATCTTTATTTTATTTTATTACTTTTCTAACTTTTTCTTTTGTTTTTCACTTCTCTTTTTCTCTTTTTCACTTCTTTCTTTTCTTCACGTTTCTCACTCTTTTCATGCTTAATTGCAACCGCAAGACAATAACATCATTCAATCCTGAGTAACATTCCAAAGAAAGGTATGGAAGGTAATATGTATGGTTTATAACTCCAATGTGGAGTTGGTTATGATATTTTGGGATTATGAAACGAAAGACTAATATTAAGGCTTAATGGGGTTGACTAGAGAGATATATAAGGTGAGGTTAAGGCCAATATGGGTGATATAACAAAGATGTCATAGGATCATATCCTAAAGTTTACGCAATTCTCGAGTGAAAACAAACTTTGAAAATCATGCTCTAGTAATACATTTAAAAAATGAACTCAATTAATGAACTATCAAATGCAAGAATAGTGAGATTACCGATGAATTCAACATTTTCAAGGAGGAATGAATAGTGTATACACTCACAAATTAAGGAAAGCCTAAATCTCACTCGGTGCAAGTACATACAATGCAACAAAAGATTACCGAGTTATAAAAACCTTAAACCAAATCAATATAATAAGAAAAGCGCATGTGTTCATGGGATAAGTTTTAATTCATGAAGTTATTCAAAATATCAATTATTCGAGGACTAAATTCTACTAACTTCTAAAATCGAGAACATGCATCCTTAAGTTGTCTATTGGATCGGGCAATTATTAAAATTTATTATCGAAAACAAGGCAAAATTACCAGCAAAGGGAAAAAGGGAAAGAAAATATTTTTGAAGTTTTTATATTTTTAACAAAAAACATGCTTTGTAACTAGCGTATCATCTAAACCATAGAATAAACATGAAATGGATAGAATATCTTACACCCCCTAACTTAAATGTTGCATTGTCCTCAATGAACATTAAGAACACAACACAAAGATAGGAAAAGAATAATATTACTCAAAATTGGAGCGATTTCGATTGAGTACGAGTCCAAAGAATCTACAAAACAAGTTAGTACCGAGCATAACAAAAAGAAATAACAAAATTTTTAACTAATTACACTAGACTACGATTAAAACGAAAGAATAAAGAAAGAAAGAAAATTAAAAAGCTAACTATTTACAACCTACAATTTAACTTCTAACTAAATATACACTAGAAATCGAAATTTTTTAAGGTCCGCCCAAAATACGATTTGGCTTTGAGGGATAAGCGGTGGACCCTCCCTAACATGCATGCCATCCGTAAAATATGAATTTCGTTTGAACAACGGAAGACATGTGTAAGGCGTAAAAAATTTGAGAGGGACGATGGGGGATTTGGATGCTAAGGGTGACAAGACCACATTGATCTCGGGAAAATTGAAATCAGATCCCCAAGGTTATTCAATTAGAAAGGGAGGTGGGGCTAGTTCAAGTGAATAGCCCATGAGATGAAGCGTCTCAAAATAACATTCTCGTTCAAGAATCAGGTCAAAGTCCTCAAGACTTTCAACCGAGTCTTGTTATAAATTTAACTGTTTTAGAATAATGGGCAATAAAGGAAAATAAGGACTACCAACCTCAATACAATCGGAAGAATTAATAAGAGGTTGAAATTCTAAAGTGTTAAACCTTGGATCACTCTCAATTATTTCTTCATAAAAAACGGGTGGAGGTGAAACGCAAGTTTCAACCTCTACCCAGTTTTGTAAAGAAATGATCTCATCGAACATGGCATCATTCTCCAAAAACCAAGCTTGAGAACTTTCAGATCGGTCATTAATTTTCTTTATCATTAAATCATGGTGAAACCAACAAGAAGACATAACATCTTCTTGTGTAGTTTTCTCATAGCTAATGGAATCCCCTCTTTCCAACTTACCTCCCTAAGGCGATGAGGGGTTACTTACATACTCTTGAATTTCACGCTCAATGCGCTCAGCTTCAAGAATTTGTAGGCATTCCCTCATTGTTTTGGGAGTATAACTTGGAAAACTATTCTCTGAACAATAAAAGTTATCTAAAGAGTAATAGCGAGACATTTTAAAATAATCTAATTCAATAAAATGACAAGCACAAAAATTTCAATTTCTTGAAACAATCTAGCACAAGTCAAAAAGAAAGAAGAAAATAAAGAATACAAATATGAAAGAAAAAATACTACGAAATAATAAAACAATTACAAAGTAAAGCAAAGCACTCCACGACAATGACACGATTTTTGATGAGGCGTAAACTTTATATTTAAAACACGTCGTTGGGTGTTTATGCCCTATACAAAATAAATACCACAACTTGGTACACTAATGGAAGTGTAGCGACAAGTAGGGATCAAATCAACAAGGAGTGTTGTTTAGATTGGTAATTGATTTATTACTTCAAGAATAAAAATGTAAAAGGTGATAGGGGTTATAAAGAAAATAAAGAAAAAGAGAAGTTACACTATGCAAAAGTAAAGTGAGGATCGGGATCGCATTCGCACCACACGGATTGAAACAACTACTAATTAGAATTAAGGCTCGAAAGCTATTTAATCGAGCATTTTAATTAAGCATAAACATCACGCAAGAAGGAATTTAACCCAAAGTTGTCTGATAAAATATTTAATAAAAAATGGCCACCCACGGATTAAATTCGGATTATCTCTTTAAACACTAAAGTTGTGTGACAAAGAAAGTTAAACACATAAAAATTCGCTTTTGATACGCGAGGTTTCAATTAAACGCAATTTTATCCAAAAACCAACTTTCGGAGCTCGAGGCCCGTTCATGGTGGAACACAACCCGAACCCTATTTATCTAAGGGCAATACATTAATTAAACTACTTTAACACTAGGAAATCAATAAATATACTAAGAACAAGTTAACCTAGGCAAGGAAATGTAAACAAAGCATGTAAATTAAACTAGAATAGCAAATATATTAAAGGAGACAATTAATGTAACAAATAAGCTTACAAAGAAATGGAAAATGGGAGAAGGGTTTAGCTCTCTCTACAAACCCTAAATACTAGACAAAATGATAGATATTTTTCTCTAAATGAGAGAAAGTTGTATTTATACAAAACCTCAATGGAAAAATTACAATTAAAAGAAAATTGAATCTGCAGAACCGAATCGATTCGAAAACAGGGAAAATAAAGCAGTAAGATCTGGTGCCAAATCGAATCGATTCACACTTTAGCAAATCGATTCGCACGTGATAGTCTGCAATTCTCAGCTTTGTCCAACTTTACGAAAAATGCCATAACTTTTTCGTTATAACTCGGATTAGGTACGGTCGGAGGATACGCGAAGATAAATAGGAGGGATACAACATCCAAGAAGACATTATGCCAAAAAGGCAAATTATGAAATGACTAAAATGCCCTTAAATGTGCCATTGAGTGTGATTTTGAAGTCAAAACCATCCTAAAAATACCACAATTCCTTCGATACAACTCGAATCCATGCACCGTCAATGGCCACGTGAAGAGAAATCAAAGGGCTTCAACTTCCGTGAAGAGGTCGGGATTAAAATTCGAATTATGAAATTACTAAAATATCCCCAAAGCTGCAATCTTTAACATAACTTTTTCAGAAAGCTACCGAACTTCATACTAAGCACCGAAATACTAACAAAAGCTCAATTATACGTCATATAACATGTTAACATATAAAACGTAGGATTTTTGGTTAACGAGCATAAATATATGAATTAAGGTAACCGAGGGGCCTAAAAATGCATAAATTAATGGGTGAAAAATGCAATATTAGTGATGTATCAATTTACCACCGCTAGTCGGGTTTGAGTGTGACACGACACACTAAGATCTAAATATACGTAAGCATGACATGATACTGATTCTTATTTTTTACGTAATTATAACTAAACGCTATTTTGGAGTGACTGTTTATTTGGTTATTCATGTATTTTTATACCTTAAATAGGTGGATAGTCCTATAAATAAAGAAAATTTTGTCGTGTTATTTTTACAAATTTAACTTATTTGTATTGAAATTAAATTGGATTGACTATTATTTTGACTACCTATTTCAATTGATTAATTATATTTTTTTATTTGTATCAGGTCGCATTCTGAAAACTACTAACAATCATTATAGTAGAACATATGGAACGACTTCAATTGATATATATGTGTTTTTTTAAGAAGTTTTTTTCGTTGGAGTTTTGTCAGAAGAATTTGTTTTTGTTTTTTTTAATATTGTTGGATTGGTTATTGTCCCTTAAGTTGGACATATAATGCAATAAATCAAGGAGATTATGTCCATTTTTTTAAAAATTTAACACTATGTTTATTTGAGGCGTAATGTATATTCGGTTGATGAGTATTGCATATTTCATGTTATATGTAAATTTGTTGAATGAATTCAAACTATTTTAATGCTATTGAATTATTTGTTATTTGTTAAGAATGGTGGATAGTCCTATAAACAACGGAGATTACGATCATTTTTTTAAATACACTTTGTTTTGTAGGGGAACGAAATTTTTGTCGTTTTGTAATTACGTACTTTGAAAATTTTCGTTATTTCGAAATTACGAGCTTTGGAATTTTTTGCTATTTTGCGATTACGTATTTGGAAAATTTTCTTCGTGCCTTTGGGCACGAGTATTCCGCTAATCATGATCATCATCATCATCCCTACCTTTATCCCATCACATGGAGTCGACCCTTTTCCATTTTAATCTATTATAAGCAATATTATCATTCAAGTTTAATATCTTAAGATCTCTCCTAATAATTTCCTTTCACGATAGCTTAGGGAAGCCCCCTTCTCTTCTACCCTTTATTTACAATAATCTTCCTCTTGTTATAGGTGCATCTATTGGTCTACGTAACACATTTTTATACCATATGAGTCTACTTTTTCTTAATTTATCGCTAATGGGAGCTACACCTAACTTTTCTCTCATGTAATAGTTTTTAATGTTGTCATTTCTAGTAATTCCTATAATCCTTGAGAGCATCCACATCTCACTATCATGGAGAGTTTGTTCATATTTTTTCTTTAAATCCCAACATTCTTCTCTATATCGAGTCGCTGAACTAACAACAAAATCTATAAAATTTACCTTTTAATTTATTACTTATCCTATTATTACATAAAACCCCACTTGCTTGTCTCAATTTCATCCAACCAGTTGATATTTTACTAGTAACTTTTTCATTAATATCCCATTACTTTATATCACTGAGCCTAAATAATGAAATTTGTTAGTTTGATTTATCACTTTTTCTTCAATCTTTAACATGATGCTATCAAACGCCTCAATATTAAATTTACATTTCATAAATTTAGTTTTATTTCAACTAATTTTTAGTCTCTTAGAATCTTAAGGCATTTCTCCATGTATCTACTTTCCTCGCTAAGGCCTCCTTTGAAGTGTCAACTAAAACTATGGCATCTGCAAACAACATACACTATGGGATATTTTCTTGTATGTTCTTAGTAATCTCATCCAATACTCTGGAAAATAAGTAAGAACTTAATTTTGATCCTTGACGCAAACCCACTTTAATTGTAAAATCGTTAGTTTCTTCACAAATAGTTCTTACTCTAATCTTTGTGTTATCATACATATCTTAAATAATTTTAATATAAATCATAGGAATTATTTTCCTCCTTAATGCCCACCATATTATATCCCTAGGTACTCTATCACATGCCTTTTCTAAGTCTATAAAGACCATGTATAAATTTTTATTATTACTTCTACATTTCACCATTAAGCGTCTTAATAAGTAAATAGCTTCCGTGATGGATCGTCCTGGCATAAATCCCAATTGATTGCTCGAAATAGTTGATTCACACTTAATTCTAGGCCCTAAGGAACCCTTTTTCCATTTTTTTCTTGAAATTGACTTTTCAATCAACGCATGTACAAAAAATTAGGTCAATTCACATTTTCTAGCTATTTTTAATAAAATCAAAAAATTCTGTTAGCGCAGACCCTTACAAATAAGGTATTTTCAGCAATTTTTTATTAAGTTTTTTAAAAATAACTATAAATTGTATTTTGACACAATTTTTTGGACATGTGTTGATTGAAAGGTTAACTCTATTGGTAAAATAAAAAAAATTAATTTTTTTAGGCCTTAGAATTAGGTGTGATGTATGGGTGATGTAGAAATTATGATGTATGGGAGTCTCTCTCTCTATATATATATATGTATATACCCTTGGGGGATGAATCGAACGACCCAAATAGTCCAGGTCCTAATAAAGGTTGGGCCACTACGAATGGGTAGAGATCGTTACATGAGATAACCTCCAAGATAAGATCCACTTGCGTGGATCTCGGTGAAGAAAAGCACAAATCAAACATCGACCGAATCAGTAGAAGGAACCAATCCTACACGGCTACATTTATTCCCTCTCTATAAATGTAAGCCTCATATCCTAGGAAAAAGGGGACATGTAATTCTTGTTATCAAATGAGAAAAGAGTAATAAAAAAAGCGAAACACTCCACAGACTTAGGCCATTGTCGAATTATGTAAATATTTTTTTAGTGAGATTACTTGCTTTCTTCTTGGCATTAACTATTTAAGATAATTATTTGTAAAGTAATTTAACTTACAATACCCATATAATATGCACATGCACATAACTAAACACACTATCCAACACCTAAACGTATCTTCCCACTACCCCACTGCCTACTGACCCATGCTCCAACCTTCCCTTTCATCGCATTTCCCCAACGACTGATCCCTACTCTCCCTCAATACACCCGACACACCCTCCAGCCCATGCCAATACCCACTACCCATTCTAGATTTATCCCTCTAAAATGTTCCCAAGCTTCAATTTCACCTACTTATACAAGGGAGGTTAGCAGCAAAAGGGTGTGGAGTTTCGACTAGATACACAATCCACATCTCAATTTTGAGCGGTTTTTAAGAGTACTGTAGTTTTATTTTTTTGTTAGTTCTTTTACATTTTTAGTGAGAAAGATTGAGAAGAATATTTTGAGAGAATCAAAAGCGAGTGAGTGTGTACCAATTTTCAAAATATAGTGTGAGAGTAGTGTATGCTACTCTCATGTTCTTTGGTGTAAACTCATTTTAGTTTGGAATTATATTGAAGTTATGAGATATTTGGATCAAGGAGTCTTGTTGTAATTTTTCTCATCTTTTACACTCCGTGTTTCCCCTTTAATTGCGTTTTTCTTACATTTTGTACGTAAAAACGTATAAATTAGAGGCTAAATACTCCATTCGGGGGGTAAGATGCAACACTTAGCTTAAGTAATCTTATTTTTTGATTTATCTATTTATTATGCCCCTTTGAATATTAATGTTTAAATTTCACAATTTATATTTACACCTCGAGAGAGGGTAAATTGTTTTTTAGAGAAAATAGCAAATAGCATATTGAAATTACAGTATTTATTTATTAATTAAACTAGAGTTAGGAAACGTTTAAACAATATTTTATTTTTAATTTCTCAAATCTAAATCTTAATTTATAATGGTTTAAAATAATTTTAGTAGATTTTCCCCCCCTAACTGCTAATTTAGTAGAAAATATTTAAATTCGACATTATAGAGATTGTGAAATTCTAACATTAATCTCCTAAAATGACTATATTTAATTTCACTTTTGCAATAAGAGTTGATTTGTGAATTTAAATGTCTTAGGTTATTTAAAATAGATAAACTAATTAATAAAAATAAATAGGGTAAGTGGTGAAATTTATATTTTTATTGTTTTAACTATTTAGTTTGTTTATTTATTATGTTCCATTGAAAATTTGTATTAAAACTTTTACTTTTCTAATTTATGCCTCGAGAGAGGCTAAATAATTTCTAAGATAAAATTAAATTTGAGATATAATGTTCATTTTGGAATCGAACTAGAGTTAAGTTTTTCTTTACTGTAACATTATGTTTTCAGTTTTAAACTCCAAAACTGATTTTCGTTTGGTTAAATAAATTTTAGTAAGCTTATCCTAATTAAGAGAGGATTAAATCTTATTTTTGAAAGATTGTGAAAGTTTAAACACTAATTATCTAAAATGATAATATTAAAATTACACTTGTGAAGAGAGTTGACTTGTGATTTTAAATCTTATCCTGGGCCATTTTAGATAAAAAAAAATAATTAATTAAAATAACTAATATACGTGGTAAAGTCTCATCTCTTAATTTACATCACATTTATTTACTTCATATCTATCTCACTTTATTATTTTATTTATTTATCAATGTAGATTAAATTTTAGCACATCATTAGTTAAAATAAATATCTCTTGAAAAGTTATTTTTAAAATATTGAACTTGTTTTTATTTGATCATTCCATATTAAGAAATTAGATTCATATCCTTGTTTGATAATATACATGTATTTAATGTATTTTGTAGGTTCAAGGAATTTTAATTGCAAAGAACTATACCACAACAACACACAAAAATAAATGAAGAGAGATGCATATATTATCTAAACGGCAGCTAGCCTCATTTAGAAATGAGTAGACTCTACTAGAAACATAAAAATTGGGAGAGCTTGACTTAATATTTGGAACTCGCTCAACAAGTACTATAGTTATTAGTTTACACTTAAAAGAGATATAATGGAGCCTCTCATCCTATATAAATTTAATTGCCATTTCAACCATATCTTCCTTTGTATGTATACTATAATCGTTTATGTTACTGAGCATTGTTTAGGCCAAGTGTGTAGTCATAAAACCACCTAAGTGCATAACAAAATCTTAAATCACTAGGTGTAAACCAACACGATGCGCGGGATAAGGCTATTGTGATAGTAATTTAGCACCACTTAGTGATTCTCTTTTTAATCATGTTTATATAATTTGTAAATTGAACAATGACTCCACTTTATAAAAACTTGAACCAAAGATCTTAACATAAATAAGACAAGTAATCATAAATGAAACATAATAAATTCCCATAAATTGGAACCTCGAATGTTTTAAACATATATACATATTAGTATATCTTATCACCTCCTGATCAGAAGACAAAGAATTGTTGCAGACATATTCAACCATCAACTATATTTGACAATATCTTTATCCAAATTGAAATAATAATTTTAAAAAATCAGAAGCAAATAATGCGGCATTCCTTTGCAAAAAATTTCAAACAGTTTTTTAATTTGAATTATTGAAAGAAATTTGAAACAAATAGCACATTCTCTTGTTCAGTTACAAACGGGAGTAAAAGTAAAAATGCGATCAGTTAGAAGGATAATACGCAAATAAATGTTCAACTAAGAGGATTCTTAACAGGTAAAAATGACATGTGATAGGAGCCATCAAAACAGTACGAAATGGGTAGTAACCAAAAAAATTCCACTAAATTTCGACAACTGAAAAATAACCAATGGTCATCCGAAAGAAAAAAAATCATACACTTCATTTGGATCCCAGATACTTGCTTAAAAGTATTGCCAATAGTTTTATACCTTGAGAAATAATGCATACCCCGTCCAAAATATTAGAAGTTAGAATTGAATTTGAAAAACTCTTTGCAGTCTTCAAGTGACCAAGAGCACTCAAAAATCATTCAAAAAGCCACATGATAGCCTCGCATGTAATTGGAAATGTCCTTTTTAGTTGTGATCAACTATTTATAATCAAGATGTTTACAAAAAAATTGAGATCCACTTAAGGAACAATGTGTAGCCACAAAAACATATCCACTTCCTCAACTATACATATTCCATCTCAAGATTAAAAATATAGGGATATATAACTCAACACCATGTGCAAAATTGGTGTACCTGGTTCACATTTTTCATCCCCGTAGATACAATATTTATGTTTAAAAATTCTTAACCAGTGAAAAGGGAAATTACAACTTCTTACCTATAGTCTAATCGGGAAAATTTCACCTTCACATTTCTTCAAACACTTGGTGTGTATACAAACATACACACATAGTGTGTGTGTGTATGTGAAACATTTGGAATTCGTTAAAAAACATTAAAAAGAAAACTAACAAATTATACTCCTATTATGAGAAAAAAATGCACCTTCCGCATCATCGAGTCATTCTGATTCAGTACCATATCCCAAACACTTGATGGGTAGTCCATGTAGGTAGACGAAAATGTTGAATGGGGTGAGTTCTTTTTTTTCCTGGTTCTCAATCATGGGTTCAAGTACGCACAGTAGGTGCATATTTAACAATTAACAGAAATACAAACATTATAAAAAAAAGCTAGTAAATACACTATCTTAGAGAGAGGGGGCATGTAGATGAAAAATATTTCAAACCAACAAATAAAACCCATAAAACCCAAATAACGATTCATTTCGATCGTCCGGTATTCATCAGAAGTCCCTATCAATTTGATTCATTACAAAAAAATGTATACATCAAACCTCAAATCAATTGGGGGAATAGGAAAAAAGAAGACCCAACTTACTTATAAAAAGAGTGAATCTCATTCTTTGATATGTACTGCTACCAATAACCAAGCATTATTGAGAGGATTGAATTTAAAAAAAATATCATTACCCCACAATGCTCGATCAGAGTTCACAACGGTCGACAAGTATCTTTCAGTTGGTTCCGGTAAGAAACGAATCTTCTGGCAGCATTTTTACGCCTCTCTGAGTTGGTTATGGTGTGAGTTTTCTGCTAGTGGCACATTGTGAGTTCTGAGCTACATGTTAGATGACGACGCTTATGACAGATCTAGGGTTTGTAAGATGAAAGAGGTGAATCTCTGTTTAAAGGAAGATAAAAGCCAATAAACAGAGGAAAGGACGAGAAATATTAAAGGGCATGTGAGTGGGTAAATGAAGGGCCGGTTGTAAAGAAGAAGCGATAGAATGACTACAGATGTGATATTCGGTTGCCAATGAAAGGGGAGAGAGAAACGAACATGAATGATGAAGTCCGTGTGGATAGCCTGGTTGAATAGAACTCTTAATTTCTTGTATTGCATTTTAGAGTATTATAAAGACTAGTTTTACATGTTAATTTTATTAAAAGTATTGGTACAATGCCTATGGTTCTTATTTCCTCATTAATATTTCAAATATGATCGTGCTTTTTATTTAACTTTCACTTTTTGATGCATTATTAGACTATCATCAATGTGTTAATGGTAAAAGCATTTATATAAAAGATTAGAAAGTTGAATTTTACATTACTGAAAAAGCTTGATTGTAATAATATTTTATTCGCATTTTATTTTTAAAACAATAATAGTTTAGGAGTTAGATGACTAGAGTTGTTTTAAAGCAATGTTTCGAAAGAGCATAAATTTATTTATAAATAAAATAAAAAGATGGATGAGTGTGCCCACCACCATAGCTGACAAAGGAGAACAAGAAATATTAAGACTACCATGAGTCTAACACTCATATTACATTTAATTACATTTAATTTAAGGGAGTTTTGGGGAAAGATTCTCATAATTCTCAAAGTGTATAAAAATAGAATACTCTACATAATTTTTTAAACTTAGTTCCTATACTAAAAATACCATGAAAAATGATGTTGGTGGCGAGAACAAAAAAAATGAATTCCTAACTCTAAAGGAACCGCACAAATAAATACTGTTGTACCACATGGACTAGATTTATGAAGTTGAAAAGCATTGTCCTAAAAATTCAAATATAGAACGAAACATAACATTTACCATAATTCTCTATTAAATTAAAAGAAAAGAAAAGCATACAATAATTATTTTTTCCCCTTTTTTGTCTTGCGTTGACCCTGGAGAGTCTAAAAAATGTTGTAGTCTTCTTTAATCTTCATAATTTTATCAGTTTTTTCTTTCTGAACTTTTTGAACAAGCAACATATATTCATACTTATTTTCTGCTTGATTTTGAATTTCTTTTTTTTTTTACCTCCTTCAATTGCTTTCTTAGCATCTGCCTTTTGATGGATTTTGTCTTGATATTGATGGGTCATTGGAGATTTCTTCTTGTTGTCTTTTATGATAGGACCACAGGAGCTTAATGAAGAAATGAAGTCATATTCCTAATTTATGGGAATAAGAGGTCTAGACTATTGCATATAGGAATTTCCTCATGACACTTTGAAAGAGATACGTGATGTGTATTTTTATCCCTTACTGTGGAAAATAAAACGCTGCCAATTTTTGTAGAGGAGGGGCTATTAGCACTCCATAAATTTTTTAGGCACTTCATCTCTAAAATAAAACTAGTTGAAAATCCGCGCGATGTGCGGGGCATACATTATAGTAAGCAAAATAAAATAAGCGAATAGAGTTATGAAGAAATGAAAAAATAAACTGGGCAATATAATATAAATTCATATTCGTGAAAACAAAAAAATAATTCTAAAAAATAAACATTGTCATTAATGTAGAAATATGTTATAGGAGGAAGAAGTTGAATCTAAATCATCTTCTTTTTCCTTACATCCATCTTCCTGCAATTAAGTGAAAATATATGTTAATAAAAATTATGAAAAAAATATAAACTCACTAATTTATAATTGTTTTTGTAAAAAAAAAAAGTGAAAACAAAATATTTCTATTTAATTCGTGTTAATATATATTTAGCTATTTTTAAATAACTGGACATTTTTTTATTCAAAAAAGTAGGTAACTAAAAAAAAATTACAGTTTTTTAAATAAAAAATATAGCAATTTTTCATCCATCTATAAACACAAGTTTTTTTATACAAATAAAATACTGTTATTTTCATAAATATGAAAATTGACCTTTTTTTATAAAATTTCGTCATAACTTTTTTACAAAGCATTTTTATTATAAATTTTTGGTTAAAAAAGCTTTTATTATAAATGAAAAATATTTTTTAAAATAAAAATGACTTTTTATGAAAGAGTTTTTTATAACTTTTTATAAAATAATTTTTATTGAATCTCACTTGAAATGGAGTTTTAAAATAAGATCTTCAATCAAAATTTGAATAAGAAACCATAAAAAAATAAAAAAATAAAGAGTTTAAGAAATGTCACATAGATGGATCACATTTAACAGGTATATTTAGAAGAAAGAACTGACCATCTTGACACATGAGAGGATAATCGGAAGGACTGACATTAATAAACCAATCGCAATCCTTCCCCTGCTTCAACAACACAGTAATAACATCAAGCGTAGAAGCGATTATGGCAACCTAATCACAGCCAATCATGTTACATTTGTCATAAATAATTTAAAGACCATGTCAACAATATTTTCAAAATGTAAAATCTTTCTTGAATAAATTAAGACACTCATATGTTACTATCACATGTAAAGGCTTTTAATAATATTACCACTCGTAATTTAAAGAAACCAACCTGCAAAACCACAAAATGTTCTTGACAGAGAGATGCAAATCTAAATAATTGCTCAGAGACACAAATCGGAAGGATAATTATGAAGAAATGATCTAAATGCTTACTCATCTGATACTTTATACACCAACTGTGGAGGATGTGCCCATGAGGTATTTTGAGGGGTATTTTGGGAACAACTGGGTTTGGGAGATAGGTTTTGGAGCAAGTTGAAGGAAAATGGGTAATAGGTTGGGAAATTAAGTCGGAGGGGTTTTTAGGTTAGTTGGGTCTGAAGCTCGGGTCTAGATGGAGGTGGTCTCGAGTTGTAGCTTTGGATCATTTAGGTTTATGACCGGTGGGTATTGGGTCAACCAGGGATGGTGGGTTTAGAATCGAGTTTAGGGTTTGGTCGTTTTGGGTTGGCATTCGGACTGGTGTGTTTTCTCGCCGATGGGGTTTTAGAAGTCGGTCGAAGATTGATCTTGATCGGAGTACGTAGGGGATGAAGGCGGGTCAAGGTGATGAGATGAGATTGGCGCTGGGTCACCGGTGGGTTAAGGCTGGTATGGCCATGGCTGGATGGGGTAGGTAGACGTTATGGATCGAAGTGATCTCGGGTAAAAGGGCAGAGGCCATGGATGGATTTGATAGGTGAAAGGCAGGTGGATTCTAGTGAGGATCTGATGAATAGAGATCTCAAATGAAAAAAAATATTAAAAAAAGAAGGTGAAGAGAATATAAGAGAAAATGAATGGGTGTAGATAAATCTATGGAGTAAAGAAGAAGAATCACGAAAGTTTAAGAGTCTAGTAACTTGGAAAGCCAAAAAAAACACGAATGGGTTACAAAGAAAGGATATTAATGCATGTAGAGCATTTTATAGCGGAGTATAGATAGAGATGTGCCACGTGGATATGCTAATTGCAAAGCATAATAGATGCCTTGTTTTGCATTTTATAGTATATAGAGATTTTAACTTTGTCCTTAAACTTTTTTAATACATATACAACTTGTGAATTTTATGTTTTCTTTAACTTTAATCTCAAGCCAATATCTGTCACACTCTTACATAAAAAATTCAACTATTTTTTTTGGTTCAAGTGCATTATAAAATTCCAACAAAATAGAACTTTTAACAAAAAAAAAAAATTGGTTTGTATTGTAAATTTCAACTAATTTTTTTTATCAAATGCAAACATGACTCAATGAAAATTGGATACAACACGAAATATTTTTTAAACTTAACATGAACACAATCCAAATCAAGGATACACGACATGACACAAAATATTATTTTAATTTATTTACAAAAATAGAAACACGACCGAATAAATAAAATGATTTCGTGTTGTGTGGCATTTTAATTTGGTCGTGCTTCTGTTTTTGTAAAAAAAAGATTTCACAACATGACCAAATGTGGTGTTTATGTTTTACTTCGATTGTGTTTGTGTTTCTATTTGGTAAAAAAAATTTATTATTGTTTTTTGGAAAAAAAAATCTTGTAATGGAATTACTTGTGGGTATGTTTGTGTACGTATACGGGTTTCACCCATTTTATTTTGGGAAAATAGATTTTTTGTAAATTAAATTTTTTAACCATTTTTTAAATAATCAAGACAAAGAAGTCCCACAAAAAAAGTTTGTTCGACTCGAAGATTGATTCAAATCTCTCTTTCTTTTACGAATATGTTTTACCATATATTTTTATGCTTCTTGAAAATATTTAATTTCATAAATTTTTGCTGGAACCTTTTTGTTCAAATATTGATATTTATGCACATTTTTAGTAATGTTTGTAGAAAAATCAACAATGGTTGACTCGGGAGGGAGATGAAGGTTTGTATCTGACGACCCTCGCTCGAGCTCTGACGCCCCTCACCGGAGATCCGACGAGGGCTACCGGAGCTCCGATAGGAGTGGGGGTCGGGGTGAACGTAGGTGGGTAAATGGGCTTGTGCGTCTACTTGTTTTGAGTTGTTTTATGTGGTGGAGAATTTTTTGAAACAAAATAAAAATTCTTGAACTAAACGTGTATTAAAAAAATATTGGAGTCGTATTTTTTTTTTCATACAGTTGGCGCGGACTATTTTTTATTATTTTAAAAATAATCTTTTTACTATATAGAAAAAATGGTCCGCGCCAGCAGTATGTATAGACGGACCGACTAGTTTTTATTTATATAAAATATTTTTTTATGTTTTATTAAATAATTTTTTATGTTTTATTAAATAATTTTTTAATAAAGATTGTAAACAATCTTTTGTCGGCAACACTTTTTTGTCTTGATTATTTAAAAAAATCTAAAAAAAAAATTTAATTTACAGAGAAAAACTATTTATCCAAAATAAAATGGGCGAACCCCGTATACATGAGTACACAAACATGCCCACAAGTAATTCCATTACAAGATTTTTTTTTTCCGAACAACAATAATAATTTTTTTACCAAATACAAACACAATCGAAGTAAAACATAAACACCACATTTGGTCGTGTTGTGAAATCTTTGTTTTTTACAAAAACAGAAACACGACCAAATTAAAATGCCACACAATACGAAATCGTTTTTTATTCGGTCGTGTTTCTGTTTTTGTAAATAAATTAAAATAATATTTTGTGTCAAGTCGTGTCTCCTTTATTTGGATTGTGTTCGTGTTAAGTTTAAAAAATATTTCGTGTTGTATCAAATTTTCATTGGGTCATGCTTGCATTTGATAAAAAAAAATTAGTTGAAATTATAATACAAACCAATTTTTTTTTTAAAAGTTCCATTTTGTTGGAATTTTATAATGCACTCAAACCAAAAAAAATAGTTGAAATTTTTATGTAAGAGTGTAACAAACATTGGCTTGGGGGTTAAAGTCCAAGAAAATATAAAATCCACAAGTTGTATATATATTAAAAAAGTTAAAGGATAAAGTTCGAATTGTATTTTGAAGATGGAGTGCCTAAAGAATTTGTGGAGTGCTAATAGCCCCTCCCTTTTTGTAGCATTGATTAGTAAAAGATTTGAAGGAAAAAGTTTTTGGAAAATTTGAAAACAATTTTTTTCATGTAGATTTAGATGATCAAATATTGTAAAAGCTAAAAAAATATGAAATATTTCATATTCTTTATGAAAAAAAATACTCAATCCAACACATCTTATGTTTGAAAAAAACAATGAGGATGAGGAGGACATAGTGTCAGTGAATTAAATAATATGATCCTCTAGCGTTATCAATTTTGTTTTATCTCTAATACTATATGTAGGTGTCTAGTATTTTGTTCTTAAAAGCATCTCTTAGGTTATTGTACCATATTTACTGAAGATAAAACATATATTTTTCTAATGGACAAAAGGGCAATTTCAGTGGAAGAAGATTTTGGGTCACGCCTAATATTTGTGGCAATTTATAATGGCCTCCGAGCTTGTCCCATTGTGACTTGAAAGTCACAAGATCGGGTCAAGAAAATAGTTTCTTAGCATATGCAAGAATAAGGTTATGTACACTTAACTCGACTGCACTCCACATTGACGAGAGCGCTGTGCACTAGATTTGCCCTTTTTACACTCATTTACTATGTTTTTAAAAAAGCTTTCATAACAAGGACATGTGAATCTTCTTAATACAAGTTTATTTTAGGCGTCTTTACCACAAGTTAGAGGGACAAGAAATAAATATCAGCGGCCCCTCATTTTCCGAAAAGATATCAATCCCTACAACCAATCGATACCCCAGGTGGCACCCCATTCCCCCTACACATAAATGCACCACTAGCAAGCCAACCACACTACGCCCTAAGACAAAAACCTTCCCAAACTAATGTAATATGTTATTTTTTTTGCTTGTTTCATCTTGTTATTGTGAAATTTGATTGAAATCGTGTGTAATCTAAAAGTCACATATCCGATTATGCATTGCGGCAAATAAGTACTTTTTTCATAGTTCAATGTCATTGAATCTTTTGTAATATCTATCACGGTAATAGGACTTCTTGAGTAATTTTTTTACATATTAGTCTTAAATTTACATAGTCAAATTTGTAAAGAGAAAAATTGTTCTCTCTTGCAATAACCACATTTAATAGAAACATATTCATAACTTCTTCAAAGGAAGAATTATATTATTGAAAACTAAGGATCGTTATCTTCTTATCTTATATACGTATGTAGTGATGCGCTTAAAACCCTCCAACATCTCAATCCTAATTTTCCAGAGTTTTGTTTTTTTTTCAAAACATAAAATACCACGTGTCATGAATATATACGTATGTAGTATCCTCTCCCACAACCCTCCAAACATAAAATCAGAATTTGCCAGAATTTTGATTTTTAAAAATCTATTGATGACACATGTTTTAACGTGATGGTCTATCCTTTCATCCATTATCCCACGTTCGTGCAGTTAATAAAAACACGTTCCAAACTTAAAAAAACCCACGTTCTAAGTGCCTCTCTCAATATCTGTCAACTTCATACCATTATTCCTCACCCACACATTTCAACAGTTTCGGAATCAGACGTAAACCCATTTGCAAAGTTGATAACGTTTGGAGTGCGTAGCCTCACCCCCATTTGCACAGTTTCAGGTACCCTCTCTCCCTCTTTTATATACATTTTATCTCTCAGTTAAACCTAGCAAGTTGTATAAAGTTAATCTCAAATATTTACTATTATGTTTTGAATGATTTATAGCCATCTCTCCACGAGATCGGACACCACCCATTTAATATTTTCTTGAGATAGGACACCACCCGTATAAATTGGTTTTGATATCTTTGTCAATTAACAGTGTGGCGAAGGTCAAAATATGGACACGAAGTGTCAAAAAACATGGTTGAGTTTTTTTGTTTGATTCTTTTTTGTCTTATCCCCATATCTCACCTCTCTGTATTATTTATCTAATCTTCCTCTTTTCTCTTCCACTTTTGTTTTAACTTTGATATTTTCACCTCTCTAAACCTCTCCTCTAACTCCCCATGGGCTTTTTTAATTTTCACAACTAACAACCGTGCTCCTGTATTCTCGATATCAATCTTATAATTTTCATCTTATATACAGTAGTAAATTGATATGGTTTTCCATTTTTGCATATATGTTGTTTTAGATAAATGAATTTATTTTACTCCTCTTACAGATCAATGAAACTTAAATGCATAGGAAAATTTCGAAGCAGACTTAAAACCCATTTGCAAAGTTAATAACGTTTGGAGTTCATAGCCTCACCCCATTTGCACAATTTCAGGTACCCTCTCTCTCTCACACACACAGTTAAACCCAGCATTTATCATCATCCTCTATCCTAAAAATGTTTCATCCACAAGCTTACCCACCAAGACCCATTACTCCTACACCCTCCACTGCATGCTTAATACACTTCTTTAATGTCAGAATTGGTAAGATAATCACGAAAACTTATATGTATATGTATGTTATACCGGGTTTTTTCCCTTCAGTTTCTACTGTTTTGTAGTTTGGTTTTTAAAGGAGCCTAGGTTGGTTTTGTGTGTTTTTGGTTTGTCTCAATTTGTTTTTCTATTTTTGGTTCGATTCCGGTATATGGGGGTGTATATATATGAGGAGAAAGGAGGTTTAAGTTTTTTATTGTTTTTCTCTTTTTCCCCCTAAACCATAACAGGTGTGTGAAGAATGGCGTGTAGAATTTTTTGTTTTTTTAAAATATTTTTTTATTTTTTGTTATTTTTATTATTATCCCCTAAGTTTTAAACTTAGGAATTTGTACTTTATATCCCTAGAAGTTTATATTTTTTTACAACAAAAATTTTATTTGGGTTAAAACTAAATTTGTACTTTTTTTTGTTTTAATGTAAGTAGGTATTTTATATTTTTGGGGGGGTTTTGTAGGAGCACAATTTGGTTTTGTGTGTTTTTGGTTTCTCTCATTTTGTTTTTCTCCTTTGGGTTATATTCACGTATATGGGTGTGTATATATCTTTTTGTGTTTGTGATTTATATATTTGTTTGGGTTTATATAACTTAAATATATTTCGTTAGTTGAATGCCACGGTATTCATATAATATTGCAAGATTTCAGTTAAGTTCTATCAGATTACGCTGAGTTTGTCCTATTTTTTTTAAAAATATAAAACAAGTTGTGTTGACTTATTTTGTATTTGTTTTAAACCTTTCAGGGTACACATAAGAAAAATTAACTCAATTTTTTTTTATTAAAAAAATATATTGCCAACGTTTCGTAAATTTTATTACTTTAAAATTTATTACTTTAAAAAAAAAGACTTCTATCCATTTATTATTTGAACGAATATAATCTTTTGTTCAAAAATTTATTACTTTAAAAAAAAATATTATGAAAAAAAATAATAACATAATATTGTGAAAATAAAAAATCCTAATATTCTTGAAAATTAAAATTTTAATTTTCTGAAAATATAGAAATTATAAATGTTATTCTTTATTTAAATAACATTATGTTATTTATAAAAAGGACCTAATATTTTTTTTAAATGGATGTTGATAAAAAAATCGTTTCGGTATTAATTTAAAAAATGGATGTTCTTTTTACTATTTTAGTTAAAAACTAATTCTTTAATTTATTCTTATTAATTTTTTCCTTATTTATTTCAAAAAATTGTTTCGTTATTTACTTTTTTTAGTTAAAAATTGTTTCTTTTACTACTTTAAAAAAAAAATTACTATTTAAAAAAATGGTATGTCCAAGTGGTATGTATAGTGAGTTCGACAACCTATACATAATGCTGGCGCGGAAACATAGAAAATATTGAGGGAAGACATTGAGCGTGTGTGAATAGTTATTCCCTTATTTTAAAGTGAGATATTATATGACTAAACAAGTTATTAATAAAAATTAACTACCCTTATGTTGTTGGCTAAAAAAATAGATTTGTCATAAATTTAGTTTAAAATTTGAATTTTATACTGTTAAAATTGGTATATTCTTTAATTATATTTAATAAGAGAAGTTGTGCGTCACCAAAAAAACAAATAAGGTATGGTACAGGAGAGCTAGATTTTATGTAGAGATACTTATGAAAGTTAAAAGGGAAAAAGTTGGGGAAATATTTGTTTCCCTATGGAGAAAAAATAAACAGATTCACATCAGTCCCTTAAAAATGAATGTTTGCTGGAAATTATATTAATTTACATATTTAAACAAAATAATTCAGAACGCGTTACACCCGTCGTGCATCGCACGGGTCACCACTTGTATTACATATATGGCATGAGAGCTAGCCATAATACACGCAAAACATAAAAGGTGCTAACTCATTTGTTTTAATATTTAGGACGTTTAATTGATTATTACATGCCACACGCATTCGGCTAAGCCCCTTGTAGGAGCGTAGCCGCACCTTGAACCATGATAATGACTGTCATAATATTCATGGACCAAACGATTGAATCAATCTCGACCAGAGGGATTTGAAGAACACCATTAGGGAAGGGAACACGCGTTTACTGGTATTAACAAAACATGGGGGTTGGCCAATTGTCCTTACCTCGAACGTATAAGAGCCTGTTTGATTAGTCACTGTTGATGCCACTAGTATTTCAGTTGTCCTATTTCGACATCGCAACTCCACGGGGGCTTGTGGGATCACTCTCTCTGTCCCACCTATAGGTAGAGACGTGTTAACATTTGGGCAAATAACCGTACCCCCTGTGCGTACACTTGGCCGTTAACACCGGCTACTAATGAAATAGAGAGGAGAGACAAGATGACAAGTAATCTTGAGTGGAAGGACATGGCTAACAGTTTGAATCTAGCTAACTTTCGATGCCTTTTGGAACTCAATACACACAAATTTATAAGAATGTAAAGGAAATGAGCGGGCCAGTCTTTTTCGACGTCTGACTTTTTTATTCCTTTATTGCTATAAAGGAAGTCAGAACGAACAACTTGCATGCAAGAGTGGAATTAGGATTCATAGTTGCTTCAAATCCTCTTATTGACTTGAAACCTGGCGGCTGGCTGCAATACTTTCAAACATGAAGTTTCAAAGCCGGAATCAATTATAGAGTAAAACTAGATCTGCCCACTCTAATATCCAAAATACATACACATCTAATAAGACAAAACCAAAGTGCCAACTTTTGTTCCACTAACTAAAAATGCCTTGGACAAAAAAAAAGAAAATCAGTATTTTCATTTTTTTTTAAATGTACTTTTTAAAAAATTGTTTTTAACAAGAAACTCTTTATTAACTTCTTTGAACTATTTTAAAAGATGATTTTGAAAAAAAATTAATAATTTTGTTTTGAACTGTTTATAAAAAATAAAAAAAAACATTTAGCAAAACTAAAAATGTTTTTTTTATTACGAGCCTATTTTTAGAAAAAAAATTTAGCATAAAAACTGTTTTAACTATTTTTTATTTATAATTACAATAAAATGTATATTTCGGAGTCTGAAATACTAAAGGGGGTAAACTTGAGGAAGTAAAGTGCTAATAGCCTTTTTTTTGCTTCAGAAAATCTATAAATTGTCGATATTTTTTTCCCTTCATAATTTGTGAAATTACTAAAAAAGATTTAGAAAATCTCATAATTTTGAAAATAAAATATTTAAAACACAAAATCAGCTGGGGATGAATCTTAGAGCTTAGCTATACTTGTATTTTTCTTGCCTCTGAGGTTAAGGGTATTTGTGGTACAATCAAAATTCGTACCAGACTATTTTGTATCGAAAAAAGTGATCATAATTTACTTGTTTCTATTTATCAAAAATAAAATTTATCGAAATCAAAATAACCGAATTTTTTGTGGTTGGTTTTGGTTTACACGTCTAAAAAGCCGATTTACCAAAATTATCGTGTCAAAATTAAACGCCGAAATTACCGTTCAGAATGCAGCAATGTAACGTTGAAAAAGGGATATGAAATAATGTTGGAAAAAAAGATAGAAAATAATGTTATAATTTATTATTTGGATAAAATGAATATGTTGTGATTAATTTGCACATAAACATTGGGTAAAGTGATTAGATGAGCAAAGTAAATGCTGTGGCCGACCTCGACAGGCAAGGTCAAGTTGTCCGCCAATTGTTTGTTTTTTTCATTCCATTTTCGGTGAGCAGATACAAAAATAAATTGGAGCATGTTGGAATGAATATTGGTATCCAAACCTTAAGATTCGAATTGCATTTACTGTCTCAAAACTTTCTTTAAAATTCTTATGGTTTCTAAATAAATCTAACCGTGAAATGGAGTTGCCTTGAACTAACGTAGTTTTTTAAAGTCTTCTTCCCGAATTTTACACTGAGCTACAAAGTAAATAAAAATATTACTAATAAATCAAAGTAAGAAGTTATGAATCTGAATAATTCTGTGTGAATTAAGATTAGAGGTGTGATCTCCATAGACCAAATAAATTTATTGATATAAATCATAAACCATAACGAAAAAAATCAGGAAAAGCTTAATTTCTCCAAAAATATTTCACATTAATTCAAGCCTATTTAGCAATGCAAGGAAAATCCCGTTTTGGATTTAATTTTAGGATACAATGATGTGTTAACACCACACCGAGTGGTGTGTGGGTCGTATGGGTTTCAACGAAAATATTACTCAATGTGATGAATATATTACCGTGTCTTAAAATTGGATAAAAAAACCGAAACGTCCTAGTATTTTCCTTTATATTTTGGAATGATATACATTTGTGCTATTTTACGAGGGAAAGCGTCTGACATAGTCTTTTGTTGTTCAAAATTTCAATGAAGGCACCCTCCTAAAACCAGTTATTTGTGAGAAAGTAGCCTATTAAATCAAAGATACCAAGAATAGTTCAACCTCATCCGAAGGAGAGTTTCATGTTTCTGAAAGTCTCCAAACAGTTTACTGAATAACAACATCCAACAACTCAAGAGGGTCAAACTCAGTTCCGAAATTATAACATATTATTAGCCTTAGTAGGAGCATTCGGCTATCTCCAGTAGTTTAAACACACACACATGATGTATTCCTTAATTATTAAGCAACTTGTGTGAATAAAGATAGAGCAAACCCACTGCTTTGAAAAACTTTCCATTGCTCTATTTGTTTTGATTTTCTTTAACTTGAACAGTCTTTGAATCTTGCATAATATCGATACTTCTGGAGTAAATTTTTATATATTTGTCTGAAACTCATGTGGTACAATTTGTAAAGAGCAAATTTTATTATTAGTCCATTAATCACAATAACAGAAACATAGAAAGAAGAATTATATTATTGTAAACTAAGAAGTATTACATTAGATGCATTCAAGGAGACTTATCCATAAAACAAGCCAAACGTACAAGGTGCTAAAATGCACTTATTTACTTATCAGGATTTTTAATTTTTTTTAACTTATTGTAAGCATTAGGCTACTCCCCTTGAAGGAGCGTAGCTGGCCCTTGGGCTAAAACAACGTGGGGTAGCGCAAATCCGGGTGTCAACCTAGCAATCACGACAAGAGTGATTCGAAGCACAGCATTAAGGATGGGAAGGGAGCAAGCGTTTGCTGGTATTCTGACTCAAACAAAGCATGTGAATGGGTCAATATCAAGTGCCGCTGCCCTGATGATATAAACGCCAGTTTCATTTGTTAATAATGATGCCCGCAGTATTTCGGTTGACGCATTTCGACACCACAACTCCACTGGGGCTTGAGGGATCACTCTCTCCGTCCCACCTATTGGTAGAGACGTATTAACGTTGGGGCAAACCACGGTACCCCCTCCGCGTAAGACTAGAATTGGGGATACCTGTACCCTTGACACCAATTATGGATAAAATAGATAGTAGAGAGAAGATGACAAGTAACCTTGAGAGGAAGGCCATTGCTAAAAGATTGAATCCAGCTAGCTTGGGATGCCTTATGGAATTCGAATCACATAAATTTATAGGAAAGCAAAAGGATGTAATGGGGTCTATTTGGTGTCTAATGACAACTTATCCCTATATGGCCACAAAGGAAGTCACAAGGTACAATTTGCTTGAAGGAATAGAGGTAGGCTTGAAATCATAGCAATTATTTGAAGTGCTATTATAGTTTGATGCCCGGTGGCTGCATATTTTTCAAACTTGGGATTTTCAACACCTCAATGCATTATATATGCATTCATTTTGAGTGTTGTTATAGATTTGACCCTCTTACTTCTGTATTATATAAATATGTTGACCTCCCTACATAATTGAGCACACTTGTATAGAATGAGAGCCACTGGATGTCCCTGATGTATATATATGTGTGTGTGTGTAACAACGACAATGGAATAAATAATAAATTCTCATTCAACAACACTTTTTCTCTCTCAAATATTATACGTCAACAGGTTATTAGCCGCAATTTAATTTAAAATTTTACTTATTTTTTCAAAAAAGAAAACTTCAGAAATACTATTATATTTTGGCAGTAATTAACTTAATAAGTCAAACCACAATTAGATTTGCAATTTTTTTAAAACTTACAATTTTCCAGGAACCTCATTTGATTTTAGAACAATATCAACAATCTCCCATTTCTAAAAAAATCGCATTTGGAATTAGAAATATTTCAAAAATTCTGATTTTTTTGATTTATTTTTCATAGAAGTTATGTTCATCTAGTTTTTCTGCAGTTTTTTAATCTGTTTTTGAAAGTATGTATTTCTGATTATTTTACAATATGTCATTTAGAATTGTTCAATCTTTTTTAAAATGATTTTTTTTTTGAAACTTTTCATATTTAAAGTTTCTTTCCTTATTGAATTCTGATTTACACAAAAGTGCACTTTTCAGTAGATAAATCTAATTTTTTTTTAAATCCACCTGAATTAATAGTTTTGTTTTTCTTTCAAAGGTGTGTGTTCAAGTCACTAACCTTTGCCACAATCAATAGAAGGTATTACAAAATTTCTATCAAAGTTAAAGAATCAACGAAAATGAAAAATATACTAAATGAGGAATAAACTGATGGCTTTTGATTCATGCTAATACCTCACAGTGTAAATTACAACATCCCTTTAATTATTTCACGTGTAACTGCATATAGTCTAACATAGTTAATTAATTTCACTAATTAACTAAATATGACTTGTGACATAACCACTTCACATAACATTCAATTTAATCATCATCTAAATATGGATTAACATTATCTATAACATGCGACACTAATAAATTATGTAACTTGCAATTTAATCATCATCCAAATATGCATTAACTTGTTACCACTTGTTTTCAAGTAATAATTTCCTCTTGATTATCAATTTATTCTCACAATTAACAATCATTTTTAATAATAAATAAAATACTGGGTATTCCACACTCATTCATTATTGATACCATACTTGGGTCCACTGGTATCCCTACCTCAGATACGACGTGCCCCAAGAACTACACCTCTCTCAACCAAAATCCACACTTCTCGAACTTAGCATAGAGAATTGACGGTCTCGTAGAGTTTGCAAGACTATCCGCAAATGCAGAGCGTGCTCCTCTGTAGTCCAATAATAAATTAATATGTCATCAATGAACACGATGACAAATTGATCCAAGAATTCCCTAAACACTTTGTTAATCAAATCTATAAACTCGCCAAGTGCGTTGGTCAGCCCAATTGCCATAACTATAAACTCGTACGATCCATGCCTCATCAGAAACGCCGACTTAGTACTATCTCGTTCCCAAATCCTCAGTTGATGATACCATGTCTTCAAATTGATCTTCGATAAGTAAGAAACATCCCTCAACTGGTCAAAAAAGTCATTGATACAGGGCAATTGGTATGTGTTTTATATGGTGACTATGTTCAACTCCCAGTTATCAATGCATAATCGTAACGACCCATCCTTTTTCCTTATAAAAAAGAATCAGAGCTCCGTTGTGGTGACTGACTCCCACCACTGTAAGGACCTTCGTACGAATTTGAAGGAAGATAACATTTGTTTGTGTAATTTAGTGCAATACACCATCCTTATGTGTCTTAGCATGTTTTTCATCCACTCACAAGCCACTAAACTATCTGTACTCCCAACACACTTTGGTGGGTGGACTTTAGAAAAGGCCTCTCATATCATCTCCCATATGGTGGCTTGTGGGTATAACCACTTGATGTGATGGTTTTAGTGGTGGTTGTGGTTGTGGCTGAAATGTTATAACATGGAGGCCATGGCAGTGGTGACCGCCTGAGTAACTATGGAAGCTATGTCTTTTGTCGATGCGATTGGTAGCGCTTGTTGTGACTGTGGTCGCGGCTCCTCTTGAGTTACTCCATTAGCAGCTGTCCTGGTATTTCTTCGTTGTCTACTACATTTAGTGTTTGCCATCTAAAAGCAAATAAGATTCGTGTTAGTGAACCATTCTCAAAAGAGTACAACAAATCATAATAAAATAAGGCTCTGGACATTATAAAACGCAACACATAATGTAATAAGCACATTAGACCTTGAATGCTCTGGTACCAATTGTACCTACCCCTATCATCCACATGACAATCGGCTAGGCTAATATGTCGAAAATAGGGCGCGTTAATTAATTTATATCATTCTCAGCAACATTTGATATATAAGATAAATGAATTTAAACCATTCATAATAAGCAGAATTTAATTAGTATAAATAAACTCAAATTAAATTACATCCAATCGAATTAAATAAATAATTTTACAAATCCAACCTAGTGACCAACTGAAAGGAAATAACTCGAACTCAATGTCCTTACAATGTTTAAAAAGGAAATATTGAATTAAATATTATTATGGAATAAGGAGAGTCATAATTCTAAATTATCTTAGCCATGTGGATTCTGTCTAACAATGCATGAAAAATATTCTTTTTTAAAAGGAATGGGTTAGAGCTCGAAAGTAGGAAGAAATATCTCCAATATCAGAAATATAAATCACGCAAGTCATTTACAATAAGCATGCGAACCATCGGCACTCTAATGTATTAAGTATGTCACTTTCATCTAAAGGAAATACTATGTGTATGTCCCCATACCAAGGTAATCACTACAATAAGAGTCTCTAAACATTAACTTAACACGTATTTGAATAATAACAAGTGTATAAAGAATGCAACCAATTAATTAAATTAACTAGTATATGAATACTAACAGATAAATTAAGAAGGTAATTAAATTATTTGATTAATTGTTATAAGAATGCTAAAAGTAGAATATGAATTTAACTTATTACTTAGATGGGACCCCCCCCCCCCCCCCCCCAACCCCAATACTAACCCCTATAATGTCACTCATACCCTCAGTTCCAACTAATACATTATATGGACATGGGGATTAATTAATATTTATTCAACTAGATTTAAATATTAATTTATACTTTCACAATTTTAACCACTCGCGAAGGAAACAACCTTCAAGGACACACTCATGCCTCTATCAGTAAGTTAGTAGGAGTCTCTCATCTAACGAACTTAAACTACATCAATATATACATATGAGAATGGGGTATCCCTACACAACCAAAACCATCGGGTAGTTCCATACCAAACCCTACCAAAGGACAACCTTTCTTATCACTAAGTTCAAACTAGTTGAACGCATGATTTAAAAACAGAAGACCTCCTGATTGCTTATGTAATCGGTCAGGGTTACAATTATGGTCACCACTTTTAACACAAACGCCACCGATAGATTCATCACGAGTATAGTATGTTCATATAAAAATTCAGTACACATTTACATAATAATTCTATGTATTTGTACATATATAGAATATTGTTCCCTTCTCTCGTCTACCTAATTTAAGATAGTTTCGATACTTGGGTTAATTAAATTGTACTAATATTTGTATCTCTAACATTCATATATAATTCCACTACTAGCCAATTTTATTCAATTAAATAGTCAAACTAAAAAACAACTTAAGAGGTCTCACCCTAAAACTAGGATTTAAATTCCACTTAATTAATTTATTGGCTTAACTTGAAAATAACTAGAGGGATCGATCATTTATCATGTGGATAACGATTCATATACTCAAAACAACTTGGCATAAATGTTCTCACCACATCATGACCCGACCTTAACCCATCCCAAAGGCCAAATCGATTCGTTCCTAGGGACAAATCAATTCACTCCTAGCAGTATGCCTATATTTTTCTAAAAGAAAAGATTCTCTTCTCCAAACCCACATTAACGGTTCTCAAGATCCAAATAATGAATTATAACTCAACACAAATCAATCCTAACTACCGAATTATGATTCGAAACATGTTTCAATAATTATCCGGGATTAAGAACACAAAAAACAAGATTTAATTATTCAAATTTCAACATTCCAAAACCAATTTATTTGCAATATAAATGGGTTTAATTTACACATAAATTGTGATCCAACATCAAATTAATATGGAGATTGATCCTCCTAACAAAACTAGATTCTAAAAAAATCAATTATATTTCAGATTTTTACATCTAATTCATCAAATTTTAAATTCTCTCTTTAAAGGTACAAGTCGTTAAGGCATGAAAGATTATACAATAATTAACCTATATCATGAATATGATTGAAAATTAATTAAATCAAGTCTTAATTATACTTTTAAATCTCAGATTATGATTAGAAGAAAATAAGTTATAAATCAATTACAAATTTAATGTTGTATTTGTAACAACCCTCGATTTTGGGAGGCTCCTTTTATATAAATTTTACCGCATAAGGTAATTATATAAAATGTGGGGTCTGGGGTAAATATTAATTAAATGGATTGAAAGTTAATATTTACTAGTTTGATGCATATTTACTGTAGGTGAAAGTAAATATCATCAGGTTGCATGTTTGTAGTGTCAGGTATTTAAACTGACATTTTGATTTAAATGATATTGGAACTCGAAATAATTTATAAAATTTCCGGATGCCATTTTAGAGGGTGTAGTTTGTCCCGGATGGTGCGAGACAGTCAAAATAAGAGCCATATTGTATTTTTGGGTTCCGGACACTTTTGACTGGTTTTAACTTAAATGCGTATTTGGAAGTCATTTTAATGTGGTGTTAACCATTTAAGTTGGGAATTTTAACCTAAGCCACGATTTTAGTCTTCTAAAATCCCCTAATTTCCTCATTTTATGTCTTACACTTAGAGAGAAAAGGAGAGAAAGAGAGCTTGGGAGAAAAGTGGAGAAAAGTGGAGAAAGAAGAGAGATAAGGAAGTTGGAGATGGATTGTTGCTCCTCCTCAAAGAAATCTAAGATATCAACCCTAAGGCAAGTTTTCTACTTGCTAATATATGTTTTGAGATGAATAAATTATGTGATATTTATGTATATATATTTGGAGATCAAAAATAGAAATTTTGGTATTTAAACCTAGATTTGGTTGTTTTGATGATAAAATTATGAATTGTAATGGTTATAATCATGTAGGAAAATCTTTGGGTAGATAAAGATTGTTGGTAGAGTTCAAAATAGAAGAGATTTGTGATTTGGATGTAGTTTTTTTTTAAGAAAGAAGAACCCTAGATCTGCTATGACCGGTCGACCGCGGTCCCCTAACCGGTCGACCGGGCCTTCGGGGGCAGGCCTGCTGCTTTCCCACAAAGGCATAAAATTATTTCGCGGTCGACCGCGGTTCCTTGACCGATCGACCGACTCTACCATTTTTCTACTTTTCTCCGTAGGCAAAACCTTGAGACGCGGTCGACTGGTCCCCTGTTTTCACCTTCAAACTTTATTTTGTTTCCTGGGTTTATTCTCCTTGATAGGAATTAGGAACCTTCTTGTATGAAGTAAACTTAGAGTCCTAGAGTTATTGATGAGTTGGGATACTCCCCTAGAATATAAATGGTTTAGGCGGGGTTTTTCCGGGGTTATGCCTGTTGACGTTAGGGCATTCTTTCTTCTAGTTGATTTCTTTTAAAACTAGGGGATGTGTTATTATGATTGGGAGACCTTAGAAGATCATTGGAGTTATGTGATCCTTGATGGTTTATTATATCTATCAACGAATCTGGGGAGAATAATTACGAGTCTATTTATTCTTTGAGGTCAAAATGTCAATTTAAATGCGTACGGCTCCGGATTTAAACAAGGCGAAATATTTACCTCATGTAAATGAATATGGTTTCGGATAAATAGGATATACATTTGCTAAAATGTGAATGGAATTGAGTATTAAATATACAATTGCTCAAATGAAATTGATATGGTATGATAGTAAATGATAATTTACTTAATCATTAACATGATAAATGGTAATTTGGTTAAACACACCTCTCTAAATGACATCATAAGGGAAGTTCGCGCGCTTGGTGATGCCCCCTGGCTAGTGAATGCAGGGTGGATATAGTCCTAGGCCATATGCGGGGTTTTTATATGTTTTTTTTTCTGCGCTGGTTAGGGGATTCCGGGTGTTGTCCTGACTTTCCCGCAGGCATATGGCCGCTTCCCGACGTTTGCGTTATGAGCCCAGGTTGTCTTGTATAGATAGGCCCTGGAAGATGATGGTCATTTAGGGGCGCGCCCAGTGGGGAAACTCGGAGGGGCGGTCTTAGAATCGTTGTATGCATAAGAATATAACCATTCTAAATCAAGTGGGACTTGATGTAAGATATATGCCATAAAGATCATTTAATGTTGATTATATTCCTGGTAAGGAATGGTAAACACCAGGATGGGCATGTAATTAAAATAAAAGCCACAAAGAGATTAAAATTGAGATAAAATCCATAAAGAGCTTATAGTTATAAATTTATTTTCCTAATAAGGAATAAACTATGACATGAATCGGAGTATGATAGAAGTTTTATTTATGTTAATCTTTCCTTTCTCCTGCTTAGTTAAAATTAAACTCATGCTTTTCTTTACTGTCTTAGCCTATGTTTTAGAACTGTGTAGATAGACTTTATTCTTCCTAGCATGATGATATTCATAACTGTCATACTCTCTATTCATCTGGTAATCATATAGAACCGGGCCCCGACCCGTTTACACTTCTTGTTGCATATGCATCTTGTCTCTGCTCAGGTACTCCTCCGCAGGGATGCCTGATTTGAATTCCTATTCCGATGTCCTCGGCGAGCCGTGATGCATTACGGGTATTACGGGACACAATTGGTATAGACGTTTTCATTTTTGCATTCTAGTTAAGATCAAGTCTTTATTCGGGCGTGGTGCCCAAGCTTTTGTAAATGTCTAATGAAATATATTAAGTAACTTTTTGAACTTGTGTATTATTGGTGTATCAGTTTGGTGACCGGTAACATATTCGGTCTTATTATTGTATTCTTGTTGCATTATTTATATAAGTATTGGGGTTTACCTTATTTTTCAGAAATTGGGTTGTTTATTTTACTTTATTTACTTTAAATTCAAAATTTTGGCAACCCGCAACAGAAATATTGGGTGGTTATCCTGGATACTCTATATTTTCATTGTGATGCTGAGAATGATTCCGTCTATGATTCCGTTATATTGGAGTATTGGGCTGGCCACCTCCTATTTCGGATTGGCGGGTTGTCACAGATGGTATCAGAGCATCAGGTTCTAGAGTCCTTAGGAATCTGTGTGGATGCCTTAAGTTTCAGCGTTGCTCTTGATTTGACATAAAGACTTTGGATTAAGATCGTTGGTTTCTCTTGTGAGATTTCGTTCTTCTGCCATGAGGTAGAATCTATAGAATCTTCTGCGCATTCGTGTGAGAACAGTAGGTTGATTGGAGAAGGGAGTCATGGGGAGGATTTTTGAGAACTGTAAATTGTAATCGGGGATGAGGACCGCTTTGGAGGTCGCTCCCTTTTTGTAGCATTTTCTTGTCTTGCTACTACGGCTAATAATTTCAGTTGATGTAGTTTTCCCATGTACCGCGAGAAGTAGAAAGTGGTACTGAGCTTGAGATTTCAAGCGATGTTATATCGAAGTGGAGAAGTGCCCTGAAGTAGGATTGAGGATAATCCTTCCCCCGTAGGAGCAGTGTTGGGATGGTGAAAATGTGGTCACCATATTCGTGGGTGCCGAAAGTTTGACCCATAGAGAAGCCCGGTGGATACTTGCAATGGCGGGTTTCTCTGGGATAACTGGACTGAGGAAAAGGTGGATTATCGAAGGTTCACAAAATGTTCGGTTAAAGACCGATGGGGAATAAGGTGTTGTACGTTTAGGGAGACCGTGCACCAGGAAATGATAGGCTCCAGAATAGGTGTCGTTAACACTTCTAATGGAGTAATATTCATGAAACCCCGTTGGTGGACATCCGCCTGGGGAGATTTCATTGAACTGAGGAAGAGGAGGCCGAGAGCGTGTCCTCTTTTACTGAGGAAGTGAGAGGGACTACATGGGTAATTGTTGTCGACCAGAGTCGCAGTAATGGCTAGGATGCAGAGTGGTTGGTAAGTATGTGGATGGGAATTCCCCTTTATTAGTGGATGGTGTATTTCTTATTATAAGACTTAGTAGTGTTATATCTACTGTAGACTCGGGTGTGTAGTTTGAGCTCGTTGTAATATTGATGCGATTATAGAAGAGTAATTATATGACTTCCGTGGTAGGGAAGTTTTATGATTTCTTCACTCGTTATACTACGAGTGATGATATTTTAAAGGTATATGTGTTATATGTAATGTGTGGTATGAGTATTCTATTTCTTGTTGCATTGTATGTGGTTGATATGACTTATCTCCATGACCAACAAAGTTAAGTAGTAATGCATAGGAGGGGTTCCTTGTTTGGATTCCGCTTTTGCGGGACGCTCCACGCGTGAACCTTAACGGCGTCGGGAGTGGAGAGATGCCATTTTCTTTTCTTTTAATTTATGTATTATACGCGAGTAAAGGTATTTTGGTTGGTTTGGGGGTGATAGCAAACAAATAAAATTGTAAGTCTATCTTACTTCTAGTTCAAAATGGAACTAGTTATTCTATAATTTCCCTCCTGGATGCAGGTTGAGACTTTATAGAAGTGGGTCGAGGTAGGTAGGAAATTTTGTTATTCATTTTATTACCTTGTGTGAATGTTTGATTAATTGTTTGTTTGTTTTGTCTATGCATGTTACGCTTATCTCCATGATCAACTAGTTAAGTAGGCATGTGTCGGAGGGGTTCCTTGTTTGGATTTCGCTTCGGCGAGACACTCCGCCGCATGAACACTTAACGATGTTGTGAGTGGAGAGACGCTATTCTTTTCTTTCTCATTTATTTTATTTATTTTGTTGTTAGATGTGGGATAGGAAGGATTAGCCGAGAATCACGTAGTAGAATGATTAAGGGCTATTGAAGTGCGAGATAGAAGCACTATGTATAGTTCTTTCCTCTGATCGATGCGAGGGAGACTGAGATACGAAGTCGAATTGAGACTTAGGGATTTTGCCTTGATAAGAAGGCCATGTTTATATAAGGAGATATGTATTTGAAAGGCTTCACATGAAGTGAATATCTGATCAGTTAAAATCTTTAATAATGCTATGGTAAGACGTAGAAGTAGAATTTTGTTGAAGTGATTGCAAGTTAAAATTTATCGATCCCGATTATGTGTTTTAGACCGCCACATCTTAATGACCGACGATGCGAGGTAGTAGTGTAACGGGAGGGTTCCTTGTGTGGATTTCGCCTCGGCAAGACGTCCCACGCATGAAATCGAGCGAACGTTGGGAGTTGAGATAGATCTTGGACACTAGGGATCTACTTAGTACTACATATATATACGACTTATATTGGATATCTATAGATAGACCTTAGAGTTCATTAGAACTTTAGGTCTATTAGGGTATGTGATGTTAATTCAGGAAGGTGGTAAGGAGTGGACCACGCATAAGTCGTGGGTTGGGATTAGATCCCTAGGAATGAGATTTATGGGGTCTCGAGAGGTTTGGTAGGTTTGGCCGCAATAGATGAGGCCTTTCTTAGAAATAGTGTTATGTTGGTAACTTCACTTCCAGGGAATTAAAAGGACGGGTGGACCCTCACTCCTGAACCCATGATGGTAAGCTCGAGAGTGGGTGTAATGAAGAAGTTTTAGCCAGGTTGGGGAGTATTGATACTGGAGCATAGACCCATTGTTTATGCCTCTCACAAGCTTAAACTTGTGGGAAATATTAGTCCATGCTTGAATTAAAATTTCATCGTGGTTGTGAACACCTTAAATAGATAAGGCACTACTTCCTGGGCAAGAAATCTAGTCTTTCTCTCTAGCAGCGAGTTGTTGTAAAATGTCGTGGGAAAATCGAGTTGGTGCTCGGAGTTCAGAAGGACTAGTGATTGGTTACTTTCTCATTCGCTAAGGAAATGCGATTTGGGGTAGTAGATGCGTCGAGTAAGATAACCGCCAGAGGTATTTATGTTGGCTTGGAAAGCCAAATGATATGAGCTTGACTCGGAAGACTCTGTAGCGAGGGCATTCCGGTCTGTGATCGACCATTTCACCTACTCGTGCGAAGAAGAGTATCGGTGGAATGAAGAAGGGTATATTCATATACGTTTGCATTGAATTGTCAGCAGCGTTCTGGTCATGATCCTATTCGAGAAAGTTGTAAATCGTTTGACCAGATTGTTGCATTTTCGGCCACTATGGACGAAATTCATGTGAATGAATACGACCCGCTATTTATGGAGGAATGGTCGAACCGTGGGAGGTGCCTATTAAAATAGGGTAGATCGAGACTAGATATTCGTGTTGGAGGTTTGGTACAAATTTCCATAAAGTAATGGGAACCGTATGGAAATGGAGTACACCTTACCCCCTAACACGGATGAATGAATGGAGGAGGCCGGCTTAATGTTGAAAGGCGTATCTTGATTGTACGCCTTAGAGTACATGACTTACGAAGCAGTAGTGTGTATGGATGGAAATCCCTGTACAACCTTTAGGCTTTTGAATGGCCTTATGGATCATTTCCTAAGGCATTGGCATTGTAATTGACCTAGCATGGTCGGTTGAGTAATTTGCTTACTCGTTGGAAGGACCCAACAGGTAATATGTTCCTTGGACTTAGAGTGGTCTCGGGACATTTCTTTAAAGATTTGTATTTTAAGCCATACACCTTGATGAGATACGTTAATGTGAGGATAAGTTGAGTAGCGTTGGGGTTAAGCCACTTAGAGTCGGTATGGGTGCCCCGAGGGGAGATGTAACCTGATTTCAGAGGTTGGGCGATTTGTGCTGAGTCATGTGGACATCATCTTCCGCCGTAGGAAACTAGAATCGATAGTTAGTGAGGAACGCTTTGTGCTATACTAGAGCACAGTTGCTGTAGGTTGAGATCGATAGGGTCGATCTTGGCCCGGGTCCATTTGGGACGTTGCGTTAACCAGTGGTTTGTTTAGGATGGTAGAATCCTAGTTTAGAGTAGTATACCCTTTCTGAGAATTGGGTATGCCCGAATTTTGGGGGCAAAATTCCCTCGTAAGGGGGGGAGTATGTAACAACCCTCGATTCTGGGAGGCTCCTTTTATATAAATTTTACCGCATAAGGTAATTATATAAAATGTGGGGTCTGGGGTAAATATTAATTAAATGGATTGAAAGTTAATATTTACTAGTTTGATGCATATTTACTGTAGGTGAAAGTAAATATCATCAGGTTGCATGTTTGTAGTGTCAGGTATTTAAACTGACATTTTGATTTAAATGATATTGGAACTCGAAATAATTTATAAAATTTCTGGATGCCAGTTTAGAGGGTGTAGTTTGTCTCGGATGGTGCGAGACAGTCAAAATAAGTGCCATATTGTATTTTTGGGTTCCGGACACTTTTGACTAGTTTTAACTTAAATGCGTATTTGGAAGTCATTTTAATGTGGTGTTAACCATTTAAGTTGGGAATTTTAACCTAAGCCACGATTTTAGTCTTCTAAAATCCCCTAATTTCCTCATTTTATGTCTTACACTTAGAGAGAAAAGGAGAGAAAGAGAGCTTGGGAGAAAAGTGGAGAAAGAAGAGAGATAAGGAAGATTGGAGATGGATTGTTGCTCCTCCTCAAAGAAATCTGAGATATCAACCCTAAGGAAAGTTTTCTACTTGCTAATATATGTTTTGAGATGAATAAATTGTGTGATATTTATGTATATATATTTGGAGATCAAAAATAGAAATTTTGGTATTTAAACCTAGATTTGATTGTTTTGATGATAAAATTATGAATTGTAATGGTTATAATCATGTAGGAAAATCTTTGGGTAGATAAAGATTGTTGGTAGAGTTCAAAATATAAGAGATTTGTGATTTGGATGTAGTTTTTTTTTTAAGAAAGAAGAACCCTAGATCTGCTATGACCGGTCGACCGCGGTCCCCTGACCGGTCGACCGAGCCTTCGGGGGCAGGCCTGCTGCTTTCCCACAAAGGCATAAAATTATTTTGCGGTCGACCGCGGTTCCTTGACCGGTCGACCGACTCTACCATTTCAAACTTTCTGCTTTTCTCCGTAGGCAAAACCTTGAGACGCGGTCGACCGGTCCCCTGTTTTCACCTTCAAACTTTATTTTGTTTCCTGGGTTTATTCTCCTTGATAGGAATTAGGAACCTTCTTGTATGAAGTAAACTTAGAGTCCTAGAGTTCTTGATGAGTTGGGATACTCCCCTAGAATAGAAATGGTTAAGGCGGGGTTTTTCCGGGGTTATGCCTGTTGACGTTAGGGCATTCTTTCTTCTAGTTGATTTCTTTTAAAACTAGGGGATGCGTTATTATGATTGGGAGAACTTAGAAGATCATTGGAGCTATGTGATCCTTGATGGTTTATTATATCTATCAACGAATCTGGGGAGAATAATTAAGAGTCTATTTATTCTTTGAGGTCAAAATGTCAATTTAAATGCGTACGGCTCCGGATTTAAACAAGGCGAAATATTTACCTCATGTAAATGAATATGGTTTCGGATAAATAGGATATACATTTGCTAAAATGTGAATGGAATTAAGTATTAAATATACAATTGCTCAAATGAAATTGATATGGTATGATAGTAAATGATAATTTACTTAATCATTAACATGATAAATGGTAATTTGGTTAAACACACCTCTCTAAATGACATCATAAGGGAAGTTCGCGTGCTTGGTGATGCCCCCTGGCTAGTGAATGCAGGGTGGATATAGTCCTAGGCCATATGCGGGGTTTTTATATGTTTTTTTTCTGCGTTGGTTAGGGTATTCCGGGTGTGGTCCTGACTTTCCCGCAGGCATATGACCGCTTCCCGACATTTGCGTTATGAGCCCAAGTTGTCTTGTATAGATAGGCCCTGGAAGATGATGGTCATTTAGGGGCGCGCCCAGTGGGGAAACTCGGAGGGGCGGTCTTAGAATCATTGTATGCATAAGAATATAACCATTCTAAATCAAGTGGGACTTGATGTAAGATATATGCCATAAAGAGCATTTAATGTTGATTATATTCCTGCTAAGGAATGGTAACGCCAGGATGGGCATGTAATTAAAATAAAGCCACAAAGATCTTAAAATTGAGATAAAAGCCATAAAGAGCTTATAGTTATAGATTTATTTTCCTAATAAGGAATAAACTATGATATGAATCGGGGTATGATAGAAGTTTTATTTATGTTAATCTTTCCTTTCTCCTGCTTAGTTAAAATTAAACTCATGCTTTTCTTTACTGTCTTAGCCTATGTTTTAGAACTGTGTAGATAGACTTTATTCTTCCTAACATGATGATATTCATAACTGTCATACTCTCTATTCATCTGGTAATCATATAGAACCGGGCCCCGACCCGTTTACACTTCTTGTTGCATATGCATCTTGTCTCTGCTCAGGTACTCCTCCGCAGGGATGCCTGATTTGAATTCCTATTCCGATGTCCTCGGCGAGCCGTGATGCATTGCGGGTATTACGGGACACAATTGGTATAGACGTTTTCATTTTTGCATTCTAGTTAAGATCAAGTCTTTATTCGAGCGTGGTGCCCAAGCTTTTGTAAATGTTTAATGAAATGTATTAAGTAACTTTTTTAACTTGTGTATTATTGGTGTATCAGTTTGGTGACCGGTAACATATTCGGTCTTTTTATTGTATTCTTGTTGCATTATTTATATAAGTATTGGGGTTTACCTTATCTTTTAGAAATTGGGTTGTTTATTTTACTTTATTTACTTTAAATTCAAAATTTTGGCAACCCATTTTATGAAACATTGGGTGGTTATCCTGGATACTCTATATTTTCATTGTGATGCTGAGAATGATTTCGTCTATGATTCCGTTATATTGGAGTATTGGGCTGGCCACCCCCTATTTCGGATTGGCGGGTTGTCACCGTATTGTAAGATATTTCATGTCGTAAATTAAAGAACACTTCATCCTTTGTGTGCTTTGATGTCTTGTACCTCTTTCAAACTCTCTCAAACTTCCTCCCAACTTATCTTTTGGATTTTTGGCTAATGGGGTTTCTTTTTATGTAAGATTTATTATATAGTTGGGTAATTGTTTTTCTATTTACATTTTAATCCCATAGTGTTTGAGTATTGTTATGTTCTCCTGCTAAATGAGTCCAAAATACTAATCCGATTAGCCTAAAACTTAGCCCAAGGGTATATCTATCCCTCATGCCCAGCTCAAGGCTATAAAAACACACATCCATATCTTCATATCACTATATATCCCACTCCAAATGGTAATACCTTTTAACCCATGGTAATACCTCACAAAATAAAATAAAAATATCCCATTAGTTATTTTACGTATAGCGGCATATAGACTAACATAGTTAATTAAGTCCATTGATTAATTAACTATAATATGTGACATAACCGCTTCACATAAAATGTAATTTAATTGTCATCTAAATATGTATTAACTTTAAATATAACATGCGAAACTAATATTATGTAACATGCAATTTAATCATCATCTGAATATGCATTAACTTATTATCAATTTTTCTCAAGTAATAACTTTTTTTATCATTAATTTATTCTCATAATTAGCAATAATTTTAAATAATATAAAAGACACAGGGTATTGCATCTAAATTGCGACGGACTCACTCAGAATTTAATGAATTTTTTTATATCGATTTGAAATATCCTAATTATAAAAACTCACCATTTTTGGTGGTGATGCATGCCTTTTTTGACTATGAGAGCATGATTAAGTCCTCAAAACATTAAAATTTTCATTTTTGGTAATTAATTTGACAACTATTTATCTCTGCATTTTTTTAAAATCATGCTAATTAGAGATTGATCTTAAAGTAAATCATAAAGCTTTTATACTGATGTTTCAATTTTTCCCACTCTTAGAATTTTTTTGTTTCTCCATATTATTTGTTTTAATAACCACATAAGATGTCCTATCTTACTAGGTGTTATAACATTCATTACATGGTGTTTTTGGTATTCACCAAATATTGTTATGAATATTATATTTTATGGTTAAGGTTTTGACCCTAATATTTATATTATGTTAGCTTACATATCCACCAAAGTCCCCTAGTCTATGGCTATAAATATTAGATTATTGTGCAAAAGATTTTGACAATAACGTTTACATTATGTTAAATTACCATGAATAAGTTTATTGTGCCCAATATTTTCATTATGTTAGATTAGAAGATCACCAAAGTTCCCTAGTCTACAGCTGTAAATATTAGATTATTGTGTAGAATTTTATTGCCCAAATATCAAAATATAATTATGAATATTAGGTTATTGATGTTACGATGATGTGGCTTATTCATTTAACCATTGTAAGTTCATTCCTCAAAGGTATAATGACGATTACTAAAAGAGCACTAGTGACCAATATAGTTTTTGCATTAATTTAACCTTATGATTTTAACCCTTTTTATCACTAGAACTAATATTTACATTAAGTTTGTTCAATCACTTGATTAGGTGACCCAAAGTTTGAATTATAATGAATAACCTAAAGACTTATGCGATTTTCTAGTCTATTTGATATTTATATTACGATAAACTAAAATGTTTCATGAATATCAAATGAAGTAATATACATTAATGTAATTTTTTCATGTATTACGAGTGTTTATCTCAACAATTTAATATGAGATATTTAATTATCACCAAGAAATGGATCAATTGTTTCTCTTTATTAATGAATATAAATGGTAATTTTGCATCTATTACTTTTGAAAATATTTAATTAATGTAATATTCATATAATAAATGGTTTGGTTGTCACCAAAGTTACTCAACGCTAATGTTTTTGAATATTAAATTTAAAGATAACCAAAGTTACTCAACTATAATGTTTTTGAATATTAAATTTAATGATTAAAGTGTTAGTAATAACTCATGATGTCTATAAATGTAAATATATTAATGGGGTATATTGAGTTTATTTCTTCAAGATGGATAGTTTCCCAAAGTAAATTGAATTTGAACCATATAAACTGTAACAACCTCTATTTTTCACATAATAGTGGGCTAGGTTAATATGCCAAAGATATGGCTTGTTGTAATACTCCTTACTTTTATTGATATTTAAATTACTTAAGTGGCATAATTTGGTAATTAGAGGAAATTACCATGAATAGTAATTTTGGAATTATTAAGTATAAATTTAATAATTGAGAATTATAAAGTGAATAGTAAATATTAGTTTGCAAGCGTCGTATTATTTACATGGATTATATTTCTTACGAGACTAAGAATATGAATGGGATTATTTTAATTACGTGTGGCAGTTGGGTAAAGCGACAAAGGATAATATTTTAATTGGAAAATACGCGTATCGAAATGTGTTGGGTTTAATTAGTTAATTTTAGTTAAGTGATTCGGATGGATATTTTGAGTGCGCGATTGGTTTCGGAATGGACGAAATAGTCAAAATGAAGTATCCGGAGTAATGTTTGGGTTTCGAGGGCTTTTGGACTAGTAGGGACTCGCAATTGAGTGCACGAGTCATTTTATAATTGGGTATACACCCAATTTCAGGATTTATAAGGGGAGAACCCTCATTTCTCCCACATTTCAGCCCTAGGAGAGAGAAAGAGAAGAGAAAGACGAGAAGAAAGAAGAAGAAAGAGAAGAGAAGAAATAAGGGGATTTTCGGCCAAGTTCCGCGGGATTCGACTCGGGGTCGTCGGATTTTATCCACGAGGGAAGTGTTTAACTTGATTTTATGATTTAGTGTGTTTATTTCTCATATTATAGTTGGTGTGTAAAAACTATAAAGATTTTTGGGTTGGGTTTTCGTGAATCAAAACGGGGGTTTCGGAATTTTAAACGAGTAAAACTCGGTTAATATCCAATTTGAGAAACTTAAGAATTGGTTCTAGGATCATTAGAACCATTTTTATGTGTGGATATATTGTTGGTTGAGGTTGGATGATGATGGGAGAGAAGATAAAAAGCTTGAAGGTGCATTAATGGAGATTTGTAATTTAGATAAGATAGTGAACAGTAACGCAATAGCTTGCGGGTCGATTCAGCCAGGAAGCGAATTAATTCAGCTCTTGGTCAAAACATGAAAGTTCTAGATCTTTTCGATACGGTCGCGTGGGCCTGACCGCGTATTTTTTTTTATTTTTTTTTGAATTTTTAATGAATTTTCTAAGGAAGAAGTTCCGAGGTTGAAATCATTAGCTCGGAAATTAGACCAGAAATTGGAAAAATTAAGGCTAGAATTGTTTGGAGATAAATATTAGGGGTTCCTAAATAAAGTTTTTGGACTTCTAAATTACTTGAGGAAAAAAATAAAAATAAAAATCTTGGGTTCGTAGAAATAAATCCGGGCTATATTTTTAAATGATTATTTAGGATGGGTAATATTCGAGAAAAGTCTTCGGCAAGTGTTTATATAGTTATGCATAGAGAATAACTATGGGCCAAGTACATTTGAGTGAATTCTAGAATGTGATTAGGATGGAATTTAATATATGGGCTAAAGAGGTTCAAGCTACTATCTGGTATGTCTTTATTGACAATTATTATTATAGGTGATGCGGTACCTATGGAGATTAAAATAAGCAGTTAGTATACTTATTTAATTATTACGAATTGGTATATTCGGGTTTATATTATAATCCTTAAAAATGAGTAAGGTGTGAGTCATATTTTAAGTAAGAGAATACTTGTGAATTTAGTATTTTAAGTGTATAAATACTTATATACTATTACTAATGGGAACATTCGAGGTTTTGGCAATCGCTATAAAAGTTTGGCAATTATAGCCATATATATTGAGAAGAGATATATACTATATATATGGGAATTGTTACAGTATCACTACACCAAAAACAGGAAACTGGCACGGTTTAAAATAGCGCCAGACGCAATCTGGCACGGTTAAAAACCGCACCAGAATCAGGGGTGCTAGATTTTCTGGCGCGGTTTAAAACCGTGCCAGATTTTCCAAACTGGCACGCTTTTGACATGCTTTTAAACTGTGCCAGTTTTTTATCTGTCATGCTTTTAAACCGTGTCAGATGTTAAATCTGACACGCTTTTGGCACATGTTGAAACTGTGCCAAATTATCTATTTTCTGGCACGCTTTTGGCACAATTATAAAGCGTGCCAGATTGTTTTATAAGCGTGCTCATTTTTATAATTTGGGACGGTTTTGGTACGGTTTAAAACCGTGCCAATTTTTTCAATTAATACAAAAAATAATAAGAAACAAATCTGGAAAATCTGCAAATTCCAAATCTGGTTGGAAAATATTTATTAATTTACAATAAAAATCAAGAAAATTCACAAATTATGAATATCGCAGGTTGTTGATACACTAATGTGCTTACAAACTTCAAAAAATTACAAGAGCTAATACCAATATAAAGCTTGCACGGCCATAAAAGTTGACAATAACTTCAAAAAATTACAGGAGTTAATAGTTCCCAAGTCAAAAAAAAAATTGGGCAGAGTTTCCTCTATTTTTTTAGCATTCCAAAACCTGCTAACATATATTCTTCCAATATAAAGCCCGCACGGCCATAAAAGTCGATAATAAAACTACTATAGCCAGCACGGCCATAAAAGTAAATAATAAAACTACTAAAGCCTGCTCGACCATAACACAAAAAATAGAATCCTAAATATTAACGACACTAAATAAATAATCCCCATGTTCTAAAGCATTGACTTATTCGTGTGTTCCAAGTGGATAAAGCTAGCGATTGAATGTCATCCTACAAAAAAAAAATAGGACACAAAAAAGATGCGATATTAGTAACCAAGTCATTTTTAAAAAAATCGTATTCTAGCAGAAAAATTGCATATACGAGTCGCAATTATTATTATATTCTCAAACTGAAAGTCTCGAGAGTATGTGGTTAGTTCATACGAGATACATTAATTGCATACAATGTGTTAATGCCTCTTACGGCGTCGTTTGGGGGTTGGTTTGGGTTTTCACCCTTTAACAGCTTGTTTTCAAGCCTAAGTCTACAGATTTGCAAATTCTCGTCATATTCTCAAATAGGGAGTCCCGTGACTATGCGTTCAGTTCCTACGAGATACATTGGTTTCCTGTGAGGGGTTCATGCCTCTTATGCGACCGTTTAGGGCCTGATTTGGGGTTTCATCCTCCAATGGCTTGTTTTTGCCTAAGCCATATATTTTCAAATTATCATCATATTCTCAAACCGGGAGAATCGTGACTATGCAATTAGTTCCTATGAATTACGTTAGTCTCATACGAGGTGTTAGTGCCTCTTACGGAGCCGTTTGAGGATTGTTTTGGGTTTTCACCATTTAACAACTTGTTTTCAAGCCTAAGTCTACAGATTTACAAATTCTCATTATATTCTAAAATAGGGAATCCTGTGACTACGCGGTCAGTCCCTACGAGTTACGTTGGTCCCGTGTGAGGTGTTCATGCCTCTTACGGGGCCGTTTGGGGCCTGGTTTGGGGTTTCACCCTTCAACGGCTTGTTTTTAAGCCTAAGCTAGATATTTTCAAATTATCATCATATTCTCAAACCGAGAGAACTGTGACTACGCCATCAGTTCCTACGAGTTATGTCAGTCCGATAAGAGGTGTTAGTGCCTCTTACGGGGCCGTTTGGGGGTTGGTTTGAGTTTTCATTCTTTAACAGCTTGTTTTCATGCCTAAGTCTACAGATTTGCAAATTCTCGTTATATTATCAATCAGGGAGTCCCGTGACTACGCGGTCAGTTCCTACGAGTTACATTGGTCCCGTGTGAGGTGGTCATGCCTCTTACGGGGCCGTTTGGGGGCGTGGTTTGGGATTTCACCCTTCAATGGCTTGTTTTTAAGCCTAAGCTAGATATTTTCAAATTATCGTCATATTCTCAAACTGGAAGAATCATGACTACGCGATCAGTTCCTACGAGTTATGTTAGTCCCATACGAGGTGTTAGTGCCTCTTACGGGACCGTTTGGGGGTTGGTTTGGATTTTCACCATTTAACAGCTTTTTTTCAAGCCTAAGTCTACAAATTTGCAAATTATCGTTATATTCTCAAAAAAGGAGTTTCGTGAGTACGCGGTCAGTTCCTACGAGTTAAATTGGTCTTGTGTGAGGTGTCCATTCCTCTTACGGGGCCGTTTGGGGCCTAATTTGGGATTTCACCCTTCAACGGCTTGTTTTTATGCCTAAGCTAGATATTTTCAAATTATCATCATATTCTCAAACCGAGAGAACCGTGACTATGCGATTAGTTCTTAAGAGTTACGTTAGTCTCATACGAGGTGTTAGTGCCTCTTATGGGGTCATTTCAGGATTGGTTTGGGTTTTCACCCTTTAACAACTTGTTTTCAAGCCTAAGTCTACAGATTTGCAAATTCTCGTTATATTCTCAAACAGGGGGTCTCGTGATTATACGGTCAGTTCCTATGAGTTACATTGGTCCCGTGTGAGGTGTCCATGCCTCTTACGGGGTCGTTTGGGGCCTGATTTGGGATTTCACCCTCTAACGGCGTGTTTTCAAGTGTCAATAATTATTAATTTGATCAATAATTTTTCTAAACATATTACAAAGTATCTGAGACATTACGATCATGATTACTTTTGCATGTCCTGGGTCTACAATGATAACTAGGTCCCCAAGTGCAAAATCATTATTTAACTAAATAAAAAGTATTGTTTGTATGCATAGGACATGGAAATTAATATTTCACAATTATGTTATACGTTAGCTTGATGAATTCTTGATTAAATATAACCTCTGCCTCAAAATCTGTGACTGAATTTCCAACTAGTTGAAGTTCACCCTTTGCAAAATGATTAGAAAATTCAACATGAGCACCAAAATAACATACCAATAGTATCTACTAAATCAATCAAATGTAACTATACTATCCAAGGAGAAAAGCACAACCTAAATGACCACATGAATGCACCCTTGCAAAACACTATCTTCCCTTTGACCACTCCACCCGTCTCCAGGCATAACACCGCGTCTTCTGCATGTTGTTCATCCTTTTCACCATTTTCGAATCCACCTAGAGTAGCAAAATCACAATTAGAGAGACAATACATTAGAACAAGATATGTATGTAAGCAATTTAGAAAACATTAAACATAAACACTATAAGAACTCCTCCATCCAAAAAGATCCATGTTCATTAGAGATAGTTATTCTTCATTATGAAGTTCAATGACGGACTGCTTAAAATAATTCAACATTTTCTAATAGTATAAAAATATAGTTTGAGGACGACTCTTGATGCCAACTTCAGATCAATCGCTTCCCTTTCACATGCATTAAATTAAGGGAAGAATCTAGGGAACACGTATCGAGGACTTCTTGTTTAACTTTGTAGTTTTTTTCATTAGGAGTTTACATTTGTAGTTTTCTCAAAGATTATTTGTGTTTCTTTAACTGCTTTTATCGTTTTGTGGTTACTTATGCTTCAAAATATGGAGATCTTTTCTAGAAAATTTACATCCCACCTTATTTAACCAAGGCTATGAATCGACTTAAACAAAGAAGAAAATAGCCCGCGAAATGATTCACTTGAAAAAGAATAAAAAAGAACATAAATCTGACTTAGTATATTAAACGAAACAAATAGATTTTGATGTTGCTGTCACCTCTAGGCTTATTTGTGGCTTGAATTTAACATCGTTAGGCTCGCTGCTGGGCATGTGATCCATGTGCCACGAATCAATGGGGACTGCCTTAATAGATTTTGGATTCCCGGGGTGAGCGGATATTAGTTCGAGTAGGATAATGTCCCGCTCTTCGCGAGGACTGCCTTGCTCGGTTCTGGTCTTCGCTATATCCAATTGAGGTAGCGCAAGGTGAGTAACATCTATAGGAAAGGAAAATTTTTATCAGGGCAACTTGGTTAGCCATAGACATGTGATAAAAGAGAACACGAGTTTACGTTACCATTCTTATCAACCACGTGGAAAAAAGAAGACAGGTGATAAAAGATGTCGGGATGACTAAATGCTGCTTCAAAAATATCAGGAAATAGATTGACATTATGTATTCATATAATTATGCATTTAGTCATCCCGATAAATCCAAAAAGCATTATGTATTCATACCTAGTACTCATTTTTAACAATATGTATTGATATAATTATTATCATGATTTAAAACATGTAGACATATGTTGATACCTCCATTGAGGAATTTCTATTATTTATCATTTTTGTTGTTGTCTCGATATCAAAGGCTAGCATCCTCACCTTTCCCATCGCATAAGCGTTGTGAATTGAGTTTTGAAGATCCCCCCCCCCCCCCCGAGGTTGTTGTGTATTGCTACAATATATACTGAGCAGATGAAGGTTCCTGTAATAATAAACCTTAATTATGATTCCTCCTTCACAAAAAATTATAATTGATTGCAGTAAGATGTCCTCAATATGTGATCAACTCATTTTCAATATTGTAGATGTCATTATATGCTTAAATTTTATAAGAATGAATATAATTAAAAATGAACAATCCATAAAGGATCCACACAACCACATTCGTTTTTCTTTAATATTCTTCCTTTCAAATTGTATATCAAGAAAACAATAGTCCACGTGAGCACATGTGCTCACAATCTGCTAGCCTTATTTTTAATAATGCACATATCATGATACTCATAAATTGAACAAAATTGACATCTCATCCAAATAGAATAAAGAAACAAATCTTGTTCATACACACACGTGGCTCTTTCCCCAATTCCCAGCACACACACCAAGGTAGAGCTCCTTAAATTTCATATAATGCAAGGGGTGATACAAAGAGAGAAAACTAAACATGACGAAGCTCTTATTTTAATAAATATTACAATTCACAATACAAATACTATTCGTATATGAAAAAAAAAATTCTAAATTAACTAAAATGGGCAAATATCACAACAAGACCAATTTTATCTACACTAAAATTACCACAATTTTCAATGATAACCACAACACCTAAGCTAAAACAAATATTGATTTTTTAGTAATCAGAGAAAAGCAAAAATTACCTAAGAATAAAAATAAATAATTCATTACCATTTGAGAGAGAGAGAGAGAGAGAGAGAGAGAGAGAGAGAGAGAGAGAGAGACTGACAATGGGGGTATCTTTGATACTGACATGTGGGAAAAGTCCGGTATTGGTAACGTGCACCTTTGGCAAGTGACAACATTAGATCGGACCTTAGGCAAGCAGAACCCGATTCGACCCTTCTCCACCCTCCATCGACTCGCTCGGATTCGACCTTTCTCTCAACAGTGACAACGTCTCCGATCTCGATGTCAACAACTCAGATTATGCCACGTGGTGATCGTGACCTATCCTCCGTCGGAGCGAACCCGATTTTGGTGACCCATTCCGCCTGCGCCACGGTGATGATGGGGGCTCCATGGTTTTGTGAATGGAGGCGTGGAGGATGATGGATCGGGGAGAGAGAGAGAGAGAGAAACTTAGGTTAGATTGAGGTTGAGGAGAGAGAGACTTAGGTGAGAATGAGTTTGGTCCCGACTAAAAATTGGGGGGTTTATTTTTTTAATTGAACGTACCCATATTTAGCACGGTTTAGAACTGTGTTATATTTTGGCACTATTTTAAACCATGCCAGTATCTCCTTACCGAAGCGTGCTAGATTATCATTTTTGGTGTAGTGTATATATATATATATATATATAAAATAATTATGAATATATCTGTGTGTGAATGGTATATTTATGTGAAGCATAGCCCCTCTAATGCTATCATGGGAAGTTGCGCGATGTGGGTGAGGCCCTTGGCTTGAGGAGTATGCAGCGTATAGTCCCCAAGTCATAGCTTCCATTTTATATTGTGTGATTTTTATTAGGGTTGAGACTTAGTGGATATGTTTCGTTCTCATTTTCGGGGAGGAACTATGACCGCTTCCCATACGTTGTGATTTGGTTTTTACCAAGTCAGTGTGAGAGTCCGACTGCTGGTACCCAGGATGATGTGTGAGCAATTCCTGGAAGATGATAGCATTGAGAGACTGCATCCATTGAGTTATAGCTCTGAGGCATGGTTATTATATTTATATAGTGTGTGATATATAAGTATGGATATACTTAATGTGTATAGTATATTGTATATATATATTTATATCAGACGTGAAACATATATATACGGACATAATAAATAATGGAATGTGAGTTAAATTCTAAATCTATCGGGAGTTTAAAATTCGGAATAAAATAGGGATATACGTTTATAAAGATGAGAATATTATATACGAGGTTAATAACACTAAAACGTGCACACTGTAAATAACTAGTGAAAGTTATTCATGATGTAAGGATGAATCATAAATGAGAGATTATAATGTATAAGCTTAGGCGATAGCTTAGAATATTTTATAAAGAATGAATAAAGTGATATTCTCCTTCGGGTAGATTTATATCCGGATTTATATGTGTATGGATCATAGGTTTTAGTGAGAACTATTTATATATACGGGTTGGTATAAAATCTGGTGTGTGCTGAGAGCCTAATGGATTTCGACGATCAACATTGCCATGTAGTAGGGTATCGGGAGGGTTCCTTGTTTGGATTTCGCTTCACGAGACACCCCACGCACGAACATAGTGTAATGTTGGGAATAGGGAGAAGTTTAGTCCTTAGTACTCGAATTTATGAGGATTTTTAGAAGATGGGTGAAATGAATTAGTTAGGCAGGGTAGCTTAACTAGGTTGTTTAAAAGGCATGCGATAGTTGTGCACTATTAGAATAGGGGTGACGGGTATCTCATGAGAGTGTGATACCAATTTAAATGTGAGAAATATCATATTTTAAAATATGGATTTTAAGCAATTGCTAAAATATTTTCTAAACTCGGGCTCTGACCCGTTTCTCTATTTTCCTCTCTTGATATATATGTACATATATTAGGTGTCCAAACATAGGGACTCCTGGATGATGATTCTTTCGAGTCAGACGTTCGCTGCAGCAGCTGTGGATGCATGCAGGTTCATTTTAGACGCTTCTTTTCTTGTGATCTATATAGGAAGCATTGTAGTAACATTCAGGACGATAGCCCAATTGTATTAATTTATTCTTTACCGCCTTTTAGTGCGACATTCGATTTGGTTGTATTATGTTAACCGAGTGTTCGTTTACATTTTATTTCATTTCAGTTCGTGTATATAAACTTTTTTGATTAATTTATTTGAATAGTTTGGTTAAAAAGATTAGTTAAATAAAATTTTGATGCCAGCCTAATAGGTTATTAGTAATTAAATTGGTTTTCGATAGTGATGCTGAGAATGAACCATATGCGACTCATGTTTCAATTTGATATAGGATTGATCACCTGGTATTTTATTAGGCGGGGTGTCACACTTGTCAATTCATTTATATCATTCTCAGTATCATATGATAAATAAAGTAAGTGAATTTAAACCATTCACAAAAAGTGGAAGATAAACTGTGTAAATCACTCAAATTATTTACATCCCAACTATATAAATAATTGATTTACAAATCCGACTTATTGACCAACTAAAAGGAAACAACTCCGACTAAATGTCCTTAAAACTTTATAGTAAGGAAATGTCGAATTAAAGAATGCGATAAAATGAGGAGAGATATAATTTTGAATATCTCAGCCCTGCAGATTATATCTAACAATGCCTGAAAAATAATTTTTATATGGAACAGGTCAAAGCTTAAAAGTTGCAAGAAATATCTCAAATATTGATCAATATAAATCTTGCAACTAATTTACACATGTGACCCATCGACGCTCTCATGCACGAAGTATATCACCTCTCATCTAAACTAAATACTACTCGCATATCCCCATCCCAAGGTAATCACCCCTCTAAGAAGTATCTAGTCATTATCTTAACAATTATTTGAATAATAGCATATGTATTAAGAATGCAACCAAGTAATTAAATTAACAAGCACATGAATGCTAATAAATAAATTAAGGAGGTAACTAATTAATTAGATTAACAATTATAAGAATGCTAAAAGTACATTATAAGTGTAACTTATTACTCAGGTGAGAATACACGCTAAATACCAACCCCCACAATCTCCCTCATTATTAATTTACCCTCAGTTCCACCCAGTAAATTATATTGACACGGGGATTAATTGATATATATATTCAAATAGGCTTTAAATATTAATTTATACAGACATAATGTTTAACCAAATATGAAGGCATCAACCTTAGGGGAAACGATCGTGCCTCTATCAGTATGTCCGTACCAGTCTCTCACCTAATGAACTTAAATTATAAATATACACATGTGATAATGGGGCATCACTATGTACCCAAACCTACAGGTAGTTCCATACCAAACCCCACCAAAGGACCGAATTGTTAACCTCTCTCATTATAATAAGTTTAGACTAGTTAAACGCATGATATAATATAAAAGACCTTATGGATACCTGCATCATTAGTCGGTGTATGGCACACAATCATCACTTCTAACACAAGAACTCCTGAATACCTGCATTATTAGTTAGGATTATGGTACACGGTCACTAATATCAACACAAGATCTTCCAATTGCCTGCATTATTCGTTAGGGTTATAATATATGGTCACCACTTCTAATACAACACCACCGATAGATTCACCATGAATACAGTACGTTGATATAAGAATTTAATAATGCACAAGTATACAAACTACACCATATGTGTGTATAAACATAGAGTAACACTCTTATCACGCATATAACCTAATTTATCCAGATTTTATACCTTGGATATTCTTGCCATTAATTAAGTTTATTCAATTAAATAGGTAATTTAATTAAAAACTTGTGAGGTCTCACCCTATAACTAGGATTTAAATTCCAATTAATTAATTTATTGGCTTAACTTAAAAATAACCATAGGAATATATTATCTCTCGCGTGGATAATGATTTGTGTAATCGAAATCAGTCGGGATAATCTTTGAAACCAAATCATGACCCGACCTCAACCCATCATCCTAGGGGATGAATTGATTTTCTTCTAGGCCAAATTGATTTTTCTTGAGCTTAGGCTCAGATTTTTCTACAATCGAAGGTACTCTTCTCTATACCTCCATTAATGGTCCTTAAGCTCAAATTTTAGAATTTAAACTCAATAAAAATCAATACTAACTACTAGGTCATGGTTCTAAACATTTTTAGTAATTAATTGGGGTTAGCCACATCAAAAATAAGATTAATTCCACAAGATTTAAACTTTCCAAAACCAATTTATTTTCAACATAAATGAATTTAATTTACCTACAGATTCTGTTTTAGTCTTCAAATTAACATGGGGATTAATCCTACCAACGAAATTATATCCTAAAATATCAATCATATTTTGGATTTATACACCTAATTCATCAAATTTTGGATCTCCTCTTCAAGTGTAAAATTTTTAAAGTATGACATATTATACAAATTTTAATTTACCCATTTCATAACCATAATTTCTTTAATTCAAATAAACCCACAATCATCTTATAAAATTCAAATTATAATAGGAGAAACATGAATTATAAATCAATAGCAAATTTAAATATAGTATGCAAGAGATTTCTTGGCTTGATTGAAGAACACATTATCCATTGTGTGCTTTGATGTCTTTTTCCACTTCCAAACTCTCTCAATTCTCTCTCAACTTCATCCACTCTTCTCTCTTGTGTTTTAAAAGGGTTCCTCCCAATGGTAAGAGACATTATAGCTAGGAAAATTTATTTTATTTATACTTTAATCTCATAGGACTTGAGTATTTCTATTTCTTCCCCCTAAATGAGTCCAAAATACTACTCCAAATAATCTAAAAATTAGCCTAAGGGTATACTTATCCCCTAATCCCAACTTAAGATTGTAAAAACACATATCCGGATGTCCGTATCACTCTAGAGCCCGTTACACATGGTAATACCTTTTAACTCATGGTAATACATGATAAAGTAAAATAAAATATTCTCTCAATTATTTAACTTGTAACCTCATAAAGAGTTTCCTCTTCTCATTAGAACACTTCATAGTTTTTTTTAACGATTTATATTGCCCCCTTTTTGGCAAGCTATGGAATGTCATTCTATTATTCATTAAAAGTGAAGTCGAATGAGAATGGGTACTTTGTTCGAATGAAATGAAACTTCGATTGAATGAGCAAGTGAGATTTTATTTTTTTACTGATTTCAAATGCAATCTTTCATATCTATCCTTTGGACATATCTCTCCCTATAAATAGAGATGCGGGGATGAATTTGTTTTCAAGCCTTTTAAGAGTTATTTTTTATGATCAAACTCTCCAACATATTCATCCAAACCCCTTGGATCATTTGAGATCATTTTACTAAACCAAGAAGAACATATTTTAATTTTAAGCCTTGTGGAGACTATTCTCTATTACTGATTTGTGGAGTTTAGACTATATGGCTAAAGAAAAAAGGAATAATAATTTTCGAGGCTGATCGGTGGATATCGAGGCAAGATTTTCTTACTATGGGACGGTGCTAGACTGTACTATTTGTTATGGAAGACTTGAAGACACTACTGAATTAAACTTCGTGGAGCTCTAAGTTGTCTGTAAGTCTGTATTGGTTTGGTGTCTCTAAAATAGTGATGAAATATAGGTTTTGCAGAAAGGAATTTTTCCTCTAGCTTCTTCCCATTATGTTTTGGTTTATGTTTTTGCCTGACGTTATCTTTCATATTCACATCAACTAAATCAAGATAAAATTTGGCTAAAAAAAATTACTTGTGTGTATTACCTACTATACGAACTATCCATATAAACCTATTTTTCAATCATCATCTGAATATGCATTACTTCTCAAAATATTTAATTAATTACACGATTAAATTAACTATAACATGTAAATAATTCACATAAAATTTAATCTTATTACCCATTCTTGTCGAGTAATAATTTCTTCAAGATTATTAATTTATTCTCAAAATTAATAGTTATTTTAAATAATACCAAAATTAGAAGGTATTATTTAAACATTAAGGTAGTATGTAATTAAGTGGTGAAATGTTATGAAAAGATAACATATCCATCTAACTAAATAAGATAGTACCCAAAAAACTTCGTTGACTAAGACATGTAATCATAGATATAAAACACAAAAAAGTGTACACGATTTAGAAAATTTGGACAAAATTTCCTCTATTTATAGGGTGATTCACCTATTTAAGAAACCACAACTACTCAGTTATACAAATAGTCCATCCTGGGCATTATATAAACCAAATCACCGAAGACTTCATATGTGATTACACAAAAAAAAATCATTGTTGACAACTTTACCAATAAAATGATGATAAAAATGATAGATTATTCGTGTCGATGGCTCGACAGTAAATTCAATCTGGAGTATTAGTTTCAATTTGAAGTATTAGTTTCAATTAACTATGGAGTTTAATAAAAAAAATGCAATTATTACAAATTAATAATTATTTTCTACAAACTATAGTAAATTAAGTAATTTCACATATAATATATTATTTTCATTACTTCATGGGAACTAATTGGGCCAACAACACATATTTTTTCCAAAGAAAAGTAAGCTAGAATCAAAACACATAAGATGCCACTTTCACTAAAAAGATTACAAATAAAAATTAATATTATTAATGTTTCCAATCGAGCTCACAAATAAAAAAATTTAACTCGTTCCTCATAAGTTTGGACTCATCCTAAAAGATAAGCAACTCAAGTTTAGACATCAAAACATTTTGTAGTTGTTTTGTAAGAGCAATTCTACTTTGACGGAAACATGGACCAAAAAACTGACTGAATGGAAAACATGAGAAGTAGGCTGAGTGTGGAAATCATTTTCCTACGTAATATATCAATCATGTTCGTACATAATACTTTATTCTCTTATATTAACCGTACTCGTTAATTTATGACTCATTAATTTACGATTTATCTCACTATCGCCTTTAATTGAGTATATGCACTACTCTAAGGGCCCTAGTTACCCCTCTGATTAATTCAGTAGCTAATCCATCTCTATCCTACTAATAATTATATTGAATCTATGTTAAATCTCCTCGTAACTTAAATTTACTATTTTCCTATACTCGACCCATTAATTATACACTTATCAACTCATTTTCTAAGTCTTTCCCTCAATGACTATGATGGGCCTTAGTTCTCTACCTACTAGTCTTTATCAAGTCCTTGGATAGGTGTAAAATCATTCCAACTTCCTAATAAGTGATGGACATTGAAGAAAATTCACTCAACAAAATTTTTCAGAAAATAGCAGGGGTCGATCGATCGACCTTAATCATCGATCTTTATAGTCGATCGATCGACTGTTCTGGGCAGCTTCGTCCTGTTACGTTTTTCTTAAGTTTTAACCACTCAAAACTCCATTAAACCTTCTGGAACTCCCTATTAACATAACCAATCAACTTATTTATGTGTAGAGACTATTCCTAACGTGAATATATCATCAAAAATCATCCAAGAACCACCAATATCCTTATTTTCTCAAAACCCTAGATATATGGTTTCTTTATCTTAAATCATCACATACTCAGATTTATATTTCGTAATAGCAATCAGATTTATTTTGTTATTCAATCCTCTACAGGTGTAAATCTAACTACATGCAAGTCCTATCCCAAACATGCATTTAAATCAAATCATTCTTCAAGAATTATTCACAAATCCATTTATTCTTCTCATCTTATGCATGGATATTATAACTCACATTTAAATTTTGTAAATAACCATTTGCCTTGATTCAGAGATGACTTATTTCGTGGTTGATATAGATTTTTATTGTTTGTCCCCTTCAATCATCACTCTCTAATCGCTTGAATTGCAAGAATTCCTTTTAATCTCTCACACTTCTCTTTTTATGCTTTGAGAATGACTTCTGTTTTCTCTCAAATGGCTTCTCCGTTAGTTTTGAGGTTTGTAACCCTAACCCCTTATTCAATCAGATAATAAAGGACTCCAAAATTCGTAGGTCTTCTCATTCTTACATTTTAAAAGGCTAAAACGCCCCTGAACGGTCCCAACTTAGCCCAAAAATATCCCGGGACCCAACTAGTACCCCTGGATATACTATTTTGACTATTTCGACCCTTTTGAAGCTAAACTTGACCTCTTAATTGTCATTTGAGTCACTTATATAATATTTCTTATCTCGACCACTCATTAGCCCATGTTTGGCTCTCGGTTGAGATTTAAATCATATACGTCCATATCACTAGTTATGAAGTAAGGTAAATTCTTAAGTTATTCAGAAGACATTTCTAGTAAATCAACTTATAATATTAAATAATCTCATTTAACATTCAGATCATCTTAAATTACTCAACTCGTGTAATTTAAATATAAGGTCACAATAGAATACTCTATTCACGTAATTTAAATTCTTTGATATATTTTCTATTTAATTGCCTAATTAATTAAATTCTAAATACGTAGAAATATGCGGTATTACATACTTTCCCCTTACAAAGGAATTTTGTCCACAAAATTAGAATATATCGGCGGTGAACAATTTAGGATACTGTTCTCGCTCCCAAGTCAACTCATCAACATTGTGGTGTCCCCACTTCACTCACACTAACGGCACTACTTTGGATTGCAATTTACGCTCGCTATGATCCAGAATAGCTACAGGTCTCTCCTCATACTATACATCTGGCTGCAAATCAATCTCCTCTGGTGGGACATTCCAGAAGGCTCTCTCGCACCTCCTGTAATTCTTTAGCAACGCCACATGGAACACGTTGTGTATCTGTTGAAGATGCTCCGAAAGTCCCAATCTGTAAGCTACCCTCCCCACCCTCTCAATAATAGGGAACGATCCTATAAATCTTGGCTCTAACTTCTGCCTTTTGTCGAATCTCATAATCCCCTTCGTAGGAGATACCCGAATTAACACCCGGTTGCCCATCTCAAGCTCCATGTGTCTCCTACCGGCGTCAGCATAACTCTTCTGCCTATCCTAAGCTATTCGAATATGTCCCCGATTTAACTCTATTATGGTAAAAGTATCATGTATCATCTCGGCCCCCAATATCTCGTTGTCCCCCATCTCTAATCAACAGGCGGGTGGACGACAAGGCCTCCCATAAAGTACCTCGAATGGTGCCATGTCGATAGTGAATTGGTAAGAGTTGTTATACGCAAACTCTACTAGTGGGAGATATCTCTACCAAACTCCACAAAAGTTTAGGATACACATTCTCAACATGTCCTCGCGCATTTGATTTACCCTCTCAGTCTGCCCATCTGTCTGCAGATGATATGCCATAGTCAACCTCAAATCTGTACCCATGGCATCCTGAAACTCTGACAGAAGTGTGACAAAAACACTTTATCTCTGTCAGGCACAATATTAATAGGAACTCTCTATAGCTTAATGATGATGAATAGCTGCGCATACTACATCATATCAAAATTAGTACGGAGTGACAAGAAATGGGCTATCTTGGTTAACCGATCCACTATCACCCAAATGGAATCGTGACCTCTCTGCCATGTCGGTAGTCTAGTAATAAAGTCCATCGAAATACTTTCCCACTTCCACACATGAATATCTAGAGGTTGTAGCATTCCTTAAGGTCTCTGATGGTCAACTTTCACCAGTTGACATGTAACGCACTTCGAGATAAACTCTGATATGTCTCACTTCAAACCCGACCACCAATACTGTCGCCGCATATCCTGATACATCTTGTCCCCACTGGGATGTATCACAAATCTAATATCGTGAGACTCGATCATCACTGCCTACCTCAACCCCTCGTCTCTGGGTACTACTAACCTCCCATTAAATCATAAACCTCCCTCTGAACTGACTGACTAAGACTTTACGCCCCCGGCTAATAACTGTCTCACCCTGTCCTGACAGAACTGGTCCTCTGCCTGAGCCCTCAGTACTCGCAATACGATCTCAGGAGTGATGGTCATAACTACCATGAACGCCATGGCTACCTCATTCTCCTGCTGGAGCTCACTCCATTTATCTTTCCATGTCTTAACTACATATCTAGTAGGTCGTCGGCTCAATGCGTCTGCCACCACGTTAGCCTTACCATGATGATATTGTATATCAAACTGGTAATCCTTCACGAATTCTAACCACCGTCTTTGCCTCATATTCAGATCCTTCTGTGTGAAGAGATACTGAAGTGACTTATGATCCATGAAAATAGTGAATTGTTCCCCCAGAAGATAATGCCTCCATATCCTCGAAGAAAAAATGACCGATGACAACTTGAGGTCATGAGTGGGGTAATTCTTCTCATGTGGCTGTATCTTTTGAAAAGCATAAGCTATCTCCCTCTCCTCCTGCTGTAACATACCCCCAAGACCCTACAGGGATGCGTCTGTATAGACCCGTTACTCCAATCCACTCCTCGATAAGGTAATTACGGGTGCTGATGTTAACCTGTCCTTTAGATCATCAAATGATAACTGATAGTGGTCGCTCTAAATGAAAGGTACTCCCTTTCCAGTCAAGTTTGTCAAAGGACCGGTAATCTTTGAGAACCCCTTTATGAAGTGACGATAGTAATCGGCCAACCCTAAAAAGTTATGAATCTCGATCGGTGTCGTGGGCTATCCCCATTCCCTCACTGCCAATACCTTACTCGCATCAACAATAATACCTCTGTCTGACACAACGTGGCCAAGAAACTGAACTTCCCATAGCTAAAATTCACACTTCTCGAATTTATCATACAACTGGGGGTCCCGTAATGTCTGAAGAACCATACATAAGTGCTCGATGTGCTCCTCCTCCGTGCGAGAGTAAACCAGAATATTGTTTATGAATACGATCACAAACTAGTCTAAAAACTCCCTGAATACCCTGTTCATGAGGTCCATGAACACTATAGGCGCATTAGTGAGTCCGAATGGCATCACCCTGAACTCATATGACCCGTACCGTAACAAGAAAATGATTTTAGGTACATCCTCCTCCTTGATGCGCAGTTGATGGCAACCCGACCTCAAATCAATCTTTGAGAAGTATGCAACCCCTCTCCTTGGTCAAATAAGTCATCTATCCTAGGTAATGGATACTTATTGGGTATCATCACCTTGTTCATCTCTCTGTAGTCTACAAATAACCGCAATGAGCCATCCCTTTTCTTTATAAATAATACTGGTGCACCCCATGATGATGTACTCCGTCGAATGAAACCTGACCTAAGAGCTGCTGAATTTGCCCCCTCAGCTCTCGCATCTTTGAAGGAGCCATGTGATATGGTGCTCTGGCAATCGGTCTCATTCCCGGTGCTAAGTCGATAACGAACTCAATCTCCCTACTAGGCGATAACCCTGGTATCTCATGAAAGACATCCTAAAAATTCCTCACAAGTAGGATTGAGTCCAGAGAGACAACCACCTCCTGTGCGGTCTCTTCTTCAGTATAATAGAGATGAGTGCGCAATCTGCCCTCGGTAAGAGGCATCGCCACTAGGAACATCTTCTGTCTCGGAATGGCAAATACGATAGTCCTCTCATAACAATCCACCATCACCCTATAACTCTCCAACCAATCCATCGCTAGGATGACATCGTATCCCTAAATATCCAACACTAGGAGGTCTGTCTCTAGACTCAATCTCCCGGTGAAATTGTCCACACCCTTACAAATCCAGTGTATTAGGTACACACTACCCATCGGTGACCCCACACGCATAAAATGAGTGTTAGTTGTCTCTAAGAGGCCGGTTGCCCATGCAAATCTAGTAGAAAAAAGGAATGTGTCACCCCTGTGTCAAACAGAATACTACCTTCTAGTCCATGGATAGGAAATGTACCCGCGACTGTCGACGGTACTGTTAGAAAGGAACGTCCCGGACGTTGAACACACGCCCGTAGTGCATCTAGTATGGCTGCTATTGTGGGGCATGTGCTGCTGTTGGGACTAACGGAGCTTGCTACCCCTATTAGGCACCCTAATGTTATGCCCTATCTTTCTGTGGACAATTCCTACTCTTGTGACCCTATTGCCCACATGTGAAACACTGTCCCTAAACTGCCTCTGCCCTTGGCCCTGTTGGCGTTGTCGTTGGCCCTATCGGCCTTGGCCTTACTGGCCTCCCCTTTGGTTTCCTTGTCCCTATCTTCCCTGAGTAACTGGGTGCTGGGGTCCCTGCTAGACCTATCTCTCAAATCGATGCCTCCCATGCCTAAACATCTTAGCAGAGTTCCCCTGTCAGGAATCCTACCCTAGCTGACCCGCTGTCTACTGTTGCGGTGTGTTACTGACACTACATCCATCCACTTTGCCCGGATGGCTAGGTTCACCTATCTTTCTTCCCTTCACATGGAAATGATGATCCTGATATTCTGGTAGGGCGACGTTGATGACATCTTTATAAGACACCAATACCGGATTACCGATCAAATACTGCCTGATTCTCGAGGCTAAGCCATCCATAAATTTTGACTTCTTTCGCTCCTCATAGCTCACCTCATTTGGCACAAAGTTAACCAAATAGGTGAAATCCTCCTCGTAATCAGAAACTAAGCAATCATCCTAAACCACCTCACTGAATTTCTTCCTCATCTCAGACTCTATCGGTGGTGGAAAGTACTTGTAGTCAAACTGCACCCAAAACTCAAAAATTATCATTGCGTCCCTCTCCTTGGTGGTGGTAACTGACTCCCACCACTATAAGGCTGCTCCTGATAGAGGAAAAGTAGCTATCATTTGTTTATGTACCTCGGTACACTCAAGCATGCGCAAGTGGCAATGGATATTTTTCTTCCATTTGCATGCCTCCACTACATCGTTACTATCCTGAAACTCGGGTGGATACCCTTTATGAAATGTCTCTCTGACTCACTGCCAATTAGATTGCCCTGCTGGGGCTTGAACTGCTAGTGCCATGGGAGGTGGTACCTGGGGCTGAGGAAAATGGGCTGCCATGGCCCTTCATCGCTGTCTCGACTGCCTGAGCCACTATCACTGCAACCTGAGTAGTGGAAATCAGCTCGGGTGGGGGTGGGGGTGGAGACACCTATGTCTCCTGATGAGGCTCCCTCACCTCCTCCATGGGCTCGGCCCTCTCCGCTCGCTGTCTCCTTGGTGGCATCTGAAAATAGATTGAATTGTATAAGTACACAGTTTATACAAAATCTAATAGCAGATGTACGATATCTCAAAAGCGAAAAATGAATCAACAGTCCTAATAGTAGGGCTCTAATACAACTAAACGCTATGCTAAAACGTAGTAAGCCGTATAAATCCTACGGACACTAGAACATGATACTCTGATACCATCTGTGACACCCTGCCTAATTAAACCTTGGTTGATCAATCCTTAATTTAATTTAAAACAGGTTTCCTAAATGGTTCACTCTTAGCATCACTGTCGAATTTTTTTTAATTACTAACCACCAAAGTGAAATTAAGTTATTGCCAAATTTTATCTTCATTAAGCAGATAAAACATATCATGCGGAAATAATATAAATCAAGCAGTCCTAAAACCAACCATCATAAATAACTGAATAAAATAAAGTCTTGCCAAAAACCACTGATGATGTTGTAAACAACACCACCAGATAAAGAGGTAGTAGAGCTTAAAGAGGCATAACAATAGCAGCAAATACCAACAGATATGTAGAAGGAGAAGAGGAGAAACACACCAATATAAGTGGTTCGGTCATTGCCTACGTCCACTATGCAAGTGAGTGTAAGTATCACTATCAAAAGAGGGCTCTAATGTACTTAGCAATACAATCACTCCACTTTCTCTCTCTACTGTAAATGCACCAGAGTTTGGATAGGGTTTGTAATCGAGAACCCATTACAAGTTAGGAGAAGACAAGCATGTATAGTGTATGGGGGTGTAGTGTACTCCCATGCATTCAATGAGCATGTGTAGAATGATCTAGCCAATCTAGTGAAGCCACCTGCCACTATCACATGTAGAGGATGATGATGAAATATTCCTTCACGTGCCAAGAAGATTTGGTCATAACAGTTTGTCCACGTGGGATATGACATGTTGGGATCTTGTACTAATTTTATGGTATATGTCGTCTGGGGGTCTCGGCCAGGCCGAGTATGAGACCCCCATGTAGCTCTGCTTGATGTTCTAGTGTGTGGTCTCGATCGGGTATATTCGGTCGAGAGTCTATCAAACTGGTCCCGATTGAGGCTGAGACGACCTTAATACTGGAAAGGGAAGAGGCTGAGTTGATGAGTCAGTCCCCAGATGGGAGTCCTCCTTGGTCTATCTCATCCTAGTCCCGGTTGAGGTCGAGACGAACTTGATATTGGAGAGGGCCAAGGCTGAGTTAATGGGTCAGTCCCCTGATGGGAATCCTCCTTGGTCTCTGTCATCCTATTCCCAGCTGAGGCCGAGATGACTTTGATATTGTAGAGGGCCAAGGCTGAGTTAATGATTCAGTCCCCTGATGGGAGTCCTCCCTGGTCTCTGTCATCCTAGTCCCGACTGAGGCCAAGATGACCTTGATATTTGAGAGGGCCGAGGCTGAGTTAATGAGTCAGTCCCCTGATGGTAGTCCTCCTTGGTCTCTTTCATAATAGTCTCGACTGAATCTGAGATGACCTTGATATTGGATAGGTCCAATGTTGCTAACTATGGTCATATACTGAGATGAGGTCGAGTTATAGGTTGAGGCCGAGGCTGACGTCTTATATTCCAACCCTTAGGCCGAGGTATCAAGTTCACTGCATGATGGCCGAGGTTGCTACCATAACGCTTGAGGTTCCCATTAATAGACCGATGATCTTATGCTGATAGATACAAATATAGTCTCGAACGTAGTAATCCGGACGAGGTTGATTAAGCCGTGGCCGACCCTACTAAGGTCGATCCTTATCTGGATGACCGTGCTAATGATTAAGTCATGGCTGACCCTACAGAGGCTTAACCTTATCTGGACAACCCTCCTAATGATTAATCCATGGCTAACCCTACTAAGTTTGACCCTTATAAGGATGACCCCGCCAATGATTAAGCCATGGCTGACCCTACTGCGGCCGACCCTTATCTGGATGACCCCACCAATGATTAAGCCATGGTCGACCCTACTTATTTGGACGACCTGCCAATGATTAAGCCATGGCCAACCCTACTAAGGCCGAACCTTATCTGGAAGACCCCACTAATGATTAAGCCATGGACGACCCTACTGAGGCTGACCCTTATTTGGACGACCCCACTAATGATTAAGCCATTACCGACCCTACTGAGGCCGACCCTTATCTGGATGACCCCGCCAATGATTTGTGAGGCCCTTATAATGACTCAACCGTGAGATGTGATGCCAGTCGTCTTAAGAGACGATCATATAGTTTGGTCATATCCATTACCCCTAGCCTTTAGTCTTCAATTTAGATAGAAAGCTGAGGGATAAAGTATCTTTGGGTTGAGAAGTTGATGGGATATTCTTTTACGTGTCAAGCCTAAAATGTTGCATGTTGATGTCTGTTAGGTGCCAACTGTCAGCCATTCTAATCTAGGCCGAGGCTGAGACGATGTGCCAGTCTTTTGGTACGACAGTTACTAGTGTTGAGTCAGATATGTGAAGAAGTCTCATCTCTATTGTCATAGACGAGGTCGAGGGGATATGAGTCCACTGATTATAACTACCATGCTAAGTTATCTTTAGTCGATCATCCTTCTCTAAGTTTTTGATGAGGCCGAGGGTTCTTGGGTCATAAGGCCTCTGATGCTTAAATCCTTGTCTGCACTTTGCACAAACTGATGGTACCACTGTCAATCCACCATAGTCGAGGGGTCCTTTCTGGGATGAGATCGAGATAATAAGCTATCCCTTTGGCAGGATAAGGCTGTGTTAGTCCAGGTCGAGATGATGAGTCGATCTTTTGATAGGACAGTTGCTGGCAATGAGATCATCGAATGTACTATCATGGATGATGCCGAGGCTTACTTCATCGACCCCCAGGCCGAGTCATAATATCTCTCTGTTTGATAATTTATCAAGGTCATCCTTAGTCGAGGGGTATTAAGCTTGGACAAGGGTATACTTGGGCATATCAATGATGCTTGTCTCTAACCAAGCTAATGGTTTTCAAAGTATGAGATCACCAAGTTAATGATGTTTCAAGATATGAGTCCACCAAGTTAATGATAACTCTCATTTCACCAAGTTAATGATGTTTCAGATATGATATCACCAAGTTGATGATTTTTGTCTCAGATATGAGGCCACAAAGTTAATGATGTTAACTCTCATGTCACCAAGTTTATGATGTTTCAGATATGAGATCACCAAGTTAATGATGTTAACTCTCATGTCACTAAGTTAATGATGTTTTAGATATGAGATCTCCAAGTTAATGATGTTTGTCTCAAATATGAGTCCACCAAGTTAATGATGTTAACTTTCATGTCACCAAGTTAATGATGTTTCAGATATTAGATCACCAAGTTAATGATGTTTGTCTCAGATATAAGGCCATCAACTTAATGATGTTAACTCTCATGTCAGCAACTTAATGATGTTTAAGATATGAGGTCACCAAGTTAATGATGTTAACTCTCATGGTACCAAGTTAATGATTTTTCATATATGAGATCACCAAGTTAATAATGTTTGTCTCAGATATGAGGCCACCAAATTAATGATGTTAACTCTTATGTTACCAAGTTATTGATGTTTCAGATATAAGATCACCAAGTTAATGATATTTGTCTTAGATATGAGGCCACTAAGTTAATGATGTTAACTCTCAATGTTTGTCTCTACTCGTCTTGTCCTTGGCCGAAAAGAGTATAATAAAATGATTTTTAAATTTAGGTTTATCGAATTACGGTGTTAGATTGTCTTTTTTAGAGTGTATGGACAAGATAATCCTCATCCATATACTATCTTTTCATCGAGAGGAGCATAAAATTATTTTTGAATTTGAATCCACCAAATTATGGTGTTCTTCCACGTCCCCTCTCGTCATTTTGAGAGTGTATGGATGAGGGTCGTCTCGTCCATATACTATCTTTTTACTGAGAGGGTTTCTCATCAAAATGTTGTTATTTTATAGTTTAAGATGAGTTAAAACATGCAACTGAACACTTCGTATGAGAAGAATATGAGAGAGAACATATGAAATTTTTTATTGACCTTTTATTATAAGACAAATCGTTGATATATATGAGGTAGCGACAACATTAAAACTCACTTGATAGAGAACACTCACCCCAATCTGAGATAGCAGTGGGTTGTCTTTATGGATGAAGAGTTATTGGTCAGCTTTTGATGAACTTTTAATGCAACTGACCCTTTGGAGAAACATCTTATGGTGGGAGTTCGGGGTTGACTTCTCCACAATCTTCGGATTATTCATTATTATCGAAAATTTTGTCTATATACATTTTGAGCTTTTCCCTTCTTTAGGAGCTTCTCAATCTCGTCCTTGAGGGCAAAGAATTTGTTAGTTGTATGATCGTGGTCTTCATAAAACTCACACCATTTACTCTAGTACCTCTTATATGGAGGAGATCTCATCTTCTCAGTCCATCTCAAGTCTCTATCTTCTTCAATCTCATTTAAAATTATATCAGGACTTACTGTGAGTGGAGTGTAGCCGATAAATTTATTATCAGTCGACCTCTTCTTCTCGTCCTTATCCCTGGCTTTATGAGACTTGCTTCCACCAACTTCATCCTCTTCTTTGGAAGCCATGGCTTCTTCAACATTCATGACCTTTCCTACCATAGCTAGTAGCTCTATCATAGACTTTAGAGGGTATTTGATAAGCTTCCAAATAAACTTCCCCTTTTGTAGCCCTCCCATTAGTGTTGTCATAGCGACACTCTTTTCATAATCTTCCACTTCTAGCTTCTCCTTGTTAAACCTTGCAATTTAGTTTATGATCTTATTTTTTCCCTGCTTGACCTACACTAGGTGAGTGGTCTTCTTTTAAGGTCTTACCCCAAAATAAAAGTTATGAATGAACCTCTCTGTGAGCTGTTTGAAGTTATCAATTAAGCCCTTTGAGAGCGAAGTAAACCACACACGAGTTGCTCTTGTCAAAGTGATGGAGAAGTCATGACACGTCATCTTATCTCAGACAGAGTAGATATCGGAAGTAGACTGATACATTTCCATATGGTGGACTAGGTTCATACTTCCATCATACTTTGGGTTTACCATTAGAAGTTTGAACTTTTCATGTGTTGGGAAACCAACTATCTTAGCTGTGAAAGGTGAGCCTTTAGAGTAGCCCCTTTGTAAAGGGTCTCATCTTTCGAGGATGTCTCTTATCTTATCCTCCATCATCTGGATTGATATTCTCCAGGTTCTATCTGCTGCTGTTACAATGTCATCTCGGTCCAGGTTATCACCAGCTACTTTCGCAGGCCTAACTTAGGGTTACCTCATCGCTGGCCTATGTCAGCTGCTGACCTCCCTCTGACCATCGCCTCAGCCAGGGTTTGGCGACCTTCCCTTGTATAATTTGCTACACTTCTTGATCTAGACAATTTATCTCTTAGGTCACGCCCTGGGTCGAGCCTTTCAAAGATCGACCATCGACTCAATCTATCAAAGGTCGAGCCTCTTGTCCAACCATCTTAGCATGCTCTCACTGGTAGCATGGTTTCTATTGACATCTCATAGGGATCCCAATAGTCTATCGGAGCATCTTCCTCAGCCTCTAAATCATCATACCGGTCCTTCGGGCAGGGCTGACCTTGCCTCCCTAAGCATAAATTCTTGGGGTCAACAACGTCTCTCCATCGTTGTCAAGGCGGGACCTCCTTTAGTAGTGCCCGGGGTGATCCCCTGTCATCTTTGCATTGAGATAAGGCGACCGGAGTGATTAATTCTGGTGCTCCTTCGACTGGTATTGTGAGGATGTTTAGGCAAAAGGCATCCAGTTGCTCTTGCATAGCCTGCTGGCTGGCTGCCAATGACTTCAGTGCTGTCGCCACCTCCGCCATCTTTGATTGAGGAAAGTCATTATTGGTGCTTGGTCCACCAATAAGATGTGGGTATTCTGATGACATTGTCCAACCTTGATTTTGGATGAGCTGTAAACTAAATAGAGCTTAAAAACTCGACATGGAGCTCTTCTAATAGTGGTTCAAACCCAACAACGGTGGGGTTGTACCACCACCAGAGAAATCGGGGAAGATTAAGCTAAGATAGGCAGTAGATGACTGTCTATGTTCCCACAGACATCGCCAAAATGATGATGCTGTAAATAACACCATCAGAGAAAGAGGTAGTAGAGCTCAAACAGGCATTACAATGGAAGCAAATAATAACACAAATATGTAAAATGAGATGAGGAGAAGAGGAGAAACACACCAATATAAGTGGTTCGGTAATTCCCTACGTCCACTGTGTAAGTGAGTGTAAGTATCACTATCAGAAGAGGGCTCTAATGGCCTTAGCGATAAAATCACTCCATTTTTCTCTCTACTGTAAATGCACTAGAGTTTGGCTAGGGTTTGCAATCGAGGACCCCTTACAAAGTAAGAGAAGACAAGTATATATAGCTCTTGGGAGTGCAGTGTACCCCTAGGCATGCAATGAGAATGTGTAGAAGGATCTAGCCGATCTAGTGAAGACACCTTTCACTGTCACATGCAGAGGATGATGATAAAATATTCCTTTATGTTTGGTCATAACGGTTTGTCCATGTGGGATGTGCCATGTTCGAATCTTATACTCATCGTATGGTAGATGTCGTCTGAGTCTTAGCTAAATCGAGTATGAGACCCCTACGTAGCTCTGCTTGATGTTCTGATGTGTGGTCTCGATCGGGTATGTTCAATCGAGAGTCTATTAACCTAGTCTCAGCTAAGGCCGAGACGGCCTTGATACTAGACAGGGCCGAGTTTGAGTTGATGAGTCTATCCCTGGATGGGAGTCTTCCTTGGTCTCTCTCATTCTAGTCCCGACTGAGGCCGAGATGACCTTGATATTGGAGCGGGCCGAGGATGAGTTAATGAGTTAATGAGTCAGTCCCCTGATGGGAGTACTCCTTGGTCTTTGTCATCCTAAACCCGGTAGAGGTCGAGAAGACCTTGATATTGGAGATGGTCGATGATGAGTTAATGAGTCAGTCCACTGATGGGAGTCCTCCTTGGTCTCTGTCATCCTAGTCCCGGCAGAGGTCAAGACGACCTTGATATTAGAGAGGGTTGAGGCTGAGCTAATGAGTAATGCCCTAATGGGAGTCCTCCTTGGTCTCAATCATACTAGTCTTGACTGAGGCTGAGATGACCTTGATATTGGAGAGGGACGGTGTAGCTAACTATGGTCATATACTGAGACGAGGTCGAGTCATAGGCTAAGGTCGAGGCTGACGTCTTCTGTTCCAACCCTTAAGTCGAGGTATCAAGTTCACTACATGATGGCCGAGGTTACTTCCATGATGTCTGAGGTTAACAATAACAGACTGATGATCTTACGCTGATAGATACAAATGTAGTCTTGGCTATAGTGATCAGGCTGAGGTTGATTACACTGTGGATGACCCTATTGAGGCTGACCTTTATCTGGACAATCCTTCCAGTGATTAAATTGTGGCCCACCCTACTAAGGTCGACCCTTATCTGGATGACCTTGCTAATGATTAAGCCCTGTCCGACCCTATTGAGGCAGACCCTTATCTGGACTACCCTACCAATGATTAAGCTCTGACCGACCCAACTGAGGCCAACCCTTATCTGGACCACCCCGCCAATGATTCTTATCTGGATGACCCTGCCAATGATTAAGCCATGGTCGACCCTTATTTGGTTGGCCCTGCCAATGATTAAGCTATGGCTGACCCTACTGATGCCGATCCTTATCTAGATGACCTTGCCACTGATATGTGAGGCTCTTGTGATGACTCGGTCGTGAGATGTGATGCCCATCGTCCTAACAGGTGAGTGTACATTTTGGTCATATAAACCACAGCTGAAATAAAACTAACTCAAAATTCGACACATCAAAATAACTGCAAATGTAAAGAGTGGACAACATGTCCTAAATTGAGAGTACTAAAACTGAGATCCTATACTAGATCTGAAAAATAGAATCGTCTAAGTAAAGCCTGACAACATCCACCTGTGTTGCACCTCCGAAATCCCTGGAATGAAGTCATGCTGGGTGTCCCTGTGGCTGGGCACCTAAAAGGTTTTTAAAAATATTTTATGTACCAAGAGTCAGTACTCAAAATATTTTTAAAAAATATTTTGCAAGTAGTTATCACAAATATTGGTTATTGATTATATATGTTAAGACTTCTTACACTCTCTTAAGTTACCTCACCCATCTCCTATACTGCACACCTAATGTTGTTACTTATTCCACCTAGTTATACTACCCAAGCTAACTAGTCTAAGATACTCCACTGCACTTATCTACTCTCTAAGTTCTCATATCGCCCGCGCAGTATTTTAATAATCACCATAACTCATATGTTATATACGTAGATAACTTATTCATCTCTTGTTATCTTTGTTCTTTTTCTAATTAAGTTTCACTAATTACTTACTACTTAAATGTGATCAGTCCATCTTATTATCTACTATCTCATGTCAGTAGATTATACATACAGTATAAATTTATCACACGATATATATTAAATATTAGTTATCGCTAATATGTCCTTATAACACACCTAAAGGACTCTTGGTTCGGAATGATTCATCGACCCCAACTATTTTTATACACATATTCTGGTTCGGAACTCTTTTATCACGATACCATTTCTAAGGTTTGGTTTGGCATTTTACATCGACCTCAAACATATAATAACCCTATGTTATTTCGTAATACTTCAACGACCCTAACATATAATAACCCTATGTTAGTTTGGAATATATGATCGACCCTAACATAGGTAATTTAGGTATACATATCTCAACCTAATAGTTCATACAATTCAGTAGGTACACATCCGACCTATCAATTATGTTCGTACGTAATATATTATTCTCTTATATTAACCGTACTCGTTAATTTACGATTTATCTCACTATTTCATTTAATTGAGTATATGCATAACTCTGAGGGCTCTAGTTACCCCTCTGATTATTTCAGTAGCTAATCCATCTCTATCCTACTGATAATTATCTATCCTCATAACTTAAATTCACCATTTTCCTAAACTCGATCCGTTCATTCTACGCTTATCAACTCATTTTCTAAGTCTTTCTCTCAATGACTATGATGGGCCTTAGTTCTCTACCTAGGTCTTTATCAAGTCCTTGGATAGGTATAAAATCATTCCCAACTTCCCAATAAGTGACGACCATCGAAGAAAATTCACTCAACAAAATTTTCAAAAAAATAACAGGGGTCGATCGATTGACCTTAATCATCGATCAATTGAATGATGAATGACGATTGATCGACTAATGAATGTCGATCGATCGATCTTCATAGTTGATCGATCGACCGTTCTGGGCAGCTTCGTCCTGTTACGTTTTTCTTAAGTTTTAACCACTCAAAACTCCATTAAACCTTATGGAACTCCCTATTAACATAACAAATCAACTTATATATGTATAGAGACTATTCCTAACGTGAATATATCATAAAAAATCTACGAAAATCATCCAAGAACCACCAATATCCTTATTTTCTCAAAACCCTAGATATATGGCTTCTTTATCTTAAATCATCATATACTCAGATTTATATTTCGTAACAGCAATAAGATTTATTTTGTTATTCAATCCTCTACAGGTGTAAATCTAACTACATACAAGTCCTATCCCAAACAAGCATTTAAATAAAATCCTTCTTCAATAATTGTTCACAAAACCATTTATTCTTCTCATCTTATGCATGGATATTATAACTCACATTTAAATTTTGTAAATAACCATTTGCCTTGATTCAGAGATGATCTGATTTCGTGGTTGATGTTGATTTTTATTGCTTGTCCCCTTCAATAATCACTCTCAAATTGCTTGAATTGCAAGAATTCATTTTAATCTCTCACACTTCTCTTTTTATGCTTTGAGAATGACTTCTGTTTTCTCTCAAATGTCTTCTCTGTTAGTTTTGAGGTTTGTAACCCTAACCCCTTATTTAATCAGATAATAAAAGACTCCAAAATTCGCAGGTCTTCTCATTCTAACATTTTAAAAGACTAAAACATCCCTGAACGGTCCCGACTTAGCCCAAAAATGTCCCGGGACCCAACTAGTACCCCTGGGTGTACTATTTTGATAATTTTGACCTTTTCGGAGCTAACCGTGACCTTTAAATTGTCATTTCAGTCACTCATATAATGTTTCTTATCTCGACCTCTCATTAGCTCGTATTTGTCTCTCGATTGAGATTTAAATCATATATGTCTATATCACTCGTTATGACGTAAGGTAAATTCAAAAGTTATTCACAAGTTATTTTCATTAAATCAACTCATAATATTAAATCATCTCATAATGTTAAATCATCTCATTTAACATTTAGATCATCTTAAATTACTCTACTCACGTAATTTAAATATAAGGTCACATTAAATTACTTTACTCACATAATTTAAATTATTTGATGTATTTTATATTTAATCGCCTAATTAATTAAATTCTAAATACGTAGAAATACGGGGTATTACAACTATACCTGATTGTTTGATGAGTGAAAACAAAAGGGGTACATAACTACATGACCAAAACCTACATAAAAGAAATCAATGGATTATTCTTGTCACAGATATTCATAAAATGAAATATTAAAAAAATCCATACAACTACAAAACATTAAAACGGAGTAGATATAACAAACCCACAACTTAAAAGCAATTCAATCACATTTTGATCGAAGACCAACAACAAAAAATCATGAAATAGATAAATTAACAAATAATAAATTAAATCTTGGCTAACAATATGCTTGTAATAGATTGATTATCCAAAATGATTACACCCAAAAATACTGCTTCTGATTTTGTTTCACAAACCCATGCTTGATCTGTTATATTTGTTAAGAGTGGATATCCAAAATAAAAAAAAACTAAAGAATGTACCTTTTAGATTTGTTAGACCTAACTTTGAACCATATAAAAGAGGCGGAGGCAGAGGGTGTACGATGTTAGGAATATTTTATCCATTATTAATTTTGGAATTATGAAATTCAGAATTAATTAGTGGGTTAGATAAAAGATTCCTATTTGATGTGGTCCAACTAAGAAATCAGATTTGGTTAGGAGACCTTTAGATAAGTCACCGGGATTTTTAAGAGATATATTGGGTTAGTCTCCTAATGTAATTCTAATTGTGATGGATGGTAGAATTATAGTGTACATAAGAGATTTGGGTCCTCTCTCACCCTATATATAGTAGGTCATTCTCCATCAAATAATTTTCATAAACACACAATATATTGGCCTAGAGAGAGAAAATTTTGAAATTCCATTTAAGTGCAATTTTTTCAAGAATGGAGATTAATGGAGCAATTAATCAAGATAATTAAAAGAGAATTCTACAACAAGATTGACAAATGCATTGGATCAAGATAAGTCTTATTTTCTATCATTTAGGCATATTTTGTGAAATCATGAATATCCAAGATCCTTTTATTAAGAATAATTGTATGATAAAGTTTAATCATATTAATGTGTTCGTGATTAATATTAGGGTGTGCTTAAGAATGATTTTACATGTGGTATCAGAGCTAAAGTTTAAGATCTCATGATTTTCTTTATTGACATTCTTCTATAATGAAATCTATATTAAATTGCTTTTGTGTGCCTGAGACTTTCTGCGACATTTTAATTTATGTCATTAAATCTGCTTGTGCCTTGTTTCTACGACATTTTAATTTCTGTCACTAAATCTTCTTATGCCTAAGATTTTGTGCGATGTTTTAATTTATGTCATTAAATATTCTATTAAAGTATGTTTGAGACTTTTTGTAACGTTTTTCTTTTGTCGCTAATACTCACTGGTTGGAATTAAAGGTCAAAACTCGCTCGGAATTTTACGAAACTGAAATGGTCAACTAGAAACGTCAAAATAAACAAAACCCATTGTGTACAATTGGAATCACCTTACTTTTGCATTTTGATGTCCTTTAGACCCTTAAAATTATATTTTTGCCATTTTTGGTAATAATGTTGACTTCAATATCTCATTCCAGAAAATTTATTTTTGAATATGCAAATTATTTTGATATCTTGGAGTAATTCTCTACATCCCTGTGGTGTTAACTCAAATTTTCTATTTTTGACAAAAATTACGATTTTCCCAAATATAATTTATTTTTTCACAATGAAGGCTATTTTCTTTGTTCACATTTATTCTATTATAAATGTTTATGTCGAATTAGATGACAAACGTAGGCTATAATTCGTATGTATGAATATTAGATTTATGATTTCATTTTTCTAATACCAATATTCATGTTTAGTTGAATTAGATGGAAAACATAAGCTATAGTTCATATGTATGAATGTTGGATGTAGAGTTTATTGTTAATGCCAGTATTCATGTTAAGTTGAATTAAATGTTAAACACGAGCTATAATTCGTATGTGTGGATACTAGATTGATGATTTCATTTGGATAGTAATATTCATGTTTAAGTTGGATTATATGTCAAACACATGCTACAATTCATATGTGTGGATATTAGTTGTATGGTAAAGTTTTAACTCTAATGTTTATGTTTGGATTATATTTGATGCGAAACATGGGCTATGATCTGAAATTGTGAACATTAGACTCATCTATGAGAATGTTAAATTGTGGGTGTATTATGTGAGACACCCCTCTTAAAATAATAACGGGTATCCATCCCTATACTAAAATAATCAGGAATCTCAAGTGGATCATTCTCTGTATCAACTGACGATCCTAACAATAAACACGGCTAACTACCCATTACTACAAAAAGAGGGTGTCAAATTTTTTTTTTAACATTTTATTTAACACCAAATAAAACCAACCATGCAACCATTAACCAACAACATAACATCTAAATATGATGAGATACGCACACATGCTCCAATAATATAAACGAGTACAACACAATGTACAAAATAAAATACCCGAATATGTTGTCGGGTCATAGACAATATAATAATCTGAGAAGGAAAATATAAACGTGCTTCTCTATAACACTTGGGTATAAACCCGATATACAAATTGAATCCTAATCTAGATACACAAAAGATAGGAATCGACTATAACAAAATGCCGCAACAGTCCGCTACTGCCACAGCTCCACGAATACACTGGATGGATAACATCAATGGCGTCCTTGCGGAGGAACACCTAGAATAGTACAATATACGTGCACAGCAAGAGAAAATATAAACAGGTCAGAGCCCGAGGTGTGAAAACATTTTATATCAAGTGTATTAAAATTCATAATAATTGCATTATGACATGATTAAGGTGGAGTCGCACTCTCCATAAAATCCAACTCACCTCTCAACTAAAACGCGCACTAAACGTATGCATATGATCTCCAATTAAGTGCCGGATTCTATCTAGGCAAGGTAATCTAACTTAATCCCAATTGATACTCATCTAAAATCCATCTAAATCATATTCTTCAATTTCTAATATTATTGATCTCATTTATTCATTCACTTACTTAACATATAAAATTTACATAAACATTCTCTTACTAACATATACGCTATACATAAACATTCTCTTTTAATAGAATTTCTCATATTCTAGTTATTCCACCAATATATATATATGAGTTATTAGCATCCAAGTGCTAAGGACTAAACTTCTCCCAATTCTCAATACTGCACTGCGTTTCGTGCATGGGACGTCTCGCAAGCGAAATCCAAACAAGGAATCCCCCGATACACTACTCCTTGGAGTATTGATTATCAAGATTCATTATGCCCTCAATGCATGATGCATGTAATCCAAATTCTTATTACTCAATTAATTAGTTAATTATTCCCATTTCTCAACAGTGCACGGCGTTTCGTGCATGGGACGTCTCGCAAGCAAAATCCAAACAAGGAACCCCCCCTGATATACTACTCCTTGGCACTGTCGATCGTCGAAATACATACTATATATAAATATGATAGTTAAGGAATAACTTGTCCTCACTCCCAACATTACTTTGCATTTCGTGTGTGGGACGTATCGCAAGCGAAATCCAAATAAGGAACCCCAATGATACACTAATCCTTGGCAATGTTGGTCGTTGAGGTCCATTATGCCCTCGATACCCAAAGTACTAAGCACAGCAGTATAATTATAACCATCCCAACGAGCTATAACTCGAGGACGCAGGTTCTCAATGCTATCATCTTCCAATTACTCATTTTATCCAAGGTTACCATATATCAGATTATTATCACACCGCCATGGTAAAACAACCAATCAAAACATACGGAATGCGGCCATAGTTCCTCCCCGGTAATGAGACGAAACATACCCACCATGTCTCAACCCTAATAAAAATCATGCAATAGTAAATGGACGCTATGGCCTGGGGAATATCCACACTCTGCTCATCGAGCCAGGGTGCTCACCCTCATCGCGCAACTTCCCAATGATAGCAAGGAGGGGGTATGCTTCACTTATATATATATATATATATATATATATATATATATATATATATATATATATATATATTGTTCACATAAGATATACATACATCATCACATCATATAAATATATACCATCACATAAGATATATATATCAAACTGTTTACATAACCGTAGTACGCTCTTAGGCGTAACTGAAATAATATCATTATTTAGTATATTTTACTCTCGATATACTAATCGTTAATAACTCACATAACTTCCCCACTTAGTATACACTATACTATTTCTCACTTGCAGTTCACACATCACTTCTATTTATATGAATTGTCTCTCATTTCAATTTACTTTGAGGATATTCTCTATATCCTAATGCACCTCGATTAGGATTTCTCATTTATGTGAAACATATCGCAAGTTAATTATCGTTAAGGATATTTTCTATATCCTAATGCACATCAATCAACATTTATTATTCTCAATCCATAATATGGTTCAATTGATTATATGAACCTTTAAGTTTATCCCCTTTGGGATTTGATTCTAAAATCCATCTATCACTAAGCGCATTCTCACTCTTTCATATAATTCCATAATTATCTCCAAATAGAAATCTCAATGGTAGTGGGCTTCCCCACTAGTCGGTACAATATTCTCTAATCGATATTCTCTCGAACAAAATCAATATGATTCCAATAATTTCTTATAACAGAAACTCCCTAAAAGTCTCCAAAACATACTTCACATAACTCCTATAGAGGTTCCCAATCGATAAACTCGAATAAAACGGGATAAAATTATCCCTAGAAAACATCCCCGAAATTGCCCTATTTCCGAATCGATTCGGGCCAAATCCGAATCGATTCGGCCCTGCGAATCGATCGCCCCTCATGCGAATCGATTCGGTCAAAAGGACTTGGGATTCTGTCTTAGGCTGAATCGGTTCGGGTTGGGGCCAAATCGATTCGGTCACTCAGACCTGGGCACCTGCAACTTTTCAAATCGATTTGAAAAGAGGCCGAATCGATTCGGCCTATCAGAAGTCACGAGAATGGGTATTTTTCTCAAAGCCAAAATTTCCCAAAAATCATTTATATCATCTTTTAACCATTTTTCTTCAACCCAAACATAATATTATCATCAAAACTCCTTGAATAACCCAACCCAACTAGTTTTTACCCTCAAATCCATGTATACACTACAAATCTAAGATTTTTCCAAAAATCTAGGTTTTAGCAATTTATCCCAAAACTAAAAAATTATATCCACGAATCATGAAATAAATGGTACACAATAATTATTTAGCAAGTTTAATCACTTGCCTTAAGTTCGTTGGGTCTGAATCCTCCTCGAAGTCACGGCTTCGTCGGAATCTCACTTCTTCTCCTCTTTCTCCACTTCTTTTCTTCTTCTCTCTATTTCTCTCTTTCTTTCTCTTTCTTTCTAAGGAGATTTGATCTTCTGTAGGCTTTTAAGCCTTATCTCCCAAGATACACATCTTTAAATGATAACACACACTTTAAATGACTCGGTAACTTTAATTCGATCCAAACAAACTTAAAATATTTAGGAACCTAATTAGACCCCAAGTACAGTCATTTTGACTATCTCGACCCTTCCGGAAACAACTACACCCTCAGAATTTCCATACGAAGCACTTTCTAACATCTTCAAATTTTGACCTCAAAGGCCATTTTAATAATTCTTCAAATAAAATAATATTTATTTATCCCAAAATAAATTAATTATTGTCCCAAAAATCTTGGGTTGTTACATTTTGTTCATTCACTTAATCATAATTAATGTTGTTGGATATCAAACACATATTCCACAAGTATGGCAGCTATGATTAATTGAATATTAATGGGTAACAATAATTGTTTATTAATAAATTATTAGATATCAAAATAGATGCCATGATTTTTGAAATTAATTAACATGTCACCAACTTAAGTATCCTAAAAACATCATTAACTTAACATTCTCGTCGATATAATAATATTGTGCATTAATATAACCATGAAGGGAGTTTGGATCAATTTTTGTAATTTGGTCCTCATACATAAGTTTTGACATAATGCATGATGAGGTGAAAATAAATTATTGATGTGTCACAAATTTATTATTATTCACCCAATATCTCAACAAAGTCCCCTGTCTATTTGATTTTCACATTACGCCTAATTAAAATATTTCATGAATTTAAAATTATGCAATAGACAATAATATAATTTATTCAAGTATTACGGGCATTTTACACATGTATGAGTATCTCTAATATTTTTATAATATAAGGTTTGGTGTTCATTAAAGTACTCCATTCCAGAAGAGATAAATATTGGACTAATGCGTTCATATCATACACATTTTGGTTGCCTTCGGGTCCATGTATGATATTGAATGCTAGGATATTGATGTTTTATGATGTTGCATACATATTATTGTTTATTCAATCGTTGAGATTCGGAAGCCTACATGTCCAATTACAATAACTGAGCAAAATATAAGTGGTGATATGTATTTTGGGAAGGTAATAATGGTCATTAAACGCAGATGTCATAGTTTCTTTCATTATGATATCACCAATTAAGTTTATGAAAAACATAAACATGAATAATTTTGTTCATTGCTCATGCGATATTTAATGAACATAAGTAGACAATTTATTAACTTGTGTATGTAAGTCTTTAACTAATGTAATATTCCTATTATGAAATATTTGGTAGTCACGACAGCGACCCGACTCGAATGATAATGAATATTAAATGTAAAGATGATGGTAGAAGTAACTCATGATGCTTGTAATTATGAAGATAATAATGGGGTATATTGAGTTTATTTCTTCAAGAAAGGTTATTCCTTACAGGGAATTAATTTTGACTGATTGAATGAACATAAAAGATCACGTAAATTAATATATTATGTGAAAATAAGTTGTTCATAAATATTATGTACATCTGATGAAATAATATTATACCCAATAAAGTAATCTACAATCATCATATAATTGATATTTGACGGCTATAACTGAAGAAAACTCACAGTTATGCACTCAATGTATTATTATATTATCGATGTGTGTGTTGTTAAATCAAATCATTAATGAAGAATTTATCTCATTATCTTATCATATTATTGTATCCCATTTAGTTTCTCTAAAATTTTGCATCCCATTTGTGTAATTCTCTCGAGGCTAACTTCTTAGAATGAAGCAAAGAGTTAAGTTTCAATCATTGTATTAGATCTTTATATGTAACTCTCAATTATGAACCCATTAAAGCTAATGAGCAATGTGTGGAATACTACATATAAAGTTTGAGGAGGTTAAATAAATTAAGTGTTATTTTAATGCAGATAATGTTGAACACTCAAACTAATAATCCTAAAGATTAAATGTATATATGATCCATCGTTTTCACACTAATAGGTACCTATCATGATATATATTCAAGAACGTTAAGGTAGATTGTGTGAAACATAAGGTATAGTTCGAAAACAATTTTATATATTTAACTTACATATGTTTTAAATTAAACTTAGGGTTTAACAAAAATGTTTAAATTCGATACAAGGGTTCTTTACAAAACAAACTAGAAATGCTAATAAAATTCTTTTTCTTTTTTTCTTGCAAAATCAAATCTCCATTTGTTTTTCATAAACCCTCAATTTTTTTAATTTTCTTGGAAAATGTTTATCTAGACTTGATTGTGAGGGATATGTTCTACATATTCTTTCCATGTATATTTTTTCAATGTTTATGGTATTCCTTTTGATGTTTTGTATAAAATAAAGTTTTGTCATATTTCTTTAAAAGATATTTTTGATCCTGCATCATAATCATAGCATTATTGATGAAACTCTTTAATCTTGTGCCAAATTAAATCTAGACTCCCTTTAATAATTTTCGTGGACAAGATTTTTGTAATATCTCTTATAAATCTTGATAGTCGAGTTATACTCTTAAGGTATTGTAATGTCTAGTATCAGGATAGAGCTATGTGGACCAAGTGGGAGATTATGAGAAACTTCCCTTAAAATGGACCTACATAGATCATATAATTGTCATTGACACATACTTACTGCATTAAAGAAAATCTAAAATGTCAAATTCATTATGAATGGAGAAATTAGTGGGAGCATCCACTCATGAAATATGGTTATAAAGGAAGGTAGGGTACTTATCCCATTACTGATAACTTTCTTGAATACTTATTCTTTTAGTTGTTAGATTGTCTAAACAACAAAGAACAAATAAATTATTAACCACTAAATGATAGTATTGTCATCGTTAGAGAAATGCAGATAAAATTATAAGGAATAGTAAAAGGTCTACTATCCTAGATGATTATGTGGTGTATCTTCATGAACATGAATTTGATGTAGGGATAAATAATGACCTGATTTTATTTTCACAGGTCATAAGAAGTGAAACTAATGGACTAGAACTAAGTTTAGAATCTCGTGAAATTACATAATTGATGTACTAAAGTCGGGTATGAGGGGGTCATGAAGACTAAACAGGACTCTAATGGTAATTAAACGATATAAAGTTAAATTGTAGTAAAATATTTCAACATTAATGAAGAAAAGGTCATAAATGAACCTTCTCAATTATATCTAAGGATATGGATTTCTTACAACATTAGTAGCTCATTATTATTGAGAGTTACATTAAGTGGATGTGAAAATTACTTTTTGGAGTCTTATAAACCATGTGTATATGTTTAAGAGATCATTGTATAAACATAACTTTCCCGCATGACGTATTTTAAGAAATAATATCATTATTTTTTTTTATCATTGTATATTTGTATACACCTTAAGATCAGTGGGAGTAAGTTTATATATTTTCTCTATATACAAGCATAGATTTAGAAAATAGAGAATCAAAATAATTTTATATGGGTTTAAGAGTTGTGTGTGAAGAAATGAGATACTTAAAAGACTATATGCTCACATTTATGATACAAGTGTTCATTTAAATATGAACATTTTGTAGCACCCCGCCTAATTAAATACCGGGTGGCCAGTCCCATACCAAATTAAAACAGAATATACAGTTGGCTCATTCTTAGCATCACGGTCGAAAACATTTACAACTCACCCAATACCCAATTAAGCAGGTGTTAAAACACTTTCCAAATTTTAATTCAACAAAATCCATTTATTTTATTTAGTTTAAGAATAACACACACATTTTATTCTACAATACTTATAACTGAACAGATAACACAAAAGAATTTAAATGCCATTGGAATAAACATTCCCAAATAATATTAATCCATTACAGTAATCCCAACAATAACAAATGTATTAAAATGACACGAACACAATAGTATATGACTCCGATAGAAAGTGATAACTGAAATCCTTTGGGCGACAAGCCCTACACAAAAGAATAATGTGAATCAAATGAAAATAGGCGTCTAAGCAAAACTCCATAGCTCCATAGCTCATCATAATCCGCTAAGGTTGGCGCCCCTGTTGCTGGACACCTGATATAGAAGATACAATAGAAAAACAAATATGCAAGGAAACGGGTCAGAGCATGATGTGAAAATGATTTTGAAAACAACAAGTATTTAACAAGTGCAATAAAGCACTTAATATGTACATGTTAGTATCCACTCTCACTTGCTATTCTCACCTCTCAACTAGAGTGCACACTTAACGTTTCCTATTAACCTCCTAGTTAAGGGTTCCTTATTATTGATTTTCATAATATGATTTCATCCCATATCATAACCCCGTATGTCCCATACCATACGTTATATAATCACTCTTATACATTTCTCATTTTAATGAATCTTTTCTCATTAACATGAATTAAGCTCTTCAATAAATATTCATTAACTTACTTCAATTCCTTTTTCAATTCACCGTTATCTACAATTATCATACAGTAGATTATTTAACCACAAAATATATCCATTCATACATTTAATTCATTATATATAAATATATATATATATATATATATATATATATATATATATATATATATATTCATATATAATACGGCACCCCGAGTCACTGCTGCGGTGCAATGCATTACTCTGCTATCATGTCCCATCCTCGTTGGTCGCCGAATAGAGGACATTAGGTTCGTTAAGGATTCCTCGAACCACAAACAATAACATAATCATTGGAGGCGAACATAGTTCTCATACCCACGGGACACGCACATACCTACGTTCCCATAGTCAGCGGCTTATCAACTACCCGATAAGTCTTTCATAGACCTATGTTCTTGAGCGACAAATCAAAGATCCCATGGATTCATCAGGATATGATTGCCCTCACGCGCAAACCTCCCGTCGATAGCAAGTAAGCTAGGTATGTCATACACATAATCATCAATCAATCAAATAGGCATTTCATACCTATAATATACTATCAACAAGGTACTCATATTACCCTTAGATGATTCCCATACGTAGAATTATATCTCTTTAAATCCCACTTATTAAAATATCATAACTTTTCTTCATAATTTAATTATCCCCAAGCTGCACTCAATATTTAAGGTTCAAATAGGTTTTTCCTCAACATATATTCAGTAAGAGGTCACTAATATCCTACTGGTCCATATCGTCATTTCTCCCGAATTACGACAAATTAAACTCTCCCTTTAATTAAGGTTAAAACCGATAGTTTCAAATCTCTTATAAACACATCTTCTTTCACTTAGGATTAAACCCCCTTGTAAACTTAAGGATACCTAGGTGTTATATCCAATCACCCCTATTGGTCCTATCTTTAGTCCTCATGCATACCAATTAGAAACCAACAAATGAATCTTGTAACCGAAATTCCTTCCAATTTAATTATCATTATTCTAATCAATTAAATCCCAATCAAATTAATTCAAATCTTAACTAGGGATTAATGATCTTCTCTAAGTCCTATGATATCCAATTAAAAATCACCAAAGATCTACAAAAGTTTTGGGATAAGAACCAACATTAAAAAGAAACAACTTAAAGAATTCTGGGGAGGTCGATCGATCAATCGAAGGCAGGTGGTCGATCGATCGATCACTCAGGTAACAACTCAATTTTCTGCATTTTTGCAACTACGGGTTTAAACATTTTTGATCATTCAAACTTTCATATTAACATCCCAAATGACTTACGAACCTTACTACATGATATACGAACATATATAAATGATTTCTAATCATCTAAACATCCTAGAATCATCAAGAGATCGAATTAAAAGCATGTTTATATCCATTTTTTCCAGAAAATTATCAACATAATATCTTCAAGGACACGTCAATGATTTTCATAATTTCTTCAATAGATTCATGATTATTTTACGGATTACTAACTACCTACAACATGAGTTTGATTCCTACATATGTTCATATTTCCAGAAATCCATTTCTACTCCATCTTTATCTTCCAAACATGAACAATCATCTCTTTTTATAACTATTCTAACATAGATAATATACAAACTTAGATTGCCATTATCAAACACTTGCCTCTAATGAAGGTCTGGTCCTTTGGTGTAGTATATCTCAGGTGGTTCTCTCTTCTCCGGTCAACCTCCAGTGGTGGTTGGTGGTGGTGACCCTTGGTTCTTAGTTCTTTTCCTTCCCAAGTAAACTCTTCTCTTCCTAAGAAACCTTTCACTCTCTCTAGGAAGATGAATTCTCTATTTTGTGTAGATGAGATGAATAACCCACGTACACTTAATCTTCAAATACTTATAATAGGACAAAATCCGAAATCACTATTCATCCCTCCTATAAAAATGATCAAAATGCCCGTTTGGGTTGTCTTTTCATTTCCAAATCACCCGAGACCCAATACTAACATCCAAATGGACTTTTCTGACTATTTTAAACCTTTCGGATGCAACGACGCATTCGAAATGACTATAAGGACAATAGAAAATAAATTTCCTTTTTAATTTAACAAATTAGTCCCGATACGTCCCATACCGCGTCCGATTAAAAATCCAAATTACTGAATTTATATCTCACAGCAATTATCAATAATCATTACATTCATATATTACCTAAATATCTTTAAGTAATATTTAGAATCACCCATTTTAATATCAAAAATTTGGATAAAACCCAAATGAATTAATTAATAATAAAATATAATTAATCCATTAATTTAAAAATATAATCCATTTTAAAAGTCATAAAATTCACGGGGTATTACATACTTCTCCCATTATAACAGAATTTCACCCTCGAAATTCAGGAATATAAATCATACCAGTAAGGTTAACTCCGAGTATAAATCTCACATCACAAGAAATCTAAGACGTACCGCCCATACAGTATATTATCGAAAACCCCTATTGATGTTATACGCCCAACCTCAGCATATAGTTTCAACTGAATCGAATACAAACTTTACTCAATCTTCCCTATACCATCCTCGTGAAAAAGTTTGGGAAGAGAGAATGATCCTCAATCATCAAGTAAATACATCCAGAAGTCACAACTACTCACTGTTTCACAGTTATGAAAACTACTACCATTCAACCATCCAGGGCACCCATACACCCTATCATACCACTTTCATTATAAGATTTATCGCAAACGTTATAAACTCATATCCTAAAGACCTAACTTATTTCGACTCCCAACGGTTATTTGTTTCATGTGCGGGGTGTCTCGCAAGCGAAATCCAAACAAGGAACCCCCCCGATACACTACTACCTAAAGTAGTCGGTCATCGAAACTCCTCAGGTCCTTAGTCAACAGTATATAAAAATTCGATTTATCAATTTTTTTAAAAGAAATCAGGTTTATCGATTTAAAAATTTTGTTTTTATCGATTTCAAATAGAGTATACTCATCTACTTTCTTATAGAGGACAATATGCTGGATAGTAGTAGTACATACGCTCTCATATACCACAAGTCAATGCACGTCGATAGTCACATCATGCTCGAACATGACTAAAGTAAGTAACTCCATGATAAAATCAGACCCACATGATGACATGAAAAATATAAGTGTCCCATAACCCCTCGGTGAGTCTACGTAAATAACAGTGCTAAAGGCTAAGTTTAGTAACCCTTTTGCCCATACAATATTAATTGCTACAAAAATCAGTATGCGCCTCAAAACTTCATAGATAGAAAACGTACCCTCATTCATGAGCGGTGATTATTGACTCCCACTATTATAACTTTGCTCCGACGAGTCAAGAAAAATTTTACCCCAAATTTTCAGTTCTAGTTAACCACACTCCACTATATGCCCAAGCCTTTGAATGTATTGCCTTTGTTAGGTAACACACACACAATTTCTCGCATTTCAAGAACTTCTACTGACGACTCTCCTCAATTTTCCATAATAGGGGTGACCTCAACTACGATCATAGTACTCGAACATACTTCATAACCTCCTAAGTACGTTCTCCGCGATCCGTCTAATGGCCCTCATCTGCCATACTTCTTGTACGAACCCGTCCAAATGCGAATAAGATTCACTAATATATATGGAATCTGGCCAAAGCAATCAACAATCCTAAACATAGGGCTCTACATCAAAGAACGCTAAGCTGAAAACAAAGTAAGTCGTACAGACCCAAAAGGACCCTAGAACCTGATGCTCTGATACCACCTGTAAAAACCCCGCCTAATTAAATACCGGGTGGAAAGTCCCATACCAAATTAAAATAGAATATACAGTTGGCTCATTCTTAGCATCACTGTCGAAAACATTTACGACTCACTCAATACCCAATTAAGCAGGTGTTAAAAAACTTTCAAAATTTTAATTCAACTAAATCCATTTATTTTTTTTAGTTTAAGAATAACACACACATTTTATTGTACAATACTTATAACTGAACAGATAACACAAAAGAATTTAAATGCCATTGCAATAAACATTCCCAAATAATATTAATCCATTACAGTAATCCCAACAATAACAAATGTATTAAAATGACACGAACACAATAGTATATGACTCCGATAGAAAGTGATAACTGAAATCCTTTGGGCGACAAGCCCTACACAAAAGAATAATGTGAATCAAATGAAAATAGGCATCTAAGAAAAACTCTGTAGCTCCATAGCTCGTCATAATCCACTAAGGTTGGCGCCCTTGTTTCTGGACACCTTATATAGAAGATACAATAGAAAAGAAAATATGCAAGGAAACGGGTCAGAGCACAATGTGAAAATGATTTTGAAAACAACAAGTATTTAACAAGTGCAATAAAGCATTTATTATGTACATGTTAGTATCCACTCTCACTTGCTATTCTCACCTCTCAACTAGAGTGCACACTTAACGTTTCCTATTAACCTCCTAGTTAATGGTTCCTCATTATTGATTTCCATAATATGATTTCATCCCATATCATAACCCCGTATGTCCCATACCATACGTTATATAATCACTCTTATACATTTCTCATTTTAATGAATCGTTTCTCATTAACATGAATTAAGCTCTTCAATAAATATTCATTAACTTACTTCAATTCCTTTTTCAATTCACCGTTATCTACAATTATCATACAGTAGATTATTTAACCACAAAATATATCCATTCATACATTTAATTCATTATATATATATATATATATATATATATATATATATATATATATATATATATATATATATATTCATATATAATACGGCACCCCGAGTCACTGCTGCGGTGCAATGCATTACTCTGTTATCATGTCCCATCCTCGCTGGTCGTCGAATAGGGGACATAAGGTTCTGTAAGGATTCCTCGAACCACAAACAATAACATAATGATTGGAGGCGAACGTAGTTCTCTTACCCACGGGACACGCACATACCTATGTTCCCATAGTCAGCGGCTTATCAACTACCCGATAAGTCTTTCATAGACCTATGTTCTTGAGCGACAAATCAAAGATCCCATGAATTCATCAGGATATGATTGCCCTCACGCGCAAACCTCCCGTCGATAGCAAGTAAGCTAGGTATGTCATACACATAATCATCAATCAATCAAATAGGCATTTTCATACCTATAATATACTATCAACAAGGTACTCATATTACCCTTAGATGACTCCCATACGTAGAATTATATCTCTTTAAATCCCACGTATTAAAATATCATAACTTTACTTCTTAATTTAATTATCCCCGAGCCGCACTCAATATTTAAGGTTCAAATAGATTTTTCCTCAACATCTATTCAGTAAGAGGTCACTAATATCTTATTGGTCCATATCGTCATTTCTCCCGAATTACGACAAATTAAACTCCCCCTTTAATTAAGGTTAAAACCGATAGTTTCAAATCTCTTATAAACACATCTTCTTTCATTAAGGATTAAACCCCCTTGTAAACTTAAGGATACCCAGGTGTTATATTCAATCACCCCTACTGGTCCTATCTTTAATCCTCATGCATACCAATTAGAATCCAACAAATGAATCTAGTAACCGAAATTCCTTCCAATTTAATTATCATTATTCTAATCAATTAAATCCCAATCAAAATAATTCAAATCTTAACTAGGGCTTAATGATCTTTTCTAAGTCCCATGATATCCAATTAACAATCACCAAAGATCTACAAAAGTTGTGGGATAAGAACCATTATTAAAAAGAAACAACTTTAAGAATGCTGGGGAGGTCAATCGATCGAAGGCAGGGGGTCGATCGATCGATCACTCAGGTAACAGCCCAGTTTTCTACATTTCTGCGACTATGGGTTTAGACATTTTTTATCATTCAAACCTTCATATTAACATCCAAATGACTTATGATCCTTACTACATGATATACCAACATATATAAATGATTTCTAATCATCTAAACATCCTAGAATCATCAAGAGATCAAATTAAAAGCATGTTTATATCCACTTTTTCCAGAAAATTATCAACATAATATCTTCAAGAACACATGAATGGTTTTCATAATTTCTTCAACAGATTCATGATTTTTTTCGTGGATTACTAATTTATTACAACATGAGTTTGATTCCTACATATATTCATATTTCCAGAAATCCATTTCTACTCCATCTTTATCTTCCAAACATGAAAAATCATCTCTTTTTATAACTATTCTAACATTGACAATATACAAACTTAGATTGCCATTATCAAACACTTGCCTCTAATGAAGGTCTGGTCCTTTGGTGTAGTATATCTCAGGTGGTTCTCCCTTCTCCGGTCAACCTCCGGTGGTGGTTGGTGGTGGTGACCCTTGGTTCTTAGTTCTTTTCCTTCCCAAGTAAACTATGCTCTTCCCAAGCAACCTTTCACTCTCTCTAGGAAGATGACTTCTCTATTTTGTGTAGATGAGATGAATAACCCACATACACTTAATCTTCGAATACTTATAATAGTACAAAATTCGAAATCACTATTAATCCCCCTATAAAAATGACCAAAATGCCCTTTTGGGTTGTCTTTTCATTTTCAAATGACCCGAGACCCAATACTAACATCCAAATAGACTTTTCTGACTATTTCAAACCTCTTAGATGCAACGACGCACTCAAAATAACTAGAAGGTTGATATAAAATAAATTTCCTTTTCAATTTAACAAATTAGTCCCGACACATCCCATACCGCGTCCGACTAAAAATCCAAATTACTGAATTTATATCTCACAGCAATTATCAATAATCATCTCATTCATATATTACCTAAATATCTTTAAGTAATATTCAGAATCACCCATTTTAATATCCACAATTTGGAAAAAACCCAAATGAATTAATTAATAATAAAATCCAATTAGTCCATTAATTTTAAAATATAATCCATTTTCAAAGTCATAAAATTCACGGGGTATTACACATTTATTATGACTCGGATTTACTAGGTAAACGGATGTTATGAAGTTCACTCTTGCTTAAGTATTTTTGCTTTGGTTTATCGACCAATATAATGAAGAAGTGCAACACAATCCATCCATTAACTATTGTGAAAGATGAGTTTATAGGATGCTTTGATGATAGCGTGACTTCATTTCAAGACCTGGAATTATAGACACTATTATCAAGCCGCTGAAATATTATAATAATGTCTCTACAATCTTCTTTATGAAGAAATGTTAGGTATTCCAAGAATAACTAAGAAAATTGAATGTAAACACCTTTCAATTAAATAAGAAATTCTGAAACAACGAGTGTCACTTGAACACATTAGTACAAGTGTTAACGTAGAACATCCACATAAATGGGCTATCACAAAAGACATTAATGAAGCATGCTTAATATATGGGTCTTAAGTGTAGCCAATAAAATTTTGATGAAGTGTATTGCTACTACTTATTTTTTACACTATAATATGATATCACTAAAGTGTTTTCGAACTTTATATTTCTATATTTATTATATACATGCATGTGAATAAATGAATGTGATAAAAATAATCTTTTTACAAAGAAATTATGGCACCATTATTGACAATCCACATTTTCGGACTAATTGAATATGACATTAGTGGCATAGTACATGAAAGGAACCATGCTCTTAAATTAGTGTGGAACCTCCATGACTCACATTTAGTGGAGTATTTAATTAAGGAGAACAATTGTTAATGACTATTCTAAAGATTATTGTGCGACTGATGTTCCTTTAATCAAATCATTGTGTGAATTATTATTAGGACCAAGTGGGAGACTGTTAGGAATATTTATCCATTTAATAATTTTAGAATTATGAAATTCGTAATTAATTAGTGGGTTAAATAAAAGAGTCCTACTTGATGTGGTCTAACTAAGAAATCAGAGTTGGTTAGGAGACCTTTAGATACGTCACCGAAATTTTTGAGAGATAAAGTGGGTTAGTCTCGTAATGCGGGTCTAACTCTGATGGATGGTAGAATTTTAGTTTACATAGTAGATTCGAGTCCTCTCTCACCCTATATATAGTAGTGTAACAACCCGCCCTTTTGGGGATGATTAAATTCCATAATTAAGTATAAATTGGAATTTGAGGAAATTTCCATAAATAGTAATTTTTGGGATTTTCGAGGATTAAGTGATTTTCGATGGATGTTGTGATTATTTTTGGGACTATATAGGTCGAAATATTTTGATTATATGTCGTCGTTGAGTAAAGCGACACGAGGTGAGATTTAAATTGGAAAAACCCGCATTAAGTTATGTTGGGTTGAAATAGTGAGTTGCGGTCAAGTACCTCGGATGGGAGTTTTGACTCCGCCATGAGTCTTGGAATGTCCGAGATAGTCGGAAAAGAGTGTCCGATTTTCGGAAGTGAGTTTTGGGTAATTTTGGAGTTAAAAGTAACTCGTAATTGGGTAAACGAGTCGTTTTTGGGTTTTAAGGGGTATAACCCTTTTTCTTCTTATATAAAGAGGGGGATAGGGAGAAAAAAAGAAAGAAAGAAAGAAAGAAAGAAAAAAGAGAGAAGAGAGAGAGGAGGAGAGAAATGGAGATCTCGGGCCAAACTCCGTCGGATTCGACTCGAGGTCGTCGGATTTTATCCACGATGCAAGTGTTTACTTGCTTTATTTACTTTTTGCATAAATATCTCATACCATAGTTTGGTATAAATAAACCCTAAAGATTTTGGGTTGGGTTTTCGAGGATAAAATGAGTTTTTGGGAGTTAAAACAATTAAACCCGAATAATATTTCAATTTGTGGAACTTAGGTTTTAACCTAAATAAATTGGTGGTTTAGGGTTCTAGGACATTTAAAACCCTTAATGTATGTGTATTTGTAGTTGGTTGAGGTTGTCGGACGTTGGGTGAGGCGACAAAAGCTTGGGAGAAGCTTTAATGGCCGAAATCTTCTCGAAGAAGATGATAAATAGTAACCCGTGGCTTGTAGGGTCATTTCGGCCAGGAAGAGGACTTATTTAGCTTTCGGACAAAGCACGAAGGTTGTAGATCTTTTCGATACGGTCGCGTGGTCACTGACAACGTATTTTTATATTTTTTCCTCGATTTGATATGATTTTTACAAGATGGAAATTTCGGGTTGAAATCATCAACTCGGAAATCAAATCGGGAATTGGAAAAATAAAGGCTAGAATAAATCGTGTAGATGTTTGGGATAATTTTCAGTGTAGTTTAGAAATCCCGTTAATGTATTTGGGTTGTTGGATCAAGGAATTGAGGAATTTAGTCTTGGGAGGCCTGGTGTGACCGGTCGACCGCGCCCCTAAGAGCGGTTGACCGCGTCAAGGAAAAGTGGTCTACCGCTTTGTTTCGTAGGCTTATTTGTAACCCGCGATGGACCGGAGGTCCAGGACTGGTCGACCGGTACCCTATTTTCAGCCCAAGATTTTGGAGATTGTTATTACTTCTCCTCTTTGAGTTTAAAGCGGGCTTTCTAAATTTGAGTATTAAAAGGGATTATGATCTAAAGAGATGACATAATTATGTTAATTATGGATGAGTGAATCCGACGAGATTATTAGGATGAATTGGCGAATATACTTATTTAGTTAATGCAAATGGGTATATTTGGAGATATCCACTAAATTCTTAGATGGGATTAAGGTATTTATTATTTATTAAAGTAAGAAAATACCTTGGGTTTAGTATCATGCTTACATGAACGCTTGATTATGATTCTTTGAGATAATCTTTGAGATTATTGATCATCGTTAGATGGTTTGGCAATTATGGCCATTTATATATATATTCTAGGAGGAATATATGGTATATTTATATACTATGTGATTAAAGTATATATATATATATATATATATATATATATATATATATATATATATATATATATATATATATATATATATATATATATATATGATATGATGTATATGATTTTGAAAATGTAAATACGAATATTTTCAAAATGGAAAAGAAAAGATTTTCATAAATGATCATTTATGGTTACACACCCCCCTAAATCGCTATCATAAGGGAAGTTGCGTGCGTTTGGTGATGCCCCATGGTTAATGAATGCAGGGTGGATATAGTCATATAGGTCATATGAGCGTTTGTTATATTTTACTTCGTTGGTTAGGAGATTCTGGGTGTGGTCTTGACTTTATCGCAGGCATATGGCTGCTTCCCGATGTTGGTAGGTTCCCAGGTTGCCTTATTTGATAGGCCCTGGAAGATGATACCCATTTAAGGGCGCGTCTAGTGGGGAAACCCGGAGGGGCGTTCTTAGTTTTATTAAAGCAATTTATGATAATAAATTGGCTCTAATTTACATTTCCTGGATATGAGAGGGAAAATGGGATAAAGGTTTTGGCTTCGGTAACACTCCCGGATGGAAGAAGGGATGTGGAAGCATATGGTATGATCAAAGCATTTTTATGATAATGAAAATGGCTTTTAATACACTTCCTAAGTATAAAAAGGAAAATGGGATGATATAAAACGGAAAAGCATTTTTATGATAATAAAACTGGCTTTTAAAAGTATATGATTTGTTAAAGAAATTCATGATAATGAATTGGCTTTTATATTTACATTTCCTTGATATAAGAAAGGAAATGGGAAGTTCTGAGAAAAATGAAAGTATTGATAAATACTTGATATATGAATCCTCAGTCCCAGAGATAGATCCGGATGGTTATGGTAATATGTGTATATATGGATAAATCGAGTACCGAGGGTCTAATGGATCCCGAAGATCGACCGTGCCGCGTAGTAGTGTATTGGGGGGGAGGGTTCGTTGTTTGGATTTCGCTTTGCGAGAAACCCCACGCATGAATATGGCAATGTGTTGAGACTAGGGAGAATTTTAAATCCTTAGTGCTCTTATTATATTAATTCTTATGGTATATATATATATATATATATATATATATATATATATATATATATATATATATATATATATATATATATATATATATATATATATATATATATATATCTTTCTGTACTGAGGGACTGGCGGATCTCGACGATCGACCATGCCGCGGAGTAGTGTGTCGGGGGGGTTCCTTGTTTGGATTTCGCTTTGCGAGACACCCCACGCACGAACATGGCATTGCATTGAGACTGGGGTGAAGTTTATCCCTTAGTACATTACTTGGACTATCTAGGGTTGATAGTGGTTGGGTGATAGACTAGTTTAGCAAGGTAGCTTGACTAGGATGTTTAGAGGGATGCGCTAGGAGTGCATTGTTAGTAGAGAGGTAGGGGTATCTCATGGGAGTACGATACCAAACTTAAATATGAGATAAAACCTTTTTCTAAAAATAAGGCATTTATGCACTTGCTAAATATTTTCAAAACTCGGGCTCTGACCCGTTTATCTACTTTTCCTTTCTTTCTATACTATATATTATATAGGTGTCCAAACACAGGGACGCCTGGATGTCACTTCCTTCGAGTCAGACGTCAGCTGCAGCAGATGTGGATGCATGCAGGTTTTTGATAGCCGTTTCCCTTCTTGTACTCTAGATAGGAGGTACTTTATAAACATTCGGGCTAATGGCCCAGATGCATTTATTTATTCCTTTTTGCAGGGCATTCGATATGGTTGTATATTTTGACCGAGTGTTCGGTTATTTTATTTAATTTTAATTTCATTTACGCGAAATTTTTATGGATGTTTTAATTTTAAGGTTGTTAAAAAGAGTAGTTAAGTAAAATTTTGACACCGGCCTAATAGGTTATTAGTAATTAAATGGATTTTTGACACTGATGCTAAGAATGATCCATATGAGACTCCTGTTATAATTTGATATAGAAGTGATCGCCCGGTATTTTATTAAGCGGGGTGTCACAAATGGTATCAGAGCATCAGGTTCTAGTGTCCTTAGGAATCTATGCGGACGTACTACGCTTTCAGCGTTGCTGTCGATTTGTTATAGAGCCTCGGGATTAGGATTGTTGATTTCTCTTGTGAGGTTTAGTTCTCCTGCTATATTATAAGATTTAGTGATCTTTTGCGCACTCATATGAGAATCGTGTGTGGGGCTTGGATGGTAGCAGGAGGTGGGGCTTAGCTGGAGCAGCTGGTAAAAGTTGGGGATGAGGGCTTTTATAGAGGTCACTCTCTTTGTGGCAATTGCTAAGAGTTTTGGTGACTACTGCTAAAGTATAGTAGTTATGAGTACCGTTGTACTGTCGTAGTAGAGTGTGTTACTAAAGTTGTATTTCCCAATGAAGTAAGGATTCGAAAGGGATCTTACGGATAGTTTTAACCGTGAGTCCCCATGATTTCAGCATGAATGAAAAGAATTTTGGATTATTCACATGAGGATCGGCTAGAGGCCGATAGTGAATGAAGAGTGATATGGAGAATGAGTATGTTCAAGGACCTCATTGGTGGTCATCCACCCGGGGAATTTGTGAAACGAAGTTGTTGTTATGAGTTTTACCTCAGATAACGAGGTTATGCTTTGTGTGACTAGATAAATTCACCGTATTAGTTAGCCCTAGACTCGCGTGTGTATATTGAGTTATGGCGATCTCAATAACATTATATAATGTATGTTTATGTGTTGTCCGCAATAGCGGAGTTTTATTTTCTTTCATTCGCCATAAAGGCGAGTGTTGATATATTGTATATATATATCTGGCTTGGGATACTCGTTTTATATGTCTATACGAGTATGGTGATATGGTGAGTATATATGTACTGGTTGTTTGGAGTGATAGCAGGCTTATGATGGAAAGACTATCGTGTCCGCAGTTCCTGGAGGGAACAGGTTGTTGTTGCGATATCTCACCTGGATACAGGTTGAGTTCGCCTTTATTGTTATGGGTGAATGGAACTTTGATGAGAAGAGGTTTCATTATCATGATTTGAGTATGTGGAGACCTTATAGATATAATTTGAGGTGCGCCGGATTATTGTTGAGCTGTAGGATTAAGCTCATTATTGTTTGCGCAAGGACTTAAAATTAGTGCGAACGTTGGGTGGTGTGACTCTTAATTAGAGATAGGATTTCAGATCACCTCTTTGTTAGAATTGGGGATAGGATTATCCCAGTTGCATGTTTGAAATAACGGAACTCCATGTTCGAAGAAGTCAAGTGTCAATGTGTGGAGGGGTTCCTTGCTCGGATTTCACTTTGCGAGGCACTCCACACATGACTCTTAACGGCGTCGGGAGTGGAGAGCTGTTATAGGATGCAAGGATGTTGGTTTTGTGAAAAGTCTGATAGTGTGGATTAACCACTATAGACTATGAGCCATGTGATGATGGTATACTTATGGTAATATTGTGCTAGGGAAAATCACTAAAGTGGCCCTCTCGCCACAGTGGGTGGGTGAGGTTGGACTTAGAGAAATTGATTTGAGGATAATAACTAGCCTTGATAAAAGGCAAATTTTGAGGAAATATGTTTTGGGTATTATGTTCGTGACACTTTTACAGAAAGTGGGCACTTCGATTGGTTAGGTTTCCTTTCGTATGGGCGGAAGGATAAGATAGTATAAATGCGTTCGTAGGTTAGCGTAGTAAGGACTTAGGACGTCCTGCTGCTGTGCCTTGGGTTGCTATATCTCGATGACCGACAGAGCGAGGGAATAGTGTAATGGAAGGGTTCCTTGTTTGGATTTCGCTTCGGCGAGATGTCCCACGCATGAAACCAAGAAAATGTCAAAAGTTGAGAGAGGCCTTGGGCACTAGGAATATACTTAGGATTACAATCATTTCGCGTAGGTAGGGTAACGCATAGATCGTAGCATTTTTAGGACATAAGTTTAGTAGATTTAGTGGCCCCGTAATTATGAGATTGAATTTCGCGGGTTGGGAGGACCCATAGATTAGTATTACACCGAGGAAAGGAGACCCTTATTGGGAGAGAGTGTTACGTGTCGAACGTTCACTATGGATGTACGGATGTGCACAGGTTAGAAAGGTGTATGGGCACCTTAGTAAGTTGGTTTATATACCGCCTGAAATAAAATGGGCGTAGTATATAAAGTTGAAATTTATGCCGTTAGGCACTCGAATTGATGAGTGTAATGTGACACTATTGGAGTCACTTTACAACCGGGGTAGTAGTACGGTGTAAGGTTGGGAACCATTGGGTTAGTATTGTTCACCTTTGAGGTATTAGGATTTGGAGTGATCCTAGGATTAGTGGTGTAGGTTGTGTCTGAATTTTGAGGACGAAATTTCGTTGTAAGGGGGGGAGTATGTAACAACCCTCTCTTTTGGGGACGATTAAATTCCATAATTAAGTATAAATTGGAATTTGGGGAAATTTCCTTAAATAGTAATTTTTGGGATTTTCGAGGATTAAGTGATTTTCTATGGATGTTGTGATTATTTTTGGGACTATATAGGTTGAAATATTTTAATTATATGTCGCCGTTGAGTAAAGCGACACGAGGTGAGATTTAAATTGGAACATTAAGTTATGTTGGGTTGAAATGGTGAATTGCGGTCAAGTACCTCGGATGGGAATTTTGACTGCGCCATGAGTCTCGGAATGTCCGAGATAGTCGGAAAAGAGTGTTTGATTTTCGAAAGTTAGTTTCAGGTAATTTTGGAGTTAAAAGTAACTCGTAATTGGGTAAACGAGTCGTTTTTGGGTTTTAAGGGGTATAACCCTTTTTCTTTTTATATAAAGAGGGGGATAGGGAGAAAAAAAGAAAGAAAAGAGAGAGAGGAGGAGAGAAAAGAGGAGAGAAATGGAGATCTCGGGCCAAACTCCGCCTTATTCAACTCGAGGTCATCGGATTTTATCCACGAGGCAAGTGTTTACATGCTTTATTTACTTTTTGCATAAATATCTCATACCGTAGTTCGGTATAAATAAACCCTAAAGATTTTGGGTTGGGTTTTCGTGGATAAAACGAGTTTTTGGGAGTTAAAACAATTAAACCCGAATAATATTTCAATTTGTGGAACTTAGCTTTTAACCTAAATAAATTGCTGGTTTAGGGTTCTAGGATGTTTAGAACCCTTAATGTATGTATATTTGTAGTTGGTCGAGGTTGTAGGACGTTGGGTGAGGCGACAAAAGCTTGGGAGAAGCTTTAATGGCCGAAATCTTCTCGAAGAAGATGATAAATAGTAACTCGTGGCTTATAGGGCCATTTCATCCATGAAGATAATCATCCAAAACACGAAAGTTGTAGATCTTTTCGATACGGTCGCGTGGGCGCTAACCGCGTATTTTTCTGATTTTTCCTCGATTTGATATGATTTTTACTAGATGGAAGTTCCGGGTTGAAATCATCAACTCGAAAATCAAATCGGGAATTGGAAAAATAAAGGCTAGAATAAATCGTGTAGATGTTCGGGATAATTTTCGGTGTAGTTTAGAAACCCCGTTAATGTATTTGGGTTATTGGATCAAGGAATTGAGGAATTTAGTTTTGGGAGACCTGGTGTGACCGGTCGACCGCGCCCCTAAGGCCGGTCGACCGCGTCAAGGAAAAGTGGCCTACTGCTTTGTTTCGTAGGCTTATTTGCAATCCACGGTCGACCGGGGGTCCAGGACTGGTCGACCGGTACCCTATTTTCAGCCCAAGATTTTGGAAATTGTTATTACTTCTCCTCTTTGACTTTAAAGAGGTCTTTCTAAATTTGAGTATTAAAGGGGATTATGATCTAAAGAGATAACATAATTATGTTGATTATGGATGAGTGAATCCGACGAGATTATTAGGATGAATTGGAGAATATACTTATTTAGTTAATGCAAATGGTTATATTTGGAGATATCCACTAAATCCTTAGATGGGATTAAGGTATTTATTATTTATTAAAGTAAGAAAATACCTTGGGTTTAGTAGCATGCTTACATGAACGCTTGATTATGATTCTTTGAGATAATCTTTGAGATTATTGATCATCGTTAGATGGTTTGGCAATTATGGCCATTTATATATATTCTAGGAGGAATATACGGTATATGTATATACTATGTGATTAAAGTATATATATATGATATGATGTATATGATTTTGAAAATGTAAATACGAATATTTTCAAAATGGAAAAGAAAAGATTTTCATAAATGATAATTTATGGTTACACACCTCCCTAAATCGCTATCATAAGGGAAGTTGCGTGCATGTGGTGATGCCCCGGGGATAATGAATGCAGGGTAGATATAGTCCTATAGGCCATATGAGAGTTTGTTATATTTTACTGCGCTGGTTAGGAGATTCTGGGTGTGGTCTTGACTTTCCCGTAGGCATATGGCCGCTTCCCGACGTTGGTAGGTTCCCAGGTTGTCTTGTTTGATAGGCTCTGGAAGATGATAGTCATTTAGGGGCGCGTCTAGTGGGGAAACCCGGAGGGGCGGTCTTAGTTTTATTAAAGCAATTTATGATACTGAATTGGCTTTAATTTACATTTCCTGGATACGATAAGGGAAATGGGATAAAAGTTTTGGCTTCGGTAACACTCCCGGATGGAAGAAGGGATGTGGAAGCATATGGTATGATCAAAGCATTTTTATGATAATGAAAATGGCTTTGAATACATTTATTGAGTATAAAAAGGGAAATGGGATGATATAAAATGGAAAAGCATTTTTATGATAATAAAACTGGCTTTTAAAAGTATATGATTTGTTAAAGCAATTCATGATAATGAATTGGCTTTTATATTTACATTTCCTTAATATAAGAAAGGAAATGGGAAGTTTTGAGAAGAATGAAAGTATTGATAAATACTTGATATATGAATCCTCAGTCCGGGAGATAGATCCGGATGGTTATGGTAATATGTATATATATATATGGATAAATCGAGTACCGAGGGTCTAATGGATCCCGACGATCGACCGTGCCGCGTAGTAGTGTATCGGGGAGTTCGTTGTTTGGATTTAGCTTTGCGAGACACCCCACGCACGAATATGGAAATGTGTTGAGACTGGGGTGAAGTTTAAATCCTTAGTGCTCTTATTATATTAATTTTTATGGCATATATATATTTATATATATCTTTTTGTACTGAGGGACTGACGGATCTCGACGATCAACCGTGCCACGAGGTAGTGTATCGGGGGGGTTCCTTGTTTGGATTTCGCTTTGCGAGACACCCCACGCACAAACATGGCATGGCATTGAGACTGGGGTGAAGTTTAGCCCTTAGTACATTACTTGGACTATCTAGGGTTGATAGTGGTTGGGTGATAGACTAGTTTAGCAGGGTAGCTTGACTAGGATGTTTATAGGGATGCGCTAGGTGTACACTGTTAGTAGAGAGGTGAGGGGTATCTCATGGGAGTGCGATACCAAACTTAAATATGAGATAAAACCTTTTTCTAAAAATAAGGCATTTATGCACTTGTTAAATATTTTCAAAACTCGGGCTCTGACCCGTTTATCTACTTTTCCTTTCTTGCAATACTATATATTATATAGGTGTCCAAACATAGGGACGCCTGGATGGCACTTCCTTCGAGTCAGACGTCAGCTGCAGCAGCTGTGGATGCGTGCAGGTTTTTGATAGCTGCTTCCCTTCTTGTACTCTAGATAGGAGGTACTTTATTAACATTCAGGCTAATGGCCCAGATGCATTTATTTATTCCTTTTTGCACGACATTCGATATGGTTGTATATTTTGACCGAGTGTTCGGTTATTTTATTTAATTTCAATTTCATTTACGCAAAGTTTTTGTGGATGTTTTAATTTTAATGTTGTTAAAAAGAGTAGTTAAGTAAAATTTTGACACCGGCCTAATAGGTTATTAGTAATTAAATGGATTTTCGACAGTGATGCTAAGAATGATCCATATGAGACTCCTGTTATAATTTGATATATGAGTGATCACCCGGTATTTTATTAGGCGGGGTGTCACAAGTAGGTTATTCTCCATTAAATAATATGCATAAACACACAATATATTTGGCTAGAGAGAGAAAATTTCAAAATTCCATTTAAGTGCAATTTTTCCAAGAAGGGAGATTAATGGAGAAATTTATCAAGATGATTAAAAGATATTTCTACAACAAGATTGATCAATACATTGGATCAAGGAAACTCTTATTTTCTATCGTTTAGTCATGTTTTGTGAAAACATGAAGATCTAAGATCCTTTTATTAAGAACAATTGTATGTTAAAGTTTAATCATATTCATGTGTTCGTGATTATTATTAGGGTGTTCTTAAGAATGATTTTACATAAGAGTCTAGCATAGTCCGACCCAGTTCCCCTTGAGCCATTGTAAGGTTGCCTCATCGCCAACTTGGAAGCCCTAATTTCAAAAAACCAATGCTTCATTTGTGGTGGATAGAACTCTGATGGTGGTGGCAAACCATGATGGTAAAGTGTGGTTTTAATGGAGGCTGAGAAAAAGGAGAGATAAAAACATGGTGGATCATTTCCAAAGAGAGTTAAAAAAGAAAGGGTGTATGCAGTACTCATCAGACATCTCGAGCCACCCAACAATAATATTTCTTTTGTTTATTTTGCATGCCTGTGTTTTCTTATTGACCCTTGGCTCCAGTAATAATCTCTATTATTGCCACTCCGGAGCCTACACCATGGCCACAGCCTAGCGTTTTAGAAGAAATGGAGGCTTGGGTTTTTCTTAACATTGGGTTTTTCTTGACTCCAGGATATAAAAGAAAGAAGTTCGAAGAGAGAGGTTGTATTGGTAGGTAGCCACCCAGACATAGCGTGTGTTAAACTTGTGGGACTAATTAGACTTCTCGAGCCACTTACAATACTATCTTCAACTCTCAGCCATGTGGAAAAATTTCAAACCATTAGATATAAACCCTTAATATTTAATCTCAATCGTCAATTAGAGGAGACAAAAACTTCCTCCTCTTTTATTATTTTTTACACACACACACGCATATATATATATATATATATATATATATATATATATATATATATATATATATATATATATATTCTAATAAGCATCATGATCGATTATTTCATTGTTATTATGAAAGAAATTCATGGTTATACACTGTTGTTCATGTAGGTGTTGTCAACTCATATCATTAATGTAGTGATTTACTTATCTTATTAATTGTATATCATTTTATTTCTCTAACATTACAAGTTTTATCCGATTTAATGCTCTCGAATCCATATGTGACATCCTGCCTAATAAAATATCAGCCGATCACTCTAATATTAAATTAAAATAGGAGTCTCATATGGATCACTCTTAGCATTACTATCGAAAATCCATTTAATTACTAATAACCTATTAGGCCGGTGTCAAAATTTTACTTAACTACTCTTTTTAACAACAACGAATAAAAACATCCACACAGTTTTTGCGTAAATGAAACTGAAATGAAATAAAATAACCGAACACTCGGTCAAAATATACAACCATATCGAATGATTCTCTAAAAGAATAAATAAATGCAATTGAACCATTGGCCCGAATATGTATACAGTACCTCCTCTCTAGATTACAAGGATATAAGCGTTTACTAAGAATCCTGCACGCATCCACAGCTGTTGCAGCTGACGTCTGACTCGAAGGAATTGTCATCCAGGCGTCCCTATGTCTGGACACCTATATATATATATATATATATATATATATATATATATATATATATATATATATATATAATATAGAAAGAAAGGAAAAGTAGATAAACGGGTCAGAGCCCGAGTTGTGAAAATATTTAGCAAGTGCATAATTGCTTTATTTTAGAAAATATGTTTTATCTCATATTTAAATTGGTATCGCACTCCCATGAGATACCCCTCACCTCTCAACTAATAGTGCACTCCTAGCGTATCCCTCTAAACATCCTAGTCAAGCTACCCTGCTAAACTAGTCTATTACCCAACCACTATCAACCCTATACAGTCCAAATAATGTAATGCGGGCTAAACTTCACCCCAGTCTCAACGCTATGCCATGTTCGTGCGTGGGGTGTCTCGCAAAGTGAAATCCAAACAAGGAGCCCCCCCCCCCCCCCCCGATACACTACTATGCGGCAAGGTCGATCGTCGATATCCGCCAGTCCCTCAGTACAGAATATATATAAATATATATACATATACACCATATAATAAATATAAATATAAGAGCACTAAGGATTAAACTTCTCCCCAGTCTCAACACAATGCCATATTCGTGCGTGGGGTGTCTCTCAAAGCAAAATCCAAACAAGGAACCCCCCCGATACACTACTATGCGGCAAGGTCGATCGTCGGGATCCATTAGACCCTCGTTACTCGATTCATCCATATATATATATTCATATTACAATATGCATCCGGATTTATCTCCCGGAATGAGAATTCATTTTCATTACTCTCTCAAAACTTTCCATTTCCCTTTCGATATCCAGGAAATTTATTTATAAAAGCCAATTCATTATCATGAATTATTTTAACATAACATATCCTTTTGAAAGCCAGTTTTATTATCATAAAAATGCTTTTCCGTTTCAAAATATCCCATTTCCCTTTTTTATATTCAGGAAATGTATTTAAAAGCCATTTTCATTGTCATGAAAATGCTTTTACCATATCATATGCTTCCACATCCCTTTTTCCATCCGGGAGTGTTATCGAAGCCAAAACCTTTTATCCCATTTCCCTTCTTCCATCCAGGAAATGTAAATTAAAGCCAATTTATTATCATAAATTGCTTTAACAAATATATAACGCGTTCTAAGATCGCTCGTACGGCGTGCCCCTAAATGACCATCATCTTCCAGTGCCTATCAATTACGACACCTGGGCAACTATACGCAATACGCCGGGAAACAGCCATATGCCTGCGGGCTAGTCATAACCACACCCCAAGTTACCTAACCATCGCAGAAAAACATAACATAACATAAACGATCATATGGCCTAGAGGACTATATCCACCCTGCATTCGCTAGTCAGGGGGCTTCACCTCAGCACACTAACTTCCCTTATGATGTCATTTAGAGAGGGTGTTGACTATAAATCAGTAATTATGTAAATCATTTCATTTCCCATTTTGAAAACATTCATATTTTATTTTTTAAATCTTTTATCTCAAATCATATATATACTTTAATCACACAGTACATATATCTATACCATATATTCCTCCTCGAATATAAACAAATGGCCATATTGCCAATTACATCTAACGATGACCGATAATCCCAAAGATTCTCTCAAAGAATCATAATCATGCATTCATATTCGCATGATACTAAACCTGTGACAACCCGAATATAATTATGATAAATTATGTTTATATCATGATTAGATTATGTGATACGGATAATATGTTGTTAGTATATATAATTTTAAGTCATTATGTTTAGTCTAATCCTACCTTCATAAAGCATGAAATATCGAATTAGTTGCAAGTATGAAATTTTGAAGTTTCGGTAGGAATGTTCATGTTTAAGGCTAGTTTTGAATAGTATAATATAATAATTGACTTGAGGTATAAACTAGATAGTTGTATAAATATGACTTAGGTTTGTAACACAATAAACGGTGCATCAAATGGACATTCGAGTGAGAAGATATCATATTTTTAAGAACAGGGGGTAAAGTAGTCATTTAACCTTAAATGATATGTTGTCTTATATGGCACCACGTGTTATATTTTGATTGGACCAAGAGGGGGTGGAATTATGCAGACTTAAAACCCTTGAATTAATCACTCCATTCAGCATATTTCAGCCATGGAAGATTGTAAGGACAGAAATTTCCAATTGAGTCCATATATAGTTTTGGCTCAATTCCGGACAAAAACATTTATTCATAGGTTAGTGATTTATTGTAATATTCTCAAGCCTATGAAGTGTGTGTTGAAGACGTAGCGGCAAAGAATTTAAAGCTTCATCAAAATGCCGGTTTGCGTGCCTCGTTTCTACGTCATCATCTAAAGGTTCCATGCTCCCAAGGTATGAATGTAATTATATTTATATAGGAGCTTGGAACAATATTTATTGGGTGTTAGGTGTAATAAAAACTGCATTTTATTTTTAGAAAGCATCAATTAGAACTTTAAAATAAGTGTATAAACGTTTCTGGGCCAAAATCGAATTTTATAAACATTTTGGTCGTTCGTTAGAAATTTCGTTCGAACGAGTTTTTTCATTCGAACCAGGTTTCGTTCGAACGAGTTTTTCGTTCGAACCAAGTTTCGTTCGAACGAGTTTGCCAACGACCCTAAACTGGTCAGTCGTTCGATATGTCGTTCGAACGAGTTTTTTTGTTCTAACGAGGTATCTAACGAGATTCTAACGAGCCCAGGCTGGTCGCTCGTTAGAAGTCTCGTTCGAACGAGAGTCAAGTTCGTTCGAACGAGATGCTAGGGCGGGAACAGTTTTGAGCAGTTTTTGGCAGTTTTCACCCACTTTCCCCACTTAGTTTTTAACCAACTTTTTCAAGACTTAATATGTGCGGGAAACACATTTTTCCAATTAACTTTTCCATTCCATATCCATCTCTTTGAGAGAGTTTGAGAGCTAATTTATTTAGGGAAAATATTCATGTTTTGAGTGTTAATTTTTTAAAGAAAAATTCATACACACTCTAGTTTACACCCAATAGTTGTTTATTCCAAGTTTCTATATTAATATCAATTACTTGGAGTTTTTGGCACCGGTTTTCTCTACCGAATTCAAGAAGAGACGTTTCGGGTTTGCTTCTACACCCCATCACAAAGAAGACTTTTTGTTGAGATTCTACCCACACGGAGAAAGGCTCCATGCTTGGGTGACGGTGACCATATAAAGTCCCATCGGTGGATTTCGAGACCGCGGTGGTGTTACGAGGTTGTTCACTAGGAAGACTTTTCTACGAGAAGGAGTGTCGAGGCATGAGAGGGATCGAGTCAGTCGTTGTAAGTCTATCTGTCTTGTAATTGTAATTTCGTATCTAGTGGACTTGTGGCTAGGGCCGTCCGAGGTTGTTTCCCGCCTTGGGTTTTTCCTCGTACATCTCGGCGTAGTGTGATATTGTTTATTTTATCTTGTCTCATAATTTAGAACGCATGCTTAGGATAAATTCAAGATAAAATTTGGTTTAAATTGTCACACTCATTTAATTTGGGACTAAATTTAATATTGGATAAATTTGGTTTATTCAAGTCATTTACTAAAAGTGGTTTCGCCTAACTTTGGATAATTGAATATTATGACTTAGGCAAACTCTTAGGACATGTGTTGGAGAAATTAAAACTTGTTGTTTTGAAAGTTGAACCATCCTACCGTTTACGCTTCCGCATTGTGAATTAGTTTTTTATTATAGGAAATTACAAGTTTGTGATTTTAATTGAAGAAAGTTTAAAATCCGGGGATCCATAACTTCAACCCCCTTTCAAATTGGTATCAGAGCCAAAAACGATAAATTATTTCGTTAAGATCCTTTAATTTTTGGCTAAAAATGGATTTTTCCCCATTTTCAAATTTTCCTATTTTCGATGGTTCAAACTACGCGTATTGGAAAGCGCGAATGAGATCGGCACTAAAATCTATCGACGAGAGAGTTTGGATGTCTGTTGTTACCGGATACTCCCCACCAACTTACTTAGTTGAAAATGAACGTGTTATCAAACCCGCTGATAGATGGACTGAAAATGAGTTTAAACTTGCTAACTTTAATTCCCAAGGTTTAAATGCCTTATTTAGCGCTGTCGCACCAGATGAATTCTGACGGATTATGACGTGCGAAACCGCTAAAGAAGCTTGGGATATTTTACAATTAACTCATGAAGGAACTAGTGTCGTTAAAGCTTCCAAACTCCAAAACCTCACCACTCAATTTGAAACCATCAATATGGATGAAAAAGAAACTTTTGATAAATTCTATGCTAGACTTTCTGATATTGTTAATTCATCCTTTAACTTTGGAGAGAAAATACCTGACGACCGTGTTGTAAAGAAAATTTTAAGGTCCCTACCCGATAGATTTATTCCAAAGGTGACCGTTTTAAATTCTTTACCCTCTTTAGCCTCTACGAAATTAGAAGAGCTTGTAGGTGATTTACAAACCTATGAACTTGATATGTTTCCCTCTAAAAATGAAAATAAAATCGAAAAGGGCGTTGCTTTAAAAGCCCGAAAAGAGGTCAAACAAGTAGTAGAGAGCGATAGTGACAGTGACTCGGATGATATGGCTTTGTTTGCTCGCAAATTTAGAAAATTTCTTAAAATTAACAAAGGTAATTTTAAAAATGATTTTAATAAATTTGATACTTCTAAACATGATAAAAGCGAGAAGTTTTCTAAAGCCGAAAAGATCCCTAAACCTAGTAATGAAAATTTAGATAGGGACGAGTCTAATAAGTGTTTTGGTTGTGAAGGTTATGGCCATAGGGCTTTTGAGTGCCCCACTAAACTAAGGAAAGAGGGTAAACGACCCGTTTCATATAATGTGACCCTTAGTGATAGTGATAAGGAAGAGAAGCCCGATTTCCCCACTAAGAAAAATTTTGTGGCTTTTATGGCTAGACATGTGAGTGATAGTGAGAACACATCGAATGATGAAATAATAGCACATGCCACTTCCAAGGTCATTATACATGATTCTCTTATTTTTGATGATAGTGAGAGTGAAGAAGAAAGAGAGAGTGAAAATGAAGATGAGGTTGATTTGAGTGAACTTCAAAATGCTTTTCAAGAATTGTATACAGAATCTATTAAATTGAAAAGAGCTAATTTGAAGTTAGAAGCTAGGTTAAGAGAGAGTGTCAAGGTCGTTGATGAAAATACTTTAATAGAAGACCTTAGAACACGTGATAGGACTCTTAGAGAGAAGCTAGAATACGTAGAAGGCGAGAGAGATAGCCTTAGGGGTTTAATGGAATCCTTGAAAAAGGAGCTTCTTACTTTTGAAGAGAGAAATTTTTTACTAGAATCTACCATTTTAGATTTGGAAAATAAATTAAAAGATTCTAGCAATGTCAAATTTGATTTGGAATGTCGTTCAGAAAAACTAGATAAAATGTTAGGAACGGTCCAAATTAAAAATGACACTTGTGGTTTAGGCTTCAATTCTTGTAATGAATACAACCCTAAAGTCAAAACCAACATTTTAGGAGAATCTACTAGGAATACATTTAATGATCACTCCTTAAGTAAATCTTTTCGACATATTCTCACTTGTAAACATTGTGGTCGAAAAGGTCATCTTAGGAAATTTTGTTTTGATCTTAAACGAATTCCTAGAAAATCCCATTGTAAAGTAACCACGGTAGCTAATGTTCCTACACCCCAATATTGTCATTCTTCATTAATTTGGGTTAGGAAATCCGATTTGGTTGCCTTACAAAATAGGGATTTTGATTCTCATTTACTTTCACATGCTTCCTCCCTTGCTAAATCTATAGGATGAATGTGTTAGTGTTTGCATACTTTAGCTTTTGTACTTCATGCTATATTCACATGCTAAATGTATGCTTGTTTAGTCATTTTCTAGTCATTGCCCCATTTCATATCATATGCTAGAAGTTATGACAAGTTTATCTTTTGTATTATATTTCCTTCATTTTGTTTGCTTTAAATGAAAATACAAAAAGATTTTTGTTTATCATTTGGATTTTATCTCTTGATAATTTGAACTTAATGCAAGATTCAAATGATTTTTGTTTATCCTTTTGAGTATATATATATATATATATATATTTATTTTTGGTTAAAAAAATGTTAAAAACTCAAAAAGATTTTATTTTGTGTGTATTTTTGTTTGACACACTTTATGTGGCATATATTTGTGTTTGAATCCCATCATTTACGCTCCCACGTGGCTAGAACTTTTGGTTTAGATTTTCAATCCTTAAAATGTTATTTACCATGTTTTATATGGAGTAGTTGGATTTTGTATTGTTGAAATGGATTCTATTTCTATATGCCTCTTTTCACACATGCACGAGCTCTTTTGAAATCTTAATGTCACATGTTATATTTGAGATTTTTGAGGTGTTCTCCTATCAATCTAGTCATCTACATATCTATGACCTAGGAGGACTAGTGCATGTCAAAATCCATTGCATGTGAGATTTGTGCGAAAAATGAAAACATGATAAATTAATATATGCACGGGGAAGGGCTCCGAAAGGATGAATTAAATCCTTTGCGATAGTAAGCCACCGTAGATTGGATCTAAAAGAAATACGTGATCCAAAGGCCTAAAAATAGAATATTTGGCATTTAAAAGAAAGCAATTGCCAAGGCCTATGTTTGTTTGATATATTCATTCAAAAACAAAAGAATATATATGCTCTTTGAGGGAGAATTGGATGGTATATCAACGGTTTGCACAATGTCCGTTTATCCTAGTTGTCTTTAGTGTCATGACTCTATTTGGTTTGTAGAATCATCATCATGCTAGGCTTGTATGCATTGTGTATGTTTGTTCAATGAGTTCAATCGTTATATTGTCACATGAGGTTATATTTAACTGTGATGAAGTTTGCAATCAAATGAGAACTCCGTGAACGTTTCTTAAGTGTTTGGGTCTAAATTTAATTGTTACTAGTACACCCCCCTACACTTCCGTTTCCATATGACACTTTTTTTGCCATACGAGTGTGCAAACTTATTGTATTTTGTGTCATGTGTGTGTTTATATCTATATATATATATGCAAGTGCTCTATTGATATATTTTTGGTATCTATATATATGATATTTGTCTTTGCCTTGCTTTTATTGCCCATATGCTTTCATGTCTTACCACTTTAAGCTTCAACATGTTGTTTATTAGTTCTTTATCCTTTGCCTATTCCTGAACAAAAAGGGGGAGAATGATGATAGGGGGAGAAATGGTATCTAATCCTATTATTATCGTATCTTAGTTTGGGGGAGATTTATCTTAGGGGGAGACGTCTTTCTCAGTAAATGTCATTTGTTTGATAAAGGGGAGAATTAATTTAGGGGGAGTAATTAATTAATTGCATTTAATATTTTGATATTCCCTATGCATTTGATGAGTTTGCTTAAATGTGCAGGAATTATTCTAAAGCGGCATCTTTCTATGGCAAAGCGTTTGATCCTTGGGTTGAGTCAAGTTTGGGCGGGTTATGGTTTGAGTCTAGTGAGCTTGACGGCCCTTTAGGATTTTATTTGGTTTTTGTCCCGGAATAGCCAAAGGGGGAGATTTGTAAGGACACAAATTTCCAATTGAGTCCATATATAGTTTTGGCTCAATTCCGGACAAAAACATTTATTCATAGGTTAGTGATTTATTGTAATATTCTCAAGCCTATGAAGTGTGTGTTGAAGACGTAGCGGCAAAGAATTTACAGCTTCATCAAAATGCCGGTTTGCGTGCCTCGTTTCTACGTCATCATCTAAAGGTTCCATGCTCCCAAGGTATGAATGTAATTATATTTATATAGGAGCTTGGAACAATATTTATTGGGTGTTAGGTGTAATAAAAACTGCATTTTATTTTCAGAAAGCATCAATTAGAACTTTAAAATAAGTATATAAAAGTTTCTGGGCCAAAATCGAATTTTCCAAACTTTCTGGTCGTTCGTTAGAAATGTCGTTCGAACGAGTTTTTTCGTTCGAACCAGGTTTCGTTCGAACGAGTTTTTCGTTCGAACGAGTTTGCCAACGACCCTAAACTGGTCAGTCGTTCGATATGTCGTTCTAACGAGGTATCTAACGAGATTCTAACGAGCCCAGGCTGGTTGCTCGTTAGAAGTCTCGTTCGAACGAGAGTCAAGTTCGTTCGAGCGAGATGCCAGGGCGGGAACAGTTTTGAGCAGTTTTTGGCAGTTTTCACCCACTTTCCCCACTTGGTTTTTAACCAACTTTTTCAAGACTTAATATGTGCGGGAAACACACTTTTCCAATTAACTTTTCCATTCCATATCCATCTCTTAGAGAGAGTTTGAGAGCTAATTTATTTAGGGAAAATGTTCATGTTTTGAGTGTTAATTTTTTAAAGAAAAATTCATACACACTCTAGTTTACACCCAATAGTTGTTTATTCCAAGTTTCTATATTAATATCAATTACTTGGAGTTTTTGGCACCGGTTTTCTCTACCGAATTCAAGAAGAGACGGTTCGGGTTTGCTTCTACACCCCATCACAAAGAAGACTTTTTGTTGAGATTCTACCCACACGGAGAAAGGCTCCATGCTTGGGTGACGGTGACCATATAAAGTCCCATCGGTGGATTCCGAGACCGCGGTGGTGTTACGAGGTTGTTCACTAGGAAGACTTTTCTACGAGAAGGAACGTCGAGGCATGAGAGGGATCGAGTCAGTCGTTGTAAGTCTATCTGTCTTGTAATTGTAATTTCGAATCTAGTGGACTTGTGGCTAGGGCCGTTCGAGATTGTTTCCCGTCTTGGGTTTTTCCTCGTACATCTCGGCGTAGTGTGATATTGTTTATTTTATCTTGTCTCATAATTTAGAACGCATGCTTAGGATAAATTCAAGATAAAATTTGGTTTAAATTGTCACACTCATTCAATTTGGGACTAAATTTAATATTGGATAAATTTGGTTTATTCAAGTCATTTGCTAAAAGTGGTTTCGCCTAACTTTGGATAATTGAATATTATGACTTAGGCAAACTCTTAGGACATGTGTTGGAGAAATTAAAACTTGTTGTTTTGAAAGTTGAACCATCCTACCGTTTACGCTTTCGCATTGTGAATTAGTTTTTTATTATAGGAAACTACAAGTTTGTGATTTTAATTGAAGAAAGTTTAAAATCCGGGGTTCAATAACTTCAACCCCCTTTCAAAGATTTTTAACTTAAGGAAAGAGAGTTTTGAAGTCTAGGAAGAAAGTGTGAGGAGAAATTGAAGAAAAATTCATAGAAAATTACATAAAAGCCCCTAAGGTAATTCCATTAATAAATCTTTTTTGATTTTTTTGTATTGCTGATTTAAATGATAGAAATGATAATTTGTTTACTGAAATTCCATGTCTTGATGTGTACTCATGGATAGATGCATGTTTAAGCAAACTTGAATGTGTAAACCCTTGAAATTGCCTTGTTTAGAAACCTTGTGTATTCAAACAATCATATCTTTTTGTATACTTATTGAAATTGATTTATTCCAATTGGAGATTGACCTGGACTCATATATGTATGACATATCCCAAAATCATGTGAAAATACACAGAAATGAGTCTTTAGTGAGAGTTTAAAGTTCGGGTATGAAATTTGCCCCAAGGGTGAAAGTATGCATACCATATGTTTGATGTCTTACTTGACATAGCAAATGAACTCTAAAAATTGTGAAATTTTAATATTGTATTGTTAAATATTTTTACTTATGTTGAGTGAGATATCATATAAATTTATGGTGTAGAAAAAGTATGAAAATTCCTGGAAGTTGAATGAACGATAAAAGAGCCTATAGGGCAGATTTGCTATGTGGTAAAGAAATGGGCATAACTTGCTCTAGGAGACTTGAAACGATGTACCGTCTTTTATATTGGAATACTAATATGATAAGGATTAAATTACCAAGAATAAATGAATATATGTTTGGTCTATGATTTGAATATGACAATTATATGAACATGAATTTGGATGAAACTTCATTTGTGACAAATGATTTGAATAGAATCGTATGATGCTTATGAATTGAGTTATGTTCAAGTTATTCTTTGAATTGTTAATATTTTTATGATGACACTAATATTTTAAGAATAATAGGAAGGGAAGAAGAGCTAATTGAGAAAGTACCGAATAAAGGCAAGGGAAAATCTAGTTAAATTGTCAAGGTGAGTGTACTCACTGGTATGAGGTATTTGTATATCGTTATGGAGATGATCTAAATATCACTCACAGGTAAAATTTATTACACATGGTTAAGGATAAGACATGAATATCACTCACGGGTAAGATGTATTACACATGGTTATGGATACGATATGAATATCTCTTATTGGTAAGATGTATTACACATGGTTGTGAATATAATCAAGAAAATATGGAATATGAAATTGTTCATTTCGGGTTACCGAAATGGGAGGTTACTTCCCAGCCCAGAATGGGGAAGAATTGTCTATTACAGACAAGGGTTACTCCTCGACCAGGAATGGGGGAGAATTGTCTATTGCAGACATGATATGTGAATTATGATTAAGATCAGTTGGGCCATTCTATATGAATGGACCGGATAAGTAATACATAATTGTAAATGAGGCGGATAAGTACATAGGTATTACCACATGTATATGATTTATTGCATTTAATTTTATGCAATAGTTTAGTAGTGATGCATTCACTGGGCTCTTTTGCTCACGGTTATTATGGTTATGTGTTTCAGGTAGCATGATGTCACTGCCAAATCTAGGAGGTCGGGTTGGCTAAGGATGCATAAAACCATAATTTTGGTCAAATGAAAAAGGGGTAATTTAATTTTACTTATCCTTGAAGCAAGTTTGAATAAGCATAATTACTTTAAAATATGTGAAATTTTTTTGCTTTATGACTTCATGTTGTTAACGCAAAAGAATACTCGTGAAGATGGTTTGGTTAAGGTAATTATGATTTGACTCACTTTGACTTTCAAACTTAATTATAAGTAACTGGGTTGGGGTGTGTCAACTTTGGTATCAGTGCCTAGGTTTTAGAGGTTCTGGGGTGAGGAACGCCTAGATTTGGCAGTGGAAGTAGAAATTGTTTCGAGTCATAAGCAAATTGACTTTATTGACTACCATCTGTTAGTTATACATATATATTATTGTATGGGATATGAAATGTAAGGATATTGTAGGAAAGGGAATGAGATTTTAAGGTTTATTCGGGGATGACAGCGAATACAGGTAATTTCATTTGAATCATTACATTGTTTTATTTGTGGTATCGACAAACATGTCATTAAAGGAAAGTTTTTAAAGACAAAATGTGGTATACGAAAAATGTGAAGTATTGGAAGTAATCTCTTCTTATACTGGAATATGTAGACTTGAGTTGTGTCAGTTATTAAACCATGGTTTGGTGTGTGCCCATTTATTTTGGAGAGTGAGGTATGGGAACCCATATTTCGTTAAAGGATGAGATAGTAAATTGTTAGAGTGTGAATAAAATGAAGATTCACGTGGTAAAGGTGAAGTAAGAGGATTAATAGTTGTATATGTTTAATTTTAATATGTGAGATGGTTTGAAATTCTATTACTAGTCAATATATAATAATTGATCCGAATATGGATTCATATTGAATTATGATAAGTACAAGAAAAGAGTGATAAGAGTTAAGATGTATTTTTTTAATAGTATGAGTATAGGTAGTAAATATTACTCTTGGAATGTTTTTAAATGCTTATATGAATAGTAAAGTTAAGATGAGGTGTTAAAGAGTTGGAAGTTTAAAAATATTGGGGAGCACTTTTAAGTGTATGTGTTGTTTATGAGTATCGGAAAGATGCTAATTGGGTTGGAATATCGACAACTGGTTTGTGTTGATATTAAGTTGTATTTGTCATTGTATGTACATGTTATCACTAAGAGTATGACATATAATGAATATGCTTGACATTATATGGAGTCACCAAGAAGTATGTGTATGGATAAGATGTTATATGAGATACCATAATAGGATACATTGAGCAATTTGTTGAAGTTGTTTGAAAGAAATACGACATATAATAGTTTAGATAAGTATTATAGGGTTGGTATGTGTGGTTAAAATTTTCATTGGTGATGTTATGTTTAATGTCCATGTTACCAAACGGTTAAGCTGAGTGTATTAATAATGTTGCGTAAGGCTATAATGTTAATAAGGATTGGGGTAAGATTATGATTGTAAAGTTATTATGCTAGATAAATGACTAGTTAAAGTCATTTTATGTTTAGTTAAAGAATAATCATATGATACTAAAAAGGGGAATATAGTGAGAAGTTGTATTGAGTTCATAGTGCATGATTGCATAATATACATGAACGTGAATATGAATATGAAAGATTGGTTAAGAATAAACATTTAGCGAAAGATTGTACAATTTTGATACATGAAAAGTACTGAGGATATATTTAAATTAATAAATTGTAAGGACGAGATTTAACATACTCTTAAACATCATAAATGATATGGATAGTAGTTAAAGTCAAACACGTTTATTTGGTGTTGAACGGAAGATGGAAATATGACGTGTAATAAGCCAAAATGGTAATACGATATCTATGAATTGAAATATTACACGATGATAAGGATAAACTATAGGGATGAAGGAAGAAAGGTAAAGAATGATAGTAGGTTGTTAAGAATATTCACTCATTGTGAATATACGATGATATAACTAATAATCTAGTATGTGTGAATGTTTGACATACTTATATAAAGGTATGAAGTAATATATGAGTTGGGGTTTGGTTTTCATTAATAATAAATCATTAGACGATTATTCTTACGGGTATGATAAGGATACTGAAGTTATTATGAAAGACGTTGTGTCGTACATCGAGGAACCGATTGAAATACTTCGTCGTAAAGAGCAAGTATTAGGGAATAAAGTAGTTTTGTAGTTAAAGTGTTGTGGAGGATATATAAAATTAAATAAGCAACATGGTAATGGGAATATAAAATGATAAAATAGTATCACCAATTTTTTGATAAGTGAAATTCATCCTAAATTTCGGGGACGAAATTTTTTAAGAGGGGAAGGTTGTGACAACCCGAATATAATTATGATAAATTATGTTTAAATCATGATTAGATTATGTGATATGAATAATATGTTATTAGTATATATAATGTTAAGTCATTATGTTTAGTCTAATCCTACCTTCCTAAAGCATGAAATATCGAATTAGTTACAAGTATGAAATTTTGAAGTTTCGGTAGGTATCTTCATGTTTAAGGCTAGTTTTGAATAGTATAATATAATAATTGACTTGAGGTATAAACTAGATAGTTGTATACATATGATTTAGGCTTGTAACACAACAAACAGTGCAGCAAACGGACATTCGAGTGAGAAGATATCATCTTTTTACGAACAGGGGGTAAAGTAGTCATTTAGCCTTAAATGATATGTTGTCTTATATGGCACCACGTGTTATATTTTGATTGGACCAAGAGGGGGTGGCATTATGCCGACTTAAAACCCTTGAATTAATATCTCCCTTCAGCATATTTCAGCCATGGAAGAGTTTTAACTTAAGGAAAGAGAGTTTTGAAGTCTAGGAAGAAAGTATGAGGTTAAATTGAAGAAAAATTCATAGAAAATTACATAAAACCCCTAAGGTAATTCCACTCATAAATATTGTTTGATTTTTTTGTATTGCTGATTTAAATGATAGAAATGATAATTTTTTTACTGAAATTCCATGTCTTGATGTGTACTCATGGATAGATGCATGTTTAAGCAAACTTGAATGTGTAAACCCTTGAAATTGCCTTGTTTAGAAACCTTGTGTATTCAAACACTCATATCTTTGTGTATACTTACTGAAATTGATTTATTCCAACTGGAGATTAACCTGGACTCATATATGTATGACATATCCGAAAATCATGTTAAAATACCAAGAAATTAGTCTTTAGTGAGAGTTTGAAGTTCGGGTATGAAATCTGCCCCAAGGGTGAAAGTATGCATACCATATGTTTGATTTCTTACTTGACATAGCAAATGAACTCTAAAAATTATGAAATTTTAATATTGTATTATTCAATATGTTTACTAATGTTGGGTGAGATATAATATAAATTTATTGTGTAGAAAAAGTATGAAAATTCCTGGAAGTTGAATGAATGATTAAAGAGCTTATAGGGAAGATTTGCTATGTGGTAAAGAAATGGGAATATCTTTCTCTAGGAGACTTGAAACGATGTACCGTCTTTTGTATTGGAATAATAATATTATAAGGATTGAATTACCAATAAATGAATATATGTTTGTTCTATGATTTGGATATGACAATTATATTAACATGAATTTGGATGAAACTTCATTTGTGAGAAATGATTTGAATATAATCGTATGATGCTTATGAATTGAGTTATGTTCAAGTTATTCTTTGAATTGTTAATATTGTTATGATGACACTAATATTGTAAGAATAATAGGAAGTGAAGAAGAGCTGATTAAGCAAGTACCGGATAAAGGCAAGGGGAAATCCAGTTAAACTGTCAAGGTGAGTGTACTCACTGGTATGAGGTATTTGTATATCGTTATGGAGATGATCTAAATATCACTCACAGGTAAAATTTATTACACATTGTTAAGGATAAGACATGAATATCACTCACGGGTAAGATGTATTACACATGATTATGGATACAATATGAATATCTATTATTGGTAAGATGTATTACACATGGTTACGAATATAATCAAGAAAATATGGAATATGAAATTGTTCATTTCGGGTTACCGAAATGGGAGGTTACTTCTCGACCCGAAATGGGGAAGAATTGTCTATTACAGACATGGGTTACTCCTCGACCAGGAATGGGGGAGAACTGTCTATTACAGACAGGGGTTACTCCTCGACCATGAATGGGGGAGAATTGTCTATTGCAGACAGGATATGTGAATCATGATTCGGATCAGTTGAGCCATTCTTTATGAATGGACCGGATAAGTAATACATAATTGTAAATGAGCCGGATAAGTACATATGCATTACCACATGTATATGATTTTTGCATTTAATTTTATTCAAAAGATTAGTAATGATGCATTCACTAGGCTCTTTTTCTCACGGTTATTATGGTTATGCTTTTTAGTTAACATGATGTCACTGCCAAATCTAGGAGGTCGGGTTGGCTTAGGAAAGGATGCATAAAACCATAATTTTGGTCAAATGAAAAAGGGGTAATTTAATTTTACTTATCCTTGAAGCAAGTTTGAATAAGCATAATGACTTTAAAATATGTGAAATTTTTTGGCTTTATGACTTCATGCTGTTAACGCAAAAGAATACTCGTGAAGATGGTTTGGTTAAGGTAATTATGATTTGACTCACTTTGACTTTCAAACTTAATTATAAGTAACTGGGTTGGGGTGTGTCAAAACCCAAAGTATTTTCTTACTTTAATAAGTAATACATTCTTTAATCCCATCTAAGGACTTATTTGGATATCCTCACTTCACAATCCATTATAATTATACTTCCTATACTCATAATTATGTAGGCCTAAATGCCCATTAACAATATCCTAGGAATTTATCCTCCGGATCATGCCCTACACCAATTCAAGGCCTTATCATTTAACTAGAGGTTTATTTACCCTCAAAACTATTATCTAGACGTCCCCTTATCATCACTAGGAACCCCCATAAAAACCCCAAATGGTAATTCAACTCTCCATACTCTAAAAGGGAGAAAACTGGAAATTCTGGCCTAAGCGAATCGATTCCCCCCTTTAGCGAATCGATTCGGGTGGGCGAATCGATTTGGTTCGCAATCCGAATCGATTCGAAAAGTATTATGCAAATAGGTCTTTAAATGGAGAATCGATTCGGTCTGTACCCGAATCGATTCAGCCCACTATAGAAACCCAATTCCCTTTAGGCGAATCGATTCGACCTGTACCCGAATCGATTCGGTCAGTTCGAGGGCTACAGTTTGGGTGATTTTCCAATCTCCAAAATACCCAATAACAACCCAAACTCCATTTTATGGTTTTTAATCTCAACCAACAACCCAAATAACATCCTAACACTGATTTACAACAAATTCTTCCATAAATTTTGGGTATAAACTACTTTCTAAGGTTTTGGATCTTAAAACCCCCAAACCCTAGTTTTGACATTTCTCCAAATTCAATTTGATTTATTACTCCATTAACATGGTTTAAATACTAAAAAGCATCAAGAGTTTACATTACATCAATATGTAAACTCGTATCAAAGTTTTCCCCATTTTTAATTTGGGGTTCTACCAACTATGATATGAAATAAATGCATAATTGAAATAACACTACACCAAAATGGCCAAATTGTCACCTTTCAGCCGGCCACCCTTGTCAAGGTCATTGACTGTGACACAAATCTCGCGTTTTTTATCACGGTCATTGACCTTGACACGACCGTGATCTCGCGTTTTATGTCACGGTCATTAACCTTGACAAGGGTGGCCGGCTGAAAGGTGACAATTTGGCCATTTTGGTGTAGTGATTAAAAGACGAGATAGAAAAGATGTTAAAGCAAGGGAAACTTAAAAAATATATGGATATGAGTGGGGAAAGATATGGCTGATACGACATCCATAGGAGACGGGATTACAGGTGTAAACATACTTATCTGAGGAACAAGGATGATGATGCCTCAGATGATGATGAGGCAGACCCTGACCTCCCACCGAAGAAAACTAATCCCACGGGGTTTCTTCATTCTATTTCTCATGGTGTGAAAATGATATATGGCGGTCTGGTAGGTGGTCGTAAAGAGGTAGTCGACTATAAATCCCATGTTGCAGAGGCCAAATCTCTCCCCAAGCCTAAAGTAGTAAACTAGGCCACTATTGATTCAAAGTTGGTTAAAAGGAAGAAAGTTAACATGAACACCTAGGTCATTGGCTTCTCGAGGATGGATTTCAAGGGGATCTTAGCCTATCATGGAGATCATTTGGTGATCACCATGAGAGTTCACGAGTATGATGTTCCCTAGAATATTGGTTTATGGTGGCAGTTCAACTGATGTAATGTTCTGGGAGTTTTTTAAAGGCTCGGGATTAAGCAAGAAGAGGATCATCCCATATCATCAACCATTAATTAACTTCAGTGGAGAAAAAGTCCAATCTCTTGGGATTTATGAGATGGACGTCAGTATGGGGGAGACTTAGCTGAGGTGTCTCACAAAAAAGGTAAATTTCTTCGTGATGGAGGAGAATGTTTTTTCAACCTATAACATTATAATGGGATGAGTAGCCCTCAAGGAATTTAAGACACTGCCCTCAATCGTTCACTAAATGATAAAATTCTTGACTCCTTACAGAGTAGGGGAAGTTTAAGGTGACTAGGTTGAGGTGCGTGAAAGCTACTTCAATTCGACTGAGGAATGAGAAACCCACAAGAGGTCCACTACCACTTACAATATCGGTACTCTCGACCCTAGGGATGAGATGAGGCTTAAGAAGGGTGAGGCTTTTGAGGAGGTAAAATCCATCATCCTTAATAAGGAAGAGCCAAAAAAAATGTGCAGATCGATAAATCCCTAAAAAAAGAAATTAAAGAAGAGTTGATTACATTATTCAGGAAGAGGCAAAGTATTTTTGCATAAAGTCATTTAGACATGCAGGGGATTAATCCAGAGATCCTCTGCCATAAATTATATATAGATGAGGGAGCCAAACCAGTCAGATAGAGGCAGAGTATGTACTCAAGGGAGAAATATGAAATTATAAGAGATGAAGTGACACTACACCAAATCCTGCGAATGGTCACGCCTAGTTGGTCAAAGCCCAAGTCTGCGACCAACTGGTTGCGAACATGGGCCGTGACCATATCATTTTTTAGCATGACCATATTCATTACCACACTAAATAATGGATGCTCTGGAAGTGGTCACAAACCAAATCCCTAACCACCATGGGTCATGGAGTTGGGTCGTGACCAAGGCATGACCATCTTGGGGACAAATTCGTGCCAAAATTCCCTCCAAGCTTGGTCGTGGATGGGTCACAGACTTGGACCGTGACAAAGGAGAAAACATACACATATGGGGTCACAGTTGGGGGCCGTGACCATTTCTTGATATGTGTCACAGCTATGAGCCGTGACCATCCCTTAATTGAAGGTTTGATATTGGTTACATAAGGGGTCACGGCTATAGGCTGTGACCATTCGTCAATCAGTAGCAAGTCTGTTGTTGTCCTAATGTTGGTCACACATGGGGGTTAAGTCTGTAGGTCGTGACCATTCATCAATCAGTAGCAGGTGCAAGGAACTGATGGGTTGTGATGGTGGGTCACAGCTCTTGGCCGTGACCAGGTTCAGCCGTTAAAAAAAGAAATCGTGCTTTTCTCATACCCAAGTCTGTATTTGGGCATTTATGATTATGTCAATCAGAAGCAAGTTTGGGAGATTTTTGCGATTCGATTTCAGCTAAGGGTTGCGATTTTAGCTATAAGATTTCATCTCTAAGATTTTGTCAATTAGTAGCAGGTTTGGGCATTTTGATTTGTTGATTTATGGCTAATGCGTGTGTGTGTGTGTGTATATGTGTGTGAATTTCGATTTGTTGATTTGTGACTGATGTGTGTGTATGTATAGATTTCTATTTGTGTATATGTGTGTGTGTGCGTATAGATTTCTTTGTGTGTGTGTGTGTGTGTGTGTGTGTGTGTGTGTGTGTATAGATTTATGTTTTTATGTGTGTCTATGGATAGATTTATGTATATATGTCAATAAACCCTAGACATTGTATTGGGGTTATTTTTTTGACAAAATATTATTAAAAACCCTATACATGGTCAGATATTTAGTCCCACTTTTAAAGATTTATTTGTATACACTCCTGTGTTTTTATTTGTTCAGTCGTAGGTCCTATCGTAAGAACTGTACGACACGTCATTCTCTGTGGAGAGAAAGAGAGGCGATTGAAGGAGGTTTTGAGTAGTTATGGGACTAAATATAATTTAACAAATACATGGGAGGGGAGCCTAAAAAAAACTTTGGACATGGGACTAAACCTAAAAATACTATATATTTTTTGACAAAATCTAATTAAATGGTTTTTTAATAAGTAAAAAAATTACATCGACATTGTTGTGGGTTATTTGCATGTCATCATATTATATTGGGGGTTATATACTTGTCGTTAATTTTTTTTTTGACAAAATATAATTAAATGGATTTTTTTTTACATTCTATTAGGGGTTATATGCGTGTCGTTATTTTTTTGGATAATTCTCGGCTGACACACAAATGCTTTTAATATTGAATATGTTGTTCATTGATTTTAGGAACAAGATGAAATTAAAGGTTGTTAGCAAATATGACTATTAGTAGGTTTTTCATAATAATTATTATTGTTTCATAAATATAGCAAATATGGTTATTCGTAATTTTTTTTAGATGATCTTAATCTTTTTTGAGGAGCTATTTCGGCGATTTGGTGTGATTTTCCGTTTTTGTAGATTCTTTCGAGTCAAAGCAGAATACTTGACCTCCCTACTAGAGGAGCTTTGGTATAATTTTTTTTGGTAGTACGTAAACAGTAATGCAATATCTAAAATAATTTTGTCACTCTTATTTCCATTTTTTATTTGTTGAAACAAAAGTACATTGTGTGCAAACATTGAATGATTTTAAGGTTACTAATAACTCTTTTTTCATTTGTATACAAATGAGCTAAAGTTTAGACCATGCCCAGTTGTCTTTGGATTTTTTGTCATGGCCCAAAAGCGTGTATTTACAAGGTTCTTCAGGTAATTGTCTTGGATAACTTGTATGAGAATGTGTTTGATGGTGAATTTAACTTTCCTATCGCTTCTGTTACGAGTTCAGATGGATAAGTTTTAATAATTTTCTCTCTTTTGGTTGCAGATAATTGAGAGGAAATGTGAAAAACATTTCAACCTGGTATGCTTTATACGTATGTGTCCTCATTTTATCTTGTGGACTTTAATATTTCGATATGTTTATTTGTGAGTGAAGGTTGTGGCTTTATTTTTTTGATGCTTTCTCCTTGTGACATGACTTCACTAAATTTACGTGCTAGAGGACAAGATCTTTAATAGGGGAGTGAAATGTTAGTTTTAGATGCTCAACACTTGATTGTATCTTATAAAAGAATGAGATAACGGAATATCATAGTCTTTTCATAAATTAACAAGAAAAACGTGAACTAGTGGTCACACACCTTATTAAGCTTCTCCCTAACTGATCGAACATCATAGTCTTTGTATATTTATAGACTTGGGCTTAAAAACATGACATTAGTGGTTGAAAACTCGAAACACCTCCCGAACGGCCCCGTGAGTGGCACCAACACCTCGCACGGGACTAATGTAACTCTTAGGAACTTACCGCGCGATCACGAAACTCCTGATTTGAGAATACTATAATAATTTATATATTTATAGACTTCGGAATAAAAACATGGCGTTAGTGGGTGAAAACCCAAAACAGCCATCAAACGGCCCCGTGAGTGGCACCAACACCTCGCACAGGACCAATGTAACTCGTGGGAACTGACCGCGCGATCACGGGACTCTTGGTTTGAGAATATGATGATATTTTGCATATTTTTAGACTTAGGCTTAAAAACATGGCGTTAGTGGGTGAAAACCCGAAACATCCACCAAACGGCCCCACGAGTGGCTCCAACACCTCACACGGGACCAATCTAACTCGATGGAACTGACCGCGCGATCACGAGACTCCCGGTTTGAGAATACAATGATAATTTGCATATTTCTGGATTTAGGCATAAAAACATGACGTTAGTGGGTGAAAACACAAAACAGTCCCCGAACGGCCCTGTGAGTGGCACCAACACCTCGTACAGGACCAATGTAACTCGTAGGAACTTACCGTGCGATCAGGGGACTCTCGGTTTGAGAATACGATGATAATTTAAAAATATCAGGACTTAAGAAAAACATGGCGTTAGTGGGTGAAAACCCGAAATAGCCCTCGAATGGCCCTATGAGTGGCACCAACACCTCGCACGGGACCAATGTAACTCGTAGGAACTGACTGCGGGATCACGGGACTCCCGATTTGAGAATACAATGATGATTTTCACATTTATAGACTTAGGCATAAAAACATGGCGTTAATGGGTGAAAATCCGAAACAACCCCCGAACGGCCCCGTAAGTGACACTAACACCTCGCACAGGATCAATGTAACTCGTTGGAACTTACATCGTGATCACAGGACTCCCGGTTTGAGAATATGATGATAATTTGCATATTTCTAGATTTACGCTTAAAAACATAACATTAGAAGGAAAAACCCGACATAGCCCTCAAACGGCCCCGTAAGTGGCACCAAAACCTCACACGGGACCAATGAAATTCGTAGGAACTGACCGCGCGATCACAGGACTCCTGATTTAAGAATATGATGATAATTTACATATTTCTAGACTTTGACTTAAAAATATGGCGTTAGCGGGTGAAAACCCAAAACAACCCACGAACGACCCCATGAGTGGCACTAACACCTCGCACGGGACCAATGTAACTTGTAGGAACTGATCGCGCGATCACGGGACTCCTGGTTTTAGAATATGATGATAATTTGCATATTTCTATACTTAGGTTGAAAAACATGGCATTAGTGGGTGAAAACCCGAAACAGCCCCCGTGCGGCCCCGTGAGTGGCACCAACACCACGCATGGGACCATTGTAACTCGTAGGAACTTACCGCGCGATCATAGGACTCCCAATTTGAGAATACGATGATAATTTAAAAATATCAGGACTTAAGCAAAACATGGCGTTAGTGGGTGAAAACCCGAAACAGCCATCGAACGACCCCGTGAGTGGCACCAACACTTCTCACGGGACCAATGTAATTTCTAGGAACTGACCGCGCGATCATAATACTCTGCACAACGGGATTCTCGATTTGAGAATACGACTATAATTTGGAAATGTCTAAACTTAGGTTTAAAAACGTAGTGCTAGAGGAGGAAACCCCGAAACAGCCCCGTGAGTGGCGCCGATATCTCACACGGGACTAATGTAACTCGTAGGAATTGATATGTTGATAATTATAACTCATATATGCAATTTTTTAGCTTGAATAAATTTTTTGTCAAACCACTTGGTTATTGATATCATTTTTTTATCCAATCATTTGTAGGATAACATTGTATTGTTTGATTTTTTTCATGTAGAAGAAATGAAGGAGGCAATGGTTTACAACATGAAGATTGTTTATATAATGTTGTGGACAATCAGGATTATGTTTTTTATGTGTTACGGTCGTGCGGTCTTTTATTGTTTAGTTTTATGTCCGTGCGGGCTTTTATAATTTGATTGTTAAATTTTATGTCCGTGCGGGCTTTATAGTAAGAAGGTTTTATATTTACAGGGTTTGGAATGTCCAGAAAATAGAGGAAACTCTGTCCAATTTTTTCTTGGTCTGTGAATTATTAAGACGTGTAATATTTTTAAGTTTGTTTATATATTAGTTTATTAACAACATTCTCGATTCTCAATTTGTGTTTTTTTTTTATTATTTTGCCAATAATAAATATTTGTAACACCTCGTACGCGTCTAACGTTACACGTAGCAACTGACCATGCAGTCACAGGACCCCCAATTTTAGGATTGGATCAAAAAAGACATTTTTTTTAAAATTATAGTTAAATAAGGTCATGGACTTTGTCCATGACCATTTTTATTTTTTCCGTCGCGCATAAAAATGGTCGCGGCCAAAGTCCATGACCCCTAACCATGACGAAAAATTGTCGCGGCCAAAGTCCATGACCATTTTTTTTCTTTTTTTTCATCACGGTGTGGGTCGCGGACTTTGGTCACGATTAATTTATATCACGGTTGTGGGTCACGGACTTTGGCCGTGACCATTTTTTTTCTTTTTTTTTCATCACGATGTGGGTCATGGACTTTGGCCGCGACGAATTTTTGTCACGGTTGTGGGGACTTGGGCCACGACCATTTTTTTTCCTTTTTTTTGGTCGCGGTGTGGGTCATGGACTTTGCTCGCGACCAATTTTTGTCACGGTTGTGGGTCACGGACTTGGGTCGTGACCATTTTTTCCCCGTCGTGGTATGGGTCATGGTCCAAGTTCTCGACCATTTGAAATGACCCCTGCGAGCCATGACCAATTTTTGGTCATGGACTTGGGCCGCGACCCTCAAAATTGGTCGCACCCGAAATGGTCACAGCCCAAGTTCGCGACCCATAGTCTTGGTCAGGGATTTTGTCCATGACCATTCGCCAGTTTTGGTGTAGTGTGAAGAAGTTAGAGAAGGCACAGTTTATAAGGGAGGTTGTTTATCTAGAATGGTTGGAAAATATGGTTATTGTGCTTAAGCCCAATGGTAAGTAGAGGATGTGTGTTGACTTCACTGATTTAAATAAGGCATGCCTAAAAGATAGCTTCCCTCTGTCAAGAATTGATAAAATGGTTGGTGCTATGGCCAGGTATGAATTGGCGAGTTTTATGAATGCATTCTCAAGCTACAATCATATATTTATGGACCCAGACGATGTTGAAAAGACCTCGTTTATCACTGATAAGGGTACATACTCCTACAAGGTCAGGCCTTTCGGCCTAAAAATGTCAGGGCTACATGTTATAGGCTAATAAATAAGATGTTTGAGGATAAAATAGGCAAGACCATGAAGGTATATATTGATGACATGTTAACTAAGAGCCTCAAGGCCGAGATGCATGCGATCAACCTCGAGCGCACTTTCAACACAATGGACCAATATAGAAAGAAGATAAACCCTGCCAAATGTGTATTCAGGGTTAGAGCAGGCAAATTGTTAGGGTTCATTATCAATCAACGTGGAATAGAAGCTAAACCAGAAAAATCAAAGCATTGATAGAAATGAAGACTCCAAAAATCATAAAAGACGTCCAAAGAGTGACTGGACGAGTTACATAATTGAATAGGTTAGCCAAGTGTCTACCCATATTCAAGGTGTTGAAAAAAGCCTTTGAGTGGAATGAGGAGTGTGAGAGATCATTTCAGGAGTTTAAGGATTATCTCGGTTCCCCACTTTTCTAATCTCGGCCTGTTCAGGGGGAAAATTTATATATATCTGGCCATGTTTGAGTTGGCCATCAATGCAACAATTGTACGAGATGACGAAGGAGTACAAAAGCCACTCTATTTCAATAATAAGGACTTTCAAGGGGCTAAGCAGATGTATCTAAAGATGGAAAAGTTGGCATATGCTTTGATACACGCATCGAAGAGAATGGAACCCTACTTCCAGGCTCACACAATGGTCGTCCTTAAAGGCTGTCCTCTTAGAGAGGTTATCCATAAACCTGATAAATCAGGTAGGTTGATGGCTTGGTAGATAGAGTTGGGGGAATTTAATATTATCTACCAGCCATGAATAACCATTAAAGAGCAGGCTCTTATAGATTTTGTAGTTGAGTTCACATGGGATAAGGCTAATAGCGAAGAGCTTGTATATCAATCAATTGAGTCTAAAAAAGTAAGGGATACCCCAATAGAGGCTCAGACGAGTGTTGCTAGAACTGTGGTGGCCAAGAATGAAGAAAATAAATTTCTCTTTAAGAACGGAGTGCTGAATTAGGGAACTTTCTCAAAAGAAGGCAGTATTTGGAACTTGTTTATAAACGACTCTTCTGACAAAACTGAAAGCGATATCGGATTAATAGTGTCGGCCCCAGATGGGATTAACTTCGAATACGCTTTGATATATAGTTTCAAGGCGTCCAACAATGATTCGAAATATAAGGCTCTTCTGGTGAGACTCTCCCTCACTAAAGCATTGAATGTTAGGCAAATGACAGTTCATAGTGACTCTCGATTTGTGGTGAATTAGATCCTGGGAATGTATGACGAAAAAGATGAGAGAATAAGTAAGTACCTAGAAAGGGTAAAAGCAATCCTTAAGAACTTAAAAGAGTTGAAGATAAAAAGGATCCCTCAGCTAGACAACAGTCGAGCCTATGCATTAGAAAGACTGGTATGTGTGACCAGGAGTGAGATTAAAAGGTCGATGCCTGTGGAGATCCTACATCGGCTGCCCATTGAAGAAGAAGATAGTATGGTGGAGTTTTTCTTGGTCCTAATCCTAGGTGCATCTTAGATGCACCCTTTCATCCGATACATCAAGGACGGTGAACTACTAGAGTTAAAGTTAGAAAGAAAAAGTTGAGATACAAGGTGGATAAGTTCTCAATCAATGGGGATGGTTTATATAAGAAAAGGGTTTCTCCTCCCTATACTCTGATGCGTCCATCCGACAGAGGTGGAATATATTCTGAAAGATGTGCATGAAAACTCTTGTTCCAGTCATATAGGAGGGAGATTATTGGCAAAGAAAATAGTCACTCAAGGGTATTGGTAGCCGACCTTGGCCAAAGATGCAGCTATCTATGTGAATAGATGTGACAAATGCTTAAGATATGCTAGCATCCTTTATCAACCACATCAACCCCTAACATCTATTACTCCCCTTGGCCATTTTTAGTTTGGGGGATTGACTTGGTAGGACCCTTACCTAGAGCAATGGGCAACTGAATGTATCTTATTATGGAAATTAACTATTTATCTAAATCGATTAAGGCAGATACCATGATAACCATCACCGAGATAAAGACCTTGAAATTCATTTTGAGGAAAATTATTTGTATGTATGGTCTACCCCAAACCCTGATCTCAAATAATGGAGAGAACTCATCTCTGGAGGCCTATTGTAAGATGATCAGCATCAAGTAGTTTTTCTTAGCTCTACGCTAACCTCAAGCAAATGGCCAAACTGAGGTGACAAATAGAGCCATTTTAGAACGGATCAAGAAGAAACTAGAAGATGCCAAAGGTCTTTGGACGGAAGAGGTACACGTTGTCCTATGGGCATACAGGACGACGGAGAGAACGCCAATGGGGAAAACCCCATTCATGATTACTTACGGCTCAGAGGCGGTGATACCTACAGAGATTAGCCTACTAAGTCACAGGTTTTATACATACAACCCAAAAGCAAATGATTAAGAGAAAAGTTTAGATCTGGACCTCATTGAAGAAATAAGAGAGGATGAAGAGATCACGCGGGCTACTTATCAATAGAGAACTGCAAGATGCTACAACAAAAGGGTAAAGGCTAGGTCGCTGGCCATTGGTAACTTGGCTTTGAAGAAATCCTGGTAGAAGCGGAATAAGCTTCATGACAACTGGCACGACCCCTATAGAGTTACAGAAGAGGTTGTTCTTGACACTTATCGGCTTGAAAATTTAGAACGAGTGCCAGTTTCTAACCCCTAGAACGTTGATCATATAAAGAGACATTATCATTAGGATTTTGTAAAATTTTTGTTTAACTATTTTATGAGAGTTGACTAAAACGTTAATAGTGATAAACGAAAAATCTCAGGTGTTCCATCATATTTTTGTTGTATGATTAATCAAATTGTATGTTTTAACTTGTCCTAACCTACAAAACATCGTTTAAATGCTGAAATAGCATTAACTCACTCTCGGTGATACGAGAATTCAAATGGGGCTCACCTCGTCCATGGATTCTCAATAGCACTGAGAGGGGGGAACTGTGTGATAACATCAGCAAGGTGGTGAAAAACATAAAGCAAATTTAAAAACCATTTAATTATGGTTCCTTTAAACATCATTAATTTGGTGTAGTTAGAGTCAAACTCTCTCGGCCGACACGACAGTGTCGGACGAGACGATGCTCATCCATAAACTCTCAAAATGATGAGAGGGGACTTGTGATCAAACACCATTAATTTTGTGCATTCATATTAACAAATCATTTAATTATGGTTTATTTAAACATGATTAATCCGGTGTTTTGAGAGTAAAAAATATTCGACGAGACGACAGAGTAGGATGAGACGATACTCATCCATACACTCTCAAAAAGACGAGAGGGAACTTATGATTAAACACCATGAATTTGGTGCATTCAAATTAAGAATTTAATTTGGGGAATTCAAATTAAGAAAATCATTAATGTGGTGATCTTTAACTCAAATAATCAAAATATTGGTTAAATTACTTCTCGACTAAGGATGAGAATACATTGGCAATCATAAATTCGTAAAGATGCATAAAATTGCAAGTAGAAACAACACCAGGAAAATAATTAGCAAAAGTAAGAAATATTTATACTGACAAATGTGAAGAAGATATTAATCAAGACGAGAATACATATAAACAAGTTGAAACATTCAAGTACAAGCATCATTACATCAAAAATTAGTTGTTTTGTTTAAATCCCTAAATCAGAAAAGGGCATCAGGACACAGGAGGCTGCCCAGACAAAGTAAGAAGGTTTAAGATGTGGGATTTCGCTAAGTCTCCCCACGAGCCAATCCGTTAGCGTCTTTATTGTCCTCAGCCTTAGCACTGCCATCTTTCTTACCGTGAGTGTTCTCAGCCTCATCAACAGGTGTATCATTTTCATCCTTATAGTTGACAGTCTAAACGGTCGGCTCAAGTTGTGATGTTCCTTTAATATCATTCAAAATTGTCATATATGGTGGATCAAAGAAGTCAAATTCCTCTATCTTCTTAGCCAAGTGTGAGACGTCAGGGAATTTGAGGTTCATCCAGTAGCAGGCTGTTCTAGCCCCCCTCTCTAGGTACTACAAGCTATAGCCCAAGAACTCCTCTGAAGACATGGAGTCTTCCACTACCTTTTTTTAGCATCTTCAAGAGCCTGGACAACAATAGTCTTAACCTTGTCATGAACCTCAGACGCATGCATCTCGGTCAATACCTTGATTACAGAAGTATGGTCAGAGTTCATATTATCAATGTCCTCTGTGTGCTAACTCTTTAGATTGTCCACCTCCATCCTATGATCAGTTTTCTGAGACAAGATCCATTTCTTTAGGGTCTCCTCATTTTTAATAGACGAGCGGCTTGTCGAATCTTGGGAAGCTTTTCTTCGACCCACTAGTGGATCTTCTGTAGGCATATGGAAGATCGCATAAAAAATGAAACATCAGTATGAGACGACATTAAAGATCAAAATAGAAATTAAATGAAGGCATAAATAAGAGTCCACCTGAATAACCCTGTGGAAATAAAAATCTTTTAAGAGAGAGGCATTCATCGATTCCAAAAAGAGAACATATGCCTTTGGGTTACTGAAGTCAGAGCCTCAACAGCTTTCTTTTTATTCACAATCAAGGAATCTGAACTAATCTTGAGATTCTCCAGACAAGCTCCCAAAGAGTTTTCAGAGGAGATTAGGATGGCATGTGTCGCGCATCATCTTGGACGAGGTTTTCTTGCGCTTATTTTGTTGGTGGGTGACGTGAGCATCCTAAGGAACTTCCTTCCTCTTTTTTCTCCCCTCGTCCTGGATAGGATTACCAATTTTGGATTTCTTGGTTCGAGGTTGGGTCGTAGTCTTTTTCCCAACCTGCATCATCAAACTAGCGAGATTTGGAGTATCCATCTTCCACACAGCTTCTAGTGTATTAGGGGGACAATCTGAAAAATAAGGACGAGATCAGTAAAAAAGACAAATAAGATATGATACAATAGTTACAAGAAAATTACTTACATAATTCAGTTTGGGGGTCCACCCCCAAACTTGTCTTCTCTACCAAATAGGGGGTCATCAACTGCTCAAATTCTTTGAGACCACCCTCCTTACCCTGTTTCCTAACCTTTTGTACATCCTTAGTAGCATCAATGTTCAGACTCGAATCTAACTTGGCTAACATTGGAGACTTTTCCCATCGTTGAGGAACCATGGGCTCAAAGGTACTGTAGGATACGTCAAGGCCGAATTACCAAGCTCTGGATATAAAGAAATGATAAGGCTTACAGTTATAATTGGAAGTCTGGTGTACGAGATGAGCATTCTTTGTTGGTTTCCTGACTACGAGATGATAGTAGCCAGGCAAAGTTTTGGGAGACGATGCAGTATAACATCCCCTGAAGACGCCTTCTAGAGAGACGCAAAGTTGAGAATAATCTTCTAGGAATTAGGTGAAAGCTGAGCATGGCTAAGACCTAAGCTTGCTATAATAGCTCGTATAGTTGAGTGTATAGGTAGTCTGAATCCGATCATAAATATCTGCTCATAAACACAGATCTCTCCCTCTCGACCATAAAATACTCTCTCGTCCTTAGAAGGCACCTTTATGTTGATAGAGGGTCTTATGTTGTAGAGATGTCTCCAGGTTAAAAGATTTATCTAAGTGACAATGCTGAGAAAATGTTAAGCATAGAAAGTGTCAAGTGTATCCTTAGTCGAATCATCATCGTCATCTCGATTTTCAGCTGGGAAATTACCTGGAACTCTGTTAATGAACTGATCACTTGGAATGGCTGATAATAGGACTTCCATGGGAGGGGGGATTTAAGACTTCAACCCTCAACTCATTAGAATCCAATATTATTTTTACAGAGGAGTCAAAATGATTATAAGACTCTGACTGTTGAGAAGACGAGGCTCGAAAAAATACTTTAGTTTCTTCAGTCACATAGACTCTTTGTAAGAATCCATCCTCTTAGAGGTGTGGGAGACAGACGGATTGTCATCTGCAGAAGACGATAACTCAGATATTAATTCACTAAGTTTTACAACGAGAGGGCATATGACAACTAAAAGAACGAGATAAACTGGACACGTAGGGATGGCCTCGGCTTTACGCTTAATGGCGTACTTGGCTTCTACCCTTGGTATCTCTTTAACAAATCTCTCCGTAAGGGTTGGAAATTCCTCAGCTAATTTGTATAGAGGCCTTAAAATTTAAAACAAGTTTTGGGTTTACTTAGATGGATATAAGATCAAAAGAAAGAAATCAATTGTTTTCAATGAAGTTCCTCAACAACAGTGCAAGAACAATAAGGAAAACCCTTATAAATTCACCGGAGATGATGACCGGAGACTACCCAAATGCTCTAATTAAAGCAAAAATAGATAGAAACTCAAGGAAGTACCCTACGACACCTTTAACTGCCTAAAAACTTCCCAAAAAACCAAGGGCTATTCCCAAACACCACTAAATGGTTCGTCGGGAAATGCAAAAGCTGCCAGAAAAAAGAAAAACAAGGAAAAGTGCACAAATCCTAGCTAAAATTGAAGGAAAAGGGGCGATAAGGGGTATCCTGGATGAGAAGAAGTCCTTGGAAGGAAGAAGTAGTTTAAAAATGTTCGAACGGTAAGAATCGAAGGAAGAATGAAGAGCAATAATGGTAGTTTGCACAGAGAAAACTTAGGCAGGAATAAGTTTACTATAAGGAGAGAGAAAATGTTAGAAATGGTTTTTTAAACCAAAAAAAGATTATACACGATTCCTAAGAAGAGTCATTATTTGGGCGCTAAACCCTATGCACTTTAGTCGTCGCTTATGCTTTGAGCAGACGCTACCCAATGAAAATCACGACATGTGTCATCTCAAACTTGTTCAACCATAGGCTAACTGCCAAGTGTCAATTAAAAGAATATCATCAATTCAAATATGACATTAGAAATATTGCTTAGCTGCCAGTCCAAAACATCTCATCAACCTATTATCTTCAAACTCTCTTACCCCTCAGCCTTCTACTCACATTGAAGACTAAGGGCTAGGGGGTGATTGATATACCCAAGTGTAGCCTCGTCTTAAACTTGGATATACTCAGCCTAGCCAACCTTACAAGCACACTCCTTATGAAAGGTATAGCATCAATAGTTTTGACTTCAGCCATAGTCTCAGGCTGATACCTCTAATAGCTATGTATATTACAAGGCTCATCTCATCTACTACTGCAGGTAGCCAACGTCGCATTTGTCTCGCCACAAACCCATCTCAACTTTACCTTTGCTTGGCTGAGACCAAACTTAGCATTATTCGTATCATAATCAGACGGGTCTGTAGGGATCTTATACTCAGATGTTCCGAGACTTTTCCAAACTATATTTCCACCTCGTGTGATACACTACTCTAATATAGCCAGTCCACGTAGACAGTCAGTTATAACCAAATGGCATGTGCACGTGGGGGAATATTTTATCATCATGATTGGCATGTATTAGTGATAGGTGGCTTCTATACAGTGGCTAATGCATGTTTCCTATGCCTATTACATGTTTGGGGTGCACACTGCACCACCCTAGCATTATACACTTGTCTCTTTGAACCTGGAGAGAGGATCGATAATTGTAAACCCTAGACAATACTCTGTTAAAATCACAGTAGAGTGAAAAGGTTGAGTGTGTTGTATCACAAGGTCATTAGAGACCATTTTCATAGTGAAACTCACTCACCCTTGCACTATGAAGTAGGCCAAATGACTAAACCACTTACGTTATAGCCTCTCTCTCCATGGCCTCACCTCCTTCTTCATTTATATTGATGTCTTATTACTATTGTTGCATCACTAAGATTTTACATGTTTGAGATTTTACTCATTTACTTGGCGGTACCATAAGTGGTATCATCAATTGATATGGAGTATTCACTTTATTTTTAGTTCTAAGCCTCCAAGAATGAAGCAGAGTACGAAGCAGTGATCACAGGTTTGGATTTACCCTTATTATTGGGAGTCGAGCAAGTTATGGTTCATAGTGATTCTCAGCTCATTTTTAACATAGTGATTCAAATATACGGAGTCAAGGGGGAAATAATGATAAAGTATCTATCTAAAACCATGTATGTCATCTCGAAGTTTGCCTCAGTCAAAATGGTGAGAATTCTAAGGATAGAGAATGCCCGAGTAGATGCACTTGCTCGACTGGCCTCAGCAACCAGGATAGATTTTAGGCAAACCATCCCTGTGGAAATTCTTACACAAAAGTGTACATATGGAGGCTATTGTCAGTTTCATTGTGATGAATTTTGGACCTTCATGGATGGATCCTATCAGAAATTACATTGACAAAGGTATACTAACTGTTGATCCAAAAGAAGCTAAGAAATTAAAGTTCATGCCAATAGTTATATGTCAGAGTGTGAAGTACTATAAAAAAGGATACATAGTTTCATTGCTTCAAAGTGTTCACCCAAGTGAGGTACCAGAATTGATCAGAGAAGTGCGTGAAGGTTCATGTGGGGCTCATTCAGTTGGTCGATCATTAGTACGCATGTTGATGTAAAAAAAAATAGATTTGATCTAATTAATTAATCACAGATAAAAATGAGTAAAGAAATAAGACAAGAGATTTTTAAAGTGGTTCAGCCTTAAGGAAAATGGCATACGTCCACTGATTTGTATTACTGGGTGTCTTGCCTTAGTTTCGACTATTTTCTCTTGCCCTGCCAAGAGGGTATTATAATGTTTTTTAACCTTTGGGCTGTCAATGTGAATAAACAATGTGCTTTTATCAAATTAGCGTATACATCTGTACATGGTAAGGAGTGACTGTAATACAAGCATTGAATCTGTCTGCTCATTTGGCATTCCCAATAAGTTGTTCGGTATGCTGAGTAGCTCAATACATTGAACTTGTGACATGTTGGGTGATGCGTGTCTTCATATAATTGGTCCATGTCAGCTGACTAATTTTTGTATTAACATAAGCCCCCAATGTTTCGCAATTGAAGTTGGATGCGAAAGTGTGGAACCTATTAGCCAAAAATTTGCTCGGGCGTATTTCCCATATCTTGGTTAATTTATAGACCTTCAATACTTGTAAATTTTTTCCACTTTGCGTAACAGTTTTGAGTGCGAAATGGAAAATTTGTAAATATTTTGAGTTCTGGTGAACACTTGGGTATTTGAGTCTTTTTCCTCTAATTAGCCATCGAGAACGCAGCCTTCGTCACTTTTGATCATTACTTTTCTCGTTTTTCGAGACGGTATATATAAAGACGATAAAATTTGATTGTCTTCTACCTTTTTCCATCTTTGTTTCCAAAGTCCTTGTTTTCTTATTTTTCTCCTTACGAACATTCTTTCTGTCATATGTCTTAGCTAATTCCTTAATCTTCTGTAAGAATTTCTTCCTTCCTTCTTGTATCTTTGCTTTAGTAACCATGGTTTCCCTTATCGAGTCATTAGATAAGTTTAGTATCTATTTTACGATTCCTTCCTAGGTTGATTTGGAAGAACCTGCTTGTCCTAGTGATTTATTTATTTAGCTGAGGGATACTAGTTTCCCTCTATTTTGTAGCAGAATGCGGTTTCTCTTTCCCGCCTAATCCCTTGTGTTTGGAATTTTTCCAATATTTCGATATTGTACCTGTAAGAGCAGTTCCAAATACATGGAGGGTAGTTAATGACGTACATAGGCTAAATCAAATACATGGAACTCATCTACGGATTCCTAAAATTATGTTTTGTTATAAATGGGTCGCCAGTGACACCACTTTTTATTTAAAAACTAGGTATGTTAACAGAGCCTTGGTGGTCAATCTCCCTGATTCTAATAGGAATAATTTTGATCATGAGGTTATGATGAAAAATTGTCAACACCCCCCATTAAATGGAAAAGACGTGTACCAAGGTCCCAGATATCCAACTTAGGTGAATTGGATAGGTTTTCTTTATTTTTAAACCCGTTCTATTTTTGTTTGATAAAATGTTTCACTCACTTTTTATTTATTCAATTTTAATTTACAGTTGACAGTAAAAGAAAACTCCCAAAAGAGAGTGATATTAATATAAAAGCGTTGAAATTTATCTGGGGTCTTCATCAATCAATTTATGGGGAGCATGTAAGATCTACTTCCAATCTGTTGAAATACAAGAACACCACTTCTTTCATGATCGCTCGGCCTACTACTCCTCCTTTGGTGATTGATCTTAAGCAAGCTCCAGCATCTTCTTTAGTTATTGAAGAATCTTCCTATGATTTGAATACTGTCATTGCTGATCTGATGACGAAGAAGAGGAAAATTCCTGATCTCTTTGCTAACATTGTCCCTGGTGCTGGTGGGGCAAAAAAGAACAAGGAAAATGTCCCAACTGAAGGGAATAAGAAAAAGGATGTTGCTCCATCTAAGGGGGCAACTACATCTGTTAAGGAGGTTAGCAAGAAGCCCCCTGCTGCTCAAAAAGAGGCAGCACCTTTGATTGAAGAGGTTGCACCTTTGAAAAGACTAAGAAGGGGTCTTGCTGAAAAGACCATTGATGTTGCTGCTCAACCTGCTAGGGTTGAATTACCTTCCGTGAATGTTGGTCCTCCAGCATTCACTACTCCTGGTTTTTCCAGGAAATTGATCTCGTTTGGAACTCTCCCTGATCATAGAGTTGTTGAGACCTCTACTCCTCGATGAAAAGTCTCTGATTTGGCATCCTAATACCTTGCATCAGTAAGTGTTACTTTACCTTGACATTTCAGTTCTGCTTTCAATTTTCATATACTAACTTGAGTTTCTCTTTGTCTTGTAGTTTTTGGTGTATTTTAATAATATCTTGGAAAAGGATGAAGCTATCAAAGCTGCTTCCTCTTCTAATGAAGTTGAAGAGGCCCTTGCGGGGTTATTAAAATCTTTGGAGGACTCCTGGTAAAAATATGAAGATGATAGAACTTCATGGGAGAATAAAATCAAGGATGTCGAGACAGCTTAGAAAATAGTTGTGGATGTTGTAAAGGAGGCAGAGGAAAAATTGAAGGTCGCTATTACCAGTAAGGAAGAAACTGAGAGCACGCTTGAAGAGGCTGAATGACGTAAGAAAGATCTTAAACAAAAGGTAAAATATGTTAAAGATCTACTTAGGGAGAATGCTTACTCGGAGAGGACGAAGAGTAAGTCTACAGTTAAAAATGCCTTTAGCTTTGGCTAGGACAAAGGGTGGAATAGTGCTCTAGCTATTTCCTCTTCTCAAATTGAGTATGCAAGTTTAAAATTCTTTAGGGATGGATGGGTTGCAGCGCTGAAAGAGTTGAACATTGCTGAAGAGTCTGAATTATTTCAGAAATATATTCGTAGCCTTCCTCCTACCATTGGAGAGGAAGATGAAGATGAAGATGAAGCTAGATCTGATGAATCTTCTTTGATGGTGGTTGAGCAAACACCTGCTATTATTGTTCCTCATATTGAGAAATCCCAGCAGACAACGCTTTCTTCTGATCAACATCAGCTGCCCTTTGAGCAACTTCAGCAATCGCTCCTTCTTTTGGATTGCCTCAGCCCCCGATTCCCACTTTAAAATCAATTAAGAAGGTGGCGGGTGATAAGGAGAAGGTGTAGAGTTGTTCGACAGTTTTTCTTTGCTTTCCTCTATTTTTCCTTTGTTTTGTACCTATGGTTGTACTCCCATTTGTTATGATCGATAAAATTGACTTTTTACTTATCTAAACTTCTCCTCTAGTGTTCAATATATCAGTTGTTGATCTGTGTTTACTTTTCCTTGCTAGTTTATTTCCAGGATGGAACTATTATCAACTCATGATACAGAGTTGATGAAAAAATGTACAGACTACTTCAAAGCTGATCGTGTAGATTTTATCAAAGCACAAATAATTAGCATCCTTGGTCCTGATGCCTCTGAACGGGAAATTGAGGCTTACGAGTACTTGAAATGCTTACTTGATCGTGCAGTAGAGAATAACATAGCTTACTATGAAATGATTGAAGATCTTCAAGGAATTATTGAATAACTTTAACTTCAATACAATGACGCCACTACTCTTCTTTATAAAGGATATGAAAAAAAATACCAACATTTGAGAGTTGCTCGGGGCTATGATACATTTATTTCTGCCCATAATAAAAGAGTGGGTGTACTGAAATTTGAAATTGAGAAGCATAGAAACATTGCCAAATTACTGGGGGAGGAAAATAATGCTTTGAGAGAATAATTGAGACAGTTAAAATCTACTTCTTCCTCTGGAGCTATAGTCACGGCTAATGATGAAGGTATTTCCTTTTTGGAGACTGAAAATGCATCACTAAGAGAAGAGTTGGAAACTTTGAAAAGAATTAGACCTTCATCCACTTCATGGGGTAGAACAAGAGCAGGTCGAAGTAGAATTGAAGAGACTAGAACTCGACAAGTGTTAGAAAATCAAGATGCTCAATTGAAGGCAAAAAATCAAGCTGTGGCAGAGATGTCAAAGAAGATTCAAATGCTTACAGAATAACTATCAACTTAGAGTTCTTCATTACAGAATAAATAAAGTGTGCTTAAAAGACTACACGAACATGTTGAACGACTAACTTATCAGTTTCAAAAGCAGCCCAGAGAGTTATGGATGGAAGGATACAATGAAGCTTTATATCATCTTGATGCCATATTTAAACAATCAAACAATAAAGGGTACAAATAGGGATGGATGAATTCTTTAACTGTAATGAAAGTTGAATAAGGAACTGAACTGTGGGATTGGTATGACCCTGGACTACTTGATCTGCCACAACCACCTTTCTCGCTAGATGTTAATTGGATTCTAGTTAACTCCATTCATCATTGTTTGATTTCCATGTACCTAGGTGACTACGGTCTTCATGAAGAATTTGAGATATCCCCGCCTCCTCATTTTCTACACCGACCACGTTCAAGTAACACTAGAATGCTTCAGGACATGAATTTTATCAATTCTTCTTATGCTTTAGATGACCCTCCAGCTGGAATGGATCCTGTATCAAAATCTGAAGGAAAGAAACCAATTAAATAGGCTATTAATATTTTATTAGTAATTGTTGTTGTAAATGAATAAAAATCATCTTCTTGTAATTTCGTTTCCTTGGAAATAAAATAATTGCATGATGTTTATTATGTCAATTTTTGTTCATAACATTAGATCATCGATACTAGTACTTTACTAATAACAATAGCGGGTCACTTATCTAATCAGTCGTTAAATATAAATATATATTTGAATGGATAGTTTGCCCTTTTTGATTTGATTTCCTAGACAATGGGACTTTTGGCCCATGTGTTTGTTTCGTTATGGTAATTTTTTTATCACCCATAAGTTCCTAAGCAATGGAATGTTTATCCCATGTTCCTGCTTAGTTGTAGCAATCTTATCTAGACGTATACATAAATAATTTCCTTGGCTCCCAGACAGTGGATATTTTACCCAAATTCTTGCCTAGTTTAGATGCCTCTTGGGTCACCCATGTTTGAATCAAGCAGGACTTGCCTTGCTCGATTATTTTACCAACATTGTTGGTGTCATTATTGATGCGGACCAACATTTGGCTGGCGGGTGTTGATACCCACCAATATTTAGCTGATGGTGGTTGATGCCGACCAAGATTTAGTTGGTGGTTGTTGATGCCAACCAACTTTTAGTTAGTGATTGTTGATGCTGACTAACTTTTAGAGTGTGTTTGTGCTTTTTCAAAAGCTACAAGCTGTTGAGTGTAGTGTGTAGCACTAGTACTCCGAAAAATAAAAAATAAAATAAATAAATGGGGAAATCATTTTTTTAATTCATATTGAAAAAATTGTGTACATTGACTGTTACATCATTGGTAGTACTTTCGTAGGTGCTCTGCATTCCAGGCATTCTTGAATTCTTCCCCTTTTAAAGTTTCTATTCTGTAAGTGCCAGGTCAGACAACTGACGTGATGCGATAGGGCCCATACTAGTTGGCCTCCAACTTATTGTACTTTTGAATTACCTTCTTGATCACGTAATCACCTTATTTTAGATCATATTATTTTACCCTTTTGTTATAGAACATAGCAGTCCTTTGCTAGCAGGCTGCATTTCGGATCGTTGCATCTTCTTTGACTTCTTCGAGAATGTCCAAATCCAAGCGTCGAATCAAATCACTCACCGGAGAATTAAAATTGAGCACCCTATGAGTCGGTAATCCTAGTTCATCATGTATCAGTACTTCACTTCCAAAAGCAAACATGTAAGGGGTTTCTCCAGTTACTGTTTGGGGAGTTGTTTGATAAGCCCATAACACTGATTGCACTCATTGAACCAATTCCCTTTAGCAGCATCTAATCTCCTATTTAACCCATTCAGTAGAGTTATGTTCGTCACCTCTGTTTCTTCATTACTTTGGGGATGACCTAGAGCAGAATGGACTTTTTTAATATTCGACTGTAGATAGTGTGCTGCAAACTCATCTTTGCCAAACTGGGTACTGTAATTAATGATAATGGAATGGGGCAGACCATATCTACAAATGATATTCTTCCAAATGAATTGATAGACCCTTTTATTGGTCATATCGATGAGAGGTTCATCTTCCACCCACTTTGTGAAGTAATCAATACCTATCGCTAAATAATTGAATCGTCCTCTTATAGTTGGCAAAGGCCCAACTAAGTCTATTCCTCACATAGCAAATGGACAAGTAGAAGTTATTGGTGTTAGCAGAGCCTGAGGAGTTTTGCGTATAGTAAAAAATCTCAGACACTTGTCACATTTTTTATCATAAGTCATACAATCAACACGCATTGTTAGCTAGTAATACCTTTGCGTACTCATTCTCTGTAGTAGAGTTCTTCCTGCTATATGAGCGCCACGAGATCCTTCATGAATTTTATCTATTAGGTCTTCAACTTATTCTGGGTGAAAAAACCTTTGCAAACCAGCTATCAAACCTCTCCTGTATAGAACTCCATTATTCAAAACATATCTGGCAGCCTTGTACTTCATCCGCTTGGTCATAAGTAGGTCGGTTGGTAAAATAACTTCTTCAATATAACCCCTGATGCGATCTATCCATGATGGTCCCATATCCAAGACGATAAAATTTATCATTAAGTCTTCATCAATACTTCTGCTAGCAAGTAGCTCAATGGGAATTGTCCTTCCTAACTCGGTGCGAGTAGCTGAAGCTAGCCGAGCAAGTATATCTTCTCTTGCATTCTCCAATCGAGGAATTCTAACCATCTTAACAGCTGCTAAACTAGTTATAATCTCCAAAGCCTTGGCTAAGTATCTTGACATGAAATCCCCATTTTGCTGAATAAAGACCTAACATTTGATTCACTATTAGTTGCGAATCACTCAATACCAGCACTTGCTCTGCATTCATTGATTTAGTTAGGTTTAGGCCCGTAATCACAGCTTTTTACTCAACCTCATTATCGGAGGCTTCGAACCGAAACATATTCAATGTCTATCCCATCTAGACTATTGATAATAATTCTAGCTTCGCTACCTGTCCCACATGAAGAACCATCAATATACAATTTCCATAAGGGAATATTATCATCGAAGCCTTGGTGTGACAAAATTCCTTGATGGAATATCTTGACTTTTATCTCCTCATACTTCTTTTTCATCTCATGTACTTTACCAGAAGATTCTGGTTGATCAGTAGCCATCCCTTTTGGCAATTCTGATGATGGGATTTGTTTGAGGGTATTTTCTGTTGACCCTCTGGAATCCTTGAGTTCCTCTGCATTGGTCCCTTGTTACTCGGAGACATCTGGGTAAGTAAACTCAGCGATGAAATCCGCCACTGCCTATCCTTTGAGAGAGGAACTTAACTCATAGATAATGTCGTATTCCCCTAACTCCACTGCCCAATACATTAATCTTCCAGACTTTTCTAGCTTATGTAAAGCCTGTCTTAGTGGCATATCAGTATATACTACTATTGTATGGGCTTGAAAATATGGTTTCATTCTCCTGCTTGCTTTAATCAATGCCAATATTTCCAGTTTAGGATACCCGATTTCTTCCCCACTGAATGCCTTTCTACTATAGTAAATCAATTTTTACACTCCATATTCTATTCTTTTCAAGGTTGAACTAACTGAACTTTTTGAGATGGCTAAATACAAGTATAGTTTTTCTCCCACTACTGGCCTCGATAATAAAGGAGGTGTCTCCAAGTATCTCTTCAACTCTAAGAATGTTTTCTCGCATTTTTTGTTCCACTCAAAGGTCTTTCTGAGCACCTTGAAGAATGGAAGACATCTATCAGTTGCTCGGGAGATAAATCTATTGAGAGAGGATACATGCCCAGTAAGGCTTTGGACATCCTTTTTAGTAGTCGGGGACTGTAACTCTAGCCAAGCTTTTATCTTGTCAGGTTTTGCTTCAATACCTCTTTGATTCACAATGTATCCAACGAATATGCCTTCCTATATGCCAAAAGCGTACTTGGTCGGGTTCAGCTTCATCTGGTACCTCTCTAGTTGATCAAATGGTTACCTCATATCAGTTATATGGTTAGTAGCTTTCTTTCTTTTAGTTAATATGTTGTCGATATATAACTCCATATTTTTGCCAATTTGCTCCGCAAATACCTTGTTTGCCAGCCATTGATATGTAGCACCTACATTTTTAAGACCAAAAGTCATAACATTTTAACAATATGTTCCTCGGGGAGTAATGAAAGAGGTATTTTCCCGGTCTTTTGCCTTCATTTTAATTTCATTGTATCCAGAATAAGCATCCATGAAGCTTAGCAGCTCATGTCCTGAAGTTGCATCCACCAACTGTTCTATTATGGGCAGCGAAAAATGATTTTTCGAGAAGGATTTATTCATATTTGTGAAATCCACGCACATCTTCCACTTATTGTTCTTCTTTTTTACCATCACAACATTAGTCAACCAATCTGGATATTTCACGTCTTCGATGAAAGAAGTTTTTTGTAGCTTTTCCACCTCCTCTTGAATACCTGGTTCTTCTCCAAACTAAATACTCTTCTCCTTTGCTTCACTGGTTTGATATCCTTGTTGACATTAAGCTCTTGGCATAAGAAAGTTGGGTCTATCCCCAGCATATCCCTGTGACTCCATGCAAATACCTATTTTCTTTGCTTAAAAATGCTTCCAGCTCTTGCATCAGTATTGGATCAAGTGAAGCACCGATTTGAGTTATTTTTTCTCATTGCTCGTCATCTAGAATAATACTTTATGTTGCCTCCATGACTTGTCCTTTAACAAGTTCTTTTTCATCTCTTAGGTCTAAGGTTTTAATCTCAGACTACTCAGATTCATCCACTTGATAAGTGGTTGTTTTCTTCCTATCATCCTCTAATTCCTCTTACTCGGTGGATAAGTAGTAACATTCCTAAGATACTTTTTTATCTCCCTTTTCAACTCCAACCCCAAACTTTGTTGGTAACTTCAAACACTGATGTACTATGGATGGAACTACTTCAAACTTTTTTAGGCTTACTCTTCCTATGATTATATTATAGGCTGACTAGACGTTCTTTTCCATCACAAAGAAATGCACCTTCTCTGTTATGCTAACTGTCCTGGTACCAATCAACATGTCTATCTTGATCGTTCCAAGTGGAAAAACTTTTTCTCCAGAAAACCCAATAAGGGTCCTGTGATACGGCTCCAACTAACTAAGTTTCAAGTTTAAACTATTGAAACAAGGGTAAAACATGATATGTGTCAAGCTACCATTATCCACCAGCACTCTTGAAATGATTATGTCCTTCATTCTCATTTTGATCAGCAGAGGATCATCATGAGGATATAAGACTCCTTCCAAATCGTTTTCAGAAAAGGTAATGACTAGCTTAACTTTGTTAACGTTCCTTGGGCTATCTTTTTTATCCAGGTTTATTCGTTGTATATAGGAACAAGCTTGAGCCTCATTGAGGTAAGCTTTCCTTTTAGCGGTATGATCACCTCCTCCTGCGTCTCCACATGTAATCATCTTACAATCAAATGAACCAAAACGAATCGAAAATACCTCACGCCCAGGTTGTCTTGGCCTTTTTGGGAGATCGGTATCATCTTAAGGGTCATCTTCATGGTCCCTTTTCTTATATTCTCTTGGTCGTCAAGGAAATTTGGATCTCTATCAACCTCTGTTATTGGTCTTTCTGCCATTCTGATGATTAATAAACTTATTTAGTTTTTCTCGTCTAATGAGTGCCTCTATCTCGTTTTGGAGAGATATACACTGCTTGGTTGTGTGACCATGATCTTTGTGGAACTCGTAATATTTGGAATTATCCCTCCTCTCAGGGGTTGTCTTTAGCTTTTCTGGCCAATTAAATTCCTCGTTGTTCTTGATTTCCTCCAGAACGTGATTTATGTCCACTTTCAAGGGAGTATAGTTAGTATACTTCCCCAAATGATCTAATGTTTCCTTTCCTTTATACTTCTTTCTCCCACCATTATTTTTGTGATCTTTCTTCTCCGACTTATCTTCAGCTTTAGCTTCCACATTTACCTCAGCATTCCTCTTCACAGCCATAGCCTCCTTGGCATTCATGATTTTGGCTGCTTTTGCCATCAATTCAGCCATGGATTTTGGGGGATCCTTGGCTAAGGTGTAATACAGCTTGTCTGGAAAAATTCCACTCATGAGAGCTATGATGGTTGTCTTTTCTTCATAGTATATTACCTCCAATTTGTTATTGTTGAAACGAGTGATGTAATCTCTGGTACTTTCACCTGCTTTCTGCCAAACACTTAACAAATGTGCTACTCTTTTAACTGGCTTTGCACCAAAACATAAATTACCTATAAAGAGCTTTGCCAGTTGGTGGAAGGTTGCAATCTACCCCCGAGGAAAGTTGTTGTACCATATCTGAGTAGATCCGGTAATGGTCCCTGAGAACGCCATTAACCTCATTTCATCTGGGATCATATAAATATCTACCGCGGCCTGGTATTGCTCTATGTGAAGGATATGATCTGTTTTTCCATCGTATTTCGGTGTGATCATAGGATCCTTGAACTTTGCGGGTGTGGGAAAATCCACAATCGCTTGTACAAATGGAGATCCCTTAATAAAGCTTCTTTGGAGAGGGTTCTTGGCCTTGGACATCTCTCCTAACATGTCTTCCAACCTCTGAATAGATCCTTTTCATGCATCATTTCCAGCCCTTGACTTATTAGTATTTTCCCGAGCAACAGATCGCGCAGAATTTTCCTCATTGGATCTTTCTTTTTGAGTTGTAGGTCTCGGGTTTGGATGTGATTGGGCAGAGCCTTCCCTTAAATCATTTGGTCGTTGAAAATTTCTAAACGCAAACTGAGGAGGATTTATGTTCCTCCTGGGTCCCAAACGGTCAAAGGGAGAGGCTATGATTAACCTTTCACGAGCATTTCGTCTCTCTGGCATTAGAGTGATGTCTTCCTGAGAATCTAAAATTCTTAGAGATGAAGTTGCACAGGGGAGATAGGATAGATCACTTGAATTCCCATAATAATTGAATTCAGTATGTCTAGATCGTGACACAGATCATTACTCAGTGTGTCGGGAAGATGGACAATGCATGCTTATCTGGATGCTTCTTTGGCCTGTCTGGGAAGATACACCATTTTGAAAGGTCTGGGCTAACTGTCGCATAGTTTCTTGCCCCCTGGCTAAACTAGTTAAGATTCCTGTCAAATCGTTGGCATTTGGAGGGGCAGTAGGATTAGGAAGATTCCCTTCATTATTCCTATTGTTGGATTCTGGGATTTCAACCTTTTGTGATGAGTTTTTTGTAAAAAAAATGCTATGTGTAGTCGTTTCCCATAAACGGCGCCAATATGTTGATGTAAAAAATTAGATTTGATCTAATTAATTAATCACAGTTAAAAATGAGTAAGGAAATAAGACAAGAGATTTTTAAAGTGATTCAGGCTTAAGGAAATGGCCTACGTCCACTGATGTGTATTACTGAGTGTCTTGCCTTGGCTTTGACTATTTTATCTTGCCCCTACCAAGAGGGTATTACAATGTTTTTGTAGCCTTTGGGCTATCAATGTGAATAGATAATGTTCCTTTATCGAATAGACTTATACATATGTACATGGTAAGGAATGACTGCAATACAATAAGCATTAAATGTGTTTGGTCGTTTGGCATGCCCAATAAGTTGCTCGGTACGTTGAGTAGCTCGGTACATTAAACTTGTGCCATGTTGGATGTTGCATGTCTTCATATAATTGGTCCATGTCAGCTGACTAATTTTTATATCAACAACGCAAGATAGATATGCAGGGATACTATTGGCAGACTATGAGAGAAGGTTGTATTTACTTTGCAAAGAAGTGTGATAAATGTCATACGTTTTCCACGATTCATAGAAGTTTGGGGGCTACCTTAACTCTCGTTAGTTCCCCTTAGACTTTTGCTATTTGGGGAATTGATTTGATCGACCCATTGTCGAGGACCAAAGGGAGGTTCAAATACCTGGTAGTAGTAGTGGATTACTTCACCAAACGAGTGGAAGCTGAGTCGTTGGTTGAAATGCCTTATGAAAGAGTTTTCTAGTTCATATGAAAATATATGATATGTAGGTATGAAATGTCTTATGCCTTCATCATTGATCATGGCACTTAGTTTGACAATGAGGAATTTGAAGAGTACGGTATTCAATCCAAGATCCATAAACTTCACTCGCCCCAGGACACCCACAATGTAATGTCCAAACAGATATTACAAACAAAACTATACTTTATGGGTTAAAAACAAGGTTGGATAATGCTAAGGAAAACTGGATAAATGAGTTTCACAGTGTTCTTTGGGCACATAGAACTATGTCGAGAACAACCACCGATAAGACTACTTACATGCTTGCTTTTGGAGCTAAAGTAATGGTACCATCCAAGATAGGTTTGTATACCCATAAGGTGTTGAACTTTGATTCCTCCAAAAGTGACCTCATGAGGAGATTGGATTTAGACATGATTGAGGAAGTCAGGGAGGACGTTGCACTTTGAATGGCTACTTATTAACAAATAACTACTAGATTTTACAATAAGGGGGTCAAGACGACCAACTTGATAGAAGGAGACTATATCCTTAAGAAGGAAATCGAGAAGGAAAATAAATTGGAACCAAACTGTCACGGTCCCTACCGTATCTCGATAGTAGTCTGACCAGGAACTTATCACCCGAAAATATATAAAGGGGAAGAATTTAAGAATCCATGGAATATCGACCACCTCAGTATTTACTATCAATAATTTTATTACGTCTTTGATGTAACCGTTTATTCTAGATTAATAAATTTATGATTTCCTACCAATCATGCTGAATTTTTGTGTTTCTTTTTTTGGGTATGGTGATGTACATCCCCAAGAAAACTAGAAAATTTTTCAACTTCAAATTCAAACTTTTCGAACTTCAAAAAATTTGTAGACTTTATGTTTGACTTCATCCTTGACAAGTGACGAACTAGAAGTCCTCCTCAACCCAACAAACTTTTCCAACTTCAAAAAATAAAACTTTTAGACTTCATATATGACGTTGTCTTTAACAAGTCACGAATAAGAAGCCCCTGAAACTTCATGTATGACTTAAAATAAAAATAAGGAGTCTTCCCCGGCCAAGTTAAATTAAGGAAAAACCTACATTCCTAATACACTTGGTCGCCAATGGTAACTAATTCAAACACTTAGCCCTAAAAAAATTTCACCTAAGTTCATTAGTAGAACCTAAGTCCCTATAACCCAAGTTCATAACTTGTCCATACACAAATCAATTAAGCATGTTAATTGGTTGTATAACCAATACACTAATCGAAAAAGCTTAATTATGAATCACAGGCTAGAGTACATAAATACACATGTATGCAAAAAAAGTCTTTTATTCCATCAAACATTTATAAAAAGTAGAAACACAATCATAAACCAGAAAGAAAAATAAATTTATTCTATGGGGTTTTTTCCTTCAGCCTTATCCATCTCAACAAGAGGAACATCAAGGGTATTGGGCAAAGTTATGGTTCTAAAATATCTCTACCTACTATGACCACTAATGCTCAATTGATCTAACTGGTGAGGGCAAATGTAATCATCTTCATCATAAATACCACAATCCCCTAAGTATTTTCTCACTACGGTTTAGGGAATGTTGTTAGTTTAAATCCACTCGGTGTTAATCCTGAATGGATGATCAGGATAATCCAACATGCTTGGGTTATGCCAATACTACAACTCATTATTATCATCCACCTTAAGCAATCCTAGCACGTTCAACCAGCCCCATTTGTATATTTCCCTATGAACTTTCTCCAGATGATCATCCATGTGAGTAAAGGCCTCATCATAACTATCCATCCATACAGCTATAGGTTGTTTGTATAAGTGAAAAGTTATTCAGTCCACTTGGTATTGGAGCTTTATTATGGTTCTATCTTTATGTTTTAACAATATTTCTTGGTCGGCCAAGGTATTTTTAGTTATTTCTTTATCCTCAGTTAGTCGACCAACAATTACCTATCTAGAAGTTTGGCCAGATTTGGTCTTCTTCTTCTTCTTCTTCTTTTTCTTCTTTTTCTTCTTCTTCAAGTTTTCTAGCTCCTCCTACAGTTTGGCATTCTCAAACTCTAGGAAAGAACTACCTTCTCTTGACACAACCTTAGTCAACTTTTTCAAGGTCTTCAACTCATTCCTTAAATTTTTATTCTCTTGTTCAAGAAGAGTAGCCACGTCCCTAGCACTTTACACTTCCCTATTCAACATGAATTCTTTCTTCCTGAATGCATACATGATCTCTTGCAACTTCTTGTCAAAACCTCAACCTGCACTCAATGCCTGATATTTAGATTCATAATCAGAATGCAATAAAGCCCAAGTAAGATTATGGTCATCCTAAAGTTGCTCAATCATCTTATAATATGTTGCATTATTTGACACAGCCCTGTAAAAAAAACCATGCAGGTGTAAATCGGCCTCTTTTACTTGATCGGATGCATCTCTGTCGAGCAACCCCTCCAATTCAGTCTCAGTTAGACTTATATCGCCAGCTTTAAATAAGATTTTGCTATGCCTTAATAAGTCAGTTTAGCAGAGATAATTTCATTTTTCCTAGAAGTAGACTGAAGAGCAACAATATCAAAATAACAAGTCAAACAAAGAAGAATAGACAAGCATAATCTAAGGTATACACTAGCAAGTGGACCAAATGAAAGTTTTCATTCATCACCAAACAAATGCGTTACAAATGATTATTTCATTACAAAGCTTAAAAAGAATAAGAAATGAAGTTAAACATGAAATAAAAAGATACACAAGAGTAGGTCATGAGAGTGAAAGAGATTTACACCTTCTCTATGTCATTAGCTGATACCTCTGGGAGGATGGGCCCATTCCCAGTTACAGCCGCTAGGGATGATTCCCATGTCACCTCTTCATCATCAATCTCTTCATCTAAGTTTACAAGGGAACCAGGATTATGCCTCAGGAATAGGTCAGAGTCAACTGTAGTGCTGACCTCCTTTAAGGCAAAGGTCCATCCATCTTTAAAAGACACCTTCTTCTCATACTCGATCTAGATAGCAACTGTGGCAAAGGCCTTATCCCAGACCCTGTTAAAGGCATCCTCCTTGTCTTTTCTGTATTGAGCCTTCAACTACAGAAATTTCTAATTTTCAACAGCTACCTCACCGGCAGAGTTAACTCCCTTGTCCTCAGCAGCCTTGGCTTTGTCGTCGATAGCCTTTATTTTGTCTTCTACCGTGATTGCCCTATATTTACCTGCCTTCAGTTTCTCTTGCCATTATTTTTAATCTATCTCAAAAGCTTCCTCAAACTATTTAAAATATTTCCATAAGCCTTCAAAGGCCTCCTTCACATCAACTGATGATGACCTCAACTGGTTATCTTTAGTTAGCAACTAGTCATAGTCGACTCAAAACTGCAGGACAAGGCAATAATAACAAAGTTATAATGTATAATTAAAGAAACTGTGGAAATTTGATAATGGGTTAAAAAGTTTACCAAAGCTAAGTTTTGATTCGCCTCTCCAATAAATGGGCTCTTGACATAAGGATTAAAGCTGAACTATCGTCTAGGAGAAATCCAGCACCAATTAGTCCCCTGGCCAACCCAGGAATCACTGCTACAGAGGTAGACTCAACATCATCTTGATCAATAGAAGTCTTTTGGACCAGTTCTTCTTGGATAGATAGTCCTTTTTCAGTCTCCTGAACTGAGGCTCAGTGGTTTTGGCCTCCTCAATGTTAATGACCAGAGGTCTCTTATCAACAGCATTAGTCTTATTTGGTGGTGGATAAGACAAACCAACCAATAGGTTTGGTACTCTTGTTTTCCCCATCTCATCTGTGGGGGAGGTCTGAATAGAAGTGATATCTAAAGATTCAAATGAGGAGGATATCCCTCCAAGTGACAATTTCTTGTTTGCTCCAAATGACTCAATAACAAAAGATATAAAATCTAATTCTTCATCCAAATAGATGGGAGCTTGGGGAACCACTATAATTGGTTGGGGAACAAAATATTTAATAGAGTTGTTATGCTCCAACAAGACAGAAGCTACCTCTTCTCCTACTCTTTGGTGAATAGACTACAGGAACTTCAATTCATCCAACTTCACCTCACCCTCCTTAGGACACTTATTTTTACTTTCCTCTACAAAAATAAAATGAGAGTGGTTAGTCGGCATATTATCAAATAGTTAGTAAGCATTGAAGAAAAATAAAATTCAAGGTTCTAAACTGACCAATGCCATACCCTTCCTGGGGGCATTTGGTACCAATGCATTTTACCCTTCAAAAAGGGGGCATACTGCCAGTTCTTCACCACTACACCATAATGCTAATGATCATTGTTTGAATCAGTCATATTAACTAATAGCACCCTATTGTCCTGCCTAGTCTTAAGATAATAGTGTTATCCTCTGTTTCCTCCCTATTTGTAATAGTACATCAGCTCAGGAATCCGAATGTGGGTCCCATGATTTTTTTTAAACGGTGAACCCCGTTTACTACCCTCCAAGTGTTGGGGCTACTCTAGTGAGAGAGTGAGCAGCCGCTAGAGAGAGAGAGAGAGAAATGGAGGGAATAGAATCGATGGGAAAAAAGAAGAGGGAGGGTTTTTTACTGACAGAATTGTCACGGACATGTCACGGTTATTGACCGTGACAACTTTTTGGTATTATCACAGTCATTGGTCGTGACAAGTCCGTGACAACTGTACTTGTCACGGACTCATCACGATCAATGATCGTGACAAGCATTTGTCATGGCCTTGTCACAGTCATTGACCGTGACAAAAAACACATGTTTTTTGTCACGGCCAATGACTGTGATAAGGCTAGCCGCTTAAAGGGTGCCAATTTGACCATTTTGGTGTAGTGGTACTACTCTCAAAGCATAAGGTACAATCCTACTAAGCATGTGTAATTTTTGAATTCACGAACTCTAAATTTAAATTCATATCTTATACTATCAAATCTCAATTGTCAAATTCTACAAATGTGGTCCAAATCTTAATGTTTTAGGGTTAAAGTATTAGGGTTCAGGAGTTTGGTTTTAGTCATTACAGTTTATTGATTTGTGCTTAAGTTTTTGGGTTTAGTAAATAGGGTTTTGGGTGTTTCCCCAAATTTCAAACATGGACAACTTTTTTACCAAGCGTGCATGATTTTTTAATTCACTAACTCTAAATTTATGTCCATATCTTACACTATCAAATCTCAATCATCGAATTCTATAAATGGGGTCCAAATCTTAAACATCAATTTTTCCATGTTATAGATTTTAGCATTTATGCATTGGGGCTTATTTTTTTCAATTTACAATTTAGGGTAAATGAATTAGGATTTGTGGTCAATTGTTAAGGGTTAAAGTATTAGGGTTTAGGTTTTAGGTATTTCGATTTAGTCATCAGGATTTATTCATTTAGGCTTAAGTTTTAACTAATTTCAAACTTGGACAACTTTTCTACTAAGCATGAATAATTTTTTAATTCACTAACTCTAAATTTATGTCCATGTCTTACAATATCAAATCCCAATCGTCAACTTCTATAAATGGGCACCAAATATTAAATATCAATTTTTCCATGTTTTAGGTTTTATCATTTATGCATAGGGGCTTCTGTTTTCAATTTACAATTTAAGGTAAATGAATTACGATTTGTGGTCAACGTTTTAGGTTAAAGTATTAGGATTTAGGTTTAGGTGTTTTGGTTTAGTCATCGGGGTTTATTGATTTTGGGCTTAAGTTTTAGGGTTTAGTAATAGGTTTTTGTGTATTTTCCACTAATTTTAAACTTGGAATAAATTTTCAGTAACTAAGGTTTAAGAATTGGAAATATACACACATACATACATATAATTTCACATAAATATACACATGTACACATACATATGCATTCACACACATACAGATATATTCACATGCATATACTTGCACACACGTACACATATATTCACATACACATACATGCACATACACATACATTCACGCATATATGCATACACATACATACACATTACACACACATACACACACATTCAAGGTTAATATAGAGAGAGGGAGGTTGTCGAATATGGTTTTCAGCAGGAAAATTTAGGGAGAGAGTGAGAGCTCAAGTGAAATGATGTTGGGGGGAGGGGGTAATTAACGACAGTGGTCACAGACCAAAACGTGACCAAATATCATGACCAATTAATTTTTTAACTTCATCATGATGGTCATGACCTAATCGTTGACCCAGAATGTGACCATGTTGATGGCGTGGAAAAAAAATAACACGGTCAGTGGTCATGACCCTCGATCATGACTGTCTCCTGCAACCAATTCAAAATGGTCACGGCCCAAAGTCGTGACCCCTATCAATTGAAAACATTAAATATGTCATAAAAATGGATAGGGTCAAGGGTTGCGAACACTATCGAAGATAATTTTCCACAATTTTGGCGCTATAATGGTCACATCCTTATAACGGACCATAGTCATGACGAGCTCCAGTTTATGTCACGGTGGTGAGTGGTCATGGTCCTGGTCCTTGATTCTTTTACCTTGGTCACAGTTTTAGGCCGTGATCACCTTGTTATGGACATGGATCGTGATCAGTTTGTCGTGACTATTTTTGGACTGTGGTATAGTGTATGGGTATATAAGGTAAAAATGAGTAAATTATAAAAGTATGCATGCATTAATATCGTAAAGACATTGAGAAGAATAAAAATAAAACAATGCATAAATTATCCTTTCTTATTATCTGTAGTGCATGGTTGAAACTCTTGAATCGAAATGCAAGTCCCCAAAAAGGTAGCTTATTATTTACACCGCAACTTGAAAATCAATTATAATAACATGGAAAGAGAACGTCATTGAAGACGGAGATACAATCTAATTGATGCAATATAGAGAACTCATTTGAAAGATAACACCACAGTTACCCACTCTCTTGGTTGTCAAATTCCTTAAATCTATTTCGAAATCATTGAGCTAGGGTAAAATTTCTTCACTAATTTGAAGCAAAAGTGCAAATAACCTATCACATCCAGAAAGTATAAAGTAATGAGATGTTCAGTTCATATTTGGAGACCAATTTAAAGAAATTGGGAAAAAACACAAAAAAGCATTAAAAATCACTATATTGTTTCGACACTGGAGAAAAAAATGAAAAATCATTAGAAGGGAACACGCCATAAGAAATTGTATTTGGTGCTTTGATATCTCAGAATCAATTTTTTGCTTCATTAAAAAAGATGGAATATGTCATTAACAACAAAGAAATAAACGGACAAAATCATCTAATAATGGATATCATAATTATTTAATAATGAAATTAAGGAGGAAAAAAATTATTAGAAGTGAAAAATACATACCAAAATCCTTATTTGCTCCTATTGCTTTAAGAAATGAAGACTACTTACCCAAATGAAGGATACCTAGAAAATTAAAATAAAGCATAAGAAATTTCCCTTTTCACATTGTACTAAAGTTTTAAGATAATGAATGTTATAGGAAACTATAATCATACTTTTAAGAAAAAAATTTCTTGGATTGTTCATAGCATAGCTTTAGTCTAGTTTGGCGTATCCCCTTACAAATCATCACGCATCGTCAAGACGAACTGAACTCAAGCATCTGCAAGTTTGAAGACTTCTCGACATCTCGATAAGGTATAAAGCAATTTTGAGTTTAAATTAATTTTTAAAATTATATTTTGGGATGTTTATTTTTTTATCATAAACGAACATGAACTTTTTATTTTCGAAAAAGAAAATTATTTTCTATGTTTACTCTGGTTGGATTTTTTAAAACTTTAATTTTTCATTTATGTCATTCAAATCAAATTGAGATGTCGTTCAAAACCGCATTGAGATGTAGTTCTGACCACATCCTCATGTCATTTGATCCCTCGTTTGATGTCCATGATATCATGTGGATCAAACTAGATCGTACTGGTTTGTTTTTTAAGAGGTCACTAGATAGGTCATTCGAAGCCACTTCAAATGAGATCTCAATCTCATTTAAACGACCTTAGGATCTCGTACGAACAACGCCCCGCCTTAAGTTTTATATAAATACCTGTTTCATGTTTAGAACATTTAAGACTTTTGACACAACGTTTTTTGCATATTTTTTGAAAAATATCTTCGCTTTTTGTGTTGAAAAACACTTGTTTATTTCACAATAAAACATCATGCAATGTTGTTCTTGTGAATTAGTTTAGAACCCTAGAAAGTTTTGTATCTATTGCATACACCTTGGTGGAGAGGACCTCCATTGCTGACTTATGATACCTATGAGGATTCACTACTGAAGACAAAGGCTGAGGTTGACGGAGGACCGCAGTCATGTGAGTCTTGTGAGGATCATAGTCGATCCTTAAAGATTTTCGAAGAATAGCACATTATACTTATGGCGGATATCAAGTAATTTGTCAATCGACTCTCTTGTAAAATTTTAATTGAATAAAGGATTTTCCCTTTGGGGTATGTCCTTGAAACTTAGCCTTATCATATTTTCTTATTTGACTTATCTGTTTTATCACCCTAGATGCATGTTTAGGATAAAAGATAAAATCGATTTAAAATTGGCTTCCGCATTTAAAATTTCTATTGCAATTTTTATTTGAAATCACACTTGAAATTATTTTACCGTTTACAAATTGGTATCAGAGATGATAGCACAAAGTTATTCTGTATGATCTTGTTTACCTTATTTTTAGGTGGTTGTTTATTCTTCTCTCCTATGCTTGTTTTTCTCTCAATGGATTCTCATTTGACTTTGAATTTTGCTGAAAGAATTGAATTTCTTGAAAGTCATTTTCAAAATGATTTGAAACTTTTGCAAACAGTTCAAAATCAAAAAGATATCATTCGTGAGAAGTTTGCTGCCCTGAACCATGATTTTAGTACGTTAAAATTGGCCAAAAAAGGGAGTGATAATAGAGTCCTTACTTTAGAAAAATAATTAGAGCACTTGAAAAAAACTAGGGTTTGTATTTGTGCCTTTAAGGAAAATATTTTTGGAAGGACAAATTTCCAATCGAGTCATTTGTAGTATTGGCTACATTCCGTTGGACAAAATGCTTTTGGGTCATTCCTCATCAAGCTTCATACAACCTTAGAGAATCGAGAATCCAAAGTTCATGCGACATCAATATTCACTTCAAGTCCATTCTCCTAAAAAAGTATATGACCAAAACCATTTTTATGTGTTGGAGTACTTTTCATAAAGACTAATTTTCTAAAAAAATTAAATTTCATAAAAACTTTATTTTGAAATTAATTTTAACTCTCTTTCAATGAAAAAGGAAAACTCGTTTGAAATCCTTCCAGGTCGTTCAAACGACCTGGATCTAACGACATTTCCCAGACTGCTCTGGTAACTCGTTAGAAGCTCATTAGAAATTTCGTTCGAACGAACTCGTTCGAATGAGATTTCTAACGACTTATGTGACTTTACACTGGACTATCGTTAGATAACTCGTTCGAACGAAAGGTCGTTCGAACGACCTCGTTCGAACGAAAGGTCGTTCGAACGACCTCGTTCGAAAGAGATCTGTCAGTTTTGAATTTTTTTAACTGTTTTCCTGCATTTATTTTATATAACTTCCATGGTCCACTACTTTTCGAGTTTTAATCTATGGACTAAAATCAGTTCTTTTTAGTAAGGGAGTTTTTACATATTCTTGAGAGCAAAAATTTCACATCTTCCCTTTTTGGTAAAATTCGTTCTCCAACAAAATTTAACCTTAAAAGCAAAACCACATGCCATCAACTTGAAATTCAACAAGCACACTTGCGGTGGATTTCTGCATTCAAGCATAATGGAGATGGTAGCTTGGGCTTCGGTGGGTACCGCGACACAAGTAGTGTCGAGAAACGCGTTGAAGCTTCGCCTACTACAAATTCGGATGTAGAGGATGGCGTCAACATGTCTTGATTGAGTTAAAGTCTGTAAGTCTTTTGAGTCCTTTGTGAAACCTATTTGTAGTGGATTTGTCTTGACCCAGCCGTCCGATGTTTTTCCCATTTGGATTTTCCTCGTACATCGGCGCATTGTGGTTGTGATTTTCGCACTTTACTTTATTAAATCACCTAGATGCATGCATAGGATAAAAAGGATAAAATTGGATAATTATATATCACGTAATCAAGTTATCAATTGTGACAACCCTTGAGTATAGACCCAAATATAACACCGAATCCTAATCTAGATATACAAAAGATAGGAATCGACAATGACAAAGTGTCGCAACAGTCTGCTACTACCATAGCTCTATGAATACACTGGATGGGAGAACATCAGTGGCGTCCTTGCGGAGGAACACCTAAAGTAATACAATATATATACATAGTAGGAGAAAATAGAAGCAGGTCAGAGCCCGAGTTGAAAACATTGTATAGCATGTGCATTAAAATGCATAATAATTATAAATGCATTATTACATGATTTAATGGAGTCGCACTCTCCGTAATAATCCGACTCACCTCTCAACCAAAGCGCACAACTAAACGTATGCATGTGATCTCCAAATAAATGCCCCTATCTAATTAGGCAATTTAAATCTAATGTAAACCCAATTTAAAACCATTTAACTTATCTCCATCTACACGTGTCTAAATTCCATCTAAATCATATACTTTAACTTTTAATGTTAGGGTCCTCAGTCATTTGTTCATTTTCTTAACATATAGGGTTTACATACCCGTTTTCCAATCCAACATACAATAAACATAAACATCTTCTTAACTAGAATTTCTCATATTCTAGTTATGCCAACAATATACAATTATATAGATGAGTTATTAGCATCTAAGTGCTAAGGACTAAACTTCTCCCAATTCTCAATATTGCACTATGTTTCGTGCATGGGACGTCTTGCCGAGGCGAAATGCAAATAAGGAACCCCCCCGTTACACTACTCCTGACAGTATTGATTTTCGAGATTCATTATGACCTCAATGCATTATTCATGTAACCCAAATTCTTATTACTCCATTTTAATTAATTTATTATTCCCATAGTGCACTGCGGTTCGTGCATGGAACGTCTCGCAAAAGAGAAATCCGAATAAGGAACTCGCCCGATACACTACTTCTGGCATTGTCGATCGTCGAGATGTATATACTATATATGTATGAGCATTTAGGACTAACTTCTCCTCACTACCAACATTACACTGCATTTCATGCGTGGGACATCTCGCCGAGGCGAAATCCAAACAAGGACCCCCCCCCCCCCCGTTACACTACTCCTTGGCAATGTTGGTCATTGAGGTCCATTATGCACTTGATACCCAAGTAACCAATCATATCAGTAATATAACCATCTAAATGAGCTATAACTCGAGGACACATGTTCACTATGCTATCATCTTCCAGTTGCGCATCCACGTAGCAAACTGGGAACCACCAAGTGGGGTTCAATGGCACCCACCTCGTGATCAACTCAAGCACACAATGTCCCGGGAAGGGGTCTCCTAACCGGCAAGTGAGAACGACACATACCCATGAATTCTCACCCCCAAAAATAATAAATGTATATCACATAATAATCACCATGGACAACTATTACTTGGGGAATATCCACATCCTGCTCATCGAGCCAGGATGCTCACCCTCAACGCGCGCAACTTACCAATGATAGCAAGGAGGGGGTATGCTTCACTATATATATATATATATATATATATATATATATATATACCATCACATAAGGTATACATACATCATCACATCATATAAAGACATACCATCATATAAGGTATACCTACCACATCATTTACATATTTGTATTATTCACTTAGGCGTAGTTGAATTAATATCATTATTTAGTATATCTCTCTCTTTTGATATACTGTCCGTCAATTCTCACACAACTTCCCCACTTAGTATACACTATACTATTTCTCACTTGAAGCTCACATGTCGCTTCTAATTATGAATTGTCTCTCAATTCTATTTAAGTTTAGGATATTCTCTATCCTAATGCACCTCGATTAGTATTTCTCATTGTGTGAGACATCTCCCAATTTAATCATAATTAAGGATATTTCTATATTCGTATGCACATTTCTTAGCATTCATATCCTCAATCCATAATATGGTTCAATTAATTTGATGAACCTTTAAAGTTGTCCCATTTGGGATTTGATCATAAGATCCAATATCTCTAAATTCATTCTCATTCTTTGATATAAATTTAATAATTATCTCCAAATATAATTCCCAATGATAATGGGCTTCCCCACTTAGATTATACCATAATCTCTAATCGGTATTCCTCAATTTAAGGCAATAAGACTCCAATAATTTCTTATAAGGGAAACTCTCTAAAAGTCTCCAAAACATACTCCATATAACTCCTATAGAGGTTCCCAATCAATAACCTCGAACAAAATGGAATGAAATTCTCCCTAGAAAAACATCCCTCCAAAAGCCCTGTTTCTGAATCGATTCGGGCCAATTCCGAATCGATTCGGCCATGCGAATCGATTCGGCCTCCAAGGCGAATCGATTCGGGTCATCAGACCTGGGATTCTGTTTCAGGCCAAATCAATTCGATTGGGGTCCGAATCGATTCGGTCACTCAGACCTGGGCACCTGCAAATTTTTGAATCGATTCGGTAAGGGGACGAATCGATTCGGCCCTTCAGAAGGCTCGAAAATGGCTACTTTTTAGTAAGCCAAAAATCCCAAAATTCATTTTATCATTTTTCTCTTCAATTGTTTCAATTGTGACAAACCTTGAGTATAAACCCAAATATAACACTGAATCCTAATCTAGATATACAAAAGATAGGAATTGACTATGACAAAGTGCCGCAACAGTCCGCTACTGCCACAGCTCCATGAATACACTAGATGGGAGAACATCAGTGGCATCCTTGCGGAGGAACACCTAAAGTAATACAATATATATGCATAGCAGGAGAAAATAGAAGCGGGTCAGAGCCTGAGTTGAAAACATTTATAGCAAGTGAATTAAAATGCATAATAATTATAAATGCATTATTACATGATTTAATGGATTCGCACTCTCCGTAATAATCCGAATCGCCTCTCAACTAAAGCGCGCAACTAAATGTATGCACGTGATCTCCAAATAAATGCCCCTATCTAATTAGGAAATTTAAATCTAATGTAAACCCAATTTAAAACCATTTAACTTATCTCCATATACACGTGTCTAAATTCCATCTAAATCATATACTTTAACTTTTAATGTTAGGGTCCTCAGTCATTTATTCACTTTCTTAACATATAGGGTTTACATACCCGTTTTCCAATCCAACATACAACAAACATAAACATCTTCTTTACTAGAATTTCTCATATTCTAGTTATGCCAACAATATAAAATTATATAGATGAGTTATTAGCATCTAAGTGCTAAGGACTAAACTTCTCCCAACTCTCAATACTGCACTACGTTTCGTGCGTGGGACGTCTCGCCGAGGAGAAATCCAAACAAGGAACCCCCTGTTACACTACTCCTGACAGTATTGATTTTTGAGATTCATTATGCCCTCAATGTATGATGCATGTAACCCAAATTCTTATTACTCCATTTTAATTAATTTATTATTCCTAATTCTCAATAGTGCACTGCAGTTCGTGTGTGGGACGTCTCGCAAAAGCGAAATCCAAATAATGAACCCCCTCGATACACTACTTCTTGAACTGTCGATCGTCGAGATGTATATACTATATATGTATGAACATTTAGGACTAACTTCTCCTCACTCCCAACGTTACACTGCATTTCATGCATGGGATGTCTCGCCGAGGTGAAATCCAAACAAGGAACCCCCCGTTACACTACTCATTGGCAATGTTGGTCGTTGAGGTCCATTATGCCCTCGATACCCAAGTAACCAATCATATCCGTAATATAACCATCCAAACGAGCTATAACTCGAGGACGCAGGCTCACTATGCTATCATCTTCCAGTTTCCCATCCACGTAGCAAACTGGGAACCACTTGGTGGGGTTCCCACCTCGTTATCAACTCACGCACACAACGTCCCAGGAAGCGATCATAGCTCCTAACCGGAAAGTGAGAACGACACATACCCATGACTTCTCACCCCCCAAAATAATATATGTATATCACATAATAATCACCATGGACGAATTTGACCTGGGGAATATCCACACCCTTCTCATCGAACCAGGATGCTTACCCTCAACGTGCGCAACTTCCCAATGATAGCAAGGAGGGGGTATGCTTCACTATATATATATACCATCACATATGGTATACATACATCATCACATCATATAAAGATATACCATCATATAAGGTATACCTACCACATCATTTACATATTCGTATTATGCACGTAGGCGTAGTTGAATTAATATCATTATTTAGTATATCTCTCTGTTTTGATATACTGTCCGTCAATTCTCACACAACTTCCCCACTTAGTATACACTATACTATTTCTCGCTTGAAGCTCACATGTCGCTTCTAATTATGAATTGTCTCTCAATTCTATTTAAGTTAAGGATATTCTCTATCCTAATGCACCTCGATTAACATTTCTCATTGTGTGAGACATCTCCCAATTTAATCATCATTAAGGATATTTTTATATCCGTATGCACATTTCTTAGCATTCATATTCTCAATCCATACTATGGTTCAATTAATTTGATGAACCTTTAAAGTTATCCCATTTGGGATTTGATCCTAAGATCCAATATCTCTAAATTCATTCTCATTCTTTCATATAAATTTAATAATTATCTCCAAATAGAATTCCCAATGATAGTGGGCTTCCCACTTGGATTATACCGTAATATCTAATCGGTATTCCTCAATTTAAGTCAATAAGACTCCATAATTTCTTATAAGGGAAACTCTCTAAAAGTATCCAAAACATACTCCACATAACTCCTATAGGGGTTCCCATACAATAACCTCGAATGAAACGGAATGAAATTCTCCGTAGAAAAACATCCCTCAAAAATCCCTGTTTCCGAATCGATTCGGGCCAAATCCGAATCGATTCGGCCCTGCGAATCGATTCGGCCTCCAAGGGGAATCTATTCGGGTCATCAAACCTACGATTCTATCTCAGGACAAATCGATTCGGTTGGGGTCCGAATCGATTCGGTCACTCAGACCTGGGCACCTGCAAATTTTTGAATCGATTCGGTAAGGGGCCGAATCGATTTGGCCCTTCAGAAGGCTCGAAAATGACTAGTTTTTAGTAAGCCAAAAATCCCAAAGTTCATTTTTATCATTTTTCTCTTCATTTCTCTTCAACCCAATCACATATATATCATCAATATTCATCCAAGAACACATATAAACTAATTTATAACCTCAAATCCATTTCTACAAAACAAATTTAAAATTATACCCAAAACTTAGGTTTTGATAAACTAAACCTAAAACCCAAAGATTTAATCCACAAATCATGCAATAAATGGTACACAACAATTATTTAGCAAGTTTAATCACTTGCCTCGGGTTCGTAGGGTCTGATCCGTCCTCGAGATCGCGTTATGGCCGGAAAATCCTCTTTCTCTCTCTTTTCTCCTTCTTTCTCTTCTTCTTTCTTCTTTCGTTCTATTTCTCTCTTTCTATCTAAGTAGAATTGATCTCTCGTAGGCTTTTAAGTCTTATTTCCCAACATACACATCTTTAAATGATAATACAAACTTTAAATGACTCGGTAACTTTAATTCGAGTCAAACGAGCTTAAAATTATTTTGGAACCTAAATAGACCCCAAGTACAGTCATTTCGACTTTCTCGACCCTTCTGGAAACAACTACACCCTCAGAATCGCCATTCGACACACTTTCTAGCAACTTAAAATTTTGACCTCAATTTTCAATTTTATTATTATCCAAATAAAATAATATTTATTTCTGTAATACCCCGTATTTTTATGGCTTTTAAATTTAGGGATTTATTAAATTTAATTGAGATAAATTATTTAATTTGAATCCAGAATGTTGTTTTAAATATTTACAAGCGTGACGAGAGTTAGTAATTATTAAAAATTTGTTGAATGTTACTGGATGAGTATAGTAATATATGAGATTTATTTTATAAAAATTGTCACGTGTGAATAAAATGACAATTATAGAAATTTAAGTCGGGACACGCCCGTGTCGTGTGGGGACTAAATGTTGATTAATAAAAGTGAATAAATTATAAGTTGCTCTTATGGTCATTTGAGTACGCCAAAGTGTCCGAAAAGGTCGAGATAGTCAGAAAAGTGTACCCGGGGGTTTAGTTTAAGTCTCAGGGCATTTTTAGGCCTAATTAGTACCCCGGGAGGGCATTTTGGACATTTCATAATTATGGGTAATTAAACCCACGAATTTGCAAGGGTTATATCAAATGTTAAGTGTTGTCTTCTAGGGTTAACATAACCAGAAACTAATGACGGCTATTGGAGAGGAAGAGGAGAAGCTTTCCAAGGAGTTCTAGGCCAAGAACTCCTCCGGTTGCACCGCCATCACCGCCAAATGGTAGATCGCGCAACGAGGATCTCAACCACACCAAATTCTTCCACAAATCAGAACTCTGAAATTTCAGGCAAGTATCTATCTTGATTTAATCAAGTTAATGCTCTTTTATATTAGTCTAGGGTTGACTAGAATTAGTGTTCTTGAAAGAAAACATTAATTGGAGATAAAAATTTCATGTTGTATAGGTAAAGATCATATTTTGGAAATCCATTTCACATGTAGAGGTTGAACCAAGAATTTTCATGGTATTAGTGATATAAAATATGGAAGAAGAATGGAAGAAACTAAGTTAAAGAAAATTATTAGGGTTCTTGAGAATTATATAGATTTTACCCTTTTATTTTTATTATACTTGATGAAAACTCGCATGTGTTACGTAGGATATTGTTTATATGGGTATACAACACTTGTAATATGAGTTGTTGGGGGTTTGTGACTGAAACATGATGATTTGGATGAGTTTGGGGTAAGATTTGCGTAGCTTGGTTTTGTGAAGTTTTGCCATAACTGCTTGATCGATCGATCGAGCCCAGAGCATTTATCGATCGATAGATCGATCGATCGACCCCCTTTCATCGATCGATCGACTCCTCCTGGAAAACTGCATTTTTGCTCGTGTTAGCTTAATCCGATTTTATACGTAGTAAACCTTGATTAGGGTTGCTAGAACATAATGGGACATAAAAAGGACCATTAGGGTCAAGATAAACCCCGTTAAGTGGAACTTTAATGTGAAGGGAAATAAAGGGTAAATGGGGAGACATTCATACTTAAGAAATCATACGTGCGTTGATTAAATAATCGAAACACCTAAGAAGTTGGATTATAAGGTGAGTGAGGGCCTACTGAAATTGTACTTAGGTAAAGAGAATACTTTGAGAGACGAGAAGTGGGTTTAGAATAACTTAATTGTGAGAATAAAAGGAATGAGTCCGTTATACGAGAAAATTAAGTAAAATGTGTAATAACGGATAATTATAATTATGGGTCGTGAGTGCGCCTGATTTAATAATGTGGATGTGAATACATATATTATATATATGACAGTGTGATTGTGCATATATTATTTCTGTGTAAAAATCGTACCCGGACTACTTGCTATCACAGGGGGGTTTCCGCGTCGAGACAGTCTTATCTCGATGGGACCTTTATGGGGGATATTGACTTGTACCCTAGAACATAGAATTCCCTGGTACAGGCTATCTGATTTATAGTCAGATGGTCCTAAGAGACGTGTGGGTATGTGCTGACCTCTTAGGACTGGGAACTATGCTTCGCCTCCATTTGTATGTGTTTGTGTTAATGCAGTTCGAGAGTGATTCCGAACTAGCATTTTCCTAAATATGTGTGATATAGGGACTTGATAGCAGAGTATGCCAACACCAGAGTTTTTATGTGGGGTGCCGTTAGTATATATGTATTATATGAGCGATATGTATATATATACTTATTTATGGAATCTTTGCACCATAGATTTTATGTGGGGTGCCGTTTGTATATATATTATATGTGTAACTAATATATATACGTGTATCTATATGAGAACTTTCTACTGAGTTAAATAGTAGTGAAGTAAAGTATGAAATTCTTCAACTTCCCTATAAGTATTCGAAAACATTATAACGATACGGAATTATTCTAAATTACGTAAGAAATCTTAAGAGACAGATTTTTCTAAAGTGAATATCATAACCTTAATTTTCACGTGTTAAGACTTATGGAGAATAAGTTAGGGAGATATATGGGATTCATTAGTACGGTAGACGTGAACACTAGATGAGAGGTCAGAATTCTCAAGAGAGTGTCGCATACTAATATGACTGTTGCATTAGCCGATAAGCATTTTAAATACTTGCTAAATTATTTTTAAAACTGTTTTACATTCGGCTCTCACCCGTTTGCTATTATCTCTGCTCTCTTGTGTGTGTGTGTGTGTGTGTGTGTGTGTGTGTGTGTGTGTGTATATATATATATGTAAGTCTGTATGTATGTATTACAGGTGCCCAGCCACAGGTGCGTCATGCTTAGGATTCTTTGTATGGAACGCGCTGTAGCTTTTGTGGGAGTTGCAGGCCGTTGCTTAGACGACCTCATTGTTGACTCCACTTCTAGTTCAGTTTTCTCCAGTGGGGCATGCGTCGCCCTTTTTCATTTTTTAGTTGGTTTTTTTAGAGATTGTAATTCTTTTACTTTCAGTATCGTTATTTTGGGATTTATTATTGTCAGGATGTTTTCCTTTAGTGTTTTAAAGTTGGAATTTATTATTGATGGTTAAACTCTTGAATGTTCATTTTTATTCTTATACTTAATGTGTGACTCTTAAATGTTGACGGTTAAAGGATTTATAATTGAATTTAATAAAATGAAAATAACGTTTTAAATGGTTTTGACACTTAGCTTAATTAATTAGGATGCTTAAATTTGAAAATTTTCATTTGCGACACTGATGCTAAGAATGAACCAACTGTTCACCTTGATTTTAATTTAATAAAGGAGTGATTGCCCGGTATTTAATTAGGCGGGGTGTCACAATGTATCCCAAAATAAATAAATTATTTTCTCTAAATCCTCGGGTTGTTACATCAATCCCTTCACTTTAACTGTTAATTGTTCATGCAAATCTTTAAATTTGCAAAAGCAATTAAAATTGGAATATATCTCTACTTGGCAAATTTTTAATAGCATTGTGTGTGTTTATTCTACGGAATAATCTAAGTAAATATAACCTTACAACTTCAAATTTATACGAGAGCTAGTCTCTAAAAGTTATTTAGATGAATCCTAGAGGTCATATGGAAAGTTTTTCGTCGAATAGACCACATTTGTTTGATGGAACTAATTACACCTACTGGAAAGCACGTATGAAATCTTCCTTTAAATCAATTAATGAACGTGTTTGGGTTATTGTTGAAAGAGGATGGTCCCCTTCTACTATGATTGTTGATGATGAAATTACCTGAAGATCGTGTTGTTAAGAAAATTCTTAGATGTCTTCCTAAGCGATTCATTCCAAAAGTCACAGTTCTTAATTCACTAGGAAATCTAAATACTTTAAAACTTGAAGAGCTTGTTGGTGATCTTCAAACATATGAATTAGATATGTTTCCTAAAGATAACAAAAGCAAAGATAAAGGTGTTGCCTTGAAAGTAAAGAAATTTGAAGTGTTTGAATCTAATGAGTCTGATATAGATCTTGGTGATATAGCTCTATTTGCCAAAAAATGTAAAAAAATTCTCAAGTTCAAAAAGCAAAACTCAAAATTTGAAAAACTAAAATTTGAGAACTACAAAAACAAAGGTAATAGAAAATTCAATTATCAAGATCCTTAGAAGCTCAACAGAGACAACTTTAAAAAGGATGATTTTGATAGATGCTTTGAGTGTGAGGGACGTGGTCATAGAGCATTTGAGTGCCCTATTAAACTTAAGAGACAAGTCAAAGAAAAGTCAGCTTACAATGCTACATTAAGCGACAGTGATAATGAGTCTGAAGACTCTGATGACTTTACCCCATCTAAAAATAATTTCAATGCTTTTATAGCAATCCATGCTAGTAATTCAAGTGAGTCACACCCTAATGTTGACAATTCTGAGAAAAATCTTGAGGTTGCTTCCACTCACTCTACTAATAGTGATGAAAAAGGAAGTGAAGGTGAAATAGATGAGAGTGAACTGCAATCCGCCTATTCTGAACTATACACTAAGTCTCTTCATATTCAAAACGTAAACAAGAGATAAAACTTCAAAGTCTTAACTTCATAAAAAGAGTTGAAAGTCCTGAAGGAGAAGGAGTCTTTAGTTAGTCCACTCGAGGCAATTAAGATAAAACTCTATGAGAAACTTATATTGGTAGGCAAAGAAAAATGAGATTTAATTAACTCCTTAGAAGGTGAAAACAAAGATCTTCATGGGTCTTTAGAGATTATAAAACCTCTAGAAGCTAAAATTATCCAACTTGAAAAAGATCTCGAGTCCTCTCGTGAAGTCAAAGTCACACTCAAAGATAATTAAGGAATAATGGGAAAATTATTTCTAGGTTATGTTTTGGGATATAAGGAGAAAGGTTATCAATAGGGAAAGGATATTGGATATGAAGAAAGAGAGTCATCCAAAGTCAAACCCGAACTCGTAGCTAAGTTTGTTACCAAACCTAATTCTCCTAAACCTTATGTACCTAAAATAAGTCCTCCTAAGCAATCTTCAAAAGCGAGTCCAATGCAACCCTATGTGTGCACTTATTATCACAAACGGGGTCATCTTAAAGATTTTTTTTACAAGCTTGAGAAGACCTCTTATTTCATAACTCCTAAACAACACTATAGCTCCTTAGCTAGTCTTAAGAGCCAAGTTGAGTATCTAGTTAATATTTCTAAAGGTCTAATGGAAGATTTTCTTTGGTTTACAAAAGTCTAAGGAAATAATTCCAATCATAGCACTAGAGCCAACAAAGGAAAGAATACAACTCAAGCTTGGGTTAAGAAAGATCATACCAATAAAGATTTTGTTTCTCATATTGCACTTAAGGCTCAAAATACCTCCTAATGGTACTTTGATAGTGGTTGTTCGAGACATATGACCGGTGATAAATCTTGGTTTATCACTATTGAAAACCATAAAATGGTAAGGTCAACTTTATGGATGGAAGCAAATCTCGAATCATGGGAATAGGATCTATTGAAATCTCTAGGTTTCCTAAACTTGAAAATGTCCTTTATGTTGATGATCTCAAGGCTAATTTGATAATTATTAACCAATTATGCGATGGAAATCTTGATGTTAAGTTTATTCAATCGGAGTGCACTGTATATGATCAATCGGGTGAATATATATTACAAGGTGTGAGAACTAGTAACAATTACTACAGAATAGTTCTTAAATCCTCTTTGGTTTGCAATAGTGCAAAAGCCTCTTCTGCCGATATTTGGCATCAAAGGTTAGGTCATGTTAACTTTAGAGATCTTGATCGATTAGTGACAAAAGAGATAGTTCTAGGAAAACCAACCTCCACTATTGGTGGGCCTTGACAATTAGGAAAGAAAATTAATAATCCATAAAAACTCTATAACTACCTCTCGTGTCTTAGAACTGATACACACGGACCTTATGGGTCCCACTTGTACCGAGATCATAGGAGGAAAGAGATATATCTTAGTAATGGTGGATAACTTTTCTAGATACTCTATAGTAGATTTTCTAAGACAAAAATGTGAGACTATTGATTTTCTCACTGTTAAGTGTAGAATTCTTCAAAATCAACACGGTGTTACCATAAATCGCTTTAGGAGTGATAATGGAACCGAATTAAAGAAATCCAGTGTAAATGCCTTTTGTGGTGACATAGGAATTAAACATGAATTCTCGATCGTTCGAACTCCACAATAAAATGGTATAGTTGAAAGAAAAAATCGAACGATCTAAGAAATGGAAAGATCTATGCTCCTAGGAAGAAATGTTCCTTGTAGGTTTTGGGCCGAAGTAGTCAACATCGCATGTCACACCGTAAATAGGATTTATTTGTGTCCTAATACTAACAAAACTCCATATGAATTGTGGATGGGCAAGAAGCCTAATTTGGCCTATTTTAGAGTTTTTGGTAGTCCTTGTTATATACTTCGAGATAGAGAACTTCTAGGTAAATTTGACTCAAGGAGTGATGAAGGTATTTTCCTAGGATCTTCTCAAAAGAGTAGAGCTTTTAGAGTTTTTAACTTAAGTAGATCTAAAGTCATGGAATCAATAAATGTTGTAATAAAAGACGATGCTCCGGCCACATCTATTGAAAATGAGGAAGATTTGTCATGTGAGTGTGATGTTGTTTCCAATGTTAAAAATATTGAGTCTCACAATGACTTCGTTGTTCCCACTACTGAGAAAAAGGATCCTTCTCCTTGGGTTCGTAAAAGTCATGATCCTTAAAAAATTATAGGAGACCCCGAGGTAGGTGTAAAGACTAGGGCTCAATTAAAAAATAAGTTACCTATTTATGCTATACTTCTAAAATTGAACCTAAAAACTTTAAAGAAACATTAAAAGATGAACATTGGATTAATGAGATTCAAGAAGAATTGTTTCAATTGAAGAAAAATGATGTTTGGTAATTAGTCCCCAGGGCCTCTAATACTAACGTCATTGGTACCAAATGGATTTTTAAAAATAAAATGGATGTATTTGGTGTCATTGTTCATAACAAAGCTAGGATGGTTTCCCAAGGATACACCCAAATAGAAGGTGTTGACTTTGAAGAGACTTTTGCTCTTGTTGCTCGGTTAGAATCGGTTCGCCTTTTACTAGCTATAGCATGTCACCTTAAATTTGAATTGTATCAAATGGATGTCAAAAGTGCATTTTTAAATGGTATTCTTCAAGAATAAGTCTATATTGAACAACCTAAAGGGTTTGAGGACCCAAAGCATCTTAATCATATCTTCTTCCTAAAGAAAGCGCTATATGGTTTGAAAGGCTCAATTTTTATCTCCTTTCATGTGGCTTTTTGAGAGGGGGAGTAGATATGACTCTATTTGTCCGTCGTGATGAGAAAGCTATTCTAGTTGCACAAATGTATGTCAATGACATACTGTTTTGTAAGGAAACAAGTCTCCGATTGAGTCTCAATGTTTTGTTGGCTCAATTCTGGACAAAAACATTTGAGTCATAGGATAGTGTTCAATTTTATCCATTCAAGCCTATGACGTGTTAGATGAAGATGTAGAGGCCAAGATTTTAAAGCTTCATCATATGCCGGGTTTATTGTTGTGCCTCGTTTCTACATCAACAACATTAGTTCCAATTTCTCCTAAGGTTTGAATGCATTACATATTTCTATAGGAGCTTGGAACAATTTTTATTGGGTGTAATTTTTGTTTAAACTGATGTTTATTTTCAAAAGGTTTCTTTAAAACTTTAAAATAAAGTTTTTGTACTAAAAATCGAATTTTAAGCCTTCTGGAACTTCGTTCGATTTTGTCGTTCGAACCAGTTTTTCGTTCGAACAAGAATGTCGTTCGAACGAGTTTTCCAACAAACTTTTACACTTGGCCACTGGAACTTCATTAGAAGTGTCGTTCGAATGAGACTTCGTTCGAACGAAAATATCGTTCGAACGAGATTTTTTGCGGGAATTTTTTGGCAGTTTTAATCAATTTTTCCCCATGTTCCCACATACTTTTAGCCACTAACTCTTGACAAAAGTTATATTTGAGGGAACCAAGTTTAAATAACCAACTTTTAACAATTTCTAAACATCTTTTTAAGAGAAAATTTTGAGAGAGAAAAATTGTAAAGTTCAAAAGTTCATGTTTTAAGTGTTTGCATTTTCAAGAACATTATTTAAAAACACTTGTGTTTACACCCATAGATTGTTTATTCCAAGTTACCATATAAATATCTTACTTGGAGTGTTTGGCACCTGTTTTTACTTTAACGAGTTGAAGATTTCGTTTGGGTTTACTTCTACATCCCTCAAAGAAGAAGTCTCATTTTTAGCTGCGGCAATCTCACATGGTGAAAGGCATCATATGTGGTTAACGGTGGTTCCTAAAGTCCGATCGGTGGATTCTGAGATCGCAGTGGATCTCTGTGGTTATTCTCTAGGTAGAGGTGTGTACAAGAAGGAGCGTCAGGGCTTGGACGGAGTCAATTCGAGTGTTGTAAGTCCTACTGTCTTGTACTTGTAAAATCGTGCTTGGTAGATTTGAGGCTAGGGTTGTCCAAGGTTTTTTTCTCGTTGTGGGTTTTTTCTCGTACATCGCAGCATAGTGGTTATTTGTTTATTTTATCTTTTGCAAAACTCACATTAGATGCATGCTTAGGTAAAAAGATAAAATTGGTTTAAATCTCTACCCATGCTTAAGTCGGTGCTTAAATTAATTTGGGTAGTGTTTAATTAATTTAGTTCAAGTCATTTACCTTAATTTGATAAAATTTGGTTTGGCCTAAATTTGCAAAAATGGATTAATTATTTAGTTAGGCAAATTTCTAGGACTTGGATTGAATTAATTTGTTTAAGTGAAAAATGTATTTGTTGGTTAATTTAATTTCACTTTGAGTTTAAGTTGTGTTTTAATTTGAAAGAAATTAAAATTTGTTACTTATGTACTTGTTTAATTGAACCATCTATATTTCACATCTTAAAAGGAAATTACTTTTTGTTAAATTAAAAATTGAGGGTATATCACGTCTTCAAATTGGTATCAGAGCCGGAGCGCTTATTAATCGCGTTAAAGATCCGTTTTTTGACTTTTATAATTTTTGTGCTCCTTGTATTTTTAGGTGGTTCATTTTTTTACTCACTCTCATTTTTGCTTTTATCTCTCGATGGGACGTCTTAATGACAATGTGTCCATTTCTACGGATAATAAATTTTCTGATATTTGAGAGCAATTTAATGGGCTTAATAAGTGTAATGAAAATTTAAGAGAATTAAATGTGAGATTTGCAAAAAGAATTAAGTTTCTTGAAAATGAAAATTTATGTTTTAAATCTAGAATTGAACTTTTTCAAACCTCGCTATCTCAAAAAGATATTTTATGTGAAAAGCTCATGGACATAAATCACAATTTAAATATTTTAAATATGTCCAGGAAAGAGAGTGATAGTCGAGAAAAGACTCGTAGGGACATGTTTGCTCACATTGAGGGGGAGCGTGATAACCTTCTAGGTGTTATAGAAAATTTAAAGAAGGAGTCCCGTAAAATTGAGTCTAATTTATTACTTGAGTCCAAAATTTTAAAATTGAAACATGACTTACAAGACTCGAGTAGTAGTTGTAATGGTTCTAGCTCATCCGGTTCAAATATTTTCGTTGCTAAAGCTAAGACCATTATTTGTTTTAGAGGGTCAACTTTATCCAAACTTTAGAAAACGTCACACCTTAGGTATAGGTATCATTCCTCGTGTTTTCACATGCTTGCATTGTGGTAGGAGTGGTCATCTTAAGTCATTTTGATCTTAAAAGAAGTTATAGGAATTCTATATCTAGTATTTCATTGGTTCCCAAATCCTATCATTTTAAATATACATCTATATGGGTTAGGAAATCTTTTTTTGACGCACCAGATATTAGATTTGTTGATTCTCATTTGCTTTCATATGAAACCTCCCTTACTAAATTTAAAGGTTGAATGTGTTAGTTTTGTTTGCATACTTTAGCATTTGTGCTTCATGCTATATCATTGTGATAATTGTATGCTTATTTTAATCATTTTCTAGCCTATGCTCCCTGCTTAATCACATGCTAGAAGTATGATTTTTTTTTTATCTTTTGTATTATATTTTTTTCAATTTTAGTTTGCATTAAATATGAGAAATACAACAAGATTTTTGTTTATCATTTGTGTTTTACTTTGTTACTAATTTAAGATTGATAAAAAATACAAATGATTTTTTGTGTATCTTTTGAGTAAATATATTTGTTTTGGGTTAAAATTTGTCAAAAACTCAAAAAAAATTTCTTGTGTGTATTTTAGTTTAACACACTCTATGTGGCATATATTTGTATTTGAATCCCTTCTTTTTCGCTTCCATATGGCTAGAACTTTTGGTTTAGATTGACAATCCTTAAAATGTTCTTTACCATGCGTACATGGAATAGTTGGATTTTGTGTTGATATAATGAATTCTATTTTTATATGCCTCAATTCACACATGCACGAGCTCACTTGAAACTATAACTTCATATGTATATTTGAGCTTTATGAGGTGTTCTCCTACCAATCTTGTCATCAAGATGTTAAGTGACCTAGGAGGACTAGTGCATGTTAATATCTGTTTCACGTGAGATTTTTGTGAGACATAAAAATAATATATATAAATGTGCACAGGGAAGGTATCCGAAAGGAAATATCATCCTTTGCGAGTAAGCCACTGTTTACTTGGACCTAAAAGAAATACATGGTCCAAAGGCCTAAAAGAAAAATGGGATTAAAAGAAAATATTTGCTAAGGCCTATTTTGTTTAGTTGATATATTCATTCAAAATATATATGCTTATTGAGGGAGATTGGATGGTATATCAACGGTTTGCACAATGTCCACTTTTTCCAGTTGTACTTTCAACGTCGTGAATCTATTAATTTGTAGAATCATCAAAATTCTAGGCTTGTGTGCATTGTGTATGTTTGTTCATTGAGTTCAATATATATTGTCACGTGAGGTTATATTCAAATGTTATGAAGTTTGCAATTAATTGAGAACTCCATGAACATATTTTAAGTGATTGGGTCTAAATTTAATTGCTGTTAGTTCACACCCCAACACTCTTGTTTCCATATGACACATTTTTGCCATACAAGGGTGAAAAGCTTATTATATTTTATGTCATGTGTGGTGTATATACCTAGTATATTTGTGTGTGCGCTAATGATATTTATTATGTACTCATATACGAGATATTCTATTTGTCTTTTCCTTGATTTCTAGTCCATCTATGCTTCTACTTCATAATTGGTATCTATCTTGTTGCATTCTTTGTTGATATCACATGCGTAACACTTTATGTATCATATTGGTATCATTTTCTTGCATCTTAGTTGGTATGGCATCCTTTATTCTTTATATGGATTAGTTATGATTTTGTTGCCTATATGCTTTCATGTTCTATGCTTTGTATGCACTTTTGTTTTATTAATTCTTACACTTTTGTCTATTGTAATCGTATCTTAGTTAGTTTGGGAGATTTATCTTAAGGGGGCGTCTTTCTAAGTTGATCATAGTTGATAAAGAGGAGAATTAATTTAGGGGGAGTATTTATTTTACATGCATTTAATATTCTCAATATGCCCTATGCGTTTGATTGTTTACTTTAGTGTGTAGCAATTCTTATAAATATGGATAATTTCTTCATAGGCAAAGATATTGATCCTTGGGTCTTGAGTCAAGTTTGGGTGGGATGTTTGAGCCTAGTAGAGCTTGACGGCCCTTTAGGATTTTTATTGGTTTTTGTCCCGGAATAGACAGAGGGGGAGATTTGCAAGGACAGTCTCCAATTGAGTCTCAATATTGTGTTGGTTTAATTCTGGACAAAAATATTTGAGTCATAAGATAGTTTTTAAGTTTATCCATTCAAGTATCTGACGTGTTAGTTGAAGATGTAGCGACCAAGATTTTAAAGCTTCATCATATGCCGGGATTATTGTTGTGCCTCGTTTCTACATCAACAACATTAGTTCCAATTTCTCCTAAGGTATAAATACATTACATATTTATATAAGAGCTTGGAATAATTTTTATTGGGTGTAATCTTTGTTTAAACTTATCTTTATTTTCAAAAGGTTTCTTTAAAACTTTAAAATAAAGTTTCTAGGCTAAAAATCGAATTTTAAGCATTCTAGAACTTCGTTTGATATTATCGTTCGAAAGAGTTTTCCGTTCGAACGAGAATTTCGTTCGAACGAGTTTGCCAACAAACTTTCCCACTTGGCCACTGGAACTTTGTTAGAAGCGTCGTTCGAACGAGATTTCTGGCGGAAAATTATTTGGCAGTTTTAATCAGTTTTTTCCCATGTTAACACTTACTTTTACCCACTAACTCTAGACAGAAGTTATATATGCGAGAACCAAGTTGGAATTACCAACTTTTGACAATTTCTATACATCTTTTTGAGAGAAAATTTTGAGAGAGAAAAATTGTTATGTTTAAAAGTTCATGTTTTAAGTGTTGCATTTTCAAGAACATTATTTAAAAACACTTGTGTTTACAGCCATAGTTTGTTTATTCCAAGTTACCATATAAATATCTTGCTTGGAGTGTTTGGCACCTGTTTCTACTCTATCGAGTTGAAGAGTTCGTTTGGGTTTACTTCTACATCCCTCAAAGAAGAAGTCTCATTTTTAGCTGCGGCATTCTCACATGGTGAAAGGCATCATTTGTGGTTAACGGTGGTTCCTAAAGTCTGATCGGTGGATTCTGAGATCGCGGTGGATCTCTGTGGTTATTCTCTAGGTAGAGGTGTGTACAAGAAGGAGCGTCAGGGCTTGGATGGAGTCAATTCGAGTGTTGTAAGTCCTACTGTCTTGTACTTGTAAAACCGTACTTGGTAGATTTGAGGCTAGGGTTGTCCAAGGTTTTTTTCTCGTTGTGGGTTTTTTCTCGTACATCGCAGCATAGTGGTTATTTGTTTATTTTATCTTTTGCAAAACTCACATTAGATGCATGCTTAGGTAAAAAGATAAAATTGGTTTAAATCTCTACCCATGTTTAAGTCGGTGCTAAAATTAATTTGGGTAGTGTTCAATTAATTTAGTTCAAGTCATTTACCTTAATTTGATAAAATTTGGTTTGGCCTAAATTTGCAAAAATGGATTAATTATTTTGTTAGGCAAATTTCTAGGACTTGGATTGAATTAATTTGTTTAAGTGAAAAATGTATTTGTTGGTTAATTTAATTTCACTTTGAATTTAAGTTGTGTTTTAATTTGAAAGAAATTAAAATTTGTTGTTTATGCACTTGTTTAATTGAACCATCTATATTCCGCATCTTAGAAGGAAATTACTTTTTGTTAAATTAAAAATTTGGGGTATATCACGCCTTCATGTTTGGTTCTACATGTGATAAACATACTCAAATTTTTTCAAAAGAAATGGAAGGTGAATTTGAGATGAGTAGGGTCGGTGAACTTACTTTCTTTCTAGGACTTCAAGTTCGTTAACTCGAAAGTGGGATTTTTTTATCCCAAACTAAGTATGCTAAAGACCTTGTTAAGAAATTTAAACTCGGATCCTCTAAGCATGCACGTACTCTTATAAGTTCTTCGATTAAACTTAGTAAAGACACTGGACGAAAGGATGTAGAGCACACACTCTTTAGGAGTATGATAGGTACTTTACTTTACTTAACCGCTAGTCGTCCGGATATTTCCTTCAGTGTAGGAGTTTGTGCCCACTATCAAGCTGCCCCAAAAGAGCCTCATTTATCAAATATGTTAGTGAGACCTTGTCTTTTGAGATTTGGTATTCCTTCGACACAAATGATTATCTATCGGCATATTCGGACGCCGATTGGGCAGGAGATGTTGATGGATGCAAAAGTACATCTAGGGGTTGTTTCTACTTTGTAAGTGCACTTGTCTCATGGATGAGTAAGAAACAAAATTCTATTTCTTTGTCCACGGCGGAGGCTGAATACATAGCCGCCGGGATTTTTTGCACTCAACTCATTTGGATGAAATAAATATTGGAAGATTACGGTATTTCTCAAGTCACTATGACTATCTATTGTGATAATACTAGTGCAACTCATATTTCTCGTTATCCCATTCAACATTCTAGAACCAAGAATATTAGGATTCGTGAACATTTTATTCGTGACTTGGTTGAAGATAAAATCGTTTCTTTATGTTTCATTGGTACTGATCAACAATTGGCCAATATCTTTACCAAACCTCTAGATGCCCTTAGGTTTGAAAACCTTGGGAAATCAATTGGGGTTTGCTCCATTGATTGAGATCGAAGCCGTCTATCTAGTTTAGGTTGTTTCTCATGTATATTTTTATACCTATGAACTAGAATATTTTTGTAAATATTTTATTCAAAATTTCAAAAATATTTTTCTTTCTTATTTTCAAGGAAAACGGGAAAGGTTAGAAAAGCATTCACAATTTTTTCTCCATATGGTTTTGTGATCAATGTGTTCGAATCTCTATTCTATTTCATTTCCATGTGGCTTTCGATGAGTAATCAAGCCGAACTTCATTTCTCTTGTGCACTAAAATGCTCTTTTATGATATGTATTTCTGTGATTGACTCATATATTTGCCTTCTTGCACACACTTTTCACGAAATATTGCGGATATATTTTTCACATCGTACTCATAAGGTGAGATTTGGTGCTGTCTTCTCAATCTTAGCCACATCTCTTATAAGCAATCGAAATTATGCATGATCATCCATTGCCCGGATTTAAACAAAAAGTAACTATATCCATCCGGTTGTTTGTTGTTTCTAGCAATCGACTTGGGCTCCGAAAAACAAAAAGTTTTTGCATGAAAAGCCTCCAGTTGCATAATATTATAAGTGCCTAAAATCGAAGCATTGAAAAATGATATATAATGCCAAGGACAAAATTATTTAGCTTGATTGATTCTTAACAAGAAAAGTCTCAATCTAAAGTTGCTAATGGGAGATATAAGTTGAAGATCAATGGGCATGCACAACTATTTGATTCATTGCTTTCTAATTGGGTCAACATTGGTGAGAGAATAATCTATGTAAGGACATATTTTCATAGGTCCGTTATCAATTTATTATGTCATATACTGCTATACCGTCGAAGAGCATTCAAGAGACATCTACATCAAAGACGGATCCGAATTACTCAAGTTCTTCATCATTCAAGGCTCCGCGAAGTTTACTTTGGTAAGGTTATGTTTTAAATACCTTAACTTTTCACTTAGAGCTTTTGGGATATTTTTTACAAAATATTTTTCTAAAGATTTTGTTCTCGGACACCTTTCCGTAGAAAAATCATAACTAATTCATAAAAAATCATAAAGATACGAAACTGCCGGCCACGCGTTCGTATCGAAACTTTCTATAGGCTCAAATGGAATATCATTTGATAGGTCATTTGAACGACCTACTTTTTTCGTTCAAACGACATAGCATCTCATTAGATCTCGTTCGAACGACATTTGTCCTTCGTTCGAGCGACTAGTTGAACTCGTTCGAACGAGCTCTATTTTTGAGGCAGTGCTATTTTCTATAAAATCTCATTCTCTGGTTCTGTTTTCATGAAGAAGTCACAGCGTTTTGACTAACAGAAATAATGCGAAAGTAGAATTCTTTTTGGCTTCTTCCTTTAGGGGGTTTTAATCCTTTTTGTTTTTCAATTCACAAAACACCCATATGCTTTAGTGAATTGTTTGGTGTTTAAGAACAACTTTTCTTTTGTTCAACCTCTGTGGAGAAGGGATCTCCATATTTGATTGGTGGATACCGAGCGTGGTCATTCTGCGTGTGGACCAGCCGAAGACGACGAACCGATGCCTGGAGGGCATTTCGCAATCTCTCATATCTTTGAAGATTTGCTGAAGGCATCGTGCATTACACACTTGTGGGCAATTATCAGGTTGTATGTAAGTCAAAGGTCTTGTGAATTTTTTAAAGTGTTTATAAAAGGTTTTTACCCGAAAGGGATTTTTTCCTATATCAGTCGTCTTTATTTTTTATGCATGGGTTGAATTTCTTATGATGTTTAGATGCATGTGTAGGGGATGAATTAGTTTGTTTAAAAATAGACTCTAATTAAATAAGTGTGCCAAACTAGATATTTACGAATTTAATCAATTATCACACAGTCACATTTTCACAAATTGGTATCAGAGTAGGTTACGCTAATTTATCGCGTATTCCTATTTTCTCCAAAATTGTGTGATATTGATTTTTTAAAATCAAGTTTGTGAAAATTTACAATTTTTCTCATGGAGCATTTATATAATCAGATGCCTATGTTTAACGGATATAATTATGCCTATTAGAAATCTTGTATGAAATCTATTTTAAAATCTATTGACGAACGTGTTTGGTTTCTTTGTGAAAATGGATGGAACTCGCCCCCCCCCCCCCCCCACGGTCACCGTTATAATATCACCTCTTTAAAACCCTTGTCAGCCTGGACTGAAGATGATTATAAAATGTCTAATTTTAATTCCCATGGTTTGAGTGCTATTATTGGAGTTGTCACTCCTGACGAGTTCTGTCGAATTATGACGTGCACCACGTGCATGGGATTTTTTTAAATTGACACATGAGGGTACGAACGCGGTTAAAGAATCTAAGTTACAAATTTGCCCACCCAATTTGAGACTATCACCATGTCTGAGTCTGAATGCTTTGATGATTTTTATACACGTTTGTCGGACATTGTTAACACCAATTTTAATTTGGATGAGGTTATTGATAACACGCATGTCGTTAAAAATATTTTGAGATCTCTTCTAAAATGTTTTATTCCTAAAGTCACTATTTTGAACTCTTTGGGAAATTTGAAATCACTTAAGTTGGAAAAATTTTTAGGAGATCTTCAAACCTATGAGATTGAAATGTTTCCCAAAACCATTAAGGCTAAGGATAATGGTGTTGCTTTAAAGACTCATTTTAAGAAAAAGAAAGAAAATGTTTATGAGTCTAATTCTGAGGAAATTTTGATATGACCTTATTTGCGAAATTTTTTAAAATTTTTCTCAAAATGAATAAAGAAAATTATTCCAACAAAAAGATATCTTTTGAGTCAAATAAAAAGAAAGTGGAGGCCAAAGATAGTGACAAGGAGGATGAGATCAGGTGCTTTGAGTGTGAGGTCAAAGGGCACATAGCTAAAGAGTGTCCTACTAGGATAAGGAGAAAGGGGAAAAAGACTGCCATGCCCGCCACTCTTAGTGATAGTGAGGGTGATGATTCCGATAAAGGTTTAGGACATGGCATGGTTGTCGCTTTTTCTAGTCATGTGAGCACACCCATTTTGTCTCACGAGAGTGCACACGAGAGCGATGATAGTGATTTGTGTTCTTCGAGTGAGGAAGAAAGCCAGTAGGAGTGTGGAGATGAAAGTGAGCTCCAAAAATCTTTTAGAGATTTGTACACCGAGACCTTGAAAACAAAGAAGTATAACAGAGATTTAAGTCATCGGGTTTTAGATTTGGAGAGAGAGAATGAGGTTTTGAGAAAGGAGTCTGATTTGACCGACACGTTGTCTAGTCTGACACGTGTATCCCAACTCGAGAGTGATCTCGAACGTGCCAGGGAGGTCAAAGTCGTGTTTGAGAATGCACTTAAGAAGGTTGAAAAGGTGGTTCTTAAGGGTGATGGTGAGAATTTAGGAATAAGTCATGACGGTGCTTCTTCTTCCCAATTAGCACCCGAGCCGGTTCCCACTTTAGTGATAGATTCACATGAGTCTCACCCTCACCCACCTAGGCGTCCCATTCCTATTAGGAAAGTGCGTCCTAGAGTTTTTGAGAGAGGTGTTTTGAGGCCTATTTATGTTTGCTCACATTGAAAAAGGAGAGGACGCCTTTGGGAATTTTGCTCTAAGTTGGGGTATGTGTCACGTTTTTCTTCTACACGTGTTTCTGATACACATGAACCCACACATGATTCTTTTCATGCTCCCGGAGACTACATGAGAGAGTTTGCACATTTATGTGAGCAAGTTAAGTTTTTAGTAAAAACTTCACAAGAATTGATGGAGGTTTTTCATAAGTTGTCACCACCCATGGAAAACCCCTCTGCACCTAATGATTGAATTTTGACTTGTTTACTAGCATAGGGTGATTTTCATGATGACATTGTTTGCCTATTACTAGTATGTATCATTTTTGTATTTTTTTTAGGAAAAATTTTGAAAAATACAAAAAGATTTTATTTTGAGAAAATTCAAAAAGATTTTTGTATTTTGTTTGCACCGTTTATGGATGGATACTTAGGATGACCGATTGACAACATCATTCCATTATTTTCATGTGACTATTTGATAGTGTTTTGAGACAATAGGTCAATTCATCCTTGTGCTTTATAATGTTTGAAGTCATTAAGATGTAATTAAGTGTTACATCCTACATGTTTGACTCATGTTTTCTTTATTGCACATATGCACGGATTTGTTTGATTATTGTGCTTGTCTTATCAAATGTTGGTTGGGTGTTTTCACTTCAATCATGTCCTTAAAACTAACCAAGCGCGATAAATTTTGATAAGGAAATTGTGCATTTAAAAACCGTTTTGTGAGTTTGTGTGTTTTGCTTGAAAACGGGGAAGAGCTGTGAAAGGTTCATTTTTCCTTTGAGAATACTAAGCCATCATTAAATTGGACCTAAAAATGGAGGAATTTTATTATTCGGGATCCAAAGAGGTTTAAAAAGAGCCCGAAAAAAAAGTTAAAGAGAATAAAAAGAAATTCATGCCAATTATGGGCCATTTAGGTTTTTGCACCAATTCTCCAAAGTTTGAGAATTTAGTTTATTCACCTCTAAAAAAATATATATGAGGGAGTTTGGTTGGAGATTTTATAACGGGTTTGCATGTCCTTGAAAATCTTGAAAAGCGCTAAATAGTTTTGGACGTTATTGGTATGGAAATCATTTGACTTTGATTTGTTGATTTGTAGAATACGATGTCATCTAAATTCAATAATTTTTTACACATAAGGATACTTTTGATGTTCATTCGTTAGGAGTACATATGCATCGTGCATATATGATTTATTGAGTTGATTTTCCTATCGAATGTGTTCACATCCATACATTCCATTTCCATGACTTGGTTGTTTTATTTTAAATCCATGGTGTGATTTTGAGTATCTTATTTTTGTATGAAAATTTTGAAAAATCAAAAATAATTTGAGAATGTTTGCTATGCATTTTTTCGTGAGACTCTATGTATTTTTTCCTTCTTATCTGTTTATTTGGGGACATCATAAAAAGGGGGAGAAAGAATTATCAGTTATGGAGGAGTTTTTGCATTATGGAGGATATTTGATTTATTAGTGCTTTATTCTTATATCATTTCAAACTCGATGCGTCACAAAGGTATTTTTCTTTATCTCATGTGTGTAGGTACAAAGACTGAAGATTATGATGTTGCACACACTGATGAGAAAAGCTTTAAGATTTGATGAAGATTTTTTAAGAACAGTTTGAGATCTTGCAAATTTATTCATGGGAGGGTAGAATAATATTAAAAGTTTTTGCATGAATAGCCTCCATTTGCATGATATTATAAGTGCCTAAAATTGAAGCATTGAAAAATGATATATAATGCCAAAGACAAAATTATTTAATTTAATTGATTCTTCACAAAAAAAGTCTCAATCTAAAGTTGCTAATGAGAGATATAAGTTGAAGATCAATGGGCATGCACAATTATTTGATCCACTGCTTTCTAATTGTGTCAACATTGGTGAGAGAATAATCTATGTAAGGATATGTTTTCATAGGTCCTTTATCAATTTATTATGTTATATACCGCTACACCGTCGAGGAGCATTCAAGAGACATCTACATCAAAGACGGATCCGAATTACTCGAGTTCTTCATCATTCAAGGCTCCGCGAAGTTTACTTTGGTAAGGTTATGTTTTAAATACCTTAACTTTTCACTTAGAGCTTTTGGGATATTTTTTACAAAATATTTTTCTAAAGATTTTGTTCTCGGACACCTTTCCGTAGAAAAATCATAACTAATTCATAAAAAATCATAAAGATACGAAACTGGCGGCCACGTGTCCGTATCGAAATTTTTTATAGGCTCGCATGGAATCTCATTTGATAAGTCATTCGAACGACCTACTTTTTTCATTCAAACGACATAGCATCTCATTAGATCTCGTTCGAATGACATTTGTCCTTCGTTCGAGCGATTTGTTGATCTCATTCGAACGAACTCTGTTTTTGAGGCAGAGCTATTTTCTATAAAATCTCATTCTCTGGTTCTGTTTTCATGAAGAAGTCACAGCGTTTTGACTAACAAAAATACTGCGAAAGTAGAATTCTTTTTTGCTTCTTACTTTAGGGTTTTAATCCTTTTTGTTTTTCAATTCACAAAACACCCATATGCTTTAGTGAATTGTTTGGTGTTTAAGAACAACTTTGCTTTTTTTCAACCTCTGGGGAGAAGGGATCTCCATATTTGATTGGTGGATACCGAGCGTAGTCATTCTGCGTGTGGACCAGCCGAAGGCGACGAATCGACGCCTGGTGGGCATTTCGCAATCTCTCGCATCTTTGAAGATTTGTTGAAGGCACCGTGCATTACACATTTGTGGGCGATTATCAGGTTGTAAGTAAGTCAAAGGTCTTGTGAATTTTTCAAAGTGTTTATAAAAGGTTTTTACCCGAAAGGGGATTTTTCCTATATCGGTCGTCTTTATTTTTCATGCATGGGTTGAATTTCTTATGATGTTTAGATGCATGTGTAGGGGGTGAATTAGTTTGTTTAAAAATAGGCTCTAATTAAATAAGTGTGCCAAATTAGATATTTGTGAATTTAATCAATTATCACACAATCACGTTTTCATAATCTATTTTGTATGCGTGTCGCTTTAGTGTTTGAGTCTCCAGTGGTATTTCTTTATTGACACAAGGCTAATGTGAGCGTATATTATGTTTATATATTGTTTGGCATTCCGCAGTTGTGCGTTGTCTTGGGTAAAAACTCTCACTCGCATTGTTCACACCCCTACATTTTCGCTCCTACGGTTTGGATATGTCTTCACAAGCTAGGAAAATTAGAATCTTCATTTTTGGCAACTTTCTGGCCTTCCTAAATCCTTCTTATATGTTATTTTAAAGCTTATTTTATTTTTATTTTTTTAAACCTGGTTGAATTTTGTCAGTAAAACTCATTCAAACGAGTTTTTGAACGACCTTTCCTCATTCATGTCTGGAAAATCGTTCGAATTGTCGTTCGAACGAACTTCTAACTAAATTTCTAACGAGGTTCATTAAATGTCTCTGGGATATCGTTCGAACGAATTTTCTTGTTTGAACGACCTGGGTTTATTTTGGGCGGTTTCTCTTCCCAAAAATTCTGCCGTTTTATTTTTTTTCTCTCTCCTCGTTCCCACGATTTCCCCATTTCCCCAAAATTTTTCCATTTCTCTCTTCTCTCTTTTACCACTTCCTCTTCCACTACCCATTACACCCATTACCCATTTCCCACTACTCTCATACTTCATTTTTCCCGTGGTTTTTCCCCTCACCCTACATATCACCTATTTCTTCATCCACCTCACTTATTTTCCCTATTCTCATCATTCTCCAGCTAGGGTTCCGAGTTTGGAGTTCTTCCTCTTCTCCTTTCTATGTATTTTCTTTTTCTCTTCATTATATATATATGCTATTGGGTATGATTTCTACATCTAAAATTTTATCCCTTCTTTGTTACCCAATTTTATATACATATATGTGTATATATATACATTTTTTGGGGGGCTATATTATTCATCCTTATTATTTTTGTGTTGCCCCTATTTAAGTTGAATTCCATGAACATTATCATTTTTCTTTAAATTCATTTTTTTTTATAATTTCGTGTAATTTAACTTAATTATTTTTTTTCTATTTTATTTTGTTTTACTGTTATATCTAACGAAGGATGTGATTGTTGCTGATTGTTTTTTTTTTGTTTGTTGGTGTGTTTGGTTGTTTGGATGTTTTTTCGTTTGGGTAGGTTCTAGTTTAGCCCCTTTTTAGCATGGCCCCTCGTACTCGTCACACCCGTCGCATTAGCGACTCTCCCGAGGAACGTTCTTCCTCCTCTTCTTCATCATCTTCTGATGAGGACAACAGTGTCACTGCGTCCATCCCTGATCTTAAACTGCATTGGGGGACGTTCTCCATCCATACACAATACCATTCATAAGGCTTTTCAACTAGGGCCATTTTCCGTGAAAAATTGTCCATCTCACATCTCTAGCAGGCACCTCCATTCACTCCTGGATATCTGACTTAGGGTGGGACCCCTTGTTCTCCCTCACTAACACAATCTTTTTCGAACTTATTCGAAAATTTTATTTTGATATATCTTTTCGGGAGGATCATATTTTTTCTCGTGTGAGAGGTCAGGAGATCATTGTCAGTCCCTACTCCATAACTCTTCTCATCTCTTTACCCCGTGTCAATAATCCAGCCTACCCTTGGACTCCCACTTCTCATCCTAACCCTACTTTGATTATGAGAACCACGTGTAGGATTACCCAACCCGGCACTGTTATAATTTTTCATAAAAATTTACATCCAGATTTTATGGTTCTCAATTGGATTGTTTGTGCTTTTCTCATTCCACGTGCCAACTCATCCAAATCACAAATATGCACGTGGACCTCATGTTTTTCATTAGAATTAGGGTTGCCATTGACCTTTCTGCCTTCATTTATCTTGTCATTAAGTCTGTTAGAATCCTTCCCTTAGGTACCGCTAGATAAGTCCTCCAGTTTGCCGTGATTATTACCAGTTTTTGTCTTGCCGCCTACTGCCCTCTTATTCCCACTAATGTTACCGTGACCCGCTACTAAACCATTGATATGTCCTCTGTTGGTAGGTCTCATGGTCATTTACCCCCCGATACTCCTCAACTCACTCCCTTTCAATCCACATCTTCTCAATCTGCCACTTCCTCCACTCATGTCCTTAGTAGGCCTGCACCCTCTCGTGCCACCCCTAGACCATCTTCTTCTCATGCTCCTTCACCCATTGAATCGGTGGATATTAGGTTTGTCCGTTCACGGGTGGAGAAAATTTAAGAAGACATGCATCAAGATCAGGCTATGTTGAAGGAGCTTCTGATTTCTATACAGCAAGATAGGAAGGCTCAGGCTCGCCGCGAGGAGGATCAAGAACATAGGGATGAAGCTCAAGCGCATCGAGATTCTAGGCTTCTTGAGCACCTTGAAGCGATCCGTCGCATGGAGATGCGTCATGGAGCTGGCTCCTCCGGCACCAGGTCGCTTCGTGATGATTCACCAAATGATGCCCCTGCTCCTTGATTTCATTTCTATTTAAATTTATTTCTTTTATACTTGTGAGGACGAGTGTAACATCTGTATTTACATTTTCTCACTTGTAGATACTTATTTTCTTTGGTTACATTCTCTATATTAATGTATTGATATTTGTTTTTTCCATTTATGTTTAATGCGATCTCTCCTATTTCTTCAAATTTTGCACATATGTTTCTTGGATTGTGTTGCCCATTTTTCTATTGTTTTCATTCTAACCATGCAGGCTACATCTATCCCTTTGTCTTTTACGGGCAAAAAGGGGGAAAAACATTGATAGGGGGAGTTCATAATTTAGGGGGAGTTAATTAAAATTTAACATATGTCATACTCATGATAATTAACTTGCTTTATATTCTTTATATTCTCATGATTAGTTAATTCTTGATTTATATTCTCTATTTCCCCATGTGTTTTATGAATTTGTTTTTCATGTGTGTAGGATATATCGCCTACTTTTCTGCAGCACACCGTCAGTCGAGTAATTTAGTTTGTTTTTTTATTTGGGATTTTGGGATGGGTTTTAGAATCGGCTTGATGGATGGCTTAGAAAATTTAGTCTTTTTGTATAATTTTTTATTATTTCATTTTGTCCCGGAATAGCCAAAGGGGGAGATTTGTAAGGAAAAATTTCCAATCGAGTCATTTGTAGTATTGGCTACATTCCATTGGACAAACACACTATTGGGTCATTCCTCATCAAGCTTCATACAACCTTAGAGAATCGTGCATCCAAAGTTCACGCGACATCAATATGCACTTCAAGTCCATTCTCCTAAAAAGTTATATGACCAAAACAATTTTTATGTGTTGGAGTAATTTTTATAAAGAGTAATTTTCATAAAAAAAAAACTAACTTTCATAAAAACTTTTATTTTGAAATTAATTTTAACTCGGTTTCAATGAAAAAGGAAAACTCGTTTGAAATCCTTCCAAGTCGTTCAAACGACCTGGATCTAACGACATTTCCCAAACGTCACTAGTAACTCGTTAGAAGCTCGTTAGAAATGTCATTCGAATGAACTCGTTCAAACGAGATTTCTAACGGCTTATCTAACTTTACACTGGACTATCGTTAGATAACTCGTTCGAACGAAAGGTCGTTCGAATGAGATCTGTCCGTTTTGAAAAAAAAAATTAATAGTTTTCCTGCATTTGTTCTATATAACTTCCATGGTCCACTACTTTTCTAGTTTTAATAAATGGACGAAAATCAGTTCTTTTTAGTAAGGGAGTTTTTACATATTCCTAAGAGCAAAAATTTCACATCTTCTCTTTTTAGTAAAAATCCTTCTCCAACATAATTTAACCTTTAAAGCAAAACCCCGTGCCATCAACTTGAAATTCAACAAGCACACTTGCGTCGGATATCTGCATTTAAGCTTAGTGGAGATGGTAGTTTGGGCTTCGGTGGATACCGCGACACGAGTAGTGTCGAGAAACGTGTTGGAGATTCGTGTACTCCAAATTCAGAGGTAGAGGACGGTGTTAGCATGTCTTGATTAAGTCAAAGTTTGTAAGTCTTTTCAGTCCTTTATAAAACCTATTTGTAGCGGATTTGTCTAGGCCTAGCCGTCCAAGGGATTTTTCATTTGGGTTTTCCTCGTACATCGGCGCGTTGTGGTTGTGATTTTTGCACTTTACTTTATTAAATCACCTAGATGCATGCATAGAATAAAAAGGATAAAATTGGATAATTGTATATCACGTAATAAAGTTATCAATCCCATCACTTTAACTATTAATTGTTCATGCTAATCTTTAAATTTGCAAAAGCAATTAAAATTGGAATATATCTCTACATGGAAATTTTTTAATAACATTATGTGTGTATTCTACGGAATAATCTAAGTACATATAACCTTACAACTTTAATTTTGATTAATTATTTTAAGGCTCGTGAGATAACTCTTAGGGATAAGTTTGCTTTTATTGAGGGAGAGCGGAATAATCTTCTACGAATGATTGAAAATATGAAGAAGGAGTCCCTAAAATTTGAAGAGTCTAATTCTTTGCTTGAGTCTAGAATTTTGAAGTTAAAAGATGATTTGAAAGACTCGAGTAGTTTGAGTAGTAATTGTAATGGCTCATATGTTTTTATTACTTCGAGTGTTAAAGCCAAAACCACTATTTATTTTAGAAGGTCAACCAAAACCAAGGACATTAGAAAAGGTCAACCCATAGGTAACATTCCTCCAGTTTACACATGTTCACATTGTGGTAGGAAAGTTCACCTCGGGAGTTTTTATTTTGATCTTGGAAAAGGTCCTATGAAGTTTAAGGATAGTTTCCCATCGATTATCGTAACCCCTCAAGTTAGGTATACACCTGTTTGGGTTAGAAAATCTGTTTAGGAAACGTTAAATGTTAGATTGGTTGATTCTCACAAGCTTGCACATGATGCTTCACATGATATTTCAAATCTTTGATTGTTTGCATGATTTTGTTTATCATACTCTAGTTGTGATTCATGATATATGTTTGCTAATGTTATGACATGCGTACTTTTTGTATTATATTTTTCTTTTATTGAGTTATATTGAAAAATACAAAAAGATTTCCAGTTCTTTGTGTATTTTAGCTTTACACATTTGGTGTGGCATATTGGTGTGTTTGAATCCAATTCACTACGCAATTTCCATGTGGCTAGGAAATTTGATAATAACTTCAGATGTTTATATTGATCTTAACCATGTTTATGGAGTACTTTAGGACTTGTCTTGCTTTATGGATTCAACTTTGTATATGCCTCCACACACACATGCACGAGCTTATTAGATTTTGACTTCATGATGTATATTTGAGCTTGGTAATATGTTCTTCTATCAATTTTATCATCTACGTGTTTATTTGACTACGGTGGATTTGTGCATGTAAGAACCGTTGCCTGTGAGAGTTTATTTAATATTGAAAAAAACAATGAGTGTAAACGAAAAAGGATTGCGAGAGGCAAGTGAACTCGTCGTAATAGCCATCGTTTGAAAAGAGTCCAGGAAAAAAATAAGGCAATAAAAAGAATAATATGCCAAAAAGGGGTCATATAGTTTAGGTTGATATGATCATTCAAAATAAATAAAAAAAATTGGATAGCAAAATATGATCATGTTTATATTTTGAGTGTGTTTGGATGGAACTTATCAATGGGGTTGCACAATGACAATGAATCCTAATTATGCTTATTTTTTCATGACGCTATTGATTCGTAGAATCAACAATATTCTAGGCTTGTGTGCATTGTGCTTGTTTTGTTCATTAAGTTAAACTTTATTTGTCACTTGAGGCTAAAGCGTACTTTGATAAAGTTTTGCGGTCAATTAGAACTTCTTGAACATATTTCAGTTTTTGGGCTATAATTCTTTTGTTACAAGTTCACGCCCATTCATTATATCCCACTCATTTAGACACATCGATATTATGCTAGTGTGTAAGCTTATGTATTTTGTGTCATATTTTAGTGGTCATTTATACCTATATATGTGTGTCGTATTTTCTTTGATATATTTTGCATATATTATATATGGTGTTGTATGATATTTTTGTAAATTTTGCATTATTTTTTAAGAAATTGAAAATTTTCAAAAATAGTTGGTGTTTGTTGGCCTTTGAGATGATCATTACACATGCTTGATTTATATCTTTTTGTGATGATATCTTATCTTCTATATGATGCTTCGTATTTCATATTTATGTCTCTACTTCTTTGTCCATTTATCTATTTCTATAAAAACAAAGGGGAGAACAAATTAAAATCAGTTTGAATTATAGCGGATTTATTTATTTATGATCTTTATTTTGTTTCAAACTCGATGCATCACTAGAGTATATGTTTGTTATCTCATGTGTGTAAGTAACTAAAAGCAAAATTCGAGAACAGACCATTGAAGACAAAGTTTGGTAAGAATAAAAAGTTTTTTTAAGACAAACAGACTTATGCCATTCCATTCTAGGGTTGGGAAGGGTATTAGTATTCTCTCCATAGGAGATTTTTTATTTTAGTTTGGTTTTCGGTCATTTTTATTTATTTTGTACTGGAATAGAAAAAGCGGGAGATTTGTAAGAACAATTTTTCTAGGATTTTTCATAGCATAACTTTAGGCTAGTTTGGCGCATCCCGTTACAAATCGTCACGCATCATCAAGACAAATAAAACCCAAGCATCTCCAAGATTGAAGACTTTTCGACATCCCGATAATGTATAAAACAATTTAGAGTTTAAACTACTTTACGGAATTATATTTTGGGATCTTTATTTTTTATCATAATAAAGAGGAACTTTTTATTTTCGAAAAAGAAAATTATTTTCTGTTTTTAATGTAGGCGGAGTTTTTAAACTTTATTTTTTTTGTTTATGTCGTTAAAACCATATTGAGATGTCGTTCTAACCACATCCTCATGTTGTTCAATCCTTCGTTTGATGTCAAGGATCTCATATGGATTAAAAAAGAGCGTACTAGTTTATTTATAAATCGTTCAAAACCACTTTAAACAAGATCTCAATCTCGTTCAAATGACCTTAGGATCTCATTCGAACGACGTGTCGCCTTAATTTTTTTATAAATACTTGTTTCGTGTTCAAAATGTTTAAGAGTTTTTGACATAACATTTTCTACATATTTTTTTGTAAAAGTTCTTCACTTTTTGTATTGAAAAATACTTGTTTAATTCAGAACCAAACATCCCACAATATTATTCTTGTGAATTAGTTTAGAACCCTTGAAGGTTTTGTATCTATTGCATACACCTTGGTGGAGAGTATATCCATTGATGACTTGTGATACCTGTGGGGCTCACTACTGAAGACGAAGGTTGAAGCTGACGGAGGACTGTGGTTATGTGATTCTTGGGAGGATCATAGTTGTTCGTTAGAGATTTTTTAAGAATAGTGTTTTATACTTGTGGCGGATATCAAGTAGTTTGTAAGTCGACTCTCTTGTAAATTTCTAAGTGAATAAAGGTTTCCCTTTGGGGTTTTTTTTCTGAAACTTGGTCTTGTCATATTTGCTTATTTGATTTATCCGTTACATCACCATAGATGCATGTTTGGGATAAAAAGATAAAATCAATTTAAAATTGGCTTCCGCATTTAAAATTGGTGTTGAAATTTTTGCTTGAAATCACACTTGCAATTATTTTACCATTTACATTATAATATGTTTACAATGATAATTTATGAAAGTTAAAGGAATTCCATGTATACTGCGTAGTGGAGTAATACTATTGCCAAATTTAATACAATAAATTAGATCCTCGTATCTAGAACTTGGGAGGTTTTATGAAATATAAACAAGTGCCCTTTGATTTATATTTTAGGTTTTACACCTAAATAATCAAAACCTTATTGTGTAGCCTATCAAACTCCCATAGATAAATATATAGATGAAGCGTATCATTAAAGGATGAGGAAAAATACTAACTAACCTTTGTTTCAATTATAATTCATTGTAGAAGCATCGAACACCCCCTCTTAAAAATAAAATAACATTATGCATATCTAGATGCTAAGATAGAAAAAAATAAAATTTAAAGAGGAAAAAATTAAGGAAGAAGTTGAAGTCCACATTGCCATGCAGTGATATGTCAGAACATGACCATTAATCCACATATCCTCCTAGATGTAATCATTCCAACACGTGACCTTATTAGAAAGGGGGTCATAAAATTGAAAAACGCAATACCATAAAGGAAAGAATTAGGCAATGAATTTCTCAATGCTAAGGTGTCCCAAATTGGTCTATCGTGGCCACACTTTAGAATATATAAAAAACACAACAAACCATTGATATAACTCTTCTATAAACTCCATATATCTCCTCTCATACTATAATAAACCCATTTCCAACACAACTCATATAGGCCACCTGGGTTACTTTAATAGATTAATAACATAATCATATGATAGAGGTGGAAAAAAAGCATCAAGACAAGAGCTAAAACACTAGACCAACAAAAAATGGGGATTTTTGTCATCAAACTCATAATTTAATGTGTGAGGAACCAACATGCAATAGAGTAAAATTTTATGAGATTAATAAGATGTTAAAAATGTGCAATCCGACATTTTGATTTGGGTTTTTAAGATAAATCATCGATTTGAATTCAAAACTTTTACATTTTTTTAGATGCACATCTAAACAAAAATATACCTCTAAAAGAAGTGCTGAGAATTGAGTTATTATCTACGCAGAAGATCTACAAATATGTACGTCTGATTATATAGCGTCAATCCTTTACTGGATCCATCTATAAATAGTTCATTTGATGGGATGGAGAATGGAAATAGCCATTGATGGCTATTTCCATTCTCCATCCCACCTGGAGCTTTATTAAGAAGAATGGTGACGGTTTGATAGGATGGGAGAGAGATCTGAAGATTTTGATTTAAGAGAGGTGTTAATAAGATGAATGGTAGGAATGCTATTAATGAAACAAATATGGGTAAAAATGTCAAATATATGGTTTCTCAAGTTTTCAGTCTTTTAAAGTAATAGATATAAATATTATTGTTGATACCAAAATTAATATGCTGATGTGGACGAATAGTATGAAGACACGTGTCGATCTACGTGGCACAATAACAGCGAGGAAGATCATTTACTGAACAACCATGGTTGGTACCGAGCAACGAGAATACACCGAGGAGCTCTATCATGCCGAGGAACTCCATCCGAGGAACTCCATCATCCCGAGATACTCTAAGCACTCCGAGGAACTCTTGATCAACGAGCAACTAAGGCGGTCCGAACTGCACCTCGGCCGTGTCATCAATTATCAGACGGACAACTGTTCAACTATTCATCAGATTCTTGACGCACACGCTGCATTAAATGTATTACCCATTCATATGTATATCATTTAATGTATTGGACCTTTCATGTACAGCCTTGAGGCTATAAATACCTTGTATCAATCCCATTCAAAGGGACCGGAATTTCTTGAGAGAACTTGTAATCAAGAATTCCACAAACACTCAGCAATAACATAACAGTGGACGTAGGCTTTATTCCTAGCCGAACCACTTTAAAAATCTTTGTCTTATTTATTTATCTGTGATTGAATAATTAGAGCGATCTAGTTTTTTACATCAACAGATTGGCGCCGTCTGTGGGAAACGATTGTTGTTATCGTTTTTCATAAAAATCATTTATCACCAATGGCAGATAATCCAGAATCCAGTAATCGAAATGCTGGAAATACTGGAAATCTTCCAAATCCATCTGCATCTCCAGATCTGGCCGGAATTATGACGAATCTGGCTCAAGGACAAACCGCCATGCAAGAATCTATGAGGCAACTCCTTCAAACTCTTCAAGGCGGTGTACCTACTCATTCAGGGCAAAGGACTGATCATGGGCAATCACGATCCAGACGTATTGGGTCATATCGCAATGGGGAATCCAATGATTCTTCTTATCAACCTGGGCGAACTTCATCAATACGGGCTACGGATACAGATCAACATATCTCTCTTTCTCCGGAGAGAACTAGCGCTTTAGAAAGATTAAGCAGGGTGTCTCCTTTCAGTCGGTTAGGACCAAGGAGGAACATGAGTCCACCTAGGGCTCCATCAGGAAGTTTTCGACCACCACCAGGTTTGAGAGAAGGATCTGCACAATCACGACCAATTACTCGTCGAGATAAATCTCAGGAAGCTACGTCAGAGCAATCAGTTGCTCGGACTAAGCGGCCCGAGGAAGGGAATGAAGCATGGAAAGGTTCCATTCAACGATTGGAGGATAGATTGGGAGAAATGGCTAAGGCGAGGAACCCCTTACAGAGAACTTTTGTTCAAGGGACACCTTTTGTGCAAGCCATTGTGGATTTCCCTACACCGTCGAAATTCAAAGCACCTGTAGTGACCCCCAAGTACGATGGAAAGACAGATCCCGTACTTCATATAGAACAGTACCAAGCTGCTGCAGATATCTATGCTGTCCCCGACGAGATGAGGTGTAGAGCATTCTCGGGAACTCTTACCGGATCTGCACAAATATGGTACAATAATCTTCCTCGGGGTAAGATTTCAACTTTTGTTCAGTTAGCCGAGCTGTTTATTGGCAATTTTTGTTTTGGAGCAAAGCCGGTAAAGCGAGTAGCACATTTGCTAAGTGTTAGACAAAAATCAGGAGAAAGTACTAGAGATTACATAACTCGTTTCAATAACGAGAAGTTGGAAGTCATAGATTATGAAGAAAAGACAGCAATCACTGCTTTGATGAGTGGTTTGCTGCCTAATAAGCTGTACTATACTCTGGCTAAAGATCCGCCTAAAAATATGTCAGAATTGATGGCAAAGGCGGCAAAAATCATGAATGCCGAGGAGGCTATGACTGCGAAGAAGAATATGGATAAAGAAGTTAAAGTGGAGGTCGACAACTCCAAGAAGAAAGATCAGAAAGGTAATGGTGGTGACAAACATTCCAGGAATAACAGGATAAAGTTGGAAGCCCTAAAGAAGTATGATAATTATACTCCATTGAAAATGGGTATTAATCATGTTTTAGAAGAGATCAGGAATAACGAGGAAATCAAATGGCCAGAGAAACTGAAGACAGATCCAGACATGAGGAATAAGACCAAATATTGCGAGTTTCACAAAGATCATGGCCATATGACCAAAAATTGTATAGCCCTTCAGAACGAGATTGAAACACTCATTCGAAGAGGAAAATTATCAAAGTATGTAGATCGCAGAGGTGAGAGGACAAATGAGGACAGAATTAGAAAGAGATCTAGATCTCCTCGTCGTACAGAGGAGAAAAAAAGGAGGGACCATGAAGAGGATCCAGATGATGACCCCGATCTTCCCAAGAAGCCAAGAAAACCTGAACGAGAGGTATTTTCCATACGTTTTGGATCATTTCATTGTAACGTTATTACAGGGGGAGATGCAGGAGGAGGAGACCTTACTGCAGAAAGAAAATCTTATCTCGGAGAGGCTCAAGCTTGTTCATATATTCAGCGAATAAACCTGGCCGAGGATGATCGTCCGAGGAAGGTAAACAAAGAGAAGCTAGTAATTGGTTTTTCAAAAAACGACCTGGCAGGTGTTCTTTACCCTCATGATGATCCTTTGGTGATCAAAATGAGAATGAAGGACGTGATCATTTCAAGGGTGTTGGTAGACAATGGTAGTTCGGCAGACATCATGTACTATTCATGCTTTGATAGCTTGAATTTGAAATTATCTCAATTGGAACCTTATCACAGACCCCTTCTGGGTTTTGCTGGCGAAAAATTTTTTCCACTTGGGACGATCAAGTTGGATATACTCATTGGAACTTGGCCTGCTTGTCGAACAGAAAGAATACGCTTCTTTGTGATGGATAAGAATGTGCAATCGGCCTACAACATCATCATGGGAAGAGTTGGATTGAAGAAGTTCGAAGCCGTTCCTTCTACAGTACATCAATGTTTGAAATTCCCAATAAATTTTGGAGTTGGAGTGGTGAAAGGTGATCAAAAAGTAGCTCGGGAATGCTATTATTCGTCGGCCGAGCAAGAAGAACTAGAAGGATCGATGAAAAAGACTACTACTTATCAAGTGGATGAATGTACAGAAATTGAAACTCTTGATCCTAGAGATGAGTCCCAACTTGTGAAAGGGCAAGTGGTAGAATCTACAGAAAATGTTATTCTGGACGACGAACATCCTGAACGAATAACCCAGATAGGTTCATCGTTGGATATGTCAATAAAAGAGGAGTTGATAACTTTCTTGAAGAATGGGAAAAATACTTTTGCTTGGAGTCATGAAGACATGCCAGGAATAGATCCAAACTTCTTATGTCATGAACTCAATGTGAATAAGGAGATTAAACCTGTAAAACAGAGAAGAAGGGTGTTTAGTCCCGAGAAGAATCAAGCCATACAAGAGGAAGTCGAGAAACTCCAGAAAGCCCAATTCATTGAAGATGTAAAATATCCAGATTGGTTGGCTAATGTGGTGATGGTAAAGAAGAAAAACAACAAATGGAGAATGTGTGTCGATTTCACCGATCTCAATAAGGCATGCCCCAAGGATCATTTTCCATTGCCCAGAATTGATCAACTGGTGGATGCTACCTCGGGACACGAGCTACTCAGCTTCATGGATGCTTACTCTCGCTACAACCAGATCAAAATGAAACCTGAAGACAGGGAAAGTACTTCTTTTATTACCCCTAGGGGAACTTATTGTTATAATGTTATGCCTTTTGGTTTAAAAAATGCAGGTGCAACATATCAGCGGTTGATGAACAAGGTTTTTACCGAACAAATCAGCCGCAACATGGAGGTCTATGTCGATGACATGCTCACTAAAAGCAAGAAAGCTGCTGATCATTTGGTTGACTTGAGTCAAACTTTTGATCAATTGGATAAATACCAAATGAAGCTTAACCCGACGAAGTGCACCTTTGGAGTACGAGAAGGAATGTTCCTCGGATACATCGTCAATCAGCGAGGTATTGAGGCAAATCCAGATAAGATCAAAGCTCTTCTAGGGCTGCGATCTCCGACGACGAAGAAAGAAGTGCAGAGTCTTACCGGACGAGTTGCAGCGCTCAACAGATTTGTATCTCGTGCAACTGATAAATGCATACCATTCTTCAAAACACTTCGAAAAACCTTTGAGTGGAATGAGGAATGTGAAAAAGCCTTTCAAGACTTGAAGAAATACTTGGGAGCACCTCCACTGTTGTCCAGACCAATAACAGGGGAAAAGTTGTATTTGTATTTGGCAGTATCAGAGAACGCAGTCAGTTCAGCGTTGATCAGATTGGAGAATGGAGTCCAGAAGCCAATTTATTACACAAGTAAGGCTTTCCGAGGTGCAGAAATCAGGTACCCAAAGCTAGAAAAATTGGCATTGGCACTAATTGAAGCAAGTAGAAGAATGAGGCCATATTTCCAAGCCCATACCATCATCGTTTATACTGATATGCCATTGAGACAAGCCCTCCATAAGCCAGAAAAATCGGGGAGATTGATGTACTGGGCAGTAGAACTTGGTGAATATGATATTGTGTATGAGCCCAGATCATCATTGAAGGGGCAGGCTGTAGCAGATTTTATAGCAGAGTTCACATACCCTGATACCCCCGAGGAGCAAAAGATGCCTGCTGATCTACCTGTGGACGATACAGGATCAACAGAAAAATCTGCTGATCTACCTGTGGACGATACAGGATCAACAGAAACATTTGCTGACCTACCTGTGGACGATACAGGATCAACAGAAATAGGTCCAAACCAACCAAGGTTGGTAAAAGGACTTGTGGATGTAGAGAAATCATTATATTCAAACATAGACCAACCAAGGTTGGTAAAAGGGTACGAACAGATGATTGACGAGGAGCGAAAGATACCGGGGGATGATGGAAGAAAACAGCAGATATTTTATCGAGGAACTCTGACAGATAAGAAATTTGAAGACGAGGTACCTACATGGAGATTATATGTAGATGGATCATCTTGCACAGCTGGTTGTGGAGCAGGAATTGTTTTGATCACTCCAGACGAGATTGACATGGAATATGCTTTGCGATTCCAATTCAAAGCCTCTAACAATGAAGCGGAGTATGAGGCCATGATAGCAGGTCTTAATCTAGCAAAGACTATGGAAGCACAACAAGTGATGGTATTCAGTGATTCTCAATTAATTGTGTATCAGATGATGGGAATATATACGGTTAAAGGAGATTTAATGATCAAATATCATGCAAAGGTGATGAAATTGTTGACAGAATTTGAGGCCATTCAATTGGTGAGAATACCGAGGATGGAGAATGTACAAGCAGACGCACTGGCCCGACTAGCATCAGCTACTCGTACCGAGATGCGAAGAACCATACCGATTGAAGTATTAGAAGGTCGGAGCATAGATGAAGATCTGACAACGAATGTGATTACCCTTGATTTAGGACCATCTTGGATGGATCCAATCAGGAAATATGTTGAAGAGGGTGAATTGCCGGAGGACAAACTCGCTGCCAAGAAACTGAAGTATAAAGCTGCTCGGTATGTATTAACTAATGGTATTTTGTATAGACGAGGAATTATGGCAGGTTTGCAGAGATGTGTACATCCCACCGAGGTGAAAGAATTGATTGAAGAAATCCATGAAGGATCTTGTGGAGCTCATGTAGCAGGTCGAACACTTTTACAAAGAGTGATGACACAGGGATATTACTGGCCGACAATGAGGGCTGATTGTATAGCCTATGCCAAGAAATGTGACAAGTGCCAACGTTTTTCCTCCATCCGACGAACTCCACAAGCATTGCTAACACCAATAACTTCCCCTTGGCCATTTGCCATGTGGGGAATTGATTTGGTTGGACCACTGCCGACCACCCGAGGAAGATTCAAGTATCTCGTAGTTGCAGTGGACTATTTTACTAAGTGGGTGGAAGCTGAGCCTCTTATCAATATGACGTACGAGAAGGTATACCAGTTTGTATGGAAGAATATCATTTGTCGATATGGTCTCCCTCATGCTTTCATCACAGATCATGGAACACAATTTGATAATGAAGAATTTGCTGCCTATTGTCATCAGTCGAACGTTTTAAAGTTTCATTCAGCACCAGGCCATCCCCAAAGCAATGGACAGACTGAAGTGACGAACAGAACATTACTAAACGGGTTAAAAAAGAGGCTAAGTGAAGCTAAAGCAAATTGGATTAATGAGCTCCAATCAGTATTATGGGCCTACCGAACAACTCCCCGAGCAGCAACTGGAGAATCACCATATATGTTAGCATATGGAAGTGAGGCTGTGATACCGGCCGAGTTGGGTCTCCCAACGCATAGAGTGCTGAATTTCAACTCTCCGATCAGTGACTTGATGAGAAGAATGGATTTGGATATGCTCGAAGAAGTAAGAGAAGAGGCAGCCATTAGGAATGCTGCTTATCAACAACGAACAGCTCTGTTCTACAACAAAAGGGTGAAGAAATGCGATTTGAAGGAGGGTGATTATGTGCTGAAGAAAGTCATTCAGAAACAGAATAAACTGGAAGCAAACTGGCATGGACCTTACCGAGTTACAGAGGTTGTTCGACCTGGTACCTACAGAATAGCAACTCTAGAAGGAGAAGAATTTCAGAATGCATGGAATGCTGAACACCTGCGAAAGTATTATCAGTAATTTAAAATGTAAAGTATTTCCTTCATTACGAATAAAACGAGGATGGTTCACCATTTTCTTTCTGTTGAAAGTTTTTCGGGGAATACTAGTGTTGAACACTACACTGCTTGATAACAAGAAGAAGACTGCTCTACGGAGCCATGCTCTACGGAGCCATGCTCTACGGAACCAAGCTCTACGGAGCGCTCTACGGAGCAAAAGTGCTATAAGTAGCCAACCTCCTTTGGTTAGGAGGATAAGCTCTACGGAGCGCTCTACGGAGCAAAAGTGCTATAAGTAGCCAACCTCCTTTGGTTAGGAGGATAAGCTCTACGGAGCGCTCTACGGAGCAAAAGTGCTATAAGTAGCCAACCTCCTTTGGTTAGGAGGATAAGCTCTACGGAGCGCTCTACGGAGCAAAAGTGCTATAAGTAGCCAACCTCCTTTGGTTAGGAGGACATGCTCCAAGGAGCCAAAAAGTTCGAAAGAACCCTACTACTCCTTTGATTAGGAGGTGTATACCAGCATGATCAACTACGGTTGGTAAGACTTTATATACTCTCGCATTACAGCTTATGTTGGTCGGGAGGTAACATTATTACAAAAAGTTCTTTGAAGAACAAAATATTCCAAACTGTACCAAGTATGGTTGGTCGGGATTAAAAACCCACTAACTGTAGTTGGTCGACGAGGACAAAAGTATTGACCTTAGTTGGTCGGACACACGTTTATATTTGAAAATTGAACCAAGTATGGCTGGTCGGGGATAGAAACCCATCAACTGTGGTTGGTCGACAAACATTATTTATCCACCTTGGTTGGTTGGAAACAATTTTGAACAATTTATGCTTATTATAAATTCTAAGTTGGTTGATGAACCATATAATTTGCAAACAGAAAAATAGCTATTGGCAAAACAGAAAATGAAATTCTTTCATTAAGATAAAAATGTATTACATGTTACATGTATGTGCTAACTATTACATTAAAGATTCCTACTCTATTGGTTTCTTTCCTTTATCCTTTGAGACAGGTTCCTCGCCGGCAGGAGGATCCTCTAGACAAAAAGGAGAATTAATAAAGTTCATGTCCTTCAGCATTCTGACATTCATTATTGTAGGAGTGTCCAACAGGTGCTCAGGACGAGAGACTTCAACTTGAGAATGAAGGTTATAATCACCAAGATATTTAGAGATCAAACTCCGAGGAATGGAACGAGCAGGAATCCATGCCATATCCAATTTATAAGGAGGAACAGGCAAGTCTAGCAATCCAGGAGCATGATAATCCCATAAATAATGACCTCGTTCCAATTTTAATACACCCAGGGCGTTCAACCATCCCTGCTTATAACCTTCGTTGTTAGCATTTTCAATGCGAGCATCCAAATGATAAAGAGCTTCATTATAGCCTGCATTCCAGAACTCCCGAGGCTGTTTATGGAATTGGAAAGTTAATCTATCTACTTGCTCGAGAAAGTTCTTGATAAGAGCATCTTTATTATTCAGAGCAGACTTCATCGCAGCCAGTTGATCCTCTAAAGATAAATTTTTCTTAGACAAATCAGACAGAGCACGATCCTTAACATTCAGTTGGAATGCTTGAGTTTCCAGAGTAGATTGGGTGCGAGATTCTTCAACACTACGGCTAAGAATTCTTGATCGGCTCCGAGAAGCAATTGGAGAATTTTGCTCCTCGACGATTCTTCCTCGTCCCCGAGAACTCCTTCCTCGTCCCCGAGCAGTCACAGGAATAATAAACTTTTTCAAGTCATCCAACTCTTGCCTTAGTTTGGCGTTTTCAACCTCTAGAAACGAAAAACCTTCATCAGTAACTGGTACTAATGCAGTGGAAGAGGAGGCAACGGATTCATATTGAGCCAATCTTTTCTGCAGATTATTATTTTCTTGTTCCAGGATCTCGGCAATTTGTCGGCAGGCTTCAACTTCACCTTTTAGGGTCCTTTCCCTAATGTCATATGCAGCAATGATCTTTTTATGACCTGTATCAGAGGAAAGTTGTTGATATCTATTTTCATATTCCTCGTGTAATGAAGCCATCGATTCATTGTGCTGACCTTGGAGATCCTTTAAGGAACAATGCAGCTCTTCAATCAAGTCATAATAAGCGACATTGTTAGCTACAGCTCGGTCGAGTAAATCTTTCAAATACCGATAAGCCTCAGTCGCCTGTTCTGAAGCATCATGACCAAGAATGTCAGCAATTTCAGAAGAACTAAGGTCTGTATGACCAACCCTATAGTATTGGTGACATTGCTGCATCAGCTCGGTATCATGAGAAGAGATTAGTTCCATTCTAGCAACAAACTAAAGACAAGAAAAAGACAACAATCAACAAAGAATCATCAATAACGGCGATGAGTAAAGAAGTATTTTATTAGATCATAAAAGGATTACATTGTTCGATTACAAATGATAAAAGATAGAAATGATACCGAACAACTTCACACCTTTTCCTTGTCTCCCAAGACTTTCTCGGGAGGCTGGGACGAGGAGCTCGGTTGCTCGGTGATAACAACAGCTTGATCGGCAGAAATCTTCTCGGCAGGAGGAGGCATAGAAGAAATATCCTCAATGACAGAGGGTAGAGAAGCAGAGATTGGGATATCCACAGCCATGGAAGATTCATCTGAAGCAGGTTCATCTTCTTCTTCTTCCACAATTGGTGGAGGAGGACCAGGGAGATGCCTTTGGAATAGCTCAGAATCGTTTTGGATTTTTAGCTCTTGTAGAGCAGCTACCCAACCATCATAGAAGTATTTCAACTCCCCATATTTGACTTGAGATGTCATAGCAGCAATCCCTTTATCCCATCCTTTCTCCCAACCATCACTGAAATGTTTCTTGACTACAGCTTTTCTTTTCAACTTCTCCGAGGAGAGTTTGACATCCAATTGTTCTTTCTGGATTTTGATGTCTCGCAAGATAGATAGTTCTTTTTCTGCATTCTTCAGTTGGTCATCGCATTTTTGCTGATTGACCTCTAAGCTTTTCACCTTCTCCTCCAAATTCTTGGAGGTTTCAGCCATCTTCATCTTATCAGCCTCAGCTGCAGCCAATTTTTTCTCCCAGGCAGCTTTCTCCTCGACGTACTGCTGGCGAGATTCTTTCACAGATTGGGCTAAACCCAAGAGGGCATCGTCAACATCGGACGAGGAACTAGAAGCTTTAATAGCTTGATCTTTCTTCACGATGGTATTGAAACAGTTCACCAGCTGAAAGATAAGAAAAACAATAGAGTCAACACAAATACAAGAGTTCAGGAAAAAGAAAAGAAAGACCAAAGGTATGAGAAATTTACCGAAGAAAGATGGCGAGCAGCTAGGGATGTCAGTGTATCCCTAGGAATCTTTTCATCAACCCCGAGAACCTCGGGTATAACTGAGCTCGTTGAAGAGCTCGGAAGAATGATTTTTGAAATACTACTACCACCAGCGGGTAGAGAAGATGCAGTTCCAGCAAGATTAACCGAGGATGATTTCCTCAATCTCTTCAAAGGAGGGTCAGCAGCATCAACCAAGGAAGAAGTCTTGGTCGGAGAGATTGTAATTACATCAGCGCTAGCATTTTTCTTGCTCGGGGCCACTGGGGGCTTCTCGGCAAATTTGGAGGAACTGGCATCTACTTTTTTAGTCCCCTCTGGGACATCAATTTTGCTTTTCTGTGCCCCAACAGCAGAAGAAATTTCACCAAATAGAGCAGGAGGAGCTCTTTTCTTGCCCATTTTCTGAGATAGGGGGATATGAGAATCTGAAGATGAACTTTCTGGTGTTGAGGCTGGTTCAACAGGGCGAGCAGTATAAGAGGTTGTGTAGCTCTTATACTGCAGCAAATATGATGCAGACCTAATATGCTCGTCTGCAATCGTCTTATGCAAATTCCAGATAAGTTTTAAATGCTTGATATTCACTTCCGACTCTTTTGGAGTTTTTCTTTTACTATCAACTGCAAATAAATACATAAATTTCAGTTATACATTTTGTCAAACATGATGAAAACACAATTTCATAAGTAAAATAAAATGAAAAATAAACCTATCCCATTGCCGTATGGGGGGCATCTGGGACCGTTGTATACTTCATTCCCAGATAAAGGCGCGTGTTGCCAATTTTTTATGACCAACCCATGCTCAAAATAATCTCTATTTGAATCAGGGAGGTTAACTACAAGGGCTCTATTTAAAAACCTAGTTTTTAAATAATAAACATTATCTAAAGTGGCCCATTTATAGCAATACATGATTTCTAGGATCCCTATACGAGTCCCATGAGTTAGATTTAACTTGTGCACCCCGTTAATTATTCTCCATGAATTGGGGGCTATTTTTGCAGGAACAAGATCAAAATATTGACAAAACTCAAGACATAATGGGTTTGGGGGAAAAGAAAAACCACATTCAGCAATGAAAAGACTGGGGAACCAATGTCCCTCAGCCAATCGAAAGTAATCTAAAGGCTCAGAAAGAACCTCTAGAGTTACCCAAGAAGGAATGGAAAAGTCAGAACGAAATTTCTCAGCAGATTCAACAATATAAACCATATTGAATAAAAGAGATGCAGAAGAAAGGAAGAAGATCTTACAGAAAGAAAGGAGATATGTTGACAACGAACGGAAACAATGATGAACACACAAGAGAGAGGAAGAGAATAGAAAACTTGAATGCAGAAAAATGGAAAGTGTAGACGACGGTATGGTTACCAAAGGAGTTTAAATACTTTGCATTGGGAAGCGGCGAAAGAAATGATTACTAAAAAGAAACTACTGAACTTCCGGCGGCTAAAAAGATAAAAGTTGCACGAAGATCGAAGCGCTTATAAAAAAGGCAGAAACTGCGAAATGAGAAGGAAATTTGAATACAATGCTCCTAAAACCCAGGAAGGTCATTTAATATTACCATATACCGAGAAAGAATGTCCCATACTCCTCAAAGTTCGAAATATGAAACATTGGGGGCTTCTGTTGATACCAAAATTAATATGCTGATGTGGACGAATAGTATGAAGACACGTGTCGATCTACGTGGCACAATAACAGCGAGGAAGATCATTTACTGAACAACCATGGTTGGTACCGAGCAACGAGAATACACCGAGGAGCTCTATCATGCCGAGGAACTCCATCATCCCGAGATACTCTAAGCACTCCGAGGAACTCTTGATCAACGAGCAACTAAGGCGGTCCGAACTGCACCTCGGCCGTGTCATCAATTATCAGACGGACAACTGTTCAACTATTCATCAGATTCTTGACGCACACGCTGCATTAAATGTATTACCCATTCATATGTATATCATTTAATGTATTGGACCTTTCATGTACAGCCTTGAGGCTATAAATACCTTGTATCAATCCCATTCAAAGGGACCGGAATTTCTTGAGAGAACTTGTAATCAAGAATTCCACAAACACTCAGCAATAACATAACAGTGGACGTAGGCTTTATTCCTAGCCGAACCACTTTAAAAATCTTTGTCTTATTTATTTATCTGTGATTGAATAATTAGAGCGATCTAGTTTTTTACATCAACAATTATCATAAACTTATTTATATGTTGTTACTTGACCTTATGATTTTAATTAAGATTTTTTACTTGACCCCCACTCCTTAATTCCTTATTTTTCTTAACCCCTACTTTCTTAATATATTTAACATAACCCCAAATTTTTTAATATTGTTTCAACTCCATTAAAAATGCTTATTTTATAATTAGACTTAGCCCCCAAATTAGTTTTTTTGCAAAAGTATCCTTATATTTAACTTTAACAAATACTCTCTCTCACTTCATCTTTTTTCCCAAATCAAAACCCTAATTTTTCATCAAATGCTAAAACTTACTCCTCACTCTCATACTCCTTTGGTTTCAACCCCAAAGCCCAAGTACATGGAAAACAATGTGATTCTTATTTTGGGTGTTCTTAATGGATACCTTTGTATGTCTCATTGATACAACCAAAGTGATTTTAAGGTACCAACATTTAAGGAATATGGTGCGATGGAATTTCGGACCACTATGTTCGTGATACAAAATTTGAACATTAATGGAAATTTGACGCCACTGATTGTTATGGAATTTGAACATACAATTTCTTTCGGGTGTAATAAAGTTGAAAAATAACTCAAAATTAGTTCTGTTTCGGAAGAAGTCAGAAAATAAGTGGAAAAATGATAAGAGTGAGATGTATTACTGTTGGAGTTTTCCATGGAAAGCAATTCTTAGGGATTTGGGTAAGAAATATTTTCCATTGAAAATGATAAAACTATGGAACAATTTTCATATTTATGGCCATTGTTTTTATAGAATGAATTGCAAATCAAACATTGCAAAAGTAAAAAAGGGTAGTAAAATTACTATTTTCCATGGAATATAATTCCATGCCAATCAAATGGACCCTTATTGCAAAATTTAGTGTCCTATATTGCCTACTCCCAGAATAGGAGATGACAGAAAGGTATGTGAGTGAAAGGAGGCTCGGAGAGAGTATGTGAGTATTGGAGATGCTACATTATTTTTCCATATTAGTGTTTGCATTTCTTTATTGGTGGGGTTATATTTTTTAATGTATGTCTTAGCAATACAATTGGAATATGTTTGGTTAGCTTTGTGTGACAACTCATTAGTTCATATTTAACTTTAAGATTAGAGATAAAATTACATATTAAATCTTTCTATAAAAAAATAAGCATGAAGTGATTGTGGAGGAGGAGGAAGAGAATGATTAATTTTTAGGGTTGGATGAAAAATTAGATTTTTGATTTGGGGAAGAAGATGGAGTGAGAGGGGGAGATTTTTTAATAGTTAAATATAAGAATATTTTGGTCAAAAATCTGATTTGAAGGTTAAGTCTAATTAGAAAATAAATTTTTTTAACAGAGTTGTAACGTTGTTAAAAATTTGGTAATAATGTCAAACAAAATTAATAAATTGGGAATTAAATCAAATAAGATATTAAAAATAGGGGTTAAGTAAGAAACACCTTTTAATTAACCCATGCTAAAGTCACTTTTGAGACATGCAACACTTTTATCCCAACTTCAAATAAGTCCTTACATCTTGCCTCTAACCATGTTCCTTACTTCAACTCGATCGTTTCATGTTCTTATTATTTCTTTTCAGGATAATCCAAGGCTAGTACCATTTATTGGGTCAAAGATGCATCAAATCCCATTGACTTTTTTTAATGCACCAAGTTTTTTTTTATTATAGACTACATATATTTAGACAAATGTACCCTCACATATACCCATTTTATACCCACTTATTCTCTCTCCCTATCTCTCTCTTTCTCTCAAAATAAGCACATAATCTCACACTTTTTCTCTCTCTAGTAGCCCTATCTCCACCCCCACCCCCTCCCCATCGGAGAATCTCCAGAAACGACTCACCAAAAAATCCCACCAAAGTCTAGGGGAATTCTCACCAGAGTGTTTCCTTCTCCTTATTTCTCTCTCTCTCTCTCTCTCTCTCTCTCTCTCTCTCTCTTCGTCCATTTTATTGTTTTTTCTAGTCCACGCCAGCGATACCATCGCTTGACCTGGAGAAAAAGAGTTTTTTCCCAAAAAATGGAGGTTTTATAAAACAAGTAAATTTATTTGTTTCGATTTTTTTCGTCAAAAAATATCGAATATGGGTGTTGTTTGATAGATCTTGATGAGTAGATTCCAAATATATAAATTTTGTTAATTTTGAATTTGTAAATTTGAAGTTATGAACTTTTAAAGGTTTGATTTTTTTTTACAAAAAATGAGATAACAGATGTCAAATATATTTTGGGGGTGTATTTGTCATTTTAATGTGTTGAGTTAGCAAAATAGGATATTTCATACTATTGACTCAGTCAAAGAATCTCTTACCTCATTGACCAAGGAATGGGACTTCGTAACTATTACCCCTTTATTTTATTGGGTTATGACACCTTCCAGATTATACTTATGTAAACACAGATTTTCCCTAAATACAATTGTTACTAAAGAAGATATTTCACCCACACATCTCATAACTATTACTACACACACATTTATTACTTGAAGTTCTTTCTTGAGATAACAACCCAATTTTTAAAATGATAAAATCACATAATGGAGCACCGAACTCATCTTAAGATACGTTTTTTCATTATGAAACATTTTTAAGAGCATTGAGCTCCACAATTTTTATTTTACTTAAAATTATTAACCTTGGATTATATCAAGGTTTAGATCTCTAAAAAAATTCTTTATTAACTAGTTTTATTTTTTAAATATGTTATTTAATTTATTTACGTTTTGACCATTTTCAAGGCATTGATCTTTTTAAATACTCCAATGCTATTTTTCTCCCCTAAAATGAAATTTTACTCCAAGGTATCGATCATATGTTGCCTTCCAGCAACATATTAATTCTTCGGGTCAAAGCATGCATGACAGTTGGAATGCCAGAAGAATTCCATACATATCATCCACTTTGTGAGTTTGGACAGAAGTTCATCTATTGTCCAAACTTCTTGCCAGCAAATGACACACTAACTTGCATGGTATGAGTTTATCATATGTAACCTAGCATACCATCGATGGCTTTGGGTTTTTGGGTGGTACATATATTTTGCATGCCCCCCCCCCCCCATCGCATCCTCTCCGAAGATACCTTGGTACCATCGAGCATTGAACAACGATGTATGTATATCTTTCAATTTTTTTATGTTTGTCTATTTAATTGTTTAGTCATCAAATAAATAAAATGGTTAGTTACTTAATTGAATTATTTAGTCATTTAATAAATAGATTGATAAGTCAATGAATTTGTGGGGACTTAAATAAAAATTAAGCCCAATTCAAGATCGGTCGACTAAGCCCAACAGCTCTTGGGGCATGCACGTCCCATCTTATTAATAACAAGGATTATTGTCATCATTCATCACTTGGATAACTAAAAACATGTCAACAGTTACAATTGGCTCACACTGGTTACCCAAAATCTTAGACGAGATATTTAAGGAATCACCACATAATCTTATATCAAGCTAAGGGAGTTCCTTAACTTATTCAACGACTACGATTTTACATAACTATAAATACAAACCACAACCTAGGTTCAAAGGGGATGCAATTTTGAAACTTTGAGAGAAACTAATAAAAATACAGTGACATCTCCGTGGACGGAAGCAATTTGTCGAACTACATATATTTGTGTTTTATGTGAATAGCATCTTTATAATCATCTTTTGATTGGTTTCTAGAATCTTTTAAGTGTGATTAATTTTCAGTCATAATTGGTGTCGTCTGTGGGAAACGATTTTCTTTCCACTAAGGCAATCTCTTCACATAATAGTTATGATGTCTCACCAACCAAATAGTGCACCCCAACCTAGATATGTGCGAGTTGATTTGGCTCCATTAAAAGTTAGGTATGAGGTTCGTCAAAATGGGATCCCAAGGTTATTACCAGAACAACAGGCTTTGGAGGAAAGCCACGGACAACCCAAATCTTCCTAGATCTTACTCTTGGTTGATGCCCATGAAGCAACGCTTCAATAGCAAGAGTAGTCAAACCGCCTCCAGATTGAAGAGAATCCTCACCTCTAACGGTAACTATGAGAAATGGAGAGAGAATTCAGATGAAATCGTAAATGACGTTCTCAGAATCCTTTCCCTCGGGCGAGTAAGACACGCAGCCAAAGAAAGAGCACATGGCATGACCAAGAACATTCAAAGCATAGAAGTCATCAGGGAAGGTGCCATATGGATAACGAGCGCTGCAAGGATGACATAAGGAGTTTGGTTTGAAGGGAAATGGACCAAAACCCTACTCACCGAGGGACTGGGTTTAGGAAAGAGCTAGAAAGTAGAGCTCTTATCACCAAGATAAAGTCTCATTTCTCACAAACTATCGAGGAGGATGAACCCCTGAAAAAGTTTGTAACCTCCAAGTTTAAAGTCTAAGATGACAAAACAGACCCTATTGATCATGTTCGGCAATACATGTAGGCCATGAATTTGTGGAGTCATAACAATGCATTGATGTGTCGTATTTTTCCTTCCTGCTTGAGAGACATCACACAAAAGTGGTTTGAGAGAATGCCTTATAGATCCATTAAGAGCTTCAAGGCCCTCGCCGAGTCCTTTACTATACACTTTATCACCAGAAGCTCTCATTCGAAGAGAATGGATTCTCTACTCACGATAAAAAATAAGTTACCAGAGTCTTTGCATGAGTATACCAACTACTATTGGCTAGTGTTCAATGAGGTAGATTATTACTTGGAGCAAGTTACCATGGCATTCTTCAAGATAGTTCTACCCCCGCGTCCATGCTATACTAGTCCTTTACCAAGAAGGAATCTGATAATATTGACTCTCTCATGTTACATATTGTGAAATATGCCAAAGTGCAGGACATGGTCCACACTAGTCAAGATAAGACTAGTTGTGCCAACACAAACAAAGGGGGCGATAAGGTGAACAATCCCAAGTAAGGGGAATAAGAAGAAAAATGGTGATAAGAAACGGGGCAGAAAAGATTCCTTTTAAGATTTTTAAGCCGTCAACACAGTTTTTAAGGAACCAATCTAAAAGATTCTGGCAAGATCAAAGATCAACAGTTCCTCAAATGGATAAAGAAAATGGAAGGGGATTCGACCAAGAGGAACAGCACGCTCTGATGCGCGTTATACAAAGAAAATGGCCACAAGACTGAGAACTGTTAGGCTCTCAAAGATCATGTAGAGGAGTTACCCGAAGCTGGTCATTTAAATGAATACATTAAGAAGAAATTCGATCAGGTCATCTCTAATGGCGATCAGAAAGACAACGTCTTAAATGATGAAATGGGACATGAGTTCGAAGTCATACATGGGACATCTAACCTCAAGAAAATTCAAGGGAATGTTATTATTATAGAGATCAAGAAGGTCACAATCATGATAGAGGCCTTCCAGATAGATCCCGCCAAAATCCAGGTTGGCAAGCATCAAAGGAGAATTTAGTTAGGGTAAGAAGCCTGCGTCACGATACGTTGGTAATCACTCTCAGAATCGCGAACTGGGATATGGATAAGTTACTAGTGGACTAAGGGATATCTTCAGAGATGATATAATTGGAGATATTCCACAAGCTCAGGCTCAAGATGTCAGATCTTAAAGAGGCGACCATTCCTCTAGTCGGCTTTACAGGAAAGATCACCATGCCTTTTTTAGAAAGTAATTATTCCAGTGAGGGCCGAGAATATTTCAAAACTAATAGAGTTATTAGTAGTGGATATTGATTTGACCTACAATGCCATTCTAGGTAGAGGGTGGCTTCATACCATAATAGTTGTCCCTTCCATTTACCACCAGAAGCTCAAGTGTATTACAGATCGGGCATAATGGATATAAGAGGCAATCAAGCCATTGCTCGAAAATGCTAGATCTCAGCCATTAGACCCAAGAAGGAAAAAAGGAAAGAGCAAGAAATTATTTCAAAGATATCCTAGTATGGGGATACTCCATTAAAATAGCAACAACAGCAAAACCGAGTAGGGGTAGAGGAAACCAGGGCCTACCCCGCTAACAGGGTTATCAAAAACCTGGAGGAGGTTTTCTTTGATGAAATTCAGTCAGAGAGGAAGTTTTTTATCGAAACAACACTAATCGATCTTGAAATGGAGGAACTGATTAGCTTCCTAAAATGAAGCTTGGACGTATATGTGTGGGAACCATACGACATGCTGGGAATTGATCCTATGATTACTTATCACCATCTCCATTTGGATTCGACATTTAAGCCAATCATACAAAAGTCCCGCTGAACTACCTAGAGAATGAAAAGCTAGTAAAAAAATAAGTAGGGAAACTTCTGGATGTAAGGTCCATCAGAGAAGTTCAATTCCCAAAGTGGCTCTCGAATCCGGTCATGGATTGCAAGAGCAACAGAAGCTGGAGAGTCTGTATACACTGACCTCAACAAGACTTTCCCTAAGGATAATTTCCCCCACAAAAGATAGACCAACTGGTAGATGCCACAGTGTTCAAAGAATGGATGAGTTTTAAGGATTCTTACACGGGGTGCAACCAGATTCCTCTATTCGATCTCGACCAAGATAAGACTTCATTCATAACACTATTAGGTATGATTTGTTATAAGGTCATGTCATTTTTCCTCAATAAAACAGGAGCTACATACTAGAGACTGGTCACGAAGATGTTCCAACACTAGATAGAAGAGATATCGATGACATGATCGTCAAAATCAATAATAAGAGTGACCATCTCTAAGACCTAGCCAACAACTTTAAAATTACCAGGCATTATCAAATGAATCTCGACGCCAGTAAGTGTTTATTTTGGGTCCAGTTAGGAAGGTTTCTGGGCTATCTAGTCAGTAAGAGGGGAATTAAAGTAAATCCAGATCATATAAAGGCTATCAACATGGTTCAGCCACTAAAAATGTTGTGCGAGGTCCAAAAGCTCATTGGAATTCTCTTAGCACTTAATCGTATTATTTCAAAGTCATCTGAATGTTGGCAACCATTTTTCCAGTTACTCAAGAAGGAGAAAAGCCTTACCTAAAATGGTAAGTGCTCCAATGCCCTCCAGGAAATCATGTCCTACTTCAGTAAGCTTCCGTTGTTGGCAATCCCCGATCAGGGGGATCCTCTCTACTTTTATCTCGCATTATTAAGTCATGCAATCAATTCAGCCTTGTTCTACGAGAAATAAGCGAAGTAGTTTCCTATTTACTACACTAGAAAAATGTTCCTGGACAACGAGCAATGATAATTTCCTTTGGAAAAACAGGTTCATGCATTTGTAATCGCTTCACGGAAGATGAAGCATTATTTTAAAGCCTAATCCATTACTGTAATTAGTTATTTCCCCCTTAAAGTTGTCCTCCGCAAAGTCGACCTTTCTACACGGATGTCTAAGTCGTGAGTCGAGCTTGTGAGATTTGACATTCACTTTTAACCAAGGATGATAATCAAAGGACAGGTCCTGGAAGATTTTATTATATAATAAAATGGAGGCCTGATTTTATTACAAAATTCAATTGAGATGGTTCCCCCGACCAATAATTGACCGATCAGTTGAAGAAAGACATATGAGAAGGGACAAAGAGAAATATGGAAGTTATATATTGATAATGCGTCCAATTATAAACGTACAGGCGTGAGAACTATCCTCATCACCCTAGAGGATGATATAATAGAGCAAGGGATCATATTGGGATTTAAAGCCTCCAACAATGACATCGAGTAATAAGGGCTTACAGCTAGTCCGCACAAGGCCGACTTGTTAGGGGCAAGACGACTTAACGTCTATTGCGACTCCAAACTAGTGTTCGAATAGGTTGGGGGAGATTTCAATGCTAATGATAACAGGGTGGCAGATTACCTCACAGTTGTGAGCGAGATGGTTATAAAATTTAAGGAAGTCCACGTTCAACAGTTTCTTGGGGAATAATAGTCATGCTAACGCCTTACCAAACCTAAGCTCAGCAGTGGACTCAGATCTTAGGAGAATAATGGGAGTGGAATTCCTCATTAGGCCCAGCGTTGAAAAAATAGTGAGCCTCGATCCTATCTTCTACGTCGACAAGGGTCCAAGATGGATAAACCAGATCATTGCGTACTTACAGAACAAAACACTATTGACCGACAAGAAATTGGCCCACCAGGTCAGAGTGAAAGTCATCCTTTTCTACTTGGACCCTGGGGTCAAACATTATAGGAGATCCTTCATAAGCCCCTACTTCCAATGCCTGTACCCCAAGGATGTTAAGCAAGTTCTTTACGAACTTCATGATAGAATATGTGGAATCCATGTAGTAGGAAGGTAGGGACCTGTGAAGGTAGTGGTCGTATATACAAAAGGACGCAGGAGTTTATGTCAAAAGTGAGAAAAGTACCAGAAGTTCTTTCCCATGGTCCATCAATCGGCCAATAACTTACGGTCATTAACCATCCCGTGGCCATTTGCAAAGTGGGGGATGGATATCATGGGACCACAACCTACCGCACCAGGTAATCATAAGTACTTGCTGGTTAGCACAGACAATTTTACAAAGTGGATTCAGGCAGAACCACTAGCCAACATTAGAGATGCAAATACGATAAAGTTTATCTGGATAAATATCATAACGCGCTTTGGGGTACCAAGGGACATTATAATTTATATTGGAAAATATTTTAAAGTTGTCCTTTTAAAATTTTTACGACGATCATGGAATCAAGCATAATTTCAATTTATTAGCATACCCCCAAAGAAACGGCCAGACATAAGCATCCAAAAAAATAATGTTGTATGGCCTAAAAAAGAGGCTAGAAAGGGTAAAACGCACTTAGGTGGACGGGCTTCCTCATGTTCTATGGGCATATCATATAGCACCTTGGAGGCCAACCAAGAAAATGCCCTTCGCACTCACATATGGAATGGAAGTTATCATACCACTTAAAGATGGCCTTCCAACCAGGAAAAAAAAGGTGGATGACTAGGGGTTAAATAATGATGCCCTTCGCGCTGAACTTGACCTAGTTGAAGAAAGAAGAGAGCAAGCCATGATAAAACTTCCCTCATACCAACAATAGTTGATGAGGCAATATAATTAGGGGATCACCGAGGAAGTTCCAAGTAGGGGATTATGTCCTCATAAAAATTCTCGATAGCACTGTAAGGTCTTCAGACGACGAGCTAGGGATTAACTAGAAGAGACCATTCAAAGTAATCATAGATAATTAATAGGGAGCCTATCACTTAATAACATTTGATGGCATAGAGATACCAAGATCATGGAATTCGGCTAACCTCAAGAAATTCTACTTTTAGTCTTACTTTTCAGCACTTAGTTTTTGCAAATTTTAATTTCAGAACTTATGTTGTGAACAAAGGCCCTTATTTCCCTATTTCGCTCAATATCTTAATTATCCAGTTGATTTACATTATTTCTAAAGTATTAAGCTCGTAATTGGCATTAATCTTTGAAAGTGCCTATCAAGATTTAACATAATTACAATAGCAATTTGGTTTATTATAATTAAAATTAAAGTCATTAAGTCCTTGTTAAAGTCAACACATGCGACCTCGCAACTTACCCAGGCAAGCTAAAATCCCTACGAGGAATCCTTAGATAGTAAACAAACTTTTTTTGGTCGAATAAAATCTTGAATGAGTGGATAACCCATAGACCAGGTGCATTTATCCATTGTCTTTTCTAGGCCTCATGTAGTGTGACGACACAATCTAAAAGGTAAGAAAGGCAAAAATAACACATGCAAGGCATAATGGAATGGAAAAATTGGTATTAAAATAACTTTTTGGGAATGTTTGATTACAAAAAGTACCAATTATAAAAATTACAAAAGTCATTACGACGGTTTAAGGTCGGCACGTTAAAAACTACTTGGTCTGCTTCCTTTGGCCATCATCAGGATCAAGCTTATATTCATCATCACTTTCATAAACGTTTAAGTAGCTATCAACAAGCTGAAGAGGAATGGCATCCAAGGGTACCCATGCCTCATCTCGACCAAAAGGAGGTCGTCGGTAAGCTGGACACTCAATGTGGTACATATACCAGAGCTAGGAATCCTTATGTTCGTTAACAACCTTAAGCGCATTCAGCCAACCGTGCTTGTTGGCCACATCCTAAGCATCGCGTAGTCTTAAAGACATCTGATATCTCTCATCATAATCAGCCACTCAGGATGCTCGGGGACCCATCCTGAACAAGTACCGTAGCTTCTTTACATCTTGATTTAGCCCTATTATACTGGCATTGCTCCTCTGAGCCTTCTCCTTAGCTCAGAAAGACTCCTCTTCAGATCATCATTATCTTACTGGACTAAAGAGCCGACCTTCCCCACATCCTTAGTTGCAAAAAGTTGGGCCTTCAATTCATTTATATCTTTGTGCATAGAAGAACCCGTATCCTCAAAGTCTTTGAGGTTGTCTTTCCGCTTGGCGATCAATGTGGACTGGTTCTTAAAGGCCTCGGCCCTTTTCTTTAAGGCCTTATAGGCAATCAAAAATGCTCGTCGAGCTTACGCGCTTGCCTTCCGCTCAAACATATTGTCTAAGTTGGTAGAAGAGGAAATTTGTTCAATAATAGGCTACAATATTAAAGTAGACCAGGCAATAATTTATTCAAATTGCTTAAATTGGCACACTTAAAGTGAAGAAAATATTGTGTTCGTTAATAAACAAGTAGGTAAAGCCATTACAGTCTAACACCAAAGGAAAAAATAAGAGTACAAAGTATAAGAAAACAAATACGGACTTCGGGCTTCACTTCTTCACCTATTTTTCTGCCTCATGCCCTTTCCCCTTGTTCGCCACCTCTTTGGCTTGATTGGCAGGGTTGTTAGTGGCAGGACCTTGGTCAACCTTGGGAGGGGAACCTAAGAGGTGCTTGCCAAATATCTCGGACTCGGCGGGAACCCTGATTTATGCTAAGGCCTGATCCCAGCCTTTCTTGAAGCTAACCTTACGAGCAAAGGCAATCTAGATCTTGGCATCATCATAGGCCTCGTCCTAGTCTTTCTCAAAACTAGCATCCTTAACAAAATAAATATGGTCCACTTCAGTAGCCAACCGAGAATTTTTTATTTTTAGGAGAGTATTCTTCACCTTCAACAATCTAATCTCAGTCTTTAGTGAGGCTATGGCCTCGATGGTTTACTTTCTCTATCTCTCTCTCTCTCATGGGTCTCAAAGGCCTTGGACATGGCCTCTTGGGATTTTTGGAGCACCTTATTCAACTCATCATTAAACTTGGACTAGTCGACGCGACTATCCAAGAGGCTGGTAAACTCTACCATAAATAGCAATGTAGAGGAAAAGACAAGCGTCATAAAAATTCACAAGTCACAATCAAGAAGACTAAAATCATAAATAAAGAGGAGAGGAGGAATACCACCAATAACAAAGTTTGAGAAGCACAGAGGTAAAGTTGGTCAAGTCCCAATATCCTCAGCCGCTCGTGATCACCAGTGACCACTACCCCCCTTAGTTGGCTTGGGGCCAAAGACGAATTATGGGTCACATATTTGGACTAAAGGATATTGGAGAAAGATGGAGTAATTTGATTTTTCTTCGAAGGAGGGGCCATGAGGGACTTCTTATTTTCCTCCTCCTTCTTCTTTTTCTCATTTTTCTCCTCTTTTTTCTTTTCCTTGGCGACCAAATTTGGGTCACCAGACTTGGAGGACTCGCCTTCAACCTTCTTCTAGGACTTGGCTCTGGCAAAAAGAAGCACCTCATCACCATCATCATCTTCAATCAAGAATACCCTCTTCTTTGTGGGAGCCATTAAATCCTCTTCCTCTGAATGGCTGGGACCAACATCGAGTGACTCAAAGGATGAGAAGGTTTCCTTATCAGGAAGTTAGAGATCAAGGATATCGTCTATCGGCCGAGAAGTAAAGCTACTATTAGTGTCGATGTACTTGAGAAAAAAATAGGTTGATCTGGAGTGTTCACCATCTGGAAGGTACACTTTCACCCTCTAAGCCTTCAACAGATCAGCAACGTTAATGTCTTGGAGGGAAGGCTCCTTGTTTTTCCTGCGACCTGCTCAAAGACATAATAAAATAGCATTATTAGTAATATTACAACAGATTAACAAGCAAATATAGTCGATTAAAAGAGCAAGTGTTAACCTATATTACCCCCCAATCTTTAAAAAAAACTGCATATTCTTCGCCATTAGGGAGCGGTGGATGTTGCCAATTTCTCGCAATGAATCCCTAATTCTAATATCCTTTGTTGGAATCAGGGAGGTTTACAACCAACATTTTGTTAACCTTGCTCGCCTTGAGGTTAAGAAGGCCATCCATAGTATGAGACCAAGTGTAATGATACCTGACCTTTGGGATTCCCAGATTAGTTCCATACAGTTTGTTTATTCGATTTACCCTATTGACTATATACCAAGTATTAGGCCCATATTGAGTTGGGACCACCCCAAAAAATTCAAAAAATATAGGATTTGGGGGGAAGGTCAATCCCCCCTGGACCACAGCGAGGGTGTGAATCCAGTGTCCCCTATCGATGGTTCTAACATCTTTGGGCATGGGGGAACAGTCGAATGTAACCTGAGAAGAATGGAACAAGTTTTCCTAAAATCGTCCACACTTTTTACCATGAATAGAGTTCAAAATTTTAAGAAGAACCAATTACTACTACTGAAGACAACAGAAAGGACAAGAGGAAAGATACAAATATATTAGGATGGAGATGATAGAGACTTACAACGAAAGCTGAAGAATGCAAATAAAAAAACTTTGAAGTTTTTTTATAGCAGAAGACTAGGAGCAGAGATAACGGTTTGGTGTCAAATGTGGAAGCAAACCTAGTTAAAAGATCGTGCACAATCATAAGGTTCAAGAATCAGGGGGACCAATAGGCCCATTCTTTGTCAATTTACTAAATAAGTGCATGTGCTACTATAGAATAGCGAGTGTAAGTACAGGTTGAACCCAAAGATATTTGTCAATTTTTACATTGTAAAAGAATTACAACTATCCAACTAGACTAAATGGGGTAGAGAATAATAATGAAGTACACTAAATAATAGCAATTATGAATAATGAGAGAAACACACGAGAGTTAAAAATAATATGAAGCAATTAGGATTTGGGATCCATTTATCACATAACTAATATTGACACTAATTTAACGTTGTCAATCCCTTTTTATAACTCAAAATGAATCAACTCTCGCTGCGTTTAATTCGAAAAATATGATAGGTATGTTCAAAATATTTTTGTCATCTCAAATAGATGGCTTAAATCCATATTCCCTTAGAAAATACATGTTTTGAAATTTGCAAATGTATTTAAGCATGGATTATCAAAACAATCCAAGTGCAAGCATAATCCGTCAAAAATTACTATTTTTAAATCTCAAAACTTGATTTGATAAAATAATTTTGAACATTTTAAAACACACTCTCATGTTGTTTTGAAATCAATACCGAATATTTTATAACAATTAAAATAAGTAGGGAATAAACAACAATTAAATTAACACGACAATATTAGCTAACTACGATAAACTTAACCATAATCCTAATAGAAGAATTAAGCTACCATAATGAAAGACAAATTGCAAGAATACCTGGAGATTTTCATTAATAAATCAAAATTACAATGAGTTCTTACAAATAATCTTCAATCTTCTAAAAAAATGATAAAAATTTGGCCATCAAATTGAATATAATTACTCAAAAATTACTCCCCGAAATTACCTCCTAAATTATGATCCCAAGGGTCCTTTTATAGGGCAAGGGGGGAGGTGTTTTAGTTGGAGTGAAACTCTATTTGATTAGTTGTATTTGAGTTGGTAATTATTTCATGGAGTCTTGGGAAGAGTTGGAATTAACTGTGAAGTCATTCTTTTAATAATAATCCCCAATGTTTTATACTATTCACAACACTAGATTTAATCACATTTTTTATCCCAAAAACATCAAAATCTCATTTTTGTCCAACTTTAAAGTTTATAGTTTTGTCAAGAACTTTCTGAAAAATTATGGCAAGGCTTCAACGGACACTCGAGCGATTTTATAAAAAAACATTTAATACAGTTGTGTCAACCGTGTCGCGATGTATCCTGACAATTTTTGCATATCGACTCATTTGTTGTCCAAATTTTTGGGGTACCTATAAAAATGAAAAATAAAAATAATTAATTCAAATTTAGGGTCATAAATATTTTAAAAAATTTACAGAATTACCCCTCTTTGCATTTTATCCCTCGAAATTCATAAGTTGCTCGTTTCAATCTAGAATTCTAATAAATTTTAGAGAGAACTTTATTTCGCCTAAAAAACATTTAAAAATTATTTTCAGGCCCGTAAAATTTTAAAAAAGTTGATTTCAACCCCTTGGGTTACTAAAATTGCAATTTTAATTCAAATTTTATTCTGATTTGCATTTTTCTTTTTATTTATCAAAATAACTCTAAAAGCTCATTATTTATGATACAACGAACCTTACAAGGCCTGGATTTGGGCATAAATAATACAAAATTGTGCACTCATCTAATACCCCTAAACCTAAACTTTCTAGTTCTCAAGTAAAACTTAAATTTAAATCTAACTCACTTTCATAGGAATCATGATTGAACTTAGCATGTGCAATAAGTCGTTAAACTCCTGGGTTAACGTAGTGGACGAGTTTTGTCTCATGACGGTTTGCAGTGAATATACCCACAAAATTCAAAAACTTGACTCAATGCAAAAAAATCAAAAGTTATATAACCAAGTTTGGATGCAAAATTCATAAATATAGTAGAACTTGACTTTTCAATCTCAACTTATCGTGTGTGTGTGTGTATAGTTAAAATAATCGTCTATTTCAAAAGATTTGATCGTCGAATTTCTTATCTGAAAGTTTGTTTAGATTTCAAAATCTCATTAATCTCACGGAATGCACTAACAATCAAACACTCAAAAGTTTGTTATTTTCTCTTGATATATGCTAATAAAAGAGACAATTTAGATGGGAAAATTTCACACATACATAATCAAAAACAATTTTTTTTTATTAATGAATATGAGTTCATGACTGGAAAATCGATTACATTTTGAAAACATTAAATTACACCATAGATCCTATTCATTTTCTCTCCACACTTTAACTAACTACCCTTGAGATTGGTTAGGACTTTCTTTGGTTGTATTGTAGGCTCGGGTTTTGGCTGAAAAAATGGCTTTTGTAGTTCAAAATTTCAGAGAATATAAATGTTTTTTGAGTGACTTTTAGGCACTTTTTCTTCCAACGTTCACTTTTTTTCTTTTTTTCACGTCCTTATTTTTCATTCTTTCTTGCTTTTCTTTTCACACATCATTATTTTACAACTTATTTTTCTTTTATTTTTGGCCTTTTTCTTACCGTAATTTTACCATAATATTCTCATAAAATGGGTATGGATTCTTTTTAGGGGTTTCAAACTCCCAGTTGGAGTTGGGTAGGATAATTGGTTTCAACAAAAAGACATATGTTCTTTTTGGCCCAAGTGGGCTTGCAACTGAATAATATAAAAATATGAGTTTAGCCCTAATTTTTGGCTTTCAAGCGATGGCATAATCTCATTTCACAAGTTTCGTTAAGTTGATTTGTGTCTCAAGATGACTTACTAAGACTTCTAGACCTTAAGATTCATATTAACTTTTTTTTTCAATAATCAAACAAAACAAAGAATTTGAGATCATCAACGAATTAAACACCGATGAAAAGTTTGAGTTATTTTGACTCGGATTGATTTAAATCTCTCGGAAATAATGAATGGCACAAAAATCTCACCGAGTTATAATCTCCACATTTATTCGTTAAGCACTAAGTTTTGCCTGAATATCCATTTTCAATCATATTATTCGGCTAATATGCAATAAATTTCAAAAGTTGAGAGATCTATGAATTTATTATATAATAAGAAATCATTTCAATTCTCAATTACATTGAAAATCTTTTTAAATTTTTTTTTTCGTGTTTTTTTAAATACCATCCTTACCCCCAAACCTAAATTTTACATTATCCTCGATATATTCTCAACATAATTATAGACAAATCGAATACAATACGAAAGTAAAACGACGATATTACCCGTAAATTTCCACTTGCGTTACCAACTTCCCATTGATCTCTCATGCATTGCATCATAAATCAAAAGTCTGAACAATCGGGAGTCAAACCAATAGAAAGAGTATACACATGGAGGCACATAATGAATGTGGTGAATGAAATTACTGAGATGCATAGTGACATTAGAACATAAATAGTGATACTCGAAAGGATTATCATAATAAAATTCTGAATGACACATTGAGCCCAGGTTTCCTTCAAACTCGATAATGAATAAATTGGGCTCTAAATCAGACAATACTCTGTCATGTCTTTTATATCATCCAAATATTCAACTGACACGGATGGATGTGGTGAAAAAGGAAAATGCGGTATGATAAAACATGCATCACCAGATGGAAATACTCGAATGATTTTCTCAATCTTGTCATTGATAGATAAAACCTTACGTGCCAGTATATTCTCAAAAAGGATCGAGTTTGCGTTCACTGAGAAGAAATTTATCTATCCTATCATTCCACCCTCTCTCATCTAAGTAATGAAACGAGTCCAATAATGATTGGGCTTCAATAGTAAGATCCTCATAAACTAGGCCGAATTATTTTTCAAAATTTTCAAGACTCATATCTAGAGACAAATCAGGTGGCCAAGCACGTAGATCAGTTGTGTCACTATCCCACGGGGTAGTGAGATAGTTCACTTCTTGAATGTACTTGACTTCATTCTTTCCATCATCAGAAGATGGCCTCTCTAAATTAAACACATCCAAGCTTATGGTCATGTTCCCAAATGAGTGGTTTAGTTGCCCACTCCAACATCGAATGACAACGTCAAAAATAGCCAAAAAGGGTTAACCGAGGATGATCGAGATTTGCATGGATGAGTTTAGTGTGTGTTGTGTGTCTCAGACCACAAAGTATACCCAAAAGACAAACTCACCTAGTTTAATCAAGACGTCCTTTACAGCACCTCTAGGTGCCCTAATGGATCGATCGGCTAAGTATAAGGTCATCTTAGTGGGCTTTAACTCCCACAAACCTAGTTTCTCATACATGGTGTATGTAAAAAGGTTCGCGCTTGCTCCTAAGTCTAAGATATCTTTCTTGAAGTGATGTTCCCCTATCTTTATAGATATCTTCGGCGTCCCCAGATCCTTGCACTTAACGGTAGTTATATAGGAAATGATCGAGCTAGCCTGCGCGACGGGAAAAGCTTTTTTAGTAACATTGGCATTTCTTTTGAAGGTATAAGGGTCCTTCAGAAATTTAGCATAAGACATGACTTGTTGTATAGCATCAAACAGTAGGATATTGATTTGTACATGCTCTAATACTTCCAACATTTTGCGAACTTACACTTTTTTTTCTTTTGGGGCACCAAACTGTGTAAACGAAGCTTTTCGGATATAGGTTTCTATATATGGCTCGTAAGATAAGGATGGGGAGGCCATTAGATCCACGAGTGGATATTCCTTCTTCTTACATTTCTCAAATTCACCCTTGGTGGGTGGTTAAACATTTTTCTCTACTTCTTTATCGGAACTAAGCGTGATGATGGATTCGACTTCCTCTTGAGTTTGTGATGAATTGACATTGTCTTGAGCAAATTATTGACCTTTAGGAATGTTCCCTTTAGGATTGGTCTTGAGTTGACTCGTGAGTGCTCCTTTATATCTTTCACTCAATGCATTTCTAGTTGGCTCACTTGTACCACGAGTGTGGCTATGGATTGAGTGTTCACATGCAAGGTCTGTTGAGCAGATTGAAGGACACTTTGAGTTGACTGATGAAATTAAAGGGTGTTTTGACCAAGAAAATTCATTGTGTCCTTTAAAGCTTGAATCTTCGGGGATGAAGGACGCGTTGGTTTGAGGGCATTCTTTTGGAAACATGGAGATGGGATACTAGAAGATTGACCTCCACGTTCTTGGTATTGATCCTTGGACCATGAAAAAATGGGGTGGTCTCACCACCAGGGATTGTAGCATTGGAATATGGGTCGTACTTTGGCCAATTTTAGTCGATGGTGGTGAGTCGGAAGGGAAGGACAATTCTCGATTAAGCAGTCAAATGCGTCGTAAAGTATACACTTAGGGGAACCTACTTGTTGTAAGATCGCAGGTGAGGTTCAATTTCCCTTTTTTCTCATATCTAAAACTTTTAAACGTCGATCCAATGTGTCCACTTTGACATTTAAATCATAACTTTGTTAGACTTGGTGAGCGAAACCATCATTGGACATGGTGAACCTAGATTCTCTATTCGGTGCCCATCGCTGGGGCCTTTTCGCTATGGCTTTTAGGAACACCACGCGTCGACCTCACTTCTCGCGATAAAATCACAGTTACATAGTGACTCGAGCATAGTTCAGGTATTACAATTGAACCTCTCATACAAAATTTGGACTTGGCATCTCATCTCAATCCCATGGTGTGTACATTGCATTAGCAAGTCCTTGAATCGATTTAAATACATCCACAAGGTTTCTCCCTCCTTTTAGCTAAATGTATTGATGACGTGACGTATCGATGTTATCTTTTGGTTGGGAAAGAATTTATGCAGGAAGGCGACACTTATTTGGTTCCAAGAGGTGATGGATTCGGGCTTTAACGAGTTAAACAAATTCTTGACTTCGTCTTTCAATGAGAACAGGAAAAAATTAAGTTTAATAATCTCATCGGTGAGCTGTTATTACTTAATGGTCCCACATATCTCCTCGAATTCATGAACATAAAGGTAGGGATACTCTTTTTTGGTAGCTCGATACATGGGCAAGATTTGGATTGTTATCGGATGGAATTAGAAAGTGTTCGTATTGTGCTCGGGTAGACGTATGCATGAAGGTTGACTACATCTAGTCGAATAAAGATAATATTTAAGGGCATGTGCTGCTAACTCGTCTCCCATTTGGTAAATGTCGAAAATCTACCTATGTAAGTATTGGAAATGCAGACTCGACACTCAAAAACTGACCGGTAAGATTTCGAATCCAACTTCGCATACACTGAGCTCACTCGAATTTATTTTTTTTAATTTTTATTTTACTTTTTATTTTTTTTACGTGAAGAAAATTAAAAACAAATAATTTGACTCAAACCAAGTAATTCATAGATGACACACAACAAATTGAATTATCTAATTTAGGTGAGAGAAATTTTAATTTTAACATTTTATTTTCCCGAGATTAATCGACGACAGCAGAGGTCTTCGAATTAATCTCCCTAATTAGACAGCTCCTACTATTTGACGAGTGAGAATTTAAAAGACAACCAACTATAGTTATCACCTAAAATCTCACTTTTTCCTCCATGTAGGTGGTCGGTACGAAGACTCATTGAAAATCGTTAATCCTAAACAATGTAAAATGATACCGATTTGACAAGCTCACGTTGGAGTAGCTTTTAAATCTATTCTCGTTAAGAGGTTTCCTATAAGCTATATGGTATCCTAAGGCCAATGTCTACTTGATTTTAAATTGAATGTGACGGCTCGGAATATGCAAATACTTGGTTAATTGGTGATTTTAGGGCCAAGGAAGGGTGATGAAATTCCCACCTTATCTTTCACACGGGTTTTGCCCTTAAGTCAATTTATGCAACGTGCAAATTAAAGTGCGAAACTAAATCATGTAGGAGCACACAAAAATATACTTCCAAAGTAAATTTTTTGCGGTCACTTGTTTACGTCGGGGAGAAGTTTAAGTTGACGTCGAACGGAGGGAAACGTAGCTTACATTTTAGTCATCCCCGAGAGATCCTTATGCTCATCGTTGCACACTTTTTTCGAAATTTTCTTCACTTACGTTTTTTTTTCTTTTTTTAATGTTCTATGAAAACAAAAAACACAAAAGAAACTACACAAAACGTAAAGTTCGACACTCAAAACAAGTAAGAAAAAAATTAACACACACTAGTGATGTATTTAATACAAAAAATAACAAAACACATTTATGAAACAAATTTTTACTTGTTTTATTTTTTATACTAGAATTTTTTTTTAATTTTTTTGGAGCTAATTACTGAAAAAAAATAAATTCTCGAAATTTTTAAAAAAATTATTTTTTCAAATTTTTATGTATTATTGTGATAAACTAGTGTTAAAACAACTTTTTCTTTTTACTGAAAAAAAAGTTAAAATCTGATTTTTTTTAACTAAAAACAAAACCGAAAATAGTAGATGCTCGGTTTTTTCGATTTTTTTAAAAAATATTTTTATGAATTTTTTTTTGAATAAAAATGTGAAAAGTAAAAAAGACAAGTCTGAAAGTCCTAGCTTCTTTTAAAAAAATTGTAAAATCTCCGGCAATGGCTCTAAAAATTTGTTTGTCAATTTATAAAATACCGCTAGTGCACGGACGATTTTATAATAGCGAGTATAAGTACGGGTCGAAATTGTCAACTTTAACTTTTTAAACGAATTGCAACTATCCATCTAGACTAAATGGGAGAGAGAATAATTATGAACTATACTAAATAAAGAAAATACAAATAATGACAGCAACACACGAGAGTTATAAATAATATGAAGGAATTAGAATCCCGGGTCCATTTATCACGTAACTAATATTGCACATTAATTTAAAGTTGTCATTCTCTTTTTATTACTCAAACCAAACCGACTCTCATCGCGTTTAATTCGAAAAGTATAACATGTATGTTCAAAATATTTTTAACTTATCTATATAATAGACGGCTAAAATCTCTATTCCCATAGAAAATACATGTTTTAAAATTCGCAAATGTATTTAAGCATGGACTATCAAAATATTCAAAGTGCAATCATAATCTATTAAAAAAATACTATTTCCAAATCTCAAAACTTGATTTGACAAATAAAAAAATGAAGGTTTTAAAATACACTATCGTGTCATTTTAAAATGAATATTGAATTTTTTATAACAATTAAAACCAGTAGAGAATAAATAACAATTATTTTAATACAACAATTTAAGCTAACTAAGATAAACTTCAACTCCCAATAAAATAATTAAGTTACCATAATGAAAGACAAATTGCAAGAATGCATAAATATTTTCATTAATATATCAAAGTTATAATATATTGTCTCACAGATAATCTTCAACCCTCTAAAAAAAATATAAAGACTTGACCCTAAAACTAAATATAATTACTCAAAAATTGCTCTATGAAATTACCTCCTAAATTGTGATTCTAAGGGTCCTTTTTATTGGGCAAGAGGTGAGGTGGTTGAGTTGAAACTCTCTTTGATTAGTTGTATTTGAGTTTATACTTATCTCATGGGGTCTTAGGAAGAGTTGGAATTAATTGGAAAGTCTTTTTTTTTAATAATTATCCCCAATATTTTACACTATTCACATAACCAATTTTAATTGCATTTTTTACTCTCAAAACTTCAAAATTTCAATTTCGTTTGAACTTCAAAGATGTGAGTATTTTCAAGACCTTTCCGAAAAGTTTTGGCACGGTTTCAAGGACACTCAAGCGATTTTAGAAAAAATATTTAGTACAACTGTGTCAATCGTGTCGTGTCGCGACATATCGTGAAAATATTTGCATATGGACTCCTATATTATCCAAATTTTTGGGGTACCTGTAAACATGTAAAATAAAAATAATTAATTCAAACTTAAGGTCAAAAATATTTAGAAAATTACCATTACCCCTCTTTGCATTCTGGCGTCTGAAAATCATAAGTTGCTCGTTTTAATTCGGAATTCAACCAAATTTCACAGATAACATTTTTAATTCAAATTTTATTCCAACTTGCATTTTTTATTTATCAAAATGACTTTAAAGTTCATTATTTATGATACAACGGGTCCTGACAAGACCTAGATTTGGTCCTAAATAATACAAAATTATGCACTCATCATCCATGACAGCTGTAAAATCCTCTGTCCCAACGGCCTTTCACCAGAAATTTTAGGAGCAATTGTGGGGACCTAAATAAAAATTACGCCCAATACAAGACTGGCCGACCAAGCCCAACAACGCTTGGGGCACGCCCGGACCACCTTATTAATAAAAAGGATTGTTGCCATCATTCATTATGTGGATAACTACATACATGTCAACAGCTACAATCAACTCACATTGGTCACCCAAAATCTCGGACGAGATATTCAGGGAATCACCACACGAACATATCTCAATCAAGGAAGCTCCTTGACTTATTCAAACACTATGGTTTTACACAACTATAAATACAACCCACACCCTAAGGCCAAGGTAATGTAATTCCGAAACTTTGAGTGAAACTAATAAAAATAAAATGACCTCTTTGTGGATGTAGGTAGTTTTTCGAAAGACGTATATTTGTGTGTTGTGTGATCGACATCTTTATATTCATCTTTCGATTGCTTTATGAGATTTTTAATAATTTGCACTCGCGTAATTAATTAAATTAAGTTAATGTATTTAATTGTTTTGTCAATTGATAAATAAATTATTTGTTAGTGAATATTTTAAATGAAGTTAATTTATTGAAATATTTAGTCATTTGATAAATAAATTTATTTAATTAGGTAATTAATTTAATTAAGAATATTTTAATTTAATATTTTGTCAATTAACAATTCTGTAAATATGTTGTTGTCTGATAAATCATTTTATAAATTATGGGTAATCTATGAGATTAAGCTTTGGTACAACAAGATTAGTCAATACATAGTGGCGTGATATTTCACATTGTGATCAACGTTAGGCACATATAACTCAGTGTGTTCAAGGCAATATTTTTAACTCCTTTATTTTCATTCCCTACAATATGCCCCGGGAGGGTACCCTATAGTTGCACCACAACCACATTCTACTAATGAGGGTGTTTCGAGGGCATGTGTGGTGAGTGTACATGGGATTGACGAGTATGTCAAGTTAACCTAGTGTCCCCCGGTGTTTGACCTAGGTAAGATATCGGATTTATATCATCTATAAAAGTTAATATTTAATTATTCGATTGATCACATTTTATTTATAATATATTTTATTTTATACTTATTGACTTATTTTGTTAATGTCGGATGAATACCAGAGGCGTTTGTATCAAAAGGTCTTGGTCAATCATAGTTTGTGAGAGGGTTATACATATAGATGCCAGATTGACATCGCCATCATTCGTCGACGCGTGGCTTGTTATTGTAGATTATGCATCTAATAACTCGAAAAATTCGAGTCGCTACTTTGCTTAAAATTAATCTAATATCCTCAATCACGTAAACAAAGCATCTAATTTCTACCAATTTAAATTAACGAGTCACCAAAATAAATAAAGACCAATCAATAATTTAATTGTACATTCAAAATATAATTACATTTTTTTCCACTAATAAATAACACTAGATCCTAAATATTTACAATGCTAATTTTTTACAAAAATAATATTCTCAAAAGGATGTGTCTCTCAATCTCCTTCATGAACCAATATTGCCCAAATCCATCCGTGCCTGTCTCTAAAAAGAAGAAAAGAGTAGAAAGTACAAAATATGGCAAGAATAGATGCTCAAAACGATAACGATAAATGAAATGCAACAATACGAACACAATATACGAGTCAAATGTGACACCAAAGCATTGTACCATTTTATTTATCAATAGCAGATCAATGACTTTTGCACTTTTGATAGGTTCCCATTCTTAATGTCATATAAAAAATTTATGACACTTACCCAAATCACGAAATGCATAATATTCAACTAAATAACACATAGAAATCCAATAAATATCACAACATATTCAAAATGAGTGAAAATAAATGAGAAACAAAAGGAATACTCTTGAGAGATTCAAATGAGCATATTTGTAATCCCGTACCTTAAACAATTAATAAGAATTTAACTATCACCATCTCTTTCAACATAACTAAAATATTTCACCAAATGAATCACTATCATCACACGATCATCAAAACTCCATTACAGTATGCAAGCATTACTTGTTTTCTCGCTCGTGATGAAACCTCTTAGAGTTATCTCTCATGTTCTAAGTATTAAAACTCTCATGAGACTACTATTGGTATTTATAACATATGTGTATAGGAGAATGGATGACCCACAGAGTTCAAATTCTTGAAAAAAGATGTGTAATTTCTGTTTTCACTTAAGTCGGTTTCATGCATAACAGTTATGATGTGTGAATTGTTTTTTTTTAAACACGTGATCTATTAGGAAACATACTCTTATCTTATAATTGTTTATCGTTTTTTCCTCGCATTTTAAACCCCCTAGCTTCTTAGGCCAAAGAAAGAAAAATAATGTTGACTATTCGCATGGTGTGTATTAATTGAATCTAACAAACTTAAACTACAACGGCCATTTTTAAGGGGAAAGATTTATCTTAATAAAAAAATCTAAAGGTATATCATGTTTGTTGGCTAATCAAAGTAATTACAATCTTGACATTCTGATAATCATGAATTTGTGGGTACTTTCTAATCCATCATATAGCCAAGAAGTTAACATAATGTATAAAATAATAAAAACAATTTGTTTCCCATATGACGCCAAATTTCTTATATGAGGACAATGTACGATAAATAAATACCCACGATTATACTTACACTTTTTAAACTATCAAAAATAAGGGAATTAAATTTTTTTATTAAGAATCAAATTTATTATTATTATCATCATTTTCAGTATTATCAAAAAAATAGATATAGCTATATTTTTTTTACAAATTAACTTTCACAATAAACAAATAAAAAATTACCAATTATTATGAAAAGTTCAAGTTATTACAATCTATCCTCCTTAATGAATTCTCATCCTCGAAAATTATGTTCAACTTGTGTTGGATGACGTAAAGCAAATATGGAACTATCACGTACATTATATTTCTTTCCATCAACTAATTTCAATTATTTTGGGGTGTTACAATCTACCCGTCTTATGAAATTTTCATACCAAAAATTTAGTTAATTCTATGATCACAAAATGGTATGTACTTGTATAAACAATAATTATCAGTTAAGTGATCATTTTTTAACAGTTTCTATGATGCACAAATGGCAGTAAAAAGGTTGATTATAAACTTTTCACGTATGTAGTTTACTATCCATATTACAACTAAAATCCGAAGGTTCAATCTTAGCACTAAATTGTAGCATAGAAGCCAACTGCCTTAATGTGACATGTAACAACATTGTACACATATGAAATTCTAATGCAACCAAGAATATAAGGTGGGTAAAGATTATATGAAATTCAGAAGTAATATAGGAAAAATAATTTTCTTTACGAAATATTTATAATAGATTTTCAACTATTTCTTTATTTGCTTTCTCTTTTCATTTTATCCCCCCCCCCCCCCCCCCCCCATCAACCTGTGTAGAAACATCGACAAATTAAAAAAAGAAAAAAATACAATTATTACCACTAATTTTTGATACCTTGATAGTTTATCCATCTAGAAAGAGACAACCTCACTGTAACTTACACACATGTTAATGTGCAACTCACTATCAATTCAATCCGCTTAACATAAAATTTATCCCTGAACTCTACTACACAGCAGACACGCAATAAACCCTAATCCTAAGCGCCGAAAGTTATTGTATACTTAAGATCTAATAAAAATCCTTATCACTAGACCCTTACCCAAAGATCTGAGGGTTGTCATATACCTAAATTCTCATACTATCTATAACAACCTGGAAAATTCTTGTCCCTAATTTTTTTAAAATTAATCTCAATAACGTAAACAGAGCATCTAATTTCCATTAATCTAAATTAAGAGTAACCAAAATAAATGAAGACAAATTAATAATCCAATTGTACAGTCGAAATAATTATATTTGTTTCCTCTAAAAAATAACACTAGATGCCAAATATTTACAATTTCAATTTTGTATAAAAATAATATTCTCAAAACGGCTTGTTTCTCAATCTGCTTCATCAACCAATATCGCCCAAATCCACGATTGCCTGTCACTAAAAAGAAAAAAGACGGGAAAGTACACAATATTACAAGAATAGATGCACAAAATGAAAATGATAAATGAAATGCAATAATACAGACGCAGTTTACGAGTCCAACGTGACATCAAAGTATTGTACTAATTTATTTATCAATAACAGATCAACTGATCATGAGGCCTCACCTCACCTCATCTACGTATCTCAAAATCTTATTCCGGATATTGAATTTTTGAACTTTTAGCAGGTGTCCATTCTCAATGTCATATAAAAATTTCATGGCACTTTCCCAAATCAAAAAATATATAATATTTAACCGAATAACAAATAGGATTCCAAAAAATCTCACAACATATTCAAATAAGTGCAAATAAATGAGAAACAAAATGAATACTCTAGAGAGATTCAAAGGAGTATATTGTGCAAATTCCGCACCTTAAACAGTTAAGAAGAATTTAAATGTCACCATCTCTTTCAACATAACAAAAGATTCCACCAAATAAATCATTATCATCACACGATCATCAAAACTCCAATACAGTATACAAATATTATTTGTTTTGTCCCTAGTGATGAAACCTCATAGAGTTATCTCTCGTGTTTTAAATATTAAAACTATCACAAGACTACTATTGATATTTATAATACGTGTGTATAAGAGATTGAGTGACCCACATAGTTCAAATTCTTGAAAAAAATATATAATTTTTTTTCATTTAAGTCGGTTTCGTGCAAAACAATTATGATGTGTCAATTGTTTTTTTCTAAACACATGATATATTAGGAAACACACGCTTATCTTATAATTGTTTATCATTTTTTTCCTCGTATTTTAAAGCCCTTAGTTTCTTAGTCAAAATAAAAATAATGTTGACTATTTGCATAGTGTGTATTAGTTGAACCCTACAAACTTAAACTGCAGTTACTATCTTTAAGTGGAAAGAATTATCATAATAAAAAAATCTAAAAGTTATACCATGTTCGTTTACTAGTCAAATTAATTAGAATCTTGACATTCTGACAAGCATGAATATATGGGTACTTTCTAATCACATAAGCCAAGAAGTTAACAAAATGTATAAAATAAGAAAAACAATATGTTTCTCATATGATGCCAAAATTCTTATAAGAATACAATGTACGATAAATACATACCCATGATTATGCTTACACTTTTTAAACTAACAAAAATAAGGGAACTAATAGTAATTTATTAAGAATCAAATTTATTATTATTATCATCATTATCAGATTATCATAAAAATAGATATAGTTATATTTTGTTAATAAAGTAAGTTTCACAATAAATAAATAAAATGAACAATTAATCATGAAAAGTTCGAGTTATTATAATGCATGATTGTAGTCACTCATATCAATTGTGATGTACTTCTATTGGACCGTTATATCCTTCAAAAGATGTACAATGGGGTGAAATTCGACATCCAAAACGAGTTAAGTCCTCATCTTGCTTAATATGGTGTACAGTGCACTACAGTCGCCAAGATAGAACACCCTAGTGTATTTTTAATATGTCCCCTTTAAACGTTGTGAGACATTTATTTTATATGCTTGCATTCTAATATTTTGGTTTTAATGCATATGTGTTAGTTTCATATTATTTATATGTTTCATTTTCCCAAATTTACCTAAATTTAACCCAAAAAAAAATCACCGAACTTAAACGGACTAGAATTAGAAATAATAAAAGGAAAAAATATATAGGTTTGCTTCCCCCAGCATTCCGATTGTCGCACTTACCATTCCCACGACGACTGGTTTGTCATGCCAAACATACATATGCTCATCTAAGAGGTGCAAAAAAAACTCCTTGTGAACAACTTTATTAGTTTATTCCCCTCCCGCCACCCCCAAAAAAACTTAATAATAATAATAATAATAATAATAATAATAATAATAACAAAAAAATAATAATAATAATAACAACAACAATAACAACAACAAACGCTCTTTGCATATACTAATTGTATTTATTACGACAACAACAACAATAACAACGGACGCTCTTTGCATATAGTAATTGTATATATTACGACAATGTTTGTTTCATTCTCTTTTATATGTACCATAACCCAGGGAGAAGAGTTCAGCATCTCAGAAGCCCTTGAATTTGCATGTGCTAATTGTATATAATATTACCATTTTGGTTTCATTCTCTTTTATATGTATCCTACCCCTAGGAGAAGAGTCCAATAGCTCAGAAGCCCTAAAATCCAATAATCAAATAATTCGCTCATCTCCAACTTTTTTTGTTTGCAAACAGGAATAAAAATAAAGGCAAGCAAGAAAATATAAAGGCACTGAGCTATATCATAGGATTGTCAAGATCGGCACATTCGAGCAATTCAAGAAGCTTCTATGAGGTGCACATATACTCCATATAAAGATCATGTGAGCCTTTCACCATTCTCACCGTGCAATCCACTTGAGTGTTGCTTTTACGAGGAATGTGGATGATCTTGGCATTGATACATTTGATGGGCTCACGGCAATCCTCTATAATTTTAACCAAATGATGATTTCCATTATCATCCAACTCCATGAGTTGGATACTTCAAGATAACTGGTTTTGAGATATATTCCTTTCCAATCCTCTCTAGGGGATATGTTTAGATCATGGAAAACACCGTCCAGTTCAACGCGGAGAGGGCTTGTGGTTCCTTGGAGTCATTCGGTAAAGCCTATAATCCATCTCCCATCTTCATTTCGCATAATTCCTCCAAAGGCTCCCATCCCACTAGTAATGTCGAAGCTCCCATCCGTATGTATGATGTAGCTACCTTTGACACACACGCAAGTATTAGTAGATGAATTTAATCTTTCCCCTTTTTGATTTGTAACCTTACTATGAGTTCATAGAATGTTGCAAGTAAGAATGCAAGTAAGCATACTAACCGTAAAGGGGGGTTACAATTTCATTATCAAAAACAAGGTTATTAAGGGCCTTACAAATCTATCATAAATAAGAGATAAAAGTAGCATACCATTTATTTTCCACATTCTACCAAGGACTTAAAATTGAGATGTGTTGACTTTGATTGATGTACAAGTTGATGTTTTTCCACACTTGAATACTAAAAAAAATAATCTTTAAAAAGGTTATTAAGGTCTTCTTCGCTTGAGCATTTAGGGCATGTGTTATACGTGGTAAGGTCCCTTATTTTCCTATGGAAATTTGTGACTAACTTCCCATGGAGAAGGGTCCAAACAAAGTTTTTTACTTAGACGGTATCCCTAATTGCCAAATTTTCTTCCAACTGTTCCAAGTAGGATTTAATCCATCCCCTACAGAGATTTTATTATAGCACGAGTGAATAGAGAACTTATCTTTATCTTTCAATTGCCAATATGGTTTTTCCTCCCTTTCCCCTAGTAAGAAGTGACGTGTTGATGATTTCCCCCATAATTGGACCATTGGTGAATTTTTTTTTAGTTCCCAACTCCATTGGCATTTATAAGGCTACTCACATTATCATCATTATCGGAGCATTGGGCTATGCGTGCTTCACCACACCACAAATCTTTCATGATGTCAATTTTATTACCTCTACCCACATTCCATTTTTTGTTCTTAATAAGGATATATTTGTAATTATAAATACAATGCCATATGTGGGAGGTGTTAGTTCTCTTTTCCAAAAGTTTAGGATTAGTTTTAACTTTATATTTTTTTAGATATGACACTAGCCCATAGTGAACCATTATTATTCATAATATTCCATACAAATTTAGCAATTGTTTCTTTATAATTATCATGGGTATTTCTTATACCAAGTCCACTCCTCTTTTTTGGCCAACACACTGTATCCCAGCTAACAAGAAGAATTTTCTTATTACATTTGTTTCCTCCCCAAAGAAAGTATTAACTAAGTTGATCTAAGGTCTCGCATGTTTTCTTAGGGAAAATAGGCTTGTACATTGTATGAGGGAATTGTAGAAGTAACTAACTGAATAAGTGTGGCTCTACTCGCAAAGGATAGAATCTTGGTTTTCCACCCAGCAAGCTTTGTTCATACTTTTTTATGGACATTTTTAAGGAGCATTATTGAATCTTCCATGAACAAGGTCGGTACCCAGGTAGGTTCCCAGGTTCTCGGTAAGAACCATACCAAACATATTGCTTAACTCACTCGTTTTAGTCCTAGGGATATTGGGAGAGACAAATATTTTGAATTGATGTAGTTGACTTCTTAACCCGAGAGGTGACATAATTATTCAAGGGTGTCTAAGATAGCCTCACAAGAGCTATTCGACGTATTTGAGAAAAGTACAAGGTCATCCATAAAAAATAGATGTGATATGTATGGGCTATTGGGGGAAGCTTTAATCCCTTTCCATTTTCTTTTCTCCACTTTATCGGAAATGCTAGCCGAAAGATACTCCATGTACATCACAAACAAGTAGGGGGATAGAGGGTCGCCTTGCCTAAGTCCTCTTGTGGGCGTGAAGCTAGCTAGTGGAGTGTCATTCCAAAGGATAGAGGTGTAGGTATTTTTAACACAACTCATAAAGAGTTTATTTAAGTCACTCTCCACATTGAACCACTTTAACAATTCTTCAAGAAAATCCCAACTAACTTTATCATACGCTTTTTCAAGGTCTACTTTAAGGACAATTCTCCCCAACTTGACTTTTCTCTTCATAAGGGTATGGATAATTTCCTGAGTAATAATGATGTTATCTAAAGTGTGCCTACCCGAAAGAAAACTAGCTTGGAAGGAGTTGATGGTTTGACAAATGATGGGGTGTAATCAGTTAACTATCACTTTAACAAGAATTGTGTACGAGATATTGCAAAGAGTTATGGGATGAAATTAATTTATGATCTTCGGATTATCAATTTTTGGTATAAGGATCATATAACTATTATTAAGGTTTGTCGAGAAATTCTTTTGGGTCAAACACTTTTTAAAGAAATTAAATAAATGATTTTTTATGTCATTCCAAAAATGTTGGCAAAACATGGGTTGAATCCCATCGAGATCGGGGGCTTTTAGCGCTTTTATACTAAAAGTGATACATCGCACCTCTCCAAGAGAGGGGAGAGGTAAGAGTATGGTTATACCTAGTCTCAAACTTATAAGTCGGGTAATCATTCATTTGACTGTTAATATCATAAGAGAATTTCACTTGTAAAAGGTTTATATAATGGGCCTTAATGTGATTGGATATAGTGTTGGCATCATCACTCCCATCCCCATTAGTAAGAAGACGATCAATCTGGGGTTTTTTCCTCCTACTTATTGTGGACACGTGGAAGGATTTAGGGTTTCTATTTCCTTCGCTAAGCCATTGAATTAGACTTTTATCTCCAAAAAAATTCTTCTTGGATTAAAATATAATTGAATTATATTCGAAGGTTTTTTTCCAGAATGTCAGGATTATAGGATGAAAGGATATTATTTTATTGTCCCACTTACATGTGAGTATGTCATATACCGCTACAACCGTCGAAGAAATATTCAAAATCATTCAAGCATCGAGACGGATCCGTATATCAAAGTTCTTCAACATTCAAACCTCCGTGACAATAATTTGGTAAGTGTTGATACCAAATTTAGTCTGCTGACATGGACCAATTATGTGGAGACACGTGTCAATCTATATGGCACCCGCAAACATTTTTTAAACAACACCTTGACTCCGAGGATCTCAACCTCCCCGACCAACTCAGGCGCTCCGAGCAACAAGTGTTCTCCGAGGAACTCTATTGTACCGAGCAACTCATGTATACCGAGCAGCTTAGGCGGTCTGAGTTGCATCTCGTACAGAGCATTCATATCCGGATAATTAAGAGGATGACTGCGCATTAAATGCTCATTATTATCACACAGATGCACACTCCTATTGGACATGTATGTATTATTCTTTCATTTGTACTGCCTCAAGGCTATAAATACATTGTAACCTCCTCATTAGGAGGGGACTCATAATTTCTTGGTAAACACATTATCAAGAATTCTGCAAACAGTCAGTAATAACACAAACAGTGGACCTAGGCCATTCTTTCAAGGCTGAACCACTTTAAAATCTTTTGTCTTGTTTATTTTTATCTGTGATTAAAGAATTAGGTCAAATCTAGTTTTTTACATCAACAGATTGGCACTGTCTGTGGGAAACGACTGTAATTATCATTTTTCACCAAAACAATTCATCACCAATGGCTGATCATCCTGAATCCAGCAATCAAAATGCTGGAATTTCTTCGAATCCATCTACTCCTCCAAGTGTCCAAGATCTGGCCGGAATAATGGCTAATTTGGCTCAGGGCCAGACCTACATGCAAGAAACCATGCGACAACTCATGTAAACTATCCAGGGTGGAGCGCCCGCCCAGTCAGGACAACGAAGCAATCAGAGAAATACCCGATTGCCTTCTTCGCGAACTAGACGACCGTCACTCCCGGAAGAATCTCATTCTAGACGCACCGATTCATATCGTACTGCGAGATCCAATGATCCTTCTTATCATCCTGGAAAGAATTCCTCGGTACGAGCTACAGACACTCAACAAAACATCACTCTATCTCCAAAAAGGATCAGTGCTCTTGAAAGATTGAGTAGAGTCTCTCCCTTTGATCGTTTGGGTCCTAGGAGGAATAAAAGTCCCCCTAGGATGGTGTCGAGGAACTCTCAACGATCCTCCGATTTAAAGGAAGGTTCTGCCCAATCCCGACTAACTGCTCGTCGTGAAAGATCCCAAGAGGCAAATTCAACACGATCAGTTGCTCGGACCAATAGGCCCGAGGAGGGAAATGATGCATGGAAGGTATCTATTCGGAGGTTGAAAAATAGGTTAGGGGAAATGGCTAAAGCCAAGAATCCTTTACAAAGGACTTTTATCCGAGGAACGCCATTCATACAAGAAATTATAGATTTCCCCACACCGTCAAAATTTAAAGCCCCAGTAGTAACACCAAAATATGATGGAAAAACTGATCCTGTTCGCCATATAGAATAATACCAAGCAGTTGCTGATATCTATGTTGTTTCAGACGAGATGCGATGCAGGGCATTTTCAGGAACTCTCATTGGATCTTCTCAAATATGGTACAACAATCTTCCTCGAGGAAAGATTGCAACTTTCTTTCAACTGGCCGAACTCTTTATTAGAAACTTCTGTTTTGGATCAAAACCAGTTAAATGAGTAGAACACTTGTTAAGTGTTAGACAAAAAGAAGGTGAGAGCACCAGGGATTATATTACTCGTTTCAATAACAAGAAGCTAAAAGTTATTGATTACGAAGAAAAGACAGCAATTACTGCTCTGATGAGTGGATTGTTGCCAAATAAACTGTACTACACTCTAGCTAAAGATCCACCCATAACCATGGCAGAGCTAATGGCAAAGGCAGTCAAAATTATGAACGCCGAGAAATCTATGGCTGCAAAGAAGAATATGGACGCCAAAGAGACCAAAGTTGAGGATGACAAAGCTGAGAAGAAAGAACAAAAGAACAACGGTGTTAACAGGCAGTCAAAAGCAAAGCAAGCGTTAGAGCAGTTGAAGAAATTTGGAAACTATACTCCTTTGAAAGTAGACATAAACCATGTTCTGAAAGAGATCAAGAACAGCGAGGAGTTAAACTGGCCTGAAAAAATGAAGACAGATCCTGATAAGAGGGATAAATCCAAATATTGCGAGTTCTATAAGGATCATGGTCATACGACCAAAAACTGCATAGCCCTCCAGAATGAAATTGAAGAGCTCATCAGGCGAGGAAAATTGAACAAGTATATGGATCGCTGTAATGGTGGAAAGAGCAACGACCGAGCAAGACAGAGGTCTAGATCTCCTCGGCGAATAAAAGAAGATAAGAAGAGAAATCATGAAGAAGACCTGGATGAAGATCAAAATGACCCCGATCTCCCCAAAAGACCAAAACATCCAGAACGTGAGGTATTTTCTATCAACTTTGGATCATTTGATTGCAATGTTATTACTGGTGGAGATGCAGGAGGTGGAGTCCTTACTGCAGAGAGGAAAGCTTACCTCAACGAGGCTCAAGCTTGTTCGTATATTCAACGGATAAATCTAGCTGAGGATGATCACCTGAGGAAGGTCAACAAACATAAACTGGTCATCGGTTTCTCTAAGAATGACCTCGCAGGTGTGCGATATCCTCATGATGACCCATTGGTGATCAAAATGAGGATAAAGGAAGTAGTGATTTTGCGAGTATTGGTGGATAATGGCAGCTTGGCAGATATTATGTTCTACCCATGTTTTAATAGTTTGAACCTAAAGCTATCCTAGCTGGAGCCATATCATCGGCCCCTCCTCGGTTTTAATGGCGAAAATTTTTTTCCACTTGGGACGATCAAGTTGGATATGTTCATCGGTACATAGCCTACTTGTCAAACAGAAAAAGTGCATTTTTTGTGATGGATAAAAATATCCAATCAGCTTACAATATCATCATGGAAAGGGTAGGTTTGAAAAAGTTCGAGGCAGTACCATCTGCAGTACATCAATGTTTAAAATTCCCAACCAACTTTGGAGTAGGAGTGGTGAAGGGCGACCAAAAAGTAGCTCGGGAATGCTACTATTCATCTAACGAGCAAGAAGAGCGTGAAGAATCCAGAAAGAAGACTACTACTTATTAGGTTGATGAGATAGAAGACATAGAGATTGAGACTTTATACCCAAGAAATGAGTCTCAGCTCGTTAAGGGTCAGGTCATGGAGGCTACTGAAAATATCGTTCTGGACGACGAGCATCCAGAACGAACAACTCAAATTGGTGCTTCACTAGATGTGTCAATAAAATAAGAGTCGATATCATTTCTAAAAGGCAGAAAACAAACTTTTTCATGGAGCCACAAAGACATGCGAGGGATAGACCCAAATTTCCTATGTCACGAGCTTAATGTGAATAAGGAGATTAAGCCAGTAAAACAAAGAAGAAGAGTGTTCAGCCCCGAAAAGAACCAAGCTATACAAGAAGAAGTCGAGAAGCTCCAAAATGCCTGTTTTATTGAGGATGTCAAATATCCTGATTGGCTAGCTAATGTGGTGATGGTGAAGAAGAAAAATAACAAATGGAGGATGTGTGTAGACTTCGTCGATCTCAATAAGGCATGCCCAAAGGATCATTTTCCTTTGCCCCAAATCGATCAACTGGTGGATGCTACCTCGGGGCACGAATTCCTGAGTTTTATGGATGCTTACTCTAGTTACAATCAGATTAAGATGAAGCCTGAGGACAGGGAGAGTACCTCTTTTATTACCCCAAGGGGAACTTATTGTTATAATGTTATGCCTTTTGGACTTAAAAATGCAGGTGCGACATATCAGCGGCTGATGAACAAGGTGTTTGCAGAGCAAATCAGTCATAACATGGAGGTTTATGTTGAAGATATGCTGACAAAGAGCAAGAAAGTTGCTGACCATATAGTTGATTTAATCCAGACCTTTGATCAACTAGAAAAATATCAAATGAAGCTGAATCCCACCAATTACATATTCGGAGTACGAGAAGGCATGTTTCTCGAATACATTGCTAATCAATGAGGAATTAAGGCGAATCCTGCCAAGATCAAAGCTCAATTGGGACTGCGATCTCCGACGACGAAGAAGGAAGTGCAGAGTCTCACAGGGTGAGTTGTGGCACTTAATAGATTTGTATCACGAGCAATTGACTGATGTCTACCATTCTTTAAAACACTCCGAAAAACTTTCGAGTGGAATGATGAATGCGAGAAGGCCTTTCATAATTTGAAGAAATACCTGGGAGCACTTCCATTGTTGTCCAGGCCAGTGATGAGAGAAAGACTATACTTGTATCTGGCAGTCTCAAAAAATGCAGTAAGCTCGGCGTTGATAAGAGTGGAGGATGGAGTGCAAAAACCAATATATTACACAAACAAGGCTTTCTGAGGAGCAGAGATCAGATATCCAAGGATGGAAAAGTTAGCACTGGCATTGATCGAAGCAAGTAGAAGAATGAGGCCATACTTCCAAGCTCATACTATAGTTGTGTATACAAACATGCCATTAAGGCAAGCTTTGCACAAACCAGATAAATCAGGAAGATTGATGTATTGGGTTGTAGAGTTGGGTGAATACGATATAATTTATGAGCCTAAGTCTTCACTTAAAAGGAAAGTAGTGGCAAATTTTATTACAGAATTCACCTATCCAGATACCTTCGAAGAGAAGAAGTTGGACACCGACCAGCCTGTGGATGTTACAGGATCATTAAACTTAAACCCCGACCAACTTAAGTCGGTAGACGAGCAAGAGAAGATGGTCAACAAGTAGAAAGAAGTGCTAGAGGAGGATATAAGGAAGCATCAAATATTTCTCCGAGGAACTCTGTCTGACCAAGAGATTGATAATGAGATACATGTGTGGAATTTATATGTAAATGGTTCTTCGTGCACTACAGGCAGTGGAGCAGGGATTATTTTAAATAGCCCGGATGAGATCGACGTTAAATATGCTCTACGCTTTCAATTTAAAGCTTCTAATAATGAAGCTGAATATGAAGCAATGATTGTTGGTCTTAGTTTGGCAAAAACCATGAAGGATGAGCAGGTTATCTATTCAGTGACTCACAATTGATCGTAAATCTAATACTGGGGGTATATGCAGCTAAAGGAGAATTAATGATCAAGTATCATGCAAAAGCAATGGAGATTATATCAAACCTGATCGCGGTACAGTTAATTAGAATACCAAGATCGGAGAACGCAAGAGCAGATGCCTTAGCTCGATTAGCCTCAGCCATGCGCATTGAGATACGAAGAACAATCCCAATAGAAATCTTGAATAGTCGGAGCATTGAGAAAGATCTAGAAATGAACTTTATTTCCCTTGATTCAGGACCATCATGGATGGATCCTATCAGGGCCTATATTGAGGAGGGGGTTTTACCAACTGATAAGCTCGCAGCAAAGAAACTGAAGTTTAACGTTGCTCGTTATGTATTAACTAATGGCATTTTATATAGACGAGGAATTATAGGAGGTCTGCAAAGATATGTGCATCCCTCCGAGGTGAAAGATTTGATTGAAGAGTTCTATGAAGGGTCCCGTAGAGCTCATGTAGACGCTTTTGCAAAGAATAATGACGCATGGATATTATTGGCCGATAATGAGGGCTGATTGTATAGCCTATGCCAAAAAATGTGATAAATGTCAACGTTTCTCTTCTATCCGAAGAACTCCTCAGGCATTGTTGACACCCATAGTATCCCCTTGGCCAATTGCCATGTGGGGGATAGACTTGGTCGGGCCACTCCCAACGACAAGAGGAAGGTTCAAATACCTCGTCGTCGTTGTGGATTATTTTACTAAATGGGTAGAAGCTGAACCTATTATTAATATGACTTATGATAGGGTATATCAATTAATTTTGAAGAATATCATTTGCAGATATGGTCTTCCCCATGCATTCATTACTGATCATGGAACCCAATTTGACAATGAAGAGTTTGCTACATATTGTCACCAGTCAAACATATTGAAAACCCACTCTGCACCAGGCCATCCCCAGAGCAATGGACAAAGTGAGGTGACGAACATAATGCTACTGAATGGTTTGAAAAAATGACTGGAGGATGCAAAGGCAAATTAGATTAACGAGCTACATTCTGTGATGTGGGCTTATCGTACTACGCCGCGAGCAGCAACGGGAGAATCTCCATACATGTTGGCATTTAGAAGCGAAGTTGTTATACCTGCAGAGTTGGGACTGCCCACACACAGGGTGCTGAATTTTAATTCTCCTATTAGTGACTTGATGAGTCGATTGGATCTAGATATGCTCGAAGAAGTTAGAGAGGAAGCAGCAATCAGGAATGCTGCATACCAACAACGAACAGCTCTGTTTTACATCAAGAGGGTAAAAAGGTGTGATTTGAAGGAAGGAGACTACGTGCTAAAGAAAGTAATTCAAAAGCACAATAAACTGGAAGGTAACTGGCATGGACCCTACAAAGTAGCAGAAGTTGTTCGTCCAGGAACCTACAAGATTGAAACCTCGGAGGGAGAAGAGTTTAAGAATGAATGGAATGCAGAACATCTACGCAAGTATTATCAGCAGTAGGAAATATCTATGTAATGGAGTTTTCTTCAGTATGAATAAAGTGTTAAAAGTTTTACCCAGTTCTCTCTTTTTGGTGAAATTTTTTCGGAGTATTAGTGCTACACACTACGCATCAAGTTCGGAACAAAAATCCACCAACTACGGTTGGTCGGTCCACCAACTATGGTTGGTCGGTAAATAAAATCCACCAACTACGGTTGGTCGGTAAACAAAAATCCCCCAACTACAGTTGGTCGGTCCACCAACTACAGTTGGTCGATAAAATAAAAATCCCCCAACTACGGTTGGTCGGTCCACCAACTACGATTGGTCGGTAAAATAAAAATCCCCAACTACGGTTGGTCGGTCCACCAACTACGGTTGGTCGATAAAATAAAATCCCCCAACTATGGTTGGTCGGTCCACCAACTACGGTTGGTTGATAAAATAAAATCCACCTACTACGGTTGGTCGGTAAATAAAATTCTACGGTTGGTCGGGGAATAAAAGTTCACCAACTCTAGTTGGTCGGTAAGCCAATTTCAATCAACTCCGGTTGTTTAAATTAGGCAATACCATGAAATGTAAATTATTTTATTACTTAGAATTAAAGATTGATAAATCGCTGTAATGAGACAAGTATATATATACTTACCAACCAACAAGCAAAAACATTATACAAATTATTTAGAAGAAAATGAAATGACAAAAGACAAATTTCCACTTATTCTAAGTAGAATTACAAATGATGTGAGAAATGTATTTCATTACCAAAACTTTTCATTCAAATCGCGAAAGGATTTACATATGCCGGAAAAAGAAAAAAAAACCATTACATAAAAATCCTATTTTATTGGTTTCTTTCCCTCTGCTTTTAAAACAGGTTCTACTCCAGCAGGAGGATCGTATAAGGCATAAGGGGAATTGATGAAGTTCAGATCTCGAAGCATCCTGACATTCATCACAGAGGGCCGATCAAGTAGGTGCTCCGGACGAGATATGTCAAAATTAGAATAAAGGTTGTAATCGCCGAGGTACTTTGAGATCAGGCACTGAGGAATTGCCAGAGTAGGAATCCTACTCATATCAAGATTGAAAGGAGGCACTGGAAAATCAAGCAACCCAGGATCATAATAATCCCATAAATAGTGGCCCTGCTCCAACTGTAGCACACACAGTGCATTCAGCCATCCTTGCTTATAACCCTCGTTATTTGATTGCTGGATCCGGTCATCGAGATGATAAAGAGCATCATTGTATCCATCCATCCAAAATTCCCTGGGCTGTTTGTGAAACTGGTAAGTTAGACTCTCCCGTTGTTCATGGAGGTTCTTCACTAGAAGATCTTTATTCTCCAAGGCAGAGTTTTGTGTGGAGAGTTGCTCGCTAAGGTTCGGAATCTTCTTGGACATCTCTGACAAAGCCTGATTCTTCGCCACCAACTGGAATGCTTGATTCTCCAAAGCTGCTTGAGTTCTTGCCTCTTTAATAGTAACCCGAGAAGCCCTTGCTCGTCCCCGAGAAACTCTTGCTCGTCCGCGAGCAAAAGTAGTTTTTTTTAAGGTTTCCTATTCATCTCTCAAATTGGCATTTTCAACCTACAGGAAAGAGAAACCTTCATCATTGACAGGGACCAAGGCTCCCGAGGAAGATGCTGCAGATTTTAGTTGGGATATCTCTTTTTGCAAAACATTATTTTTCTGCTCCAACAGTTTAGCGATCTTCCTGTGCTCCTCAACCTCAAGTTTCAGAATGCTCTCTTTCTTCTCATAAATAGCGATGAACTTATCATATCCTTTATCAGCATTGAGCTGCTGATATTTTTTCTCATACCCTTGATGAAAAAGGGCAGAAGATTCCTTATATTATTGTTGGAGTTCCCTGATGGTTCCTTGAAGGTCCTTTATCATCTCATAGTATGCCACATTATTGGCAACAGCTCGGTCAAGTAGGCATTTCAAATACTGATATGCTTCCACTGCTTGTTCAGAAGAATTTGGACCAAGGATGTCAACAATTTGAGCCTCATTTAGGTCAGCATGGCCGGCCTTGAAATAGTCATTGTATTTTTTCATCAATTCAGTATCGTGAGCTGACAAGAGCTCCACCCTAGCCAAAGAGAAGAGATAAAAAGAATCAATAAGAATGCAAACAGAGCAAGCAGAGCAAAGACAAGGAACAATCAAGCCAAATAACCAAAGTTCAAATTTTATTTCATTATAAAGAGAAGTACATAGTCCAAAAGTACATTCAACAAAAAAGTAAAAGAAAGATCCGAACAACTCTACACCTTCTGCTTGCTTCCCAAAACTTCCTTGGGAGGATTGGACGAAGAGGTTAGTTGATCGGAGAGCAAAGAAAGCTGCTCGATAGGAGTAATGGTTGGTTGGGGTTGCTCAGGGCAGGATTGAACAGTCAGAATAGTAAGAGCTTGATCTCCAACTACCATGGAGGATTCCTCGAAGGCAGCTTCGTCCTCTTCTTCTTCTCTGAAAGAGGGAGGAGGGCCATGAGTATGTTGCTGAAATAGGGCAGAATCTTCAGCAACCTTCAGCTCTTGTAGGGCTGCCACCCATCCATCCCTAAAATATTTAAGGCCAGCATATTCCATTTGTGATGACATGGCAGCCAAACACTTATTCCAGCCCTTATCCCAACCTACGCTGAATGATTTCTTAACAACCTTCTTCCTTTTAACTTTCTCCGAGCAGGTGCTTTCCCTAAGGAGATCCTTGGCAACCCTCAATTTCTCCTCCACCTCCTGCTTCTGACGACCAACATCATGAAGTTTATTAATCTTCTCTTCAGTAACTTTGAGCTTATTCTTAAGCTCTACAGCATTTTTGAGCTTCTCCTCCAGCTCCTTGTTATTCTTCTCAAACTCTTTCAATTTATTCTCCAAACCCTTCGAGGCTTCCACAGCTTGATCCCTCTCCTACTTAACAGACTTAACCTACTTCTCCCAAGCAATCTTGTTCTCCTCATACTTATGATGAGATTCCTTCAAAGACTAAGTCAATCCAGTAAAAGCCTCCTCTACACCTCCCGAGGAGACTGAAGCCTTGATAGCTTCATCTTTATTCAGAATAGTGTTGAAACATGTTACTAACTGAAAAAAGAAAATAACTTTGAGTAAGTGCAAGGACATAGCATTGAATAATGAAAGCTTATATTAATAATACTTACTGAGGCAATATGTTGAGCAACCAAGGTGGTGACCTTGTCACGAGTAAGAATATCTTCAATACCTTGGACCTCGGGAATAATCCAAGACTTCACCGAACTCATGGCAGATCTTGGAGGAACAAAAGTGGGAATACCACTTTCAGCATTCAAAGACTGAGAGACAGGTTCTGCTGGTCTCTCAGATGAAATTTTCTTTAAACTCCTAGAAGGAGCAGGAATGTTCTCAACCAAGGGTGTTGTCTTGGTCGATGATATAACTATGACCTCACTTGAAGGAAAAACAGTCATAATCTTGCTCGGGGCCACTAGGGGCTTCTCAACAATCTTCTTAGCAAAAACAGGAAGTGTTGCATCAATATTCCTTGTCCCCTCCTCTGGGACATTGGGCTTACTTTTCTTTGCCTCTCCAGCAGTAGAGGCAGACTTATCGAAGAAGGCAGGAACTTTTCTTTTCTTCATTATGTCGCTAATAGGAATGTTTGATTCTGAGGAAGAGCCTTCCACACTAGTCTCAGCAGCTGGTATCGTGTCAAGACTAACCACCACTGGACGAGTAGTAAAGGATGAAGTGTAACTCTTGTACTGCAACAAATAAGAGGCCGACCTAATGTGTTCCTCGGCTACACATTGATGCAAACTCCAGATAACTTTCAAATGTTTTAAATTAACCTCTGTCTCCTTTGGAGACTTTCTCTTGCTATCAACTGCCAATAATCAAAAATTAAATGTCAGTGATACATTTTATTAAACACAAAGAAAATAAGATTTCAAAAAACAAAAATAACCTATTCCATTGTCATAGGGGGGACACCTGGGACCCTGATATACAACATCTCCATTTAATGGTGCGTGTTGCCAATTTTTCATGATAACCCTATGCTCGAAGTAATCCCTGTTGGAATTTGGGAGATTGACAACTAAATCCCTATTTAAAAACCTAATTTTTAAATAAAAGTACTATCACTGACGACCCATCTATAGCAAAACATAATTTCTGGAATTCCTAAACTGGTTCCATGAATTTGATTTAACCTATGAACCCCATTAACTATTCTCCAAGTATTCGGTGCTATTTTTGCAGGAACAACGTCAAAATATTAACAGAACTCCAAACATAAAGGATTGGGAGGAAAAGAAAAGCCACACTCGTCCATAAAGAGACTTGAGAACCAATGTCCCTCAGCCAGAGAAAAATAGTCAGAAGGATCAGAGGGTTCCTCCAAAATGACCCATGAATAGGGCTGGCAATTTTTGACGCGATAACCCATTTATGGTAATAACCCAAAATGACCCGAACTTGACACAATTAGCTTGTATAGATTTAAAAGTACCCAAAACTTATACACAAATAAAAATCAACGTGACTCGAAAATCACACGACTAACCCGAATTGCCACCCCTACCCATGAAGGAATCGAAAACTCAGAACAAAATTTATCAAGCGGTTCAACAACATAAACCATGATCGATCAAAGCAAAATAAAAGAGAAGGAAAAAAATCTTACAGGAAAGGAGTGAATCAGCTGACAATGAATGATGGAAGAAACGAACGCACAAGATAGAGAAGAAATGGAAGTTCAAAAATATAGATTTGAAAAAGTAAAAGACGATAGGATTTTCTGTAGCACTTAAATACTTTACCTTGGGAAAAGGGAAAAACAATGATTACCAGGATGGACGATTGCGTATCCGACGGCTAAAAAGAGAAAAAGGGCACAAAAAATGAAGCGGTTATGGAAATTTAAAATATTTATAAAGACTGATACTGTGCATTTATAAAGGAGTTGTATACAACGAATGCTTTCGTAGAAACCATACAAACCGAAAATCTTAGCAGCAGAATGTTCCATACTTTTCTTCAACATCAAACTACGAAACATTGGAAGCTTCTGTTGATACCAAATTTAGTCTGCTGACGTGGACCAATTATGTGGAGACACGTGTCAATCTATATGGCACCCGCAAAAATTTTTTGAACAACACCTTGACTCCGAGGAGCTCAACCTCCCCGACCAACTCAGGCGCTCCGAGCAATAAGTGTTCTCCGAGGAATTCTATTGTACTGAGCAACTCATGTATACCAAGCTACTTAGGCGGTCCGAGCTGCATCTCGTATAGAGCATTCATAGCCGGATAATCAAGAGGATGACTGCGCATTAAATGCTCATTATTATCACACAGATGCACACGCTTATTGGATAGCTATGTATTATTCTTTCATTTGTACCGCCTCAAGGATATAAATATATTGTAACCTCCTCATTAGCAGGACTCTCAGAATTTCTTGGTAAACCCATTATCGAGAATTCTGCAAACAGTCAACAATAACACAAACAGTGGACGTAGGCCATTCTTTCAAGGCTGAACCAATTTAAAATCTTTTATCTTGTTTATTTTTATCTGTGATTAAAGAATTAGGTCAAATCTAGTTTTTTACATCAAGAGTAAGGTTGCGTTTAAAGTACCTTAGCATTTCATTTAGAGTGTTGGGATAAATTTTCTAAAATATTTTCTAAGTGTTGGAGCAGAGTTTTTCGTAAAAAGTATTTTTTTAAGTATTGAGGCGGAGTATTTTCTCACGAAATAAAAAAATTATTTTTTTCCTGTCTCGTTCGAGCGACAGAGGAACCTCGTTCAAGCGACAGGGTTGTGTCGTGCGAAGCTCGTTCGAGCGACGCGTGTCAACGTTTGAATGACTCTGACATCTCATTCGAGCGACGCACCGCCTTAATGTCTCTATAAATAGCGTGTTAAATAGATCCACTTTTGTTAAGATGACCTGATGTTTTTCATTCTACACAAACTGCAAACCAACAGAATTCTTTGTCTTCTTCATTTAGGGTTCAAATCCTTTTTATTTTCAATTCACAAACATCCCATACTTTACGTGAATTGTTTTGGAACCCAAGAACATAATTTTGTGAAGTTTCTCTTGTACAGAAGATCTCTACTGCTAATCTAGGTTCCACTTGAGGGAGGTGCTGGGCTAACGTGACTGCGTGTCAAATGGAGTATTCATGGGTGTTCCTAGGCTGACTGAGCTGCGATTCGTATGGAGTTGCTGTGGAATTCCATTATCGATTTAGGTTGCGGCCTATGTTGGTTTACTAAGGTTAATCCATTGCAGATTTCACTTGTAATCATTATGAGTATTATTTGTGAAATAAAAGGTTTTACCTGAAAGGTTATTTTTCCTGAAATATGTGCGTCAGCTATTTATTATGATTGTTTGATTTATCCACACGTTGTTGCATATTTTAGGGCTGAATTAAATTGGTTTAAAAAATGACTCCAATTAAATAAGTCTAAATTGGAAACTTGCGAATTCGGTTTTAATCAAGTATCACACCGCATAATTTTTACAAATTGGTATCAGAGCACGTTACACTTAGTATTCCTATTTCGTAAAAATTGTGTGATATTGATTTTTTTTAAATCTATTTTGTGAAAAATCGTAATTTTTTCAATGGAGCACTTATATAATCGGATGCCCATTTTTTATGGGTCTAATTATGCCTACTGGAAAGCATGTATAAAATCACAGTTAAAGGCTATTGATCAGTGCGTTTGGGTTGTTTGTGAAAGAGGCTGGACTCCTCCCACTGTCACCGCAAATAATATCACTACTTTAAAACCCGTAATAGACTAGACTGAGGACGAATTTAAATGGAGGACTTTTAATTCACGTGGGTTGAGTGCAATTTCTGGTGCCGTTACTCCTGAAGAGTTCCAAGGTATTATGACATGCACCACGTCAAAAGAAACGTGGGATATTTTACATCTTACCCACGAAGGCACAAATGCGGTCAAAGATTCTAAAATTCAAATTTTATCTACTCAATTTGAAACGATTACCATGCTCGAATCTGAGTGTTTTGATGATTTTTTCGCACGCTTATCTTACATTGTCAACACTAGTTTCAGTCTTGGTGATCCCATACTTGATGCACGAGTGGTTAAAAAGATTTAAAGATCGTCGTCTAAAAGTTTTATCCCAAAAGTAACTATTTTGAATACCTTAGGTAATTTAGGCAATTTAAAACTATAAGAGATGGTAGGAGACCTCCAGATTTATGAAATTGATATGTTTCCTGCCACTGTCAAGCCTAAGGATAGAGGGATAACACTTAAATCCCAGTTTAGGAAGAAAAAGAAAGTGAGAGCTTGTGAGTCTGAGTCTGAGAATGAGTCTGATTTTGATATGGCCATGCTTGCGAATTTTTTAAAAAAATTCTCAAGTTTTCAAGACAAAAACCTTATAATAAAAAGTTTTTTGAAAAAAACAAAAGGAAAAATGAGGCCAAAGAGAGCGGTGAAAAAGAGAGTGAGAAAGAGAAATAGGAAAAAGAGAAGTGCTTCGAGTGTGAGGGTATGAGGAATAGAGTTTTTGAGTGTCCCACTAAGCTAAAGAGAAAGGGCAAAGAGACTGCCATTTTAGCCACTCTTAGCGATAGTGAGGAAGAGGTAAAAGATTCGGGGGATGAGTCTTCATATGGGAAATTTGTCACCTTTTTAGCTAGTCACGAGAGCACACCTAGTTTGTCCCACGACGATGAGGATACTTTTTCACGTGAGACCCCCGAGGAGGATGATAGCTTGCGTATTTTGAGTTAGGGAGAAAGTGAGGGTGGGAGCAAAGGTGAAAGTGAGCTCCAAATTGCATTTAGAGATTTTTACGCAGAGACCTTAATGACTAAGAAATTGAATAAGGAGTTAGGTCTTAGGGTGAGAGATTTGGAGAGAGAGTTAGAGGTTTTGAGGGTTTTTTAGGTGAAAGCAAGTCAACTCGAGAAGGTGAAGGTTTCTTTGAGTGAACAGTTTATTGCTTTAGATCGGGAAGAGAGTGATTTGACCAACACAGTGTCTAGTCTGACGACACGTGTATCCCAACTCGAGAGTGATCTCTAACGTGCCCGGGAGGTCAAAGGTCCTTTAAAGAACGAATCTAATAAGGTTGGAAAAATAGTTCTCAATCCCATTTTGGGTGATGTTGAGAGACGAGGAATAGGTCATGACGGTGCGTCCACTTCCCATGTTGCACCCGAGTCGGTTCCCGAGTTAGCGATAGATCCATGTAGCTCTCAACCTAACCCACCTAGGCGTCCCATTCCCGATAGGAGAGTGCGTCCTAGACATTTTGAGAGAGGTGGTCCTAGGCCCGTGTATGTTTGCACCCACTACAAGAAGAGAGGACACCTTAGGGAGTTTTGTTTTAAATTGGGTTATGTGTCACATTTTGCTACCACACGTGTTCATACACATGCACCCACACATGATGCTTCGGATGACTACGTCAGAGAGTTTGCACATCTTAGGAAAGCATGCTATGTTTTTAGTCAAAATTTCACATGATTGGATGGATTTTTCATAGGATGTCACCACCTTTGGAAAACTCCACCGCACCTAACGGATGTGGTTTAGACCTGTTTGCTAGCATAGCATGATTTTCATGATGATATTCTATGCCTATTGCTAGTGTGTATCAATTTTGTATTTATATTTTCCATTTTTTATATATCTTTGAAAAATCCAAAAATATTTTTGTATTTTGTTTTTACACCGTATATGAATGGACATTTAGGACGACTGAGTCACAATTTTATTCCATGTCCATGTGACTATTTGATAGTGTTTTAATATGCGTCATCATTTCATTTTTGGGCTTTACAATGTTTGGAGTCATTGAGATGAGATTTATTGTTATTACCTAGATATCTGACTCATGAGTTCCTTTAATGCACACTTGCACGGATTTGTTTGACTATTGTTCTTGTCTATCACATGTTGGTCGATGTGTTTTCATCTCAATTATGTCTTTAAAACGAACCAAATGCGATAAAACTTAACAATGAAAGTAGTGCATGTAAGAACCGTTGTTTGTGAGTTTGTGTGACTTATTTGAAAAATGGGGAGGTGCTAAGAAAGATACTCATTTATCCTTTGTTATTAAGCCACCGTTTAAATCGAACCTAGAAAAAGTGTGGTACAAAAATAGAAATCAAGGTCCAAATAGATTGAGAAGAGCCCGAAAAAAATTAAAGGCAATAAAAAGAAAAATATGCCACAAGTGGGCCAATTTAGTTTAGTTTCATCACCTAAAAAGAAAAATAAAAAGCATTATTATTTATAAGGGAGTATGAATGGATTATAAAACGGGTTTGCACGTCCTGACAAAGTCATGAAAAAGAGTTACATAGTTTTAGACGTTATTGGTGTGAAAATCATATTTGACTTTGATTTGTCGATTTCATTAAAACGATGTCATCTAAATTCAAATTTTTCGACACCTAAGAACGATTTTGAGATTCATTCGTTAGGATTACACATATTCATCGTGCACATATGTTATGCGTGATTGCATTGATTTCCTATCGAATTGTTCACACCCATTCATTCTGTTTCCATTATTTGGTTGTCTTAGTGTAAATTCATGGTGTGTGATTTTTGAAAAATTATTTTTACATTTTTGTATGAAAAACTAAAAATGAAAAAATAGTTTGTGGAATAATTTTGAGTATCTCTTGATGATCACAGTTATTTGATTTGCTTGTCGTGATAACTCCATGTTTATTTTGTTTATTCTTTTCCTTGTCTATTTCAGGCAAATAAAAAAGGGGAGAACGAATTATGGGAGGGATTTGTTAATTGATTGATTTGTTTTTATATCATTTCAAACTGTATGTGTCACGAAGGTATTTGTTTTGTCTTATGTGTGGAGGTATAAAATTGAAGATTATTATTTTACACACCCAGATGAGAAATGCTTAAAGAATTGAAGTTGAAGATTTTGAAGAAAAGTTTTAGACTTACATGTTTAGTAACTTTTCATTTTTGGGTTCATAGGAGGGTATTAGATTTGTATAAGCATTTTGATTTGATAATTCGGATGTTCTTATTTTGTACCAGCATAAACATAAGGGTATATTTATAAGGACATTATTTTATTGTTCGGCTTATATGTGAGTATCTTGTATACCGCTACAACCGTCGAAGAAATATTCAAGATCATTCAATCATCGAGACGGATATGAATATCAAAGTTCTTCAACATTTAAACCTCCACAAGAATAATTTAGTAAGGTTGTGTTTAAAGTACCTTAGCATTTCACTTATAGTGTTGGGATAAATTTTCTAAAATATTTTCTAAGTGTTGGAGCATAGTTTTTTATAAAAAGTATTTTTAACAAATTGAGGCGAAGTATTTTCTGGCAAAATAAAGAATTATTTTTTTCCATCTCATTCGAGCAACAGAGGGACCTCGTTCAAGCGACGGAGCTGTGTCGCGCAAAGCTCATTCGAGCGATGCGTGTCAACGTTCGAGCGACTCTGATATCTCGTTCGAGTGGCTCACCGCCTTAACGTCTTTCTAAAAAGCATGTTAAACAACTCTGTTTTCGTTAAGAAGACTTGACGTTTTTTATTCTACACAAACTAAAAACTAGCAGAATTCTTTGTCTTCTTCATTTAGGGTTCAAATCCTTTTTGTTTTCAATTCACAAAACATCTCAATCTTTATGTGAATTGTTTTGGAACACAAGAACATAATTTTATGAAGTTTCTCTTGTACAGAAGATCTCTACAGCTGATCTAGGAGCCACTTGAGGGAGGTGTTGGGCTAACGTGACTACGTGTCAAAGAAGTACTCGTGGGTGTTCTTGGGCTGACTGAACTGCGGTTCCTGCTACGAAATTCCATTATTAATTTAGATTGCGCCCTTTGTGGGTTTACTGAGATTAATCCATTAAAGATTTTACTTGTAGTCATTGTGAGTATTATTTGTGAAATAAAAGGTTTTACCCGGAAGGATTTTTTTCCTAAAATATGTGTGTCAGCAATTTATTTATGATTGTTTGATTTATCCACACGTATTTGCATGTTTTAGGGATGAATTAAATTGGTTTAAAAATTGACTCCAATTAGATAAGTCTAAATTGAAAACTTGCGAATTCGGTTTAATCAAGTATCACACCGCGTTCTTTTTACAGAGGTGCAAGTGTTTTCTTAGGCTTTTCGGATGCCATTGAGACGTTGCATAATCATTTTTTATTTTGGAATATGTTACCAAAATATATTTATTCCACAATTTAATTATATTTGTACATTCTAGGACATTTTTGTCAGGATTTATATAGTTATCCCAGTTATTTTTAATAATATATTCAAAATATTTTATATCGAACTAATAAGAAAGAAATCTAAAAGGTTTATTGATTCTTAAGTTAGAAATTTTACCTTCAAAATGGAGAACCATAGGGCAATGGTCTGAGACAGTCCTTGGCACATTTTCGACAGTAACATTCGATTATTCCAGTCTCCATTCATTGGTTGCTAAGCACCTGTCTAGCCGGATCATAGTGTTAGAGAAACCATCGTGGCTATCGATCCAGTTGAATCTAGTACCATTAAACTCCAGGCCAAAGAGGTTACACTTATTAATATTGTCGTGAAATTTGAAACAATTTGTGACGGCCACATGTTTGGTGTAGGACTTCTTTTTTAAGTCGTCCATATGATCATTAAATCACCTGCGACTAAACTTGGGACATCCACGCACTCTGCAATGTCAGTAAGGTTTTACCAAAGCTGCTTTCTGAGGCGCGGGAGGGGGCTGGTATAAATTCCCAAGAAAAGCCATTCGTCATAGTAAGATTTCTTCACCATGACATGTATAGCTTGACGCTATACGTCTAAAGTTTGTAGTTGTTCGTAAGAGGGTTCTAAGTAATCCAGATACCTTCAGATTGTCTAATAGGTTCGGAAACTACTTGTTCGGTGAGGCCCATGCTATTAAAAAATCCACCACATTAGTGATAGGGATATGTTTTTTTTTAAATACAGCGTCATGGGTATAAATGTTCATAAATTCCTTAAAAGTAGGTTTTAATAGGGGTTTATTCACCCCTCAACAATTCCATATGAGAACAACCATAAATGGCATATGATTTATGAGTTGCGTAAGATCCTTATGCGACCATTGGAGTTTGTCCACCATATTCAACAGTGCGTTCTGGGAGTTCTTAACTGCTTCCACTCTCGTGACCCAAGAGTCCATTGTTCCCGCTCTCGGAAACACGCTGGAAACATGAAGTTGAATTTTTTATATGCTCCAATTGGTTTTGAATACTATTGCTTCGTCCACTTTGCTTCTAGGTTCACCGATGCCTCCCCGGCTAACATGAACATATTTTTTATTTGAACATTTCCCAGCATGGCAAGGGGAAACGGATCCATTGATGTAATCCGATTTTTCCTGACTAGTTAAGGGGAAGGTGTAAATTTGGATATTGATTTTTTGCTGCATATAGTTGGTTGATAAACTATTTTCTCATTGTTGGTAAATGGACATCAACATAATACGGTCAGTGGGCCCACTGTCCAGCTGCTCCAGCAATAAACCTGCATTAGCTGTCGACATCTTCTTTTTAACCACTTCCCCATTGGCCATCAACCTCAGACCTATCCTTTCTCCCTTTTCTAACACGTCGTTAATGTTTCTTGTTAGTTTGTACTGGGGTATCAGGGCATCTTGACATGATGTCCCTATCGACACAATGTACGGAGAAGACTTTAGGGTGCTTTCTAATCCTTTTTCCATGCCTCTAATGCCTAGACCAGTGCTCCTATTTACATTAGACGATTTTATATAATTTGCCAAATAGTTGTTCATGTATTTTTTTTTATCCTGATTCCTTGTACTATTTTGGGCCCTACAGCCTTGCTTAGGCTGCCTTGCACCTCCATTCCACATAGCCTTATTTTTTCCATTGTCCATTTCGGATGAGTGACCTTCTAATACTGCAAACCTATTTTGATTGGTATTTTCTTCCATCAAGTTTGCATCATGGTATTAGTGTCTTGGATAAATTGACTTTAATGCAAATTCTAGGAAATTTTTCTCTAATAGAAGAGGTCGAGTTGACATCCGTTTTAATGGGCCTTCCTAACTTGCTCCCGATTTGGAACAAAAAAATTTCATCAAACCATTCAATTGGGAGTCTTACCTACAAAGTTGTAGTAACATTATTTGATTCAAGCGGGTTGAGATTTGGCACCCAGTTTCTAACTATGAGGTAATGATTATTTATCATCCATGGTTCCTCGGTTAGAACATTTTGATAATCTTCCTTCAATTGAAACTTGAAGAGAAAGTTTCTCTCCTCAAGATCAATCACCTCATAGTCACCTTGGAGATTCCAAAGTGATGGAATTCTACTATATAGAGCTTTAAAATCAATGTTCCTTCCCAATAAGCTAACTATAACAATGTCTCTCCATTTTCTCCTTAGTTTCTCGATATGCTTTTTTGGGATGGAAATAGTGGGACAAAGAGGATTATCTTCTTCCTCCGAATTGTGGTTAAGGTTTAACTCAGATTACTTTGTTGTGTTCATGGGCGCATCCTCATTGTCATCCGACTACAGTAAAGTTGAATCCTCAAAATATATATCTGAGTTGGTGGATTTCTTATTATCCAAAGCATCTTTGTAATAGAGTGTTCCTCTTGTACTATTGGAATGAGGGATTGGTTAGCTATCAATATCCACTTCTCTTTCAATCTCTGTTATAGGAGAGCTCTCTTGTATCTCCATTCTTGTATCATCATGGTCATCCCTTACTTCTACCAATTTTTTTTTTTGTATTCCCCACTAGTGGAGGAGCTGGTTCTTCCATTTTCATGCTTTCTATATGTTTATCTTTTTTCTTTTTCTTGCTATGGAGGAGAAGATCTTCCTCTTCTTTTGACATTTTATTATTCTGAAATGGTGGTCAGCTTTATTCTTCGGTAGTGTCCATGCCTCTCTCAAAGTATCCATTATGTTACATGTAAAGAGAAACGTTTAGTTGATATAGTTTTCAGTTTTCAATGTTAGATTAACTGCTCATCTCTAGTTTTCCTATTTCTTCTTGATTTTGTTTTCATTGATTGAGAACTTAAAATTGTATGTTTGGGAGCTTCAACATTGTGTCTTGGAGATAAATTTTGAATAAAAGTATTATACCTCTAATATGATGGTATTAGAGGTATAAATGATAATAAATGGGGTATTGAAATTAGCATTCTTATTCTCATTAGTAAATGAGTAAAAACAAAACCCCATACCAATTGAAGAGATACAAAACGAAATATCAAAAGAACCAAACCAATGAAGTATCGGATGAAACACCTAACCATTCATCTTCTCTGTTTGGTTTATCTCCCCTCCCTCTCTTTTATAGATCCTCTCCCCTACCTCTATTATTTTCTGTCATATATTATTTAAGTCTCTCTCCGGATTTTTTACGATCACTTTTTCACCATTTTCCCTATTTCTCTCCTTATCTTCGTTCTTGTCTCTCTTCCAATTTGAGATACGAAGTCACGATCCCAAAAACCAATGAAGTACTCTGCATTTCTTGCGATGCAATTGGCAACTAAAGTTCCCAGTTTGTTGTCGGCCTTGGTTTTGGCATACAACACAAATCTCTTTGGCACGCTAACACGTTATAGCAATTGTGAGGCTGATGTATATTATGGAGTTGGTTTTGTAAAACTTTTGGATTTTTTTAAACTGGGCATTGCCGTGGCTTTTGTTAACATTGCAATATGGGGCATAGTTGGAACTCCTTAGTGGAAAATCTGGGCCTCTATTGATGCCAATATGTAAGTTAAATGGTATTCACTATTCTATGATATATGATAATATTCTTTTACATGTTAAAAAAAGAATTTACAAATAGGTAGATATGTATTATGTCTTATGCATTAATTTGTACTTTGTTGCTAATTATCTGCTTCACTTGGTATTTTTATATTATTATTTTAATATGAATTTATTTTGGGTTTGGAAAAAATTATAGTATGAGTCGTTTTGATTTAATGTGTGTAATTTCACAGTGCAATGATGCAAGAAAATGGACCTATATAAAAAGTGAAAATGATTATTGCAACCATTTTAAAGATCTTCTTTCTTCAACAGGTTTAAATCATCTATCTCTGGTCGCTATGTTTTTCATAATCTTCAACAAGAATAGGTTTGAAGCTGACAGCTAGATTAGAGAAGGAACTAGAAATTGATTTTGATTAATCTCGAATTTCATAGGTAAAGTGTATTTTAATTGACTACATCTTAAAGAATTTTGTTTAAAAAGTTTGCAATGTATTTTGTTTTTCAATTTGGTTGATAATATACTACAAATGTTTCTAAAACATGTTTATATTTTAAAACAAAATGTCGATATTTTGCATAAGCAAATGAATAGAGATCAAAGATTGAGTCACCACAATGATGCTTGAAATTTTTATGGCATTTTTAATTTTATAAATGAAATATCTTTATGTTTTGAGATTTCCTTAATAAAATACTTGTATGAGGATAAACTTTTTCATAGGTACTGTTTGGTATATCAGTACTTTGTCAATACATATTTCAGTTGTATATAATAAAATAATGCGATTTTAGGAATATTTTGAAATAATATATTTCGTTCAACAATATTCATAATATACATTTTTACTTGTGCATCGCGCGGGGTACATACTAGTATCAAATAAAGTTACTTTAATTTCGGTTCAAAATACAATTGTAGGATTCATAAAAGCTTTAAGGCTCAGTTTTGTTGTCTTAAATTAAATTTAAAAATATCTTAAATTATTAATTAGATAAAAAATGATCTTGGTAATCAATTGCTCCCCTTCAAAAATTAGTAGACATGATATTAAAACACCATCTAAGGCTTAAAATTCAACAATTATATTATTAAAATTTATATGTTTTAAAAATGGACTTTGAATTGTGAACGAAGACAACATATTTAAAATAAATCAAACTAAAATGCATAACAATGACATATTTCATGCTTAATAAAATTAAGACAACATATATATATATATATATATATATATATATATATATATATATATATATATATATATATATATATATATATATATATATATATATATATATATATATATATATATATAGAGAGAGAGAGAGAGAGAGAGAGAGAGAGAGAGAGAGAGAGAGAGGATCACGTAAGGATCAATCCTTAATTGGCCACTTTTTTTCTAAATAGTAGGAAAAAATTATTTCGAGCTGATTTTTTTTTAATATGTTTAAACATTTCATGAATTCCTAAAAAGACATCGGCTCAATAATGATGTTTTGCTATTTTTAAAAATTCAATCAATATGTGACTGCTTTAAGTTGTTTAAAAACAGTTAAATATTGATCGCTATTTTTAAAATAGCAAAAAAAAACAAAATTTAATTGATTGTTATGGAGTTTCATTGAATTGTCTAAATACCTCTCAAAAAATCAGCTGGAAATATTTTTTTAACAATTTAAATACATAGTTATTAGCAAATATATATAGAAAATTCATTCGAAGTCAATTTTAAATATTTATTTGTAACCACTTTCATATTTTTAGTTTTTAGTTATCGGTCATGCTGTAATAAATTTTGGGCACAAGTCATTCTCTGTGAAAAAAAGGATGAATAATTAGAGGCGATTCCAAAGAGATTTGAAGGGTTGTGAAAGTTAATATAATTTAAAAAAATACATGAAATAAAAGTCTAACATAGCTTTGAAAATAAAATTAAATTCAAAACAATTATAAGATCATATCAATTTTGAGAGAGTTGAATACTCTTCCCACGACGAACCCACCCAACCAAGGTGTTAGGTAAAGCTACTCTAAATAGAGCCAGTGCCCCACCTTCGTATGGATTGGGAGGAAAAAGCGGAACGTGTTGATGAAAAGATAGAGAGTGGATAAACAAATATGCCTAACCTAATCCATTCATCTTTGAAACCCTATGTTGATGAAAAGCTACTCTATGATCAAAATCTTTGCGAACTTGTTACTTGTCTAACGAAGCAATCACTTATTAATGAACATTTGTTATAAATCAACATAAATATGTTGACTTTGAAATATATTTATATCAAATTTCTATTACAAAATAGCAGCTATAATGTAATGACAACAGAGATGCTTGCAAATTTGGTGTAGTAGGTTAGGTTGGAAGCTTGTGAACTAACAGTTATGCAGCCGAACTAGAAAGAGAAACGTAGAGCACGTGAATATACCTACGAGCCAACGACACCATTAGAACACTATGAAAGAAAGCAACCCTCACGTTCTTATGCTTTCCAAAAATTCCACTTTATGATTATGTTGGAGATGCGCTTCCAACTTTCTTTTGAAGCAACCCGAGAGTTGTCCAAGTTGGTAAGAGTCAGGGTGAAGCTATAAATTCATGTATTTGGGTCGAAACTTGACAGCTGCGTCTTGGAATCACGGATCGCAAGAATTAAACGTCTGTTATAGAAATCCTTGTTCGGGAAGAAGGAACTAGTCCGAGGTGCGCGTAAGCTGACCGGGGATTACTCTTCTTTACCAAAAAAAAAAAAAAAACTCTTTTGACGTGGTATTCCCTACTGATAAGAACACAATATCACACCCGCATGGAAGAGATGTACATTTTGGCAACTTCAAATTTGTTGATATTAAGTCTCTAAAAAAATTATCAAACTAGTAAAGTTACAGGGTCATATTAATCATTGTTAAGGAAAATTACAAATTTAATTTATATTTTGATTATAGGTTTATTAATTATGAGGACCCAATATATAGATTTCTAGTTTTTTCTTCCAATGGGTGTAATAATCTCATAGGGAATGAATGATATGCGTAGTAGAAAAAATCAATCGCACACTTACATGTGAGAAATACACCTCTTTATGTGGTTTGTTAACATGCCTAAGTTCGTGGAGGGACTTTAATGAGTACCACTATATGGACCATTTTTTCATACCTATTTTGGTACTCACCTAATAAGATAAGGCTGATAAGGGATTATACCTTGCGCCCTGGCGGGATCCACAACAACAAGGTATAGCATTTTTATGTATCGGGAATGAAAAAAGGGTACCAAAGTGGGTCTGTGTAGCTTTATTCTTATTATTTAGGGTCATTTGTCATTTGGGACCCACTGACTTGTTTAGTTTGGCATTGAACACGCAATATCTTCAGTAATGTATTGGCCACTTTTTGGATGAAATCGGTCCGGTCAATAATATTGACAGTTAAATGTCATTTAATTTTTATTTAAACCTTAAACTACCCTTATAAATAACAAAAGTAACAACCGACCTTTAAACTTCATTAATATTTTGAAATTGCATATATATATATATATACTAGGACGTACCCGTGCCGATGGCACGGTGAAAATATTTTGGAAGACGTATTTATGTCGGGATTTACTTATATGAACATATCATGTTCGTTTCAAAATTTTCATCAACATGATAACTTAAAAAAATTGGAAGTTATTTTTTTAAAAAAATAAACACTTCTAATCAAATTTAGACACGACATGCCATGATAAATTGGAACTCATTTAAAAATAAATACTTCTAATTAAATTTAGACACGGCACGATGACATGACATGAAAACCGACATACTCTTAGAGTTGCACGTACTGATGGCACGATAAAATCAAATTCTAATTAAAATTCATGGGAGAAAATGTTAAAATCTACCCCACCAACTTCGATTTGATTTCAACTACAAATAAAACGACATATTTCAAACTCTAAATCAACATATTTAATATTGAATTTAAAAAAAAGTTGATGCATAATTTATTTGAGTAGCATCTCCCATAATTTATTTGAGTAGCATCTCCCAAAAGGGTATTATATTCATCTTTCTCCATGTACGATCCAAACCTGTTCAATATAGCTTGCCAAAAATTAATAGCAAAATGTGTATGTGCACGAGTATAGAGGAACAGCCACCACAATTCAATATTAAAAAACATTAATTAGCGTCTAAATCTAAATATTGATTCTATTTGCATAGATAATACATATGATTTTTTTTTATTTTAATACAATATTATATTTTAACTTTCGACTTTAAACAAAGTAATCCGTTTATTATAATTTTGTTTATTTTTCGTCTCTAAAATTACTAATCTAGTGAAGTGAACTTGATTGATAATTACAAATTAGACTCTCTACCCATCATATTTTCATTCACTTAAGAAAAAAATTTGTTAATAGTTGTATCTGTTGTGTTTGGTAATAGTTGTAAGAAGTAACAAATTAATTAAGAAATTAGTAAGAAGTAAAAAATTTGTTACTTTTAATTGACAATTTGCAGTAAATTAATTTAAGAAATAAGTAAGAAGTTACAAATTTGAGCTTTTAATTGATAATTACAAATTAATTGATTTACTCCTTACCCATTTTCTTGAATAAAATCAAATAAATGCATGCGACTATAAAAATAACTCCTATTCAACGAAGTTACTCTTTCAAGTCTATTATGCAATACAAAAGGTTGAACTTGAAAGAAACATTTATGTTAATATGAAGATTAATGAATTTAACCCAAATAATAATTAATTATGCCAAAGTCTAAAAGGCAAAATTCCCACAAAATTGAAGCAGCCATAAAACTCAGAAAAACTATTAATTTGTTAACCAAAACCAAAGAGCGGTTCTACATGAACCGCATGTAGACTGCATTGGGACCGCATTAAATTAAAAAAACAGTCTTTTATAAAATTTAAAAAAAAAAAAACAGTTTTTATATATAAAAAAAGCAGTTTTCCTATTAATATTAATTTTTTTTATTAAAATTAAACAATTGATGTGGGTCCCCGCCAGCGGCACTAATTAATCGCGATATTTTTTCAATAAAAAATATCGCGATTAATTAGTGCCGCTGGCGCGGACCCACATTCCCGGACCCAAATCATTTATTGAATGTGGGTCCGCGCCAGAGACACAAATTAATCGCGATATTTTTTTCAATAAAATATCACGATTAATTAGTGCCGCTGGCGCGGACCCACATTCAACAAATGATTTTGGTTCGATAATGTGAGTCCGCGCCAGAGGCACTAATTAATCGCGATATTTTATTGAAAAAAATATCGCGATTAATTTGTGCCGCTGGCGGGGAACCACATTCAATAAATGATTTGGGTCCAGAAATGTGGGTCTGCACCAGCGGCACTAATTAATCGCGATATTTTTTATTGAAAAAATATCGCGATTAATTAGTAAAAAATATCGCGATTAATTAGTGCCGCTGGCGCGGCCCCACATTCAACAAATGATTTCGGTCCGAAAATGTTTGTGCTACTGGGCGGACCCAAATTAATCGCGATATTTTTTTATTGAAAAAATATCGCGATAAATTAGTGCCGCTGGCGCGGATCCACATTCAACAAATGATGTAGGACTTGGAATCCGAATTCTCGCTAGCGGAAGTAATCAATCGCGATATCACCATGTTAATAAACGTAGTTTATTTTTATTTATGAAAAAAAAATTAATAAAAAACTGTTAAGTTCTAATTAAAAAAAAATATTTTTTTTATTTAATTGAAAAACTATTTCTTTTTAATTAAAAAAAAACTTTTGTTTTTATAATAATAGAAAAACTGTTTTTTTAATATAAAAACTGTTTCTATATAAAAACAAATGTATAAGAAACTTAAAAAAAAAAGGAAAAAAGGATGCGGTTCCCAAGCGATACAAATTGGCGGGACATATAAAGTTTCCCAAAACCAAAAAAGCTCTGACATTCTACTGAGTTACACCCATTGCTTATGTATTCAAATCCATTGATTTTGTATACAAACCCAAATCCCTCCATTTGCTTCTGTATTCAAACCCGTTAAAGTTAAAAAATTATATGGCATAAAATAAGCAATCAAACTTGCATAAATGTCACAATGGATCTAAAATTATTAAGAGCACTAAATCATAAAACCAATGTGAATACTAGTGGCAACCAAACTTTTTTCTTCATATGCCTATGAATACTTGTGGCAATCAATTTTTTTCTTCATATTGTTCAACCCATTTACAATTCAACAAATACTGTTTACAATTGAACCAAATAAAGTACTACTTTTCGGTAAGAGCAGAAATTTTATGTTCTACAAATAAAGTAAGAAATATCAATTTTATGTCAAAAGTTAAAAATTGATGATTATCATTTTAAGAAATCATTTGCGGACAGTGGTTGAGAGAATAGTAAGAGATCTTAATGCTCTACCATAACCTAGATCTGCCATTACCAACATTCAAAATATTAACTTCAAGTAGTTCAAGAAATCAAATGCACTGCAGAGAATAGACTTTCCAGATTGAAAAAATATTGTAACTTTACAAACTTTGGAACCGAACCAAAAACAGGCAAGTACTCACATGCACATTTTGTCAAATAGCCGAGGTTCAACAAAGAAATATCACTTTTTGAACTCCTTCAAATTACCTGAAAGAACCAAATAAAGTGTTAGTGCATTATAATAAAAACTATCAGGATTCAGGACTAATATTTGAATCAACATATTACAGCAAAACATATTTATCTGTCAGATACAACAGAAGCTCAAAAACACTTACAAAACAACAAATGTTAAAACCGAACTCATTACAAAGAAGATAAATACGTTTCAACATCCATGTCAAAGGCTTCTCCTTTAAAATGTAAAAAACATGAACATTTTTAATCAAAGACACTAAATGCAAAAGAAAAATATACTAATATTTTTACTCAGACAATTAGCTTGAAATACCCAAAGATCTGAAAATTATAAATTTTAGAACCTAACAACTCATCTGAAAATTCTATATTTGAAATACGCGCAATCAACATGCACCAGAAATCTTTGATCTTCTCCATGAAAATTACAGTGTCTGTACAGATAAGAGTATATCACTACAGAAAATGTCCCATGGATATATAGAAGATCTATCGGATCTGGAACTGGAAAAAATCAAATCTCGAGAAAAAAACTCAAAAGTCCATTCATTTATGGTTGCAATATGTTAGTTTCATTCTCAAAACTCAAAAGTCAAAAGAAAATCATCATAAAATATTTTTACAGGTCATGACCATTTTAAAAACATCACATTCATGCTCGCCATATAGCTGAAACGTTATGTATACACGAACAGATGACGAATAAATGGAAGAGAAACAGAGAAACAACAGCAACATATTGACGAAGGAGAGAAGATACCAAAGTCTCATGGACAGAGGGTTTGTCTCAAATCTGGAGCATCTGTTACAGATCAATCACATAAAAAAAATTAAGAAAGACACCAAAAATGATACAAAATTAAAATTAGAATAGAGCATAAAAAAGAATACAAATAACACCAACACATATTTTATAGAAATGGGTCTTGTCTTATCCGGTACGCACGGACCCAACCAAACCCAACTCTCTATCACAGCTTCAGTCCACTCCATTCTTTCTTCCTCCTCTGTGCCTATTGAAGAGGATTTGAGAACAAAAATTTATTTGTGAACAAAAATTCTCAAAATTAATAAAGTTGAAAGCTCACAAATAGTACAGAGAGGTACCTCTTTCTTCAACAACCAAAACCCCGAATGTTAATTACCCATTTACCACAAAATACCTCTCTTCACCGGAGTCAATATAAAACCCAAAAATTTTGAACCTCCATCAACTCGGAAAATCGTCACCTCTGCTCCATCGAAAAGGAAAATGTTGTGGGATCAAAAACGTTGTAGATCTAAACCGTGATATGCTTGTGTTTTGTGCGCTTAGAACTATCGGGAATGGTGGAGAAGAAATCGGAACCGTGAACTCCGTTAACCTTTTTGTGGGTTGAAACTTGAATTGTTGGTTCAAGCTTTCTCCCATAATTTGTGTGAAGAAGAAATGGGAGCCTTGTGCTCTGATAAGTGTACCTCTTTCACCAAATAATTTCTCAAGTTTAAAGAATTGACAGCCGTTAGATTGAAACTTCCTAGATTAAATCTCAACCCTTAGTTCATAAAGACCAAATTCTCCAAGATGTAATCTCAACCGTTAGTTGGGGAAGACAAAAAAAGCCCTCCTCCTTTATTTTATATATATATATATATATGTGTGTGTGTGTGTGTGTGTGTGCGCGCGCGCGCGAGCGCACGTGCTTGTGTAATATATTGGTTATGTAAAAATTAACGGAACATTAATATATATAATCAATACATGTACAACTAGGGGTGGGAATGCATGCATGAATTGAAACTTTGACTCCATGAGCACATGAGCATTTCTTGTTAAATGATTCGGTAGGACAATTCTAATTTGGTGATCTTTTATTGCTTTGTGTACACTAAAATCGAGCGATTTGTGTTTTTCGTCGTTTGAGTGTTATATACATTATTCTTTCCTCCTTGAAAATATTAAAGTTGTCAGTATTCTCATTTTTCTTTCTTTGATCATTCATTAATTGAGTTCATTATGAAATTTATTACTTTAGCATGATTTTCAATGTTGTTTAGACTCTAAAATTGCGTAAATCTTAGGAAAGGATCGTAGGCCCTCTTTGTTAATTAACCCATATTGACCTTGACCCCATCATATATACTTTCCCCCGTCAACCCCTTTGAGACTAAATATTAACCTTTCATTTCAAAATCCAAATTCCCTTAACCTACTCCAAATTGGAATTTTAAACCATATATACACTTTTTCTACCTTAGTTTGGAATTGTACTTGGGATTTAATGATGTTTTTTCTCATGGTTTTAATTAAGCAAATGAGTTAGCCTTTATTCTAGAGAAAAAGAAGTGAAAAAAAAAAAAAAGGAAGCCAAAGAAAAAGAAGGAAATTAAAAAAAGTAATAATATTGTAGTTATTAGAGAAAATAAAATTAGTCATACTCCATTGTTATATCTTTTTCTTCTATGGAATTTATATTCCAATTCTGAAATTGCTCGCGATTTTTTATTATCCCGAGTATTCTCCACAAACCTTTCGAATCCGTAAATATGCCATTCCTTTTATAATCTTAACCCTAAACCTATATTACAACCCTCAAAAGCCCTATATGATCCTAAGGTGAATGTGATTCGAAAGTCTAAATAATTGCGATAATATGTTAAAGTGTGTCAGGCCTTCTTTAACGGATGGTATCATTTCATGAGATAATATTTTATTTTATACGTAGCGCTCTTCATTGATGACATATGCGCGGCCTTTCTTCCTTTTACATTTACTATTTATGCCCGCATGTCCCGTGTGTATTACACCCCATTCTTAGTGATTTTATTTGTTGAGTGTAATATCCGGAGAGGATTGAGTGATAGCATGCTTTAATTATTATTAGGATTATATGGGGTTTTATCGAATCATAGCTTTTATATGTTCACACGCACTATATGCATTTAAGGTTTTAATTCTATGAAGTAATTCTTTTAGTGTTAATAATTTTAGAATATTGAAAAATTCTCACTTTCTTTGCTAATAATATGTTGAAATCCATATTGTTGTTGAGTTTGGCATATTAGATATTTGGGAAAACGTTTTGAGAAAATTTGATGTTTATGGGTTTTATCTTTGAAAACCCTCACAAGACAACACTCATCTACTAGGGTAACTCAGGGGTTTAACGACTTGTTGCATTCGTTAAACGCAATTGTGTGCCCATGAAAGTGCTATTTATCCATTCTACATATTTTCCATCTTTTGGTATATCTTGTATTTCTGGGTTTTTTTTCACTTCATTGTTAGGAACTAGCAATGTATAAGTTAGGGGGTGTGGTTAATCATGAATATTGTACTTATAAACCTCTTATCTTTACGCATTATATCATTTTCTCATGCGTTAATCCCCACATTTATGTTCATTTACTGGATAACTTCTATTTTCATTGTATATATCTTGTGCAAGATTTATTTGAGCTTGTATAGGTGTTGGGAATGCAAAGCATGAATTTTGGTTAAATTCAAGGGATGTTTCACCTCAAACTACATGTTCGAGGGCATTTTGTAATTTTAAAATTTGATCTTTGATTCCGAACTCTTTACAAAAGTGTAGTTATCCGAGTTAGCTTTGCGTACCACCGACGGTGGTCCATTTCGATTCTTAACAAAGAAGATATGACATTTTCTGCAAATTGAATTAAGTGAAAATTGAACTCATCACAAGGTTGCAATCTCCCAAGTGTGGAATCGATTCGAAATTGGTCCGAATCAATTGGTCCGAAATTGGTCCGAATCAATTCAGAATCAATTCAGATTTATCAGACCCTGAATCGATTCGGTCATGCCTCAAATCAATTCGGCCCCTGTATTTTATTTGTCATGTTTATTACATGTTTGCCACAAATTGTTTAGTATTTATAGTTTTCCCTTATTTTTAGAAGGAAAAAATCTCTTATTTTAGTTGGGTCAGTTTTAGAATTGAGAGCTTATATCCATTCTATAACATCCCGTATTTTTGGATAATTATGAATTTAATTATTTTGGGTATTTTAAATTACACGTGTGCAGTAATTTAATTAAAATGAAATATAACGTATTTAATAAATATTAATTGGGTGAGATTAAGATTAATATTTATGTGGTAAATTTACTTAATTAGTGTGTAGTAAATAACATAAGATCATTATTACACGTCGTAGTGTCTAATAACGACGAGATTATGTCCTATCTCAACTGGGGGTCGTGTGTAGGCTATATTAAGGTTGAGATGGAAAATTTATGAAGAGTGACTCGGGTGGTGATTTTGTGGTCACGGTTGTTTTTTAATGAGCTGAAATAGGAGTAATAGTGTACCCATGTATATTATTTGAGTTCCGATGGAGTTTTAGACTATAACGGGTTCTTACAGGGGAATGTGGGTCAAGGGCTTGGCCCATTAGGCAAATTTCGAGATTAGAGAGTTTATAACCTAAGATTATAAGTGTTGGCAGCCATTATCATTAGATACAATCCCTAAGAGAGAAAGAAAAAGAGGCAAAGCTAAGAGAAAGCTAGAAAGGCTAAATTAGGAGAGAATTTAAGGGGGATTCGAGCATTCAACCGTAGATTCATCGTCTACAACGGATTTTCAGATTCTACAAACCATTTAAGGCAAGTAATTGACTTGCAATAATCTCATATGTAGGGATTTTCGATTCATATCATAGTAGGTGTAGAACATAACTATTTCTGGGGAGGGTTTCACATGTAAAAAGGGGTTTTGAGAAATTATCCCATAGCGTGTAGAGTAAATGCATATTTGATATTTTTGAATGAATCATAATTGCTGAAATTTGAACCTTGTTAGAGATTCATAATTAATTGGGACTTTAAATCAAATCTAGGGTTATTTGAGGTGTTTATCATGTAAACCCATTTTAATGTATTAATTAAGTGATTGTAGTTAATCTTTGGTATTATGATGATTATTTGATGTTAAAATTATCTAAGAATATTTCTCTTATGTTCTACATGATTGGGTGAATGTATAATATCATGTAGAAGGTGTTTGAGTTGGATTTGAAGAAGGAAAATCTAGGTTTCTACACTGTTTTCGCTTGGGTTTCTGCACTGTTTCTGTCAATCTCGTTAGAACATTGTTAGAACCTCATTTGAACAAAAATGGTATGTCATTTTAACGACCCTAGGTTTTGGTCACAGAGATAGATATTTTCCTTACGAACGCGTGGCCGCCAATTTCGTATTTTTTGATTTTTTTTAATTAGCTATGAATTTTCTACGGAATGGTGTCGAGATCAAAATCTTTAGTTAGAACTAAAATCCTTTTATGGATGCATGAGATTATATTACCCAGGGATGAGTGGGTAATTAAAGTTGAATCAAAATAGTGAGAATTATATGAGGAGAAAGTTTAAATAATGAACTGAGTGAGCTAAATTCGTAAATATGTGATGTACAGGCTGGTTGGGTAAATCTAGGTAATTTGACAGAGTGGCATTAATTTATCTATTAATGAATTAAAGGTCGTGGGATAGACTAGGGATAGTAAGCGAGTGCTTTGGGCGATAGGCACTGTTTAGCCGGATTTATGTTTATATGTATATACGAATAGAAATAGTATATATATGTATATGTGTGTGTGCGCGCGCGCGCGCACGCACTAGTGCTATCATCTGAGGTTGCGCGATGTGGGTGAATCCCCTGGCTAGTGAATGCAAGGAGAGTATAGTCCCCAAGTCATATCACCCTGTATTTTATTGTGTGATTTATTTTTCGAGGTGAGACGCTTTGGGTATGATTCGGTCTCACTCCCGGGGGAATATGACCGCCTCCACTATGTTTGCAATTTTATTTACCTATTTGGGTGTGAGTTAACTGACTTATGGTAACCACGTTAGCGTGAGTATACCTGGGATTGATAGCATTGTAGAAACAAGCATCCGATGAGTTATTACTTTAAAGGATGGTTATTATACGCGACATATGTGTGATTGTTATTATATATTAGTACATATATAATGGAGTAAATAATTATATACGGGTTAAAAACATAAAGGGTGAATGTATTTTGATATATAACTAGAGTGAATGTTATTTAATTAATTAAAGTGGAAATGATTAAGTAAGTTAATGAGTAAAATAACTTATGAATTAAAGTGAGGAAGTACTCGAATTAGAGGAGAGTGATAGAAAGATTTGTGATATGGCTAGTTAGGTGGGGTAGTATAACTAGTTGGATTATGAGGTAACAATAGGTGTGCATAATAGTTGAGGGGTGAGTAATATCTCAAGAGAGTGCGATACCCGTTTAAATATGAAAAGTGTCCATGCATATTTAATTATTGCATCTCAATTACTTGATAAATATTTTTAAAAAAATTTGGGCTCTGATCCGTGTCAAAAATATTTTCCAAAACATTTTAGGTGTCCTGCCACAGGCACGCCAAGCTTGAGGACTCATATCAGGGATGCGTAGCTGAAGCATTTGTGGAGGCTTGCAGGACTTTTTATAGACGCTTCAGTTATTTATTCCTTGATTAGGATATTAATTCAGTAGTTCATTTGGGCATGTTGTCCCTTTCAGTTGATGTACTTTTAGTTTTATTTGCCAATGATGTACTTAGATTTCATTTTATTTCTATAAACTTATGGATTGGATTCTGTTTTGGGAACCAATGGTTTATTCCTTAGTCATTATTTATCTATTTATCTTATGATGATTCAGTATCTTTTAATTGTTGTGGATGAGTTATTATATTTCTATTTTTCCGCATGTGGTTATATTAATCAAAGATAAAATTGACAGCTTAATTTAACATAGGTAGTTAGTAATTTAATAATGATTTTCGATAGTGATGCTAAGAATGAATCAAATGAGATTCCGATTTTTTTTATAAAGTACTGATCACCCGTGATTTAAGTAGTTGGAGTGTCACACATTCTTTCTCCTAGGTTTTGGTTGTAAGTTACTATTCATCTTATCTTTCATTTATTCAAGATTTCGTAACTTAGTTTAATATTTTGTTAATTAGTTTCTTTCATTTGTTTATTTCTTTCTTCCATTCCATTGGCATTTACCATACTTTCTAGCTAATTAAATTAGGTTGAGATTATTGAACTCGCCCTGGATTATTTAGCTACTTTTCTATGGTATGGTAGTTTGGCTAGTTTTGATGGGTTAAGTTGTTCTTAGTTTTGCATCTAGGAACCTTAATGGAGTATAACATGTATGCACCATGATTGCGACCTTTCATGTGTAATCGTAGGACTTTTTATCGACATCAAACTCAAACCTAGGATTTTAAGAGAATTTAGGGGTGACAAATCTTGGTTTTATTAATTATACAAATAATATTTAATCTTAATAAATCTTTTCTTTTCATTCAACCGTTTATGCTAAGTAGTCTGTGGTGAAGGATATGATTCTCAACCAACAGCTTTCTTTCTCGTCAATTAATTTATTTACAATACCTTCCTAGTGGTAATGGTAGTATAAAATGCTTTGAACCAAAAGATCATATTTTACTTTTTTATTTGTGAAGTAGTAAATCAATTTAGTTCTAACAACATTCTCTGTGGATTCGATATCGAAACTCGCCGCTATACTTATAAAGATAAGTGTAGTTAAAGTTTGGGTTTTCTGTATTGTGATGAGAAATCACTCAACAAAGGTATCTTTACACGACCACTAGGTTTCCCCGCGATCATTCTTCGCCAAAAATTTGTTATTTATTGGCATGTGGTCCTTAATACCATATGCCTTCTCTTTGCATTTGAAGAAAACTGATGAGTAAGTTGGTTGAGACAATACTTGAGAAACTTTGGAGGTATAATAAGGCTAGGACTTCTCACATTCCCTTTTGTCTTGCTCATTTATTTATTATACGACCTCCTTTAGAGAAGGCACTTCCAAATAGGATCCTAAGATCCTTTCCGATCATTCTGAGTCTGTTAAATTTTTACCTCCTCCTCCCCCTGATCTTCAATATCATGGTCATGAATTCATGACCTTAAAGACCACAAGTTCTGACATCGTTGGGGATTCCCCTAATAGTGTCTAGGCCGATGAGAAGTCTAGTGAAACTATCCAATATATCTTGGGTTTCTCTACCGAGGAATGTGAGAACATTCCCTCCTCAAACTCTTCTCCGATGGACATCCCCCTCTCTAATGAGCATAGGACCTTATCTTTATTTATATATTCATTTGATTCGAGACAAAAATATTTATCTAGATACCACTATGATATTTGTACTGCTTAGTTCGAAGGATTTACGAATCTATAAAATATCTCCCTCGGTGTTGTGACACCCCGCCCAATTAAATACCGAGTGATTAGTACTTTATAAAATTTAAAACATAATGTCCGGTTGGTTCATTCTTAGCATCACTGTCGGAAAAAAAACATTTTTCTTTATTAATCACCTAATAATTAATTAAGCTAGTGCCAAAATATTTTAACCATTTGAAAATATTACTTAATTTAAACCATTTAACACATTCACCATTCTCATGAATAAATAATTAATTAATAAAACACCATCTAACATGAATATAATAAAATCGGAATAATTTTCCCAGTTAAATAAAGTCCAAACCATCAATCGTAATAATACTAGATCCAATTTAAACTAAAATACTGAAATAAAATGAGTATAAGTTCCTCTGACATAAATGAAATAAGAATGGGCGACACATGCCCTAACTGAGGAGCCTAAATCAAGGAACTGAATCATAGATATGGAGGCGTTTAAATACGAGGACCTGCAACTCCCACAATAGTTGCAGTACGTTAAAATATCCAAATGTCTAATCTTGGCGCCCCTATGGCTTGACACCTAAAAATAATTTTACAAGAAAAAAGAGATTTTGCAAGAGACGGGTCAGAGCCCGAGTGTAAAATATTTTAAAACAGTTTAGCAAGTAATAAACGATGCAGTAAAGTAAATATAATACACGTGTTAGCTTTTTAAACACTCTTTTAATATTCTCAACTCTCAACTATTGTGCACGCCTAACGTACCTCTAAACTATTCTAAACATAGTTATCACTTAACTAGATTATATACATATTCCTTCTAACTTAACAACCGTAGTAATAACCCGTGATTCCCACATACTATTATTCTTCAATGTTCTTGTATTTATTATCCCGAGTAAGAGTTTCACAATAAAGTTAAGTGTTCACATTCACAATAAAGTTAAGTGTTCACATGCTTACTTTACTTAAGGACTCATTATCTTTCTTATTTACAAATTTCACTCAGTAGATAATATCAAGTATATATACATATTCACCACTATATATTATAAATGCTAATAGGCACCCCAAGACTCAATTGCGGTGCGTGCATACTCTACTATCGTGTCCTGGTACATCTCGTACTCAATCAAGAATAATAGGCTTGGTATCTCTCATGAACCATAAATACAAATCACACACATTCGAGGCGAAGATAGTCCTAAGCCTTTGGGTTACGCACATACTTACTCACCCAAACAACCGTTCAATACCATTGTTCACACAAATGGTAATCCAACCTAAGTTCTATGATCTGAGGAACAAGTCTAAATACCCCCGAAGGCTCCTCAAGATAATACTGTCACATTCACAACCTCCTACGATAGCAAGCAGCGTAGGTATATCATACACATAATAAATCAATCATATAATACGTATTCATCTCACATACACACACACACACACACACACACACACATATATATATATATATATATATATATATATATATATATATATATATATATATATATATATTCATAACACAAATATAGGTATACTCACGTCCCATATCATAATTCTCATAAGTAGTATATTATTATCCCGAATATCCTATGTTTAATTGGATAACAGTTTCACTCTTTATCGTACACTCTCGAGTATTACTCACCACTCAAAGTGTACCCTTTATTCTACCCATAATATCAGTAGGTAACTCATTATGTACCATTAGTCTAATTCATCGTTGTCCTCAATTTTTTGTCACTCAAATTAATCTCCAAATTAGGTAATCCTCTCGCATTATCCCAATTACGTTCGTCCTAAATACACCATTATGAAATTAAGCCAAATACCCAACATAGGCCTACTGGTCCTCTAACATATGCCCAAGTAATTTAAAATAATTTCCAAGTATAAATTCTAAATGAATTTCTAACCATAATTTACAAAAGGAGAAAACTGGGCAAAACTGGATAGCCGAATCAATTCGGCGTGGATCGAATCGATTCGCTCTTACAGGTCTGGAAAAATCTGCACTTTTGTTCTTACGGGTTTCATCAATTTCAAACTCTAAATCTTAATTCTAATCATCCCAAACACCAATTTAACGTTACCAAATGTTATACTAACATATATGAACAAGTTATAATGATTAGTGATCACAATTTCATCAAAAATATCAATTTATTTGGGTTTAATTCAAGAATAATCATTATGAACCCTAGGGTGTCATCTTCTACAATAACTTCCATAAAAAATGAGATTTGTTCATTCATTTAAATCAAATTTCGTGGGTAATCATCTACCTATCATGGGGAATCAATCCTACATAATTCTCATTCTTCAATTATGATTTAATTTCTATAAATCTCATCAATTTCACATATGATTCATAATCAATTTCAACCTATACTAACATGGGTAATAGTATTGCTCTAATTAAGAAAGATTTAAACACTTGCCTCGGAAGGAAGGTCTGATCCATTGGTGTAGTTGGTATGGTTGTGTTCCTCATTATCCGATTTACGCAATGGTGGTCTCAGTGGTGCAAGATGGTGGTTCTTAGCCTTAGACTCTTAGAATTGGCTCTCCACCTTCCTCTGTGACTCTCCCTTGGATTTTGTGAATGAAAACCCTAACTTCCCTTACGTATCAGATATATTCCATCTCTTAATTTCGTAGGTAATTAAATCCCAAAAATAGAAATTACCAAAATGCCTTCTCGGGATGTCGATTTGGCCTAAATTGCCTCAGAATCCAAACTAAACCCTCGGATAGATTTTTCTGACTATCTCTACCCTTACGGACACATTGGAACACTCGAAATGACCATTTGGATTACTTATAAATAATTTACCTTTTTATTCCATTAAATTAGTCCCGACATGATTGACACGCGCGTGCCGACTTAATTTGAGTCATACTTAGAGGTTATAGGACTACTCCAACTCAAATTAGCCTCAAATAATAATGAACTATCCTTGGGTCTATGATATACTAGAGGGTGACATTATGCCCAGAGTATTTTTATTTATTCTCGACATAAAAGAAAATGCAAAGGCACTTGGGTCTTGCTGCCTTTCCTGGGGGAAGCCCAAGTACAAACTGATGAAATAATTCAGACTAGTAATAATTATTGGAAGAATATTTTTTTCTTCTTTTGAGGAAAATGGGAGTTTCTTCCCTATAAAAAGATAAGGAACATTATAGTGCCCTGGGAATAGGGCAATCCATCCTTTAGCGGTAAGTGACACCTTTTATTCTCAGATTCTTACAATTTATCTATAATATTTCATATTTGTTTCTAACATTGTCTTTATTTTATAGACAAAGATACACCTAAGATTTCTCTTAATGAGAAGCAATTGTTGACAAGTATTATCGACCTGATCCCCTAGTTTTTTAAGACATATTTTCCCTCGAAAAACTCGTATGTTTAGGCCATGCCAATAGCACGGATCGATCTTTAGAACAAGTTGATGGTTATAAGTTATCCTCAAAATTTTCTATATATTTGTCTTTTAGTTTTTAGTTTTTAATTGGTTCATCTTATGCATGTCTTTCTCCTCTCACAACTTCAGAAAAGCATGACACTAACCCAACTTGGGAATGCCTCTGAAGGCCTCTAAGCGTGATGCACTTACTACCTTGAGGGTGGGTAAGGACAATGTTTATACCGATCAAAAGCATCTATCTAAGGGTAATGCTCATGCTTACTTGAAGGGTCAAAAGATACAGTATGTCGTTGTCTAGGCTGAGTAACCTAGGGGCTTTCATCTGGCCTAAAAAGAGAAATATCCCTAGGTTAATGCAGAGATTCTTACATATATAAAGGACACAAGTCTTACTATCACTTGGGTTGATATATTATATGATGAAGACTCCCAATGGTGTCATCCGAGGATAATTGTTGCCCACATGTCCTACGTCGGGTATGAGACAGAATACTGGTATTTAAGGACTTTGGATCTTGATATCTTGTACTACTATAGTCAACAAAAGGCTTTTAGGGTACAACATAATTGTGCTCAGCCTTTTTTTTCCTTTAATAACCTCTTTCCTTCTTTGATCTTTTCGTTGTTTGTTATTGTAACGACAAATATTTTATCTTAGGCTTATTATTTCTATTTATTTGCACTTTGGCATATTTAATGTATCCCATTATAAAACGACACGCACCAACATGACAAATCGAACTCCAACATCTCCAAGTTCAAGACTCCTCTACATCTCATGAAGGTATAAATATTTTAGGAATTTTTAATCATTAATATTCATATTTGGGATTTGTTTTTAGAAAAATCGAGGCTGGATTTTTAAAGGATTTAAAAATAAAAATAAAAAATTTGTTTTAATCTCGTTCGAACGAGTTCTTGACTTGTTAAAAAGAATTTGGCTTCTCGTTCGATCAGATGATCAAACGAACTTAAAACCAGAATTCTCTGCCCAACAGGTCTTACATTGTTATAAGCTCGTCAGAAGTTGGTTCAAATGATATTACAGTCTCGTTCGAATGAACTAAGGTTTTTGTTCAAACGAGATTTTGCAACCCTAGAAGTTTTGTATCTTGCATACACCCTATGGAGAGGATTCTCTACGGATAATTTTTTGACCCAAGGGATTAAAGCTAAAGAAGGAAAAAGGTTAATCAGTGGATACCGAGGATAAACTGCGACATGTGGACGACTCTGGATTGAGCCATTTTTTTAAAGGTTTTTAAGACACTGTGTATTATACTTAGTTCGTCTAAGTGATTTTTAAGTCGATAGTCTTGTAAAACATTCTAAAGTGGTGAAAAATAGGTTTTTCCCTAAAAAGGGACTTTCCCTTATTTGTCGTGTTTGATTGCATGCTTAGTTTAATTTCTATGATTCGAATATTTACCTTATACAAATCTAATTTAATCAAAAATTAAAATTTGACAAAATTGGATTTGTGTTGGGTCATTTAATTAAATAAATTAATCCACTAAGTTTGCACTGCACACTCTCGAATTAGTATCAGAGTTGGTTACACAAAAATACTGTGTGTCCTTTTTTCGCAAAAAAAATTGATATAAATTTTTTTTTGAAAATTTGTTGATCTTTTAAAGCCCGAAATTTAATGGATAATTTGTATAATCTAATGCCCATTTTTTGTGGTTACAACTATGCATATTGGAAAGCTCGAATAAGGTCTACTTTAAAATCTATTGATGAACGTATTTGGTTAGTTTGTGAAAGAGGGTCGACTCCACCCGTAGTGAGTGTAAATAATGTCGTTGTCCCTAGACATGTCTCTTCGTGGACAAAGGACGACTTTAATGTGACAACCCGCTCAAAATAATAACGGGTGGCCAGCCCTATACTACATTGAATCAGGTATCTCAGATGGCACAGTCTCAACATCAACTTACAATACTAATAATATAAGGCTAACTACCCGAAACTATTAAAAGTGGATTGTCAAAAATTTTAAATTTTTTATTTAACAACAATAAAAAAATCAATAATACAACTTAACCAACAATATGCATCTAACTATGATGAGTGATAAGTGAAAACTCTAATATATATAAGAGTGCAATACAATGAACAACAAAATCTCAACAACGAAATACCCGAATATGCTGTCGGGTCATAGACAATACAATAATCTGATAAATGAAATAAGAAAGTGTTAATCTACAACACTTGAGTATACTAACTCCACATACAACTGAATCATAATCTAGATATACAAGGATAGGAATCGACTAAAGAAAAATACCGCGACAGTCCGCTATTGCCACAGCTCCACGAATACACTGGATGAACATCAAAGGCATCCTTGCGGAGAAACACCTGAAGTAGTACAATATATACATGGAGGGAGAAAATATAAACGGGTCAGAGCCCGAGTTGAAAACATTTTATAGCAAGTGTATTAAAATGCATAATAATTATAAATGCATTATTACATGATTTAATGGAATCGAACTCTCCATAAAATTTGACTCGCCTCTCAACTAAAGCGCGCACTAAGCGTATGCACGTGATCTCCCAATGGATGCCCAATTCTATTTAGGCAAGAGAATCTAATTTAAAACCCAAATGAAATGTTTAAATAAAATCATCTAACCTATCTCTCAATCTATACCTATCTGAGTTCCATTTAAATCATATACTTTAATTTAAATGTTATAGTTATCTTTATATTTGTTCATTTGTTGAACATATAAAGTTGCATAATCAACCTCATAATAACATCATCACCATACATCAACATTCTCAATTACTAGAATTTTATATTCTAGTGATGCCCTTATATAGCATGTAAACAATATATATATAATTATTATATATGAGTTATTAGCATCACGAGTTAAGGGCTAAACTCCTCTCGATTCTCAACACGGCACTGCGTTGCGTGTGTGGGACGTCTCGCCAAGGCGAAATCCAAACAAGGAACCCCCCCCCCCCCCCCGTTACACTACTCCTGACCGTACTGATTCTCGAGGCTCATTATGCCCTCAATGCATGATGCATGTAACCCAAATTATTATCTAGTTTTAATTAGTTAATATTCCCAATTCTCAACAGTACACGGCATTTCATGCGTGGGATGTCTCGTCAAAGCGAAATCAAAACAAGGACTCCCCCCCCCCCCCCCCCCCCCGTTACACTACTCCTGGCACTGTCGATTGTCGGGATAGGTGATATATATATATATATATATAAATATGAGCATTAAGGACTAACTTCTCCCCAATTTCCAACATTACACTGCGGTTCGTGCGTGGGACGTCTCGCCGAGGCAATATCCAAACAAGGAACCCCCCCCCCCCCCCCGATACACTAATACTGGCAATGTTAGTAGTTGAGGTCCATTACGCCCTCGATACCCAAATACAAGCACAATCAATAACTATCCAACCGAGCTATAACTCGAGGATGCAAGATCACTTTCTATCATCTTCCAGCATCCCATACACGTAGCAAATGGGAGCCACCTAGTGGGGTTCAACAACACCCACCTCGTGATCAACTCACGCACGCGACGTCCTGGGAAGCAGTCATAGCTCCTAACCGGCGAGTGAGAACGACACATACCCACGACTTCTCACCCCCAAAATAAATAATGTATATCACATAATAATCACATGGACAACTATGACCTGGGGAATATCCACACCCTGCTCTTTAAGCCAGGATGCTCACCATCTACGCACGTAACTTCCCAATGATAGCAAGGAGGGGGTATGCCTAACTTTATGCATATATACCATCATATAAGGTATACATAAATCCCACATAATAAAGATATACCATCATATAAGGTATACCTACCACATCATTTTCATTTTCATTATACGCTCTTAGGCGCAATTCAATTAATATCATTGTTTAATACATTTCTCTCTCTTGATATACTATTCATCATTTTTCACACATCTTCCCCACTTAGTATACACGATACTATTTTTCACTTGAAGCTCACATGTCGCTTCTATTTATGAATTGTCTCTCAATTCTAATTAAGTTAAGGATATTCTATATCCGAATGCACCTCAATTAGCATATACAGTTCTCCATCCACAATAGGGTTCAATTCATTTTATGAACCTTTAAAATTATCCTATTTGGGATTGGATCCTAAGATCCATTATCTCTAAGTTATTCTCATTCTTTAAATATGAAATCATTATTATCTCCAAATAAAATCCCCAATAAAAGTGGGCTTCCCCACTTAGAAAAATACCAAAATCTCTAATTGGTATTCCTCAAATTTAGTCAATATGACTCCAAAATTTCTTATAAGGGAAACTCTCTAAAAGTCTCCAAAGCATACTCAAAATATCTCCTATAGAGGTTCCCAATCGATAACCTCGAACAAAACGGAATGAAATTTTCCTTAGAAAAACATCCCTCAAAAAGCCCTGCTTCCGAATCGATTCGGGCCTATTCTGAATCGATTCGTCTAGGAAGGCGAATCGATTCGGGTCATCAGACCTGGGACTCTATCTCAGGCCGAATCGATTCAACTGGGGTCCAAATTGATTCAGTCACTCAGACTTGGGCACCTGCATATTTCCGAATCGATTCGGTAGAAGGCCGAATCGATTCGGCCCTTCAGAACTCTCGAAAATGGCTACTTTTTAGTAAGCCAAAAATCCCAAAATCCATTTTAATCATTTTCTCTCCATTTTTCTTCAACCCAATCACATATATATCATCAATATTCATCCTAGAATACATATAAACTAATTTCTATCATCAAATCCAAGATCTACATATCAAATCTAAGATTATACCCAAAAGTTAGGTTTTGATAAAATAAACCTAAAACCCAAAGATTCAATCCACAAATCATGCAATAAATGGTACGCAACAATTATTTAGCAAGTTTAATCACTTGCCTCGTGTTCGTAGGGTCTGAATCCGCCTTGAGATCGCGTGGTTGCCGGAAAATCTCCACTTTCTCTCTCTTTTCTCCTTCCTTTTCTTCTTATTTCTTTCTCTCTTTCTATTTCTCTTTCTCTCTAAGGAGAATAAATCTCCCGTAGTCTTTTAAGCCCTAATTCCCAAGATACACATCTTTAAATGATAATACACACTTTAAATGACCCGATAACTTTAATTCGAGTCAAACGGTCCTAAATTATTTCGGAACCTAAATAGACCCCAAGTACAGTCGTTTAGACTTTCTCGACCCTTCCGGAAACAATGGTACCCTCAGAATTGCTATTCGACCCACTTTCGAATGACTTCAAATTTCGACCTCAATTGCCAATTTAATTATTCTCCAAATAAAACAATATGTATTTCTCCCAAAATAAATAAATCATCGTCTCCAAGACCTCGGGTTGTTACATTTAAATGGAGTAATTTTAACTCTCATAGTTTGAGTGCCATCTCTGGAGCCGTCACTCCTGACGAATTTCGTCGCATCGTGACATGCACAACGTCTAAAGAAGTATGGGATACCCTCCAGCTCACACACAAGGGTACTAATGTTGTAAAGGCATCTAAGCTTCAAAATTTAACCACCCAATTTGATACCATTACCGTGCTATATTTCAAGGCTTTTAATGATTTTTATGCACGTTTGTAGGACATAGTTAATTCTAGTTTTAATTTGGGTGAGAAGATTTCTGAAATGGGAGTTGTTAAGAAAATTTTGAGTCGTTCCCTGCCCGCTTTATTCCTAAAGTCACCGTGCTAAATTCGTTAGGGATCCTAGACACTCTTAGATTAGAAAGCTTTTAGGAGATCTTCAAACATATGAGATTAATATATTCCCTAAAACTATTAAACATATGGAAGTAGGGATTTTTTTTTAAAGACTCAAACTAAGAAAAAGAAGAAAGAGAAAGTTTGTGAGTCCGAATCTGAAGTTGATTTTGATTTTAATGACTTATCCCTATTTGCAAAAAAATTCTAAATATTTCTCAAATTTTCAAAAGAAAACTGTTCAAAAGAAAAGATTTTTGAGAAAAATTTGAAAATTTTCAGAAGTAGGTTGTTAAGCCTTTGAAATTATCATTACATGTGCTTTATTTCTATATTTTGTGATGATATCTTACCTCTTATATGTGATGCGTTATTAATCATGTTTCGTTTCTAATTGTTTGTATATTTTGGACAATAAGGGGGAGAACAAATTAAGGGAAAGATTTGATGATAAGTTTATTTTATGGGGGAGTTTTTTTATTTCAAACTCTACGTATCACGATATTTCTTTAATTAATGTGTGTAGATCACTCAGGGGGAGAACAAATTATACTGGATGAACTCAAAGTTTCCCAAGGGAAGAACACGATAAGATTGAAGATAAAGTTTCTCTATATCGTTATGTTTCTAGGGTTTGGGAGGGTATTAGGATGTTTTGTCGTCGTGGGTTTTTTATAATAATTTGGGTTTTAATATTATTTTGTACTGAAATAACCAAAGGGAAAGATTTATAAGGGCAAAAGTTTTAGCTTATGCTTTTTATTTGCATTTATTTACACTTTGGCATATTTGGTGTATCCCATTATAAATCTACACGCACCAACACGACAAACCGAACTTCAACATCTCCAAGTTCAAGACTCCTCTATATCTCATGAAGATATAAATATTTTAGGAGTTATTAATTATTCATATTTATATTTGGAATGTGTTTTTAGAAAAACCAAGGTTGGATTTTTAAAGGATTTAAAAGTAAAAAAAAATATGTTATTCTCGTTCGAACGAGTTCTTGACTCGTTAGAACGACTTTGGCTTCTCATTCGATCAGATGATCAAACGAACATTGAACGGGAATTCTTTCCCTAACAAGTCTTACTTCGTTACAAGATCGTCAGAAGTTGGTTCAAACGAGATTGCAGTATCATTCGAACAAACTGAGGTTTTCGTTCGAACGAGATGTTATTCTCGTTCGAGCGACTTTAGTTTTCGTTCAAATAAATTTCACCTCAAAATTTGTGTTAGACCTATAAATACCTTTTTTAACTCCAATTTTCATAAGAATTCTATTGCAAAAAATTTCACCTTTTGTGTTTCCAAAACACTTTTGATTCACAACTTTACATCCCTAAATATTTTTTGAATCGTTTTGAAATCCTAGAAGTTTCGTATCTTGCATACACCTTGTAAAGAGACTTTCTACGTCTGATTTTATGACCCGAGGGATCTTTGTTGAAGAAGGAAGAAGGATGGTCGGTGGATACCGAGGGTAGACTACTACTGGTGGACGACTTTGGACTAAGCCATTTTTTTAGATGTTTTGAAAATACTGCATGTTATACTTTGTCGGTCCAAGTAATTTGTAAGTCGATAGTCTTATAAAATATTATAAAGTGCTAAAAAATAGGTTTTGCCCTCAAAATGGATTTTTTTCTTATTTGTCGTGTTTGATTGCATGCTTAGTTTAATTTATGTGATTACAACATTTAGCTTATGAAAATATAATTTAATTGGAAATTAAAATTTAACTAAATTGGAATTCTATTTTGGGCATTTAATTAAATAAATTAATTTATTAAGTTCGCACTGTGCACTCTCACTTGTGCAGTTTATTATGTTGGCTATTGTTATTTGGGAGAAAGTTAATGTCAATGAAAAAACTGCCAATGATTATGAGGACTTTTGCATGGATAACCTCTAATTAAAGGATCACAACTAGGCCTTTCTAGACAAGAAGACTGCTTTTGATAAAGTGAAGGATGAAACGACCACTCAAATTAATAAGGCGAAGAATTTCTACAAATATCTTAAGGTTGGTTTGAAAAAGGCCAAAATGGACGTCGTAGACAAGTTCAAGTCTTTTTCATCATTTAGCCATGACAGTGTAATATAATTTCGGAATGGTTATGATAAATTAAATAAATGAATGGCCAAGTATTATCTTGAGATATGCCCAGTGGTTGAGGCCTAGACTAGTGATGACGAAAAGGTGATGGACATAGCTGAAGAGGGAGAGAAGGGTGCGTAGGTTGAACATATTAAAAAAATTTATCCTCCTTTTATTATTCCCACACTTGAGGTCCTAGTTTCCTCCACTCCCGTTACAGAGCCTATAGTCAATCCTCATCCCAAGGCTTAGTCTTTATCGTTTTATATTTTGTGAACAATTTGATTTTTTTACCCTTTATTTGGATTTTTTTTGTAATCTTAATAATTCAAAGGCTTAAAGGCCTCTTTTAATATTCTTGAACCTATTTCTATTTTATTGTTATCTCTTTTACTTTGACTGCTTGATAAGTCTTTTGCTTTTAGAAATAGGATTTTTGACTTTAGGTTCGAGGCCTCTACTTTAAACCCTAAACCTTTATTAAGGAATCTAGTTTTTGTTGTTCGTAAATTTATCTTTTAAACTTGTTATGTATTCTTTTAATTTGGAGTTCTCACTCTCAATATTCTTATTTGCGGGAGTTTTATCTTTTCTTAAGTAATTGATTTCTTCTTTTAGCTTCCTATATTTTAGTTTGAGAGTTTTATTTTCTTGCAAGCATTCTTCATTTTTAATGGAAAATAATTTATTTTTTTGCATTTTGAGATGAATATTTTCAAGTTTCTTATATCAGACTATAGTTCGTTCATAAAAATCATTTAAATGATCGAATGCTTCAATCACATTTTTTATAATGACTAGGGGTTTAATGAATCAGAAGAGTGAATTCTTTTGATTTGGGTATCATATTTCCTATCAGGGTGGATGAAATTAAATTATCTTTCTAAGAGTTTCTTGGACTTGGTTGATACTTATGATGACACATGGATTTATGGTTTTAAGGATGAACATGTGCAATCTTTGTTGTAAGGACATTTTTGTCCATTATCAATTTGTATGTCGTACGTCGTTACACCGTTGAAGAAACTCAAGATCGCATCTACATCAACGGATCCGAATATCAAAGTGTCTTCAACATCATAGCCTCTGCGAGAATGAACTTGGTAAAATTTTGTTTTTACGTTCCTTAAAGTTCATATTTAGTATTGGGAAATTTTTATAAAATGTTTTTTAAAAGGATTTTATTTTTCTGGGAAAACCGGACCGATCCGGCCCCATACCGGACCGATCCGCAACCGGACCGATCCGTCCCTCAACCGGACTGATCCGCTTGCTGCAGATCCAGTATACCCCGGACCGCAAGCGAACCGATGGAGGCCAAAATAAAATAACCGATCCGCTTGACCGGACCGATCCGCCTCAGAATCGGACCGGTCCGACTGGGATAAATTCGGCCAGATTCGCTGCAGATTTTTTAGGCTCAAAGTTTTCCTATTTAAAACCATCTTCGGGGAGTTATTTTTTAAGACTTTTCAAGACGATTTTCAGAGTCTTAAATACTCTAAGTCTTCACCTTTTTGATGTGCAAAACATCTTTTTGATTCACACAAAAATCCCAATTACTTTTGTGAATCTTTTGGAACCCTAGAACACAAACTTTGTTGTTGTTCATCTTTGTGGAGAGATCTTTGCAACCGAGGGCTGCGTGTCATTGCTGAGGGAGTCTCTACAAAGTTTTATGGCTGCGTGTCATTGAGGAGAGCTGCGGTTCTTCCTGCGTTGTTTGGGCTGCGAGTCCTTGGAGGGTGCTGCGTGTATTCTCTTGCTGAGTTCAAGACTGCGTGTCTTTGTGGGTTGGCTGCGTGTTGATCCATTGCAGATTTCTCTATGTAATTGTAAGTTGCGGCTTGTATATTCATAGTGAAATAAAGGTTTTACCCGAAAGGGTTTTTTTCCTGAATTCTGTGTCTTAGCATATTTTTTGTGTCACATGCTTTATTTATTTATTGGTTGACACACGCATCTTAGATGAATGATTAGGGGCTGAAATTAAATAAGTGTGCTATATTAGAAAGTTGCGAAGTTAATCAATTATCACACGTAATTCTCGCATTTTCATTTGTTAAGTACTTCTTCCTTAGAATTTGAGGGATTTCATAATGCTTTTTCACAATTTTAAGAGAAGGGATTTCCCTTTATAGCTCTCTCTTAAGATTTCTCGATAAATGATGACTTTGATGTTTCTCTATCTATTTCTCCTTCTTTAGATTAAAAGAATGTACAAAACAAATGTTCTTATTACTCATCTTGAGGTTGAGAAAATGTTGCATATGTTATGAAATCTAATTGATTGGTTGAATCTGGATCTTTCATCCCGACCTTTTCTTCTTCCCTGTCAATGGTTTATTTTAAAAATTCCTTTCCACTAATATACAAAATCTCACTAGCTTCCTTGAAATGTTATACTTTATTTGTAGCAACATAATCTAGAGAAGAGTGTAAAATTACCATAATTTCAATATTTAATTCATTTTTTTTATACTTAATTTCTCCGAAGTTTTTATTTTCATCACAAACTAATTTTACAAGCATAAAGTCTAGCGATTGAATGATACATGAGGTTTTGTCTCCCCAAAATTTAGATTAATCTTTAGCAAATTTTGGTAAATCATTTTGTTCCAAAAAGATTTGTGAAAGTCTTGACATCGTTTTCTAATTTTTAAACTAAAAATATAATTTTAGGAATAAGTATTAATGATAGACTATGATACCAGTTGTTTTTTAGAAAATATACTCGGGAGAGGGGCGAATTGGATATTTATCAAACTAATAAAATTTGGGTAAACTACACCGAGCCACATGAACTATCTAAAGTTTATGGGTCGCTCCTGAATTATTTTACCTGACAAACTCACCCCCTAAATTATCAACCCCTTACAAATAACTCCAAAAATTGAAATCCATTTTTTAATCTAAATGGACAAAATACCCCTGAGAGTGCGCCAGCAATCAATGACTAACTTGTTTAATTAAATTCTAACATTTAATCCCAAAAATCCAAACTCTTGCAACCAAATTGTGAAAGACTAAATAAATCAAACCAAGCATGCAAAGTCAATCACAATATGTGGAAAAATCCCCCAAAGGGGTAAAACCACTTTTTTCACTATAATATGTAACAACTTACAATTACAGCAAAATACAATTTTAACGCACTAATACCCGCATGCATCGGTTTATCATCGGTGGCGTTTGTCAGTAAGAGGTCCCGCAAGAACTCCAATATCAGTAGGGGATAACGACCCTTCTTCTCCATAAAGTTACTCTAAGATGAGTAGAACAAGTGTATCTAGGGTTTAAAGATTCACACAAATGTTTGTTAAGGATATGTGAATCAAAAAGTCAATAAACCTTGAAAAACGAAGTCTGTTTCTGGGAAAAATAATTGCAGAAATGTCAGTTCCAAAAGACTTGGAAAAGATATAGAATGGCACTACTTTGAATACAAAAATTGCTCGAACGAAGTACAGGTGTCGTTCGAACGTCAGGCCACGTCGCTCGAGATGGTTATGTCGCGCGAACGACCAGTCAATCTTTCTAGAACGATATCAGCGAGATTTTTTCCCTTCGCTTCTACACTTAGAAAAAAATCATATTGCGAAGTAAAACCGTTCCAGCCCTTTAAAAATATTTTATAAAAAATTTTCAAATATTTATGTAAATAATAAACACTCCAAATAAATTATTTTACCATAATCGTGAGTGGAGTAGTGGGAACGATTGAAGAGTACGTTGCATGTTGTATGATGCGCGTATGAAGATGATGGATGTGTGGCTTCGGATCAATGCCATCGTGGATGATCGTGTTGACATGTTGAATGTAGCAGTATCAGACATACTAACTGTGATCTAGGACAAATACAAAATTTCCTAGATTCTAACTCGGACATTTATAAAATCATGTCCTTATAAATATGCCCCTATGTCTATGCCAGTAAATACATAAAAAATCTGAATTATGCTACCCAAACAAAAATCGAATGACATACAACTTAATATCCCCATTAAACCCAAAAACTAGAAATACTAAATGCATGTCTTCAAAAAAACTTCAACATCTTCATATCTCCAACTCTTCAATCTTTCTTTGTCTTCATCAGGGTGTGAAAAAAGAATCCTCAATTAAGTACCCACACACAAGAGGCAAGGAACAATACCCGTGATGCGCAATAGTTTGAAATATAATGATAAGTAAAAATAAATATCAATCAAGCTCAAGCAAATCACTATAAAATCAAATAAAATTCTCCTCCATAATTCGTTCTCCCCATTTTTATGATGTCCCCAAATAGATAAATATGAAGAACATAAATCAAATGCAAATGGAGAATACCACAAAGTAATCAAACTTTCTCTTTTTGAATTTTTCAAAAAATTTCTTACGAAATATACAACACATAATAACACCATGAAAGAACACCAAAATAACCAAGTCGGTGATAGCGGAAATATAGGAATGTGAACAAATTCAATAGGAAAATCAATACATACAACCATAACATATGTGCACGATGAATGTTGGATATTCCTAATGAATTAACTCAACATCTTCCTTAGGTGTAAACATTGTGGAATTAAAAAAAATTGACTTAATCAAATCAACAAATAAAAGCTCAAAGTGATTTTCACACCAATAACGTCCAAAATATTGCACGCTTTTTCATGACATTCATGGATGTGCAAACCCGTTTTTCATTTCTTTCCATCCAAACTCCCTTATAAATAATTATACATTATATTTTTCTTTTGAGGTGATGAAACTAAAACCTATTGGCCCATTTGATTTGGCATGTTTTGCTTTTTATTGCCATTTAATTTTTGGGGGGCTCTTTTCAAACGGTGACTTTCACGAAGAGTTAATTTTGAACTCTCACAGCCCTTTTTTGTGATTCACTCATCAGATTTTGTTGCAATTAAATCCTCACGGTAAACAATTTTTACATGCACTACTATCTTGTCTAGTTTTATCGTATTTTGGTCGTTGTATTGACAGAATTGAGATGGAAACACTCAAGCCAATATGTGATAGACAAGTAAAATACTCAAATAATACCGTGCATGTGTGCAATAAAGGAGATAAGGAGCCAAACATGTAGAAGATATCACTAATCACATCTCAAAGGCTCCAAACAATGTAAAGCACAAGGATGAAATGATGTAGCATCTCAAATCACTATCAAACTGTCACGTGGAATATGGAATGAATTTTTGACTATGACTATCGTAAATGTTCATCCATAAATGGTGTAAACAAAATGCAAAACTATTTTTGTGTTTTTTAGAAAAAAAATTATGAAACGAAAATCCTTTTGACTTTTTCTAAAAAAAATCAAAAAATAAAATCTTTCATGGATTTTTCAATTTTTCAAAATAATAAAAAAAACAAATAATGATTCAAATGATACAATCTAGAGGTAGGAATCAGATGATATGAACGTGAAAAATGCATCATACTCTAGACATTGTGACCACCCGTCAGTCAACTGTGCAGATTTCTAAAGACTTCCTAAGACTCTTGAATCTAAGGGCATCTAAAGGATTCGTGAAAATATCGACTAACTGGAGGTCGATAGATATAAAACTCAAGGATACGACCTTTTCTTCTACAAGCTCACGGATAAAGTGCTCGCATATCCTAATGTGCTTTCTGCACAAATGCTGGACTAGATTACAGGATATGTGTATTGCGCTCGTGTTATCAAGAGAAATAGTTATGGTATCCTATGATATCCCATAATCCTCCAGTATCTGCTTTATCCACAGAAGTTTCATGCAACAACTTTCGATATCTATGTACTCAGCCTCTGCAGTGGACAAAGATATGGAGTTTTTCTTCTTGCTCAACCAAGAGACAAGAGCAGAACCAAAGAAGAAATACCCACCAGAAGTGCTCCTACATCCATCTGCATCCCTGGACCAATCGACATCCGAATAAATGGGCGGATAAACAGTCATTGGTATCAAAGGAATACCAAATAACAAGTGAGAGAGTCGCACTCATGTATTTGATAATATATTTAAGAGCGAGTAAGTGTGACTCTTTCGAGGATGTCTGATATCACGCACAGACCCAATACTAAAGGTTGTGTCGAGACGACTAATAGTCAAGTAGAGAAGACTACCTATCATACTTCGATACAAGGTTTGCTCTATGTCATTACCTGAAGTGTCCTTATTAAGATTTTCTGAGGAACCCATCGGTATAGGTGCATGGTTAGCGAAGTCTAGACCAAATTTCTTCACAAGGTCCCTAGCATACTTGGATTGGGAGATGAATATCCTATCCTCTAGCTAACGAACCTGGAGACCAAGGAAGAAATTAATCTCACCAACTATGCTCATCTCAAACTCACTCTCCATCTCCTCCTCAAAGTGGTGAGCATGATAGGAGCACGTGGATCCAACGACTATGTCATCCACATAGTCCTAGGCAACCAAATTAGCACCGTCATCTCTCTTAGCAAATAACATCATATGAACTCCCCCTCTATTGAAGACAAGAGCTAAGATATAGGAAGTAAGCCTCTTATACCAAGCACGGGGTGCTTGCTTCAAATAATACAAATATGTTTTTAAATAGTCGACGTGATCAGTGTGCTTAGGATCTTTAAACCCTTTTGGTTATTCCACATAAACCTCCTCCTGTAGAATGCCATTCATAAAAGCAATCTTGACATCCATCCGATATAACTTGAAGCGCAGATGGCATGCGATGGCAAGTAGTAAGAGGACGAACTCAAGCCTCGCAACAAGAGAAAATGTCTCATCAAAGTCTACACCCTCTATCTATGTGTAGCCTTGAGTGACTAACCTAGCCTTATTTCGAATAATAGTACCAGTCTCATCCACCTTATTCTTGAAGATCCACTTGGTACCTATCACATTTGTTTCACTAGAGCGGGGAATCAGTTTCCAGATTTTATTCTTTCTAAACTAAAGCAACTCATCCTGTATAACACATATCTAGTGTTCATCTTTGAGTGCTTCCTTATAGTTCTTGGGATTTACTTTGGACGTGTAGCAAACATGTCTAACAACATTCTCTAGCGAGCACGAGTATTGACCCCTAGAGTGGGATCTCCTAGAATAGTAATGGGATCACGACTCTTGCGATCCCAAGCAGGAGTTTCGCCTAAATCAGGAATGGGGTCCACTATGGGTGTGGGAGGCACAATGGGATCATCAATAGAAAGTGCTTCTTCCTCACACAAAAGGTTAGAATCAACAAACGTCGGTGGTTCATCATCTTGCACGGTGACGATTATTGACTCCATAATCTTAGAGCTACTCAGGTTAAAAACTCGATATGCTCTACTAGTCAATTTATATCCTAATAATATTCCATCGTCACTCCGGGAGTTAAACTTTCCTAATTGCACTCTATCCCGTAGGATATAGCATTTACTCCCAAAGACATGAAAATATGAAAGGTTGGGTTTCTTTCCAGTCCACAATTCAAAGGGCATTTTAAGTGTATGTGGGCGAAGGTAAACCCTATTTACCGTGTGGCATGCGGTAGACATCGCCTCTGCCCAAAATCTCCTAGTAACTCTACGACCTAGAAGCATAGATCTAGCCATCTCCTGAATCGTTCGATTCTTCCTCTCAACAATTCCATTTTATTGAGGAGTCTTCAAGGACAAAAATTCATGTTTGATCCTCAGGCTATCACAGTAAATATCTAATTTATCTTCCTTAAACTTAGTGTCGTTGTCACTGCGTATTCTATTGATAGTGAGTCCATATCGATTTTACAGGAGGAACTTGGTCGTAAGAAATTCCACAGCATCAGATTTCTCTCTCAGAAAACCTACAATTGAATAACGAGAGAAATCATTTACCATCATGAGGATATACCTCTTACTACCAAAACTCTTAGTGCAAGTATGACTCATAAGATCCATGTGTATCAACTCAAGCACTCATGAAGTGGTAATGGAATTTAACTTCATGTGAGGAATACGAACTTGCTTTCCCAACTAACAGGGTCCACAAACTGCGGAAGTCATCTTTCCAAGAGATGGAAAGCCACGTACTGGGTCCTTTTAAGCTAGTTTCTCCAAATTTCTAAAGTTCACATGACCTAGACATTGATGCCACAGATCCATAGGAGTGATTGTGGTATTGTTGTAGACAAAGGAGGACTTGGGCACAATCCCATAAATATTATCTTCAATCCTCACCCCTTTACAATAGAAGTTTACCGGCTTAATCATAAACACTACATTCATTCTGATCAAACTTTACTGCAAAGTCAGCGTCGCACAACTGGCTAATGCTGAGTAGGTATCCTCTCAAACCCTTGACGTACAAAATATCCTCTAGCTTAGGAAATCCTAGTATCTCTATTATACCTCGTCCTACTATGCTAGATTTTCTACCATCTCCAAAGGTGACTTTACCTTCCTTACGATCCTCTAGGTAGGTAAAAAATGAGACATCACCAGTCATGTGTCTGGAGCACCCACTATCTAAATACCACCGAGAAGTGTTATGTGCTTTAAAAGCAACATGAACAACAAGGGCTTTTGTGTCAAGTTTAGGTACGCAAGATGAGGTAACCTTCTGTTTGCCCTTGTCATTGTTCGCTCTAGTCAGGATATTAGAAATGTCCACAGACGGCATAGAAATTCGTTGGAACTCTTCCAATAGACTCTGAGAAGTGGCGACTAAACACCCAACCAGCTCTCTAAGACTCGAAAAATATCTAGTGGCACGTGGTGGAGAAAATGTACATCGTATTTGACCCAAACCATAGAAAAAATCCCTAAGGTGGCCATTTCTTTTGCAGTAGGTACAGAAGTACATAGTCTTTGGTCGACCTTAGTTTTCTTTTTTTGGCCGAACTCTTCTTCGGGGTTTTTAGCGATGGCCATGTGGTTTTTTGTAGTAAACTTAGAAACTGGTTCTGGTGTGACATGGGATATGGAGTCCCCATCAAAACCAATTCCCTACCTATCACTAAAACCTAAAGCAGGGGCGAGGAGCATCTTTCCCATCTTTCCAGATTTATCCCCAATCTTTACCTTGACCTCCATGGCTATCTCAAGGTTGATCAGGGCTTTAAGTTTCTTTCTAGTGTCCATACAGGTCTGGAGCTCACTCGTAATACTAGCCACTTGCTTGGTTAAGTCCCATTTATCTTTCTCTAAAACCCTCTCGCTCTCACCAAACTGAATCTCTCTCTACACAAACTCTCTCTCTCTCAACACAAACAGTCTCTCTCTCGCTCTCAAGGCAATGTTAATGGAAAACTCTCTCTCTCTAGTCTCTCCTAAATCTTTTTCTAAGGAAGTTATCCTAAGTGTTAACTCTTTGTTACACTTTTTAATTTTAAAAGAATCAGCGTATGCGTGTTGTAAATCACTCTCGCTTTCACTTGCAATATCCTCCCCCTCACTCACATCACTTCCATTATCGAGGTGTCCCTATGAAGTAGCATCATCATCGTCATGAGGTGCACTGTCAGTACTCACATGACTAGACACGAATGCGGTGACTCGTCTCCAGAATCCACAAACTCGACCTCACTATCGTCATTAAGGGAGGCATTATGAGCATCTTTGCCTTTGCCTTAATGTCGCAACCTAGTAGGACACTAAAATGCCTTATGACCTCTACCGTCACACTCATAACATCTTTCCTCGTCTTTGTTAGGCTCATCATTTTTATCATTTTCATTTTTCTTTTCAAACCTATTTTTCTCGAAGTTATTTTTATCTTTGAAATTACCATTTTTCTTTAATTTGAGAAATTTCCTGATTTTTTTTGCAAATAAGGCCAAATCGTCTAAGTCAAAATCAAACTCAGAATCAGATAACTTTTCCTCTCTTTTCCTAGACGACTCACCTCTCTTGTTTGCTGACCCCTCACTCTTCTGAGCTTGAGCTTTAACTTCTACCCCTTTATCTTTTGATTTTATCGTATTAGGAAACATGTCAATTTCATAAGTCTGGAGGTCACCTGCCAATTCTTCTAATTTCAGATTACTCAAATTTCCTAATGAATTTAGCACAGTGACTTTAGGGATAAAACACTTAGGTAGTGATCTCAAAATATTTGTAACTACTGTAGCATCAGGAATGTGTTCACCCAAATTGAAACTAGTATTAACAATATCATATAAGCTTGCATAGAATTCATCAAAACACTCAGATTCAAGCATGATGATTGTCTCAAATTGTGTAGTTAAGTTTTGCAATTTTGATTCTTTAACTGCATTAGTGCCTACATGGGTAAGTTAAATAACATCCCATGATTCTTTAGACGTGGTATACGTCATGATGAGTCAGAACTCATCGCGGGAGACGTTTTCAAAAATTACACTACGCCCATGTGAGTTAAATGTGCTCCATTTAAATTCTTTCTCGGTCCATGCTGTCACGGATTTTAAAGTAGTTACATTATCTACAATGACAGTGGGAGGCGTCTACCCTCTTTCACACATAACCCAAACACGTTCATTAATATTTTTTAAGTGGGATCTCACAAGGGCTTTCAAATATGCGTAATTTGACCCGTCAAAAATTGGCACTCGATTATACAAGTTTTCCATTGAAAATGCGCTTTTTTAAAAATCAATTTTTAAAGTATAATTGATATCTAGAAAAATTTTGCGGAAAAGATTACACGGTATAATTGTGTAATAGGCTCTGATACCAATTTGAGAGTGCACCAGCAATCAGTGATTAACTTGTTTAATTAAATTCAAATTTTTAATCCCAAAAATCCTAACTCTTGCAACCAAATTGTGACAGACTTAATAAATCAAACCAAGAATGCAAACTCAATCACAATACGTGGAAAAATCCCCCAAAGAGGCAAAACCATTTACTTCACTATAATATGTAACGACTTACTATCACGGCAAAATACAATTTTGACAAACGAATACTCGCAAGCGTCGGTTCGCCAGCACCGGTGTTTGTCAGCGATAGGTCCTGCAAGAACTTCAATATCAGCAGTGGATAAAGACCTTTCTTCTCCACAAAGTTACTCTAAGATAAGTAGAACAACTGTATATAGGGTTTAAACATTCACACAAATGTTTGGGAAGGATTTGTGAATCAAAAAGGCATTAAACCTTGAAAAAATGAAGTCTATTTCTGGGCAGAATAATTGCATAAACGTTAGTGCTAAAAGACTTGGAAAACGTGTAGTATGGCACTACTTTAAATACAAAAATTGAGGCTGTGGGTAGCTCGAACAAAGTAGAGGTGTCGCTCGAACATCAGGCCACGTCACTCGAATGACTTCATGCGAAATGGCTATGTCGTAGGAACGACCAACCAATATCGCTCGAGCGGCATCAACAAGATTTTTTCCCTTCCCCTTTACACTTAGAAAAAACTCATATTGCGAAGGAAAATTGTTCTAGCCCTTTAAAAATATTTTATAAAAAATTCCCAAATATTTATGTAAATAATAAACTCTCCAAAAACAATTATTTTACCATAATCATGAGTGGAGTAGTGGGAACAGTTGAAGAGTATGTTGCATGTAGCATGATGCACGTACGAAGATGATGGATGCGTGGCTTCGGATCAAGGTCGTTGTGGATGATCGTTGTTGATGCAAAAAACTAGACTAAGCTAATTAATTGATTACAGATAAATGGAAATAAAAGACAAGATATTTTTAAAGTGATTTGTCTTGATGAAAGAACCTACGCCCACTGTTGTGTAATACTTTGGGATTATTCAATTGCCTCTCTTTTTGTGTCCCCATGTATGCAAGGTTTGCTATGTATTTAGGGGTGTACAAGAGCTGGAATATCAAAGGATGGAATGTCTTTATATCATAGACATTTACATATGTATAATCATTAATATATACAACTATTGGTGGTTGCCTATCATCGTTGGTCAGCATCCCTGGTGTTAGTCGGTCTTCCTAAAGTTGGTCGGTATTCCATCCTTAATAACTAGGATTAATCACCCACTGTATAATACATGTCAGTATTTGAGTGGTCCATGTAGACAAATAATTTTTTGTATCAAAAGAAGCCCCTAATGTTTTATTCTTGAAGTTTTTACAAGAGTATGGAGCATTTGGCTCTTAAAGTTGCTCGGGCAATAATTTTAGGCTTGGTCGGTTGCCGACTTCCCCTACTTGTAAAAATTTATGGTTTACTTATGGGAATATAATGCGCGTGGCATTTTTTAAATTATCCCCAACTTTAATGAATCGTTTTTGGGAAAATCCATTTTTTCTGTCTTTTAACTGCCACTAGTTCAATCAACGCTTCCTTTTAATCATTACTTCTCTAGTTTTCAAGGTACTTATAAAGAGCGGGAAAATCCATGAACTTTTGCTATCTCAATTTTTTTGAGTGTTTTTGGGTTATAGTGTCTTCAAGGTTTCTTTTCCTTTCTCAATTGATCGTTTTCTGTTCTTCAGTTCTTGCTGAATCCTTAATTCATGTAAGAATTCTTTCTTATCTCCTTTATTCTTCATCGTGGTTTACTCTATTGATTCTCTTGATAAATTCATAAACAAATTTAAAATTCCATCTTGGGTTGTTTTGGAACACGCTATTTTACCTGCTGATTTTTTCTCACTTGTTGAGGGTTATTGGTTTCCCCCTATTTGTATAGTTGGGTGTGGTTTTTACTTTCCTCCCAACCCACCGTGCCTTGAATTTTGTTAATACTTTGACATTATCCCAGCTAGGGTAGCCCCCAATACTTGGAGGGTTGTGAATAGAGTATATAGGTTGAATCAAATTCATGGAACCCATCTAGGGATTTCAGAGATAATGTTTTGTTATAAGTGGGTGACTAGCGACACCACTTCTTATTTAAAGACTAGGGATGTAAATAAAGCGTTAGTAGTTAATCTTCCAGACTCCAATAGGGATTATTTTGATCATGGGGTTGTTTTAAAAATTAGAAATACGCCCCTTTGACTGTAAATGTTGAGTACCAGGGGCCTAGGTGACCTCCTTTTGGTAATGGGGTAGGTTACTCCTCATTTAATTATTTTGCCTTGTAAATATGTCTTTAAATATCACACTAATTGTTACTCTATAAATTCTTATTGTAGTTTATCAGAAGAGAAGGTGCCCCAAGGAAAGTGAACTGAATTTGAGGGAGTTAAAGTTTATATGGGGACTTCATCAAAGGATTAGAGAGGAGCACGTCAGGTCTGCATCTTATTTATTGTAGTACAAGAATGCAATCTCTTCTATTGTTGCTCGTCCTACTCCTTCCCCTGTCATTGACCATGAATATGACCTTCCTTCTACTTCCCCATCCACTACATCTGGAAGTGGTCATCTTGCTTCCCTTTCCCCTTTCTCTTTAGATTAAATTTGCTCCTTGCTGAATCCATGGGGAAGAGGAAGATTCCCAACATTTTGGGAGATATTACTGTCAATCCCCCTTCTAAACGTGTTGATACTGGGGTGAAGAATAAACATGACACTGGGAAGAAGATCCCAACCAATCAAACTAAAGAGAGATCCCTGATTAGAATAAAGAAAGGGTTGCCTTCTAAGGTAACAGAAGGTTCTTCTACTCATCCCGACCAACGTAAGTTGGTCGATATACCTTGTTCTTCCTCTCCAGTGGTCCTTGGCCCTGGATTGGTAAGAAAATTAATAAAGTGTGGCACTTTACTAGACCACAGGAGTGTTGTTGTTGCTGCATTGCCTCGCTCTAAGAGTTCTGACAGGATTGCTCAAAGCCTTGCTCTGGTATATTCTGTTTACCTTCTTTAATTACTATCTCTTAATTTGTTTTTTATAATACTGACTTTATTTATTGTTCTTATGCAATTCCTCATTGACTTCAATAATATGTTGGAGAAAGATGAGGCTTTGAGAGCTTCTTCCTCTGGTGAAGTTGAAGAAGCTTTCAATGAGTTGAAAAAGTCTTTGATTCAATCCCAACAAGCCTTAGCTAATGAATAAAAAAATGGGAAAAGAGGATGAAATCTATTGAAGAAGCTGTTGAGACTGCTCGGGGTCTGGATGATAAGTTACAAAAGGACTTAGATCTAGAGAAAGTCAAGTCTGCTCAGCTACAGAAGGACATGGGTGCTGAGAAGGTGAAGAGGGCAAAGGCCAGATAGGCTGGCTTCAAGAAAGGTTGGGATAAGTTGTTTGGTGAAGATTCTTCACAAATTGAGTTTGTAAAGAAAAAATACATCAAGGATGGTTGGACTGCAGCTCTAGTGGAGGTCGGCACTCCAAAGGATTCTGAGCTATTTCGCGACATGATCTTGGGACTCCTCCAAACCTGGATGAGGAAATTGACGATGGGGTTTCTAGTAAATCTTTGATAATGGTGGAGTCTACCGATCAACACCAGGATATTGATTCTACTGCACCCTATAAAGTTAATCCTCCTCCTCCTTCAGCTATCGCTTCTTCTTCAGCTAATCTGAAACATATAAGGAGAAGGTGTCAAACTAAATAGCTTTTGTTTTCTTTTTTAATAGTTATACTTTTTTCATTTTTGTTTTTGAAGATGTATCTGTACTTTCCTTTTTATTAATGAAAAGAGAAATATTTATATTCCTCTGCTTATATTTTTTAATACTCTGCATCTTGTTGATTAATGACTTTCTTTTTCAGAATAGTTTATGGATAAATTAGAATACTTCTCATCTACTGACTCCGAGATGCTCCAGAGGTGTAATAAGATTTTCGAAGCTGGTCATTTATCTCTGACTGATGCCGACCTACTATAGTTGCTCAGGGAAGCGGTATCCAAGTAAGCCAAAGAGGCTTACGTTCATCTGAAGTGTCTTCTTGATCATGCAGTGGCCAACAATGTTGCCTACTTTGAAAGGATTAAATAGCTACAAGAGGAATAATGAAGCTAGATCACTTTTTCATGAAGATTATGAGAAGAAATTTCAGGCCCTTAGTGAAGGCTGGGGCTTTAAGCAAAAGTTGGAAAGTTTGCTTCTCATTTTTTAAGACAAGAATTCCAGCTAAAATGTGAGATGGATGAAGCAAAGGATATTACCAAGATTCTAAAGGAAGAAGATAACAACTTAACAGATGAACTTGATGCTCTGAAGTCATCCACTGTTGTTGTTGCTACTGCAGATGAGGGTCATTCCTTCTTGGAGGCTGAAAATGCAAGGTTGAATGAGGAGTTAGAGGCTCTGAAGAAAATAAAACCTACTTCTTCATCTGCCTGAGCTAGAGTCAAGCCTGGAAGAGGTACTAGTCGAGGTACTACAGAGGAAGTCAGGACCCAACAATCCCTTGCCCAATCAAGTTGCTCAATTAAAAGCTAAAGATTAAGCTATTACTGAGATGTACCAAAAACTACATACCTTATCTGAATAACTATCCACTCAATCTTCCCAATTACAAGTTAAGGATGGAGTGTTGAAGAAGTTGCATTCTCATGTTAACAAATTAACCTTTCAATTCCATAAATAAATAAGGGAAGTCAGGATGGACGGGTATAATGAAGCTCTGGGTCATCTTGATGATAGGCTTCAACAAGCTAAGAATGAGAACTATAAATTGACAGTGATGAAAGTGGATAAAAATAGCTTATTGTGAGACTGGTATGATCGAGGCTTGCTTGATCTTGATAATCCGCCCTTTAAATTGGATGTCAAATGGATTCCTGTTCACCGTATTCCTCAATGCTTTATTCCAACGTACTTTAGAGATTACAAGTTTCACGATAAATTAGAGATCATCCGACCTCCTCACCTACTTGATTGTCCTAGTAGCAGCAATACCAGAATGCTTCAGGATTTTAACTTCATCAAATCTCCTTATACTTTAGATGATCCTCCTGCTGGAATGAATCCTGTTTCAAAAGCTGAAGGAAAACGTCCTGCGGAATGAAATTTTGTACTTTGTTTTGTTAACACAGTCATGTAATTACTTTGATTGAATGAAATGGAAACTTGATTAACTTTTCTTATGTTGAATGTTAATCCTTTCTTTATCATTGATTCTATTGATACACTTTGTTCAAGTTGAGTATCAATGGTCAATGAGTGTCGATGTTATATTAGCATACTAGATTAAAATCTAAACTTAGAGATAATTAGATGAATATATAGGTTCTACTAGCATACTTAGATTAAAATCTAAATTTAGAGCTAGTTACCCATGTGTCTCCAAAGGTTTTACTAATACACCCAAGTATAGGATTATTGCATTATATACCAGTGGTGTGACCAGCGTTTATGGAATATGTGCTTACGTTCCTCTTGAGGAACATTTGCGACGTTCTTACTGTATTTTTCCCGGTAGAATAAAGATCTTGTTTTATCCTTATGTTTGCAGACCAAGTTTCTTGAGGATTTAACATCCTATTGACTTGGACTTCATGTATCAACGATTAAGTTTGTGGCTGCTCCGAGCAACTTATTACTTCTGTAGAGCAACTTTCGGGGCAATATTTGCTGAGTCGAGCAATAATTTTCTAAACCGAATAGCAATTTATAACTTTTTATCAAGCTAGAGTAGTGCATAGTACGAGTACTCTAAAAAATGAACAAAAATGGGAAAAAAACGAAAGATTTTATTAATATTACAAGTTAAAAACTGAAAACAACATCATTGATAATACTTTCAGAGATGCTCAGAATGCCATGGGTTTTTTAATTCATTACCTTCCAAGGTTTTAATTCGATAGGTTCTAGGTCGGATCACTGCTGAAACACGGTAGGGCCCATTCCAGTTGACTTCGAGTTTGTTATTTTTCTGCAGCACTTTCTTCAATACATAATCTCCTTCCTTTAAGTTAGTTGGTTTCATCCTTTTATAATTAAAATGAGTTATTTTTTGTTGGTAAGACGGATTGCGCAGGGCAACATCTTCTTTTACTTCTTCTAGCATGTCTAGATTCTCATTAGGTCACTTACAGGAGAGTTAAATTTAAAACTCTATGGGATGGTAAGCTTAGCTCGACAGGAATGGCAGCTTCAGTCCCAAATGCTAACATATATGGGGATTCTCCGGTTACTATTTTTGGTGTTGTTCTGTATGCCCACAAGACAGAGTGTAGCTCATTTATCTAATTTCCCTTGGCTTCATCAAGCCTTTTCTTCAACCCATTAAGTAAGGCTTTGTTCGTAACTTTAGTTTGTCCATTGCTCTGAGGATGTCCAGGAGCAAAATGTAATTTTTGAACATTGGATTGAGCATAGTAATTTGCAAAATCCTCATTGTCAAACTGAGTTCCATGGTCGGTAATAAAAGCGTAGGGTAAACCATACCTAAAAATAATGTTTTTCCATATGAATTGATAGACCTTTTCATAAGGTATATCTATCAAAGCCTCTGCCTCCACCCATTTTGTAATATAATTCACGGCGACCACCAAGTATTTAAATCTTCCTCGGGTGGATGGTAGTGGCTTGACCAAGTCTATACCCCACAGGAAAAATGGCCATAGTGAAGTGATTGGAGTAAGAGCAACCTGTGGAGTTTTGTGAATTGTGGAAAATCGCTTACATTTATCACACTTCTTGCCAAAAGTTGCACTGTCTACTCACATTGTTACTAGTAATACCCTTGAGTACTGATTGTTTGCAGAAGTGTTCTCCCTGTTATGTGAGATCCACATGATTCTTTATGCACCTCTTGAATTAGATCTTGGACCTTTGATGGATGCACATAGCGCTACAAATTGATTGTTACTCCTCTCCTATATAGAACACCCTTATCTAATATATATCGAGTTGCCTTGTATTTTAATTTCTTTGCCTCTACTGTATCTGTTGGTAGGGTTCCTTCTTCAATGTATGCTCTGATTGGATCCATCCAGGAAGGCCCTATATCAATATAAATGAAATTGATCATCAAATCTTCATCTATGCTCCTATTATCCAAAATCTCAATAGGGATAGTTCGTCGGAGTTCAGTTCTGGTAGTAGAGACTAGCCGAGCAAGGACATCAGCTCGGGCATTTTCCAACCTTGGAATTTTATCCATCTGAATGGCTGGTAATTTTATAATGACTTCCATTGCCTTGGATAAATACCTAGTTGTCAATTCTCATTTGGATCCCTATAAACCTAGTGCTCGGTTTACCACCAGCTGAGAGTCACTGTGTGCCACAACTTTCTTAACACTCAGTGAGTGGGATAAATTTAGGCTTACAATAAGAGCTTCATACTCTACTTTATTATTTGAAGCCTGAAATTGAAAACGTGATGCATACTCAATATCAATAACATCAGGAATATTAAGTATTATACCTGCTCCACTACCGGTTGAACAAGATGACCGATCAACATATAAGTTCCTTATGGGGACGTTATTATCAAATGCTTAATCTGTCAAACTCCCGTAGTGGAATATTTTCTCTTTACTTCTTCATACTTCCTGGTCATCTCCTTTGTTTGGGAAGAAGAGTCTTGTAGGTCTACATTCGCTTCTTCTGAAGAAAGTTCTTCGGGATCTTTTTTTGTAACATTACCTTCTCCTGATTCTTGTTCTGTCTGATCACTTTGTTACTGTGGGACCTCAGAGTAGGTGAACTCTGCTATGAAATCTGCCATTGCTTGGCCTTTCAGAGAAGACCTTGGTTCATATATGATATCATACTCCCCCAATTCCACAGCCTAGTACATTAATCTACCAGATTTCTCTAGTTTATGCAAAGCCTGCCTTATAGGAATATGAGTGTAAACTATGATTGTATGGGCTTAGAAATAGGGTATCATGCATTTAGATGCTCCAATTTCTCCAAATGAGGGTATCTAATTTTTTTCTCCTCGAAAAGCCTTACTTGTAAAGTATATGGGTTTTTGAACTCTATTCTCTTCTCGAATAAATGCAGAACTTACAGATGATTCAGAAATAGCTAAGTACAAGTAAAACTTTTCACCTATGATTGGTCAGGAGAGAAATGGAGGTGACCCCATATATTTTTTTAACTCCCCAAAATCTTTTTCACATTCTTCATTCCATTAAAAGCTTCTTCTGAGCACCTTGAAGAACGGGAAGCATCTATCTGTAGCTAGGGACACGAATCCGTTCAAGGCTGCTACACTTCCAGTTAGTCTTTGCACATCCTTCTTCCAAGTTAGAGATTTCATTTCAATTAGTGCCTTGATCTTATTTAGATTTTCTTCAAAAATACATTCGGTCGGATTCAGCTTCATCTGGTGCTTCTTAAGTTGATCAAAAGTGTGGTCGATAATATGATCGGATGCTTTTTTTCTTTTTATAAGCATATCATCTACATAGACTTCCATATTCTTGCCTATTTATTCCTCTAATACCTTGTTTACTAGCCTTTGATATACAGCACCTGCATTTTTCAAACCAAAAGGCATAACATTATAACAGTATATTCCTCAAGGGTGGTGAAAGAAGTGCTTTCCCTATCCTCATGCTTCATTTTTATCTAGTTATAACCAGAATAAGCATCTATAAAGTTGAGAAGCTCATGTCCTGATGTAGCATCCACGAGCTGATCTATTCGGGGCAAAGGAAAGCGATCCTTTGGGCATGTTTTGTTTAAATTCATGAAGTCTACACACATTCTCCACTTTTTATTTTTATTTTTTACCATAACTACATTAGCTAACCAGTATGGGTATTTCACTTCATTAATAAAAGATGATTTCTTAAGCTTTTTAACCTCTTCCTGTATGGCTTAGTTATTCTTAGGGCTGAACACCCTTCACCTTTGTTTGACTAGTTTCACTTCTTTATTTAAATTGAGCTCATGACAAAGGAAATTGGGATGTATCCCAGGCATGTCTTCATGACTCTAGGCAGACGCATGCTTTCTATGTTTAAGGAAGCTCACTAGTTTCTGTTTAAGAACAAGATCCAATGTTGTCCCTATTTGAGTGGTGCATTCCGATTTATCATCTTCTAACACAATGCTTTCAGTTGCTTACATAATTTTCCCTTTACCAGCTCTGTTTACTCTCTTGGATCTAAGGTTTTAACCTCAGATTCGTCATCAAGTTCAGGGCTATACACTTGGTAGGTAATAGTTTTCTTCTTTATTTCTTCCAAGGCTTCTTGCTCGGCCGAAGAATAATAACACTCCCGAGCTTTGATCACCTTTCATAATTCCCATACCAAAATTAGTAGGGAATTTTAGACACTGATGAACAGTGGATAGTACTGCTTCGAACTTCTTTAGCCCTACTCTTCCTATGATTATCTTATACGCTGAATGGACATTTTTATCCATTACAAAGAAATGAATCTTCTCTGTTCGGCTAGCTGGCCAGGTGCCTATCATCACATCCATTTTAATGGTTCCTAAATGGAAGACTTTCTCACCTGCAAAGCCTATTAGTGGACGATGATAAGGCTCTAATTGGCTAAGTTTAAAATCCAAGTTGTTGAAACAAGGATAAAACATGATATCAGTCGATCTACTATTATCTACTAATACTCTAGAGACAATGATTTCTTCTTTTCTGACTTTGATTAGCACTAGGTCATCATGAGGATATAGTACTCCTAAAAGGTCATTTTTAAAGAAACTAATTACTAGTTTGTCTTTGTTAACCTTCCTTGGTCGATCCTCCTCTGCAAGGTTGATCCTCTTTATATACGATCAAGCTTGTGCCTCGTGGAGGTACGCTTCCCGCTCTACTGTATGATCTCCTCCTCCTGCGTCTCCACCTGTAATCATTTGACAACAAAAGAATGAAAATTGGTACAAAATACCTCACGTTCTGGTTTTCGAGGTTTTTTAGGGAGATCAGCATTATCATCCTGATCATCTTTATGAGTTCTTTTCTTCTCCTCTCTCGACTTGCAAGGAGATTTTGATCAATACCGACCTCCGGCATTGTTCTGTCGGTTAATGTACTAATTCAGTTTTCCTCTTCGAATGAGAGTTTCAATCTCATTTTAAAGAGTTATGTAATGTTCCGTCGTGTGACCGTGATCCTTGTGAAATTCGTAGTACTTAGTTTGTCTCTCTTGGTCGAGAAACTTCTCAACTTATCAAGCCAATGCACATATTTATTATGCTTGATTTCCTCCAAAACATGGTGAATTCCCATAGTTAGTGGAGTGTAGTCGTTGTACTTCCTTAGTCACTCTAAAAATCATTTCTGTCTTGATTTCCTGTATTCTCTGGGTTCTTTATGATCTTTCTTATTATATTTTCCATCAACTTTTTTACCTGAGCTACTCTTGGCTGCCATTACTTCCTCGGCATTCATGATCTTTGCTGCTTTAGCCATCAATTTTGTCATTATCTTCGGAGGATCCTTAGAAAGAGTATAATATAATTTTTCAGGGAGCAATCTACTCATGACGGTAGTTATTGCAGTCTTCTCCTCATAATCTACTACTTCTAGTTTCTCGTTATTAAAATGAGTGGTGTAATCTCTAGTGTTCTCTCCTTCTTTCTGTCTCACACTAAGTAAGTGTGCCACCCTTTTCACAGGCTTTGCTCCAAAATAAAAGTTGTTAATGAATAGCTCGGCCAGTTGGTTGAAGCTAGAAATTTATCCTTGGGGAAGGCCATTGTACCAGATTTGGGCAGATCCGGTAATAGTTCCAGAAAATGTTCTACATCTCATTTCGTCGAGGACGGCATAAGTATCAGCAGCTGCCTGGTATTGTTTGATATGGAGGACTGGATTAGTTTTTTTATCATATTTGGGCGTTACCAATGGAGCCTTGAACTTTGCTGGAGTAGGGAAATTCACAATTGCTAGTACAAATGGAGACACTTTTACAAAACTTCTTTGTAGTGGGTTTCTTGTCTTCGCCATTTCTTCCAATCTATCTTCCAATCTCTATATGGAGCCTTTCCATGCATCATTGGCAGCAACGGATTTATATGTTATAACTTTATTAGTTGCTTATCTTTCTTCCTAAAGCCGTTGCTCGGTCCGAGTAATAGTTCATCGAGCATTTGATCTAGATTGAGCTGTACTTTCCCTTTAATCAGATGTTCATCTAGTTTTACCAAATCTTGCCCTAGGAACATTTTTCCCCCTGGGTCCCAAATGATCAAAGGTAGATGCACGACTTAATCTTTCTAAGGCGTTTTTCCTTTCTGGAGAATAAAACTGCGTATGAAAAGATTCTAATGTTCTAAGTAATTTAGCTGGCCTTGGATGGTAGGAGACAACTCTCGATGATATCAAGTGGCTGCGCCAACCACCTCTTAGTGGGGGTGGTGGCATATTTCCTTAAGCAGATAGATCAGGTGCTCCGACTTGGAAGGTTTGTGCAAGTTGCATGATAGTATCTTGCATGGCCTCTTATAAGACTCGCCAAAATCCTAGTTAAATCATTTGCAGATGGAGGAGCATAAGGAGCATGCAGAATACCTTTGTTCCTAAGACTTGATTCAGGAATTTCATCCATTTAGGTTTTCGATTGAGTGAGATCAATTAGAAATGTTGTTCCCACAAAAGGTGCCAATTTGTTGATGCAAAAAACTAGACTACGCTAATTAATTGATCACAGATAAATAAAAATATGAGACATGATATTTTTAAAGTGGTTCGGCTTGATGAAAGAGCCTACCTCCACTGTTGTGTATTGCCTTAGGATTATTCAATTGCCTCTCTTTTAATGTCCCCATGTATGTAGGGTTTACAATATCTTTATAGCCCTTAGGGCGTGTACAAGAGCTGGAATATCAAAGGATGGAATGTCTTTATATCGTAAGCATTTACATTTGTACAATCATTAATATATACAACTGTTGGTGTTTGCATGTCATCGTTGGTCGGCATCCCTAGTGTTGGTCGGTCTTCCTGGAGTTTGTCGATATTCCATCCTTAATGACTAGGATTAATCTCCCACTGTATAATACGTGTCAATATTTAAGTGGTCCATGTAGATGAATAATTTTTTGTATCAACAATCGTCTTGACGTGCCGAATGTAGCGGTATTAGACATACTAACTGTGATCTAGGACAAGTAAAAAATTCCCTAGGTTCTAACTCGGACATTTGTAAAATCATGTCCTTATAACCCCTCATCTTAAATTTTTAAAACCCAAGATTTAAATAATAAAAAGTAAAATTTTATTTACCCTTTTCTCTTTTCTCCTCAACTCCACCAACCCCATTTCAAAATCCCAACCCTTATGCCCCTCCCCTCCTACAACGACCTTCATCAAATCCCATTTCCTTTATACTCCTCCTACCACCACCTTTAGCAACCCCCATCGTCGCTCGAACCACCACCTTCACCATACCACACAGATACTCGACTACAATCTCCTACCACCATTTCCACCCAAATACCATCAACACCACCCAAAGGTAATTGACCACCATTTCACTTTTCCTCTACCGATGGATATCATCTCAGGGTCGAGAAGATGCATATCCCTAAACTAGATTTTGTGGATCCAAGTATTGGTTGACAAAGTTAAGACCAATTAATCGGGTGTGATGAATCAGAAATTAACTCCTTTTGATCCATATTTTTTGTTAACATAAATGCCAGATACATCACACCCACGATTTGAATCAGTCATTCATAGCAAAAGCAAGATTGATTTTATCACACCCATGACTTGCACTTGGGTGACTATGAAGATGTGTTGTGATCTTAATCAATAATCTATCTACTATCTCGAAGATCAGAGCCTCAAACCCATTATTCAAAGCTTCGAATAACCTGATTATAACCTAAATCGAGAATAGGGGCTCTCGTGTTGGACCGAAGGGTAAAGGGGTGCGGTGCTGGGAGGGGTAGAGGAGGGTAATGGGGTCAATTATGGGGGAGAGGGAGAGGGTGGTGGTGACAGTGCGGGGGGGAGTGTGTGCGCACATGTGTGTCTGTTGAAGAAGATAGAGGGGGATGGGTTTGATGGCTTTTGAGTTTTTTTATATATTTTCTTATTATTTTAATTTAGGATGTTAAAAGTTGGGTGGATGGGTATTTTTGTCCATTTAAACTGGAAAAAAAAAACAATTTTTGAAGTTATTTGTAATGGGTTGATAGTTTCGGGGGTAAATTTATCGGGTAAAATAATTCAGGGGATGACTCATAAACTTGAGATAGTTTTGGGAGTTTGATGTAATTTACCCTAAAAATTTCAACACTCTATTAACTTTATTTTAGGATTAATTTCAATATGATGAATCAATATCATTCTAAGAAATTAATCTCACCATATATATAAATTTAAAGGAGAGGGTTTGGAGAAAGATTGTAAATAAAGTTTTAACGCGGTTTGCTCTTGCCTATGTCAAAGCTCTACACGGTACCAGAGAAACTTCACTATCTATATTTCACTAAGGCAAAACCATAACTCTATGAGTAATTATAACACCTTACAAGGGAACTACCTCCTTCATCCCCCCCCCCCCCCCCTCCCCCAAAAAAAAGAGAGCAAGCCTAAAGTCTTATTATCCCTCGACTTCCCAAAACAACGACACTATCCATCGTGAAGATATAATAATGCTCAACCATAATGTCAATATTAATTTTCAAAACCAAAATCTATAATAACGTTTCTCAGTAATAAACTTTGATGAAATGGGTTTACTTTCTCTCTCCAAAAAGTAAAATCTCTTACCATTACAAGTATTGAACTAAATAGGTTTTGTCTTGATTCTTTAGCATAAGTGGGTATTGGGATTGAAACTTTGCTAAATAAAGGTTTGAGGTTGAAACTTTGGCTCAAAATTGATTTTGGTCTCTGCTTTTCTCCAATGAAGTTCTTAGGTATAAAACTCACACCTTTAGAATTGCATTTTGAAACTTAGTTTCTCTCTTTAGAAAGCTAGAGTGTGGAGGACACGATTTATAAAGGAACTTTACTCTCTCGATAATATTTTATAAGATTGTTTATTTTGGGAAGAAGGCACAAGGATCTATTTATAATCTTGAGGAAAGACTACACTTTGGAGGGTACTTAGGTAATTTGGAATCATTAGAATTTTAATCTTGAAAAGTAGCCGTTGGAAAAATTGTCATATGATTATTATTAGTCAACTGCAAGTCCCAAATTTAAAATTTCTAAAATGGATTGAGATGATTCAAATCAATTTTCATTATTTCAGTTGACTTGATGGATTTGAGTCGACTTAAACTGTGTTTTTAGTGTTATATATTTTTTGGATGAGCGATTGGTTTAGAGGGTATTTAGGTGGGTTTTTAGCCGATACTTGGTCATACAAGATAATTATATCATTAAAATCATTATCTAACCACCTAATACTTTGGGATGCATTTCTGGAGTCTTTATCACTTATTTTGATGCCTAGAGCTTTTGAACCTTCTTCAAGTTAATAATTCGTGATCTTGAAAAGATTGTATTGCTTTGGTTGATGGTATAGGTTCATTGAAGCTTGGATATGCTTGTCTTGGGATCTTTAGCTGAGTTGTGATGTGATCTTCTAACTGGTTGAGTTGGCTTGGTTGTGATATAAATGATTTGGTTTATGAACTTGTGATAATATTAATTAGTTTGGTTATAAGCTTTGCTTGCTAGGATATGAATTTGAACAAATCATTAAAATGGCTTGATTTTCTTATAATGTACTAGGTAGGTCTGTTTATTACTCTGGTATGCATTATTTTTCTTGATTGATACAAAGTAAAATTTATTTCTCTCTTGGTTATAGGTTATGATCTTTCATTGGTGGATACATGTTGTAACTAAGCTTGATGTTATGAACAACTTCATACACATGGATTGGATTGTGAACTTCTTCATGCTTGCTTTCTTATATATTCTTGAAGTAATGGTTCTCTTGTGGAAATAGTTACATGGATTGTACATTCCTGGAAATAAGTATAATCATGTCTTGAGCCCTTGATTGTATCTCATGAACATTAAAGAATAGACACCGAAGGATTTCATACATTAATTAGATTATTGTCATGCAAAATATGGTACTTGAAATAATTTTATTTTCACATATTAATTACTTCATAGTGAGGACTAGGTCGGCAGTCAATCATAAACAAGTGTAACTTTAGGAAACATTCTCCGCGTATCATGATATGTGGTCTCTGATGATTTGATGTCCCTTTTAAACTTAGTTTAGTCCATTCAAAGCCTATTTTTCACTTACTGGTCTGGTTTGGTCTTTCTGGATGTGACCTTGGCGTTCTTGAGATATCTTCACATTTTTAAGTGAATTTAATCATTTTCGATTTAGACCATACCCTTTTAGGATAACCTATCCTTATTTAGGATTATTTATCTTCATAGATCGTTCTAGCCAATTTAAGTTGATTTTATTAATCTTTAGGCTCATTTGATTTTTTTACATCAGACCCTCCCTCTTTCGCTAACTTTAGCCTTCATGTGTTTAATTGATCTTCATAAATCCTTTACGAATAATGTATGAACTATTAATACAAAATCATACCAATAAAAAATACTTGGAGATTAATGATATGATAATGATAAAGCCGTAAACTTAATGCTTATTAATTATCTAGAATAAAAACATATTTGTTCACACTAAAACTAGATTCATTCAAACTTTAGTGATAAATTTATTTAGGTTCATAACATTCCATGGTTTAGGTACTGGATTTTTAGCTGATTTATATAAATGGTATGAAGTAATTTATCTAGTTGAAGCAATCCAGTAGGGGCCTTCTCAATTAGGGCCTAATTTCCATAAGAGGAATTCTTCGCCCCTAGTATCGATAAAAGACAATCATAACGTGGGGTAATGGATTGAGATATTTTAGGTCTTTTGGTTAACATTGAAAGTTAATTAAATAAACCTCCATGGGTGAAAATATATCTCTAAATAATAATATTTGTTGTGGTGAGGACTGAAGATAACAAATTAGTGTTTCCTACTTTTTTAGGTTAAGCTAAACATATTGTTTTTGGAGCATGAGAGGTATTTCAAGGGTTCTGAATTAAGATAATATGACTAGTTATATCATATTAATGGAATATCTTTTCGTGAGGTTCATTCATGGGTTGTGTTATGTATAATTACATTATATGTGATTTTATGGGGAGGGGGGAGCAGGGGACATGATTATGTGGTGAAGACAATGACACGATTTATGTGAACATGTGTTATATAGATTCCAGAGTTATAGAGGTTAGTACGATGGTTTGTGATACGTGTGTGTATATGGATTAGTGTCCAGAGTCATGGTTATGTACTTAAGACGATCGCATATGTTATGTGTTAATGTGTAGTGCGTTTCCATGAATATGGAATGAATGCATTAGGCTTAATTGTTCGAGAGTTAGTGTTTCGGCTTATGCTCTTATTCTCCTGGGTGTCTTTATTGTTGAGGTACATATTGGATTTATGTATGTTATGGATGTTGAAGATGAGTGATTCTAAAAGTTACAAATCGATAAAGATAACTATGATGTTGCACATCGCTGCCTATTTCTACAAAACAAGTTAATGATAATTAACTTAATGACATCTAGGAGGAATCATTTTATTTTGTTAAAGTGTTTGAGATCATGTAGAGTGGGTCTATCCCATGTTTTGTTGACCACTCTTTCACATCCAGTAAATCTATTTTTTATTGGTCTTTTTCATGTTATTCTCAGGCATGTATAAAATGATAATTAACTATTAGTCACCATCAAATTATATATGCATGGTTGGTCATCCCCTATGTGAAATTTTGGGGTGTTGCGCTTTATTTGTATTTTTTTCTACAACATTTAAGATTTTTTACGCATTTCTGAAGGGGAAAAAACACATACAAAATTTGAAAAAAAAAGCCAAAAATATCTAATTTTTAGAGTTTCCTAGAAATTGTATTGAAATAATCTAAATCTTTTGTATTATTTCCTTTTACATTTTGTGGGTGTTTATACATAAAGTCCAATTGAATTTTTAGCTGATTATTTAAATTTTCTAAAAACAAATCTAGGATTTGCAAAAAAAATGCAATGTCTGAAAATTGTTACTGAAAAATGCATTTCAAGTACGCGTATGTGTGCTTGTGTAAGCGTGTGTGTGAGTGTGTATATATTATAGGTAACATACAAAAAGAACTTGGGGAAGGGATGAGGAATGATATTTTGATGTTTTTATTAAAATGTAAATATGGCAAATGGTCAAATTGGTCGATGTTGATACCAAAAATTATCCTATAACGTGGACCAGTAAAAAATGAGCATGTGTCATCCATTGTGGTATCATTCCCAGTCATCCAGACTTATTACCCAACTAAGTCCAAGAATGCCGACCAATTGGTAGACTGTCGACCAACATACAAAAGAACCCCGACCAACAGCAGGAAGACCAACCAACGTGGTTAGCAAAGAACCAACAATTGTATACATTATGAACATTGTACTAATGTAAATGCCTATTTTATACAGGCATTGCATCATTTAATATTTCAACTCTTGTACACCCTAAGGGGCTATAAATATATTGTAATACGTACATCCAAAGAGCGACACATGAGACACCTGAACAACTAAACAAAGGCAAGACAATACACAGCAATGGACGTAGGATTTTCCCTTTTAGCTGAACCACTTTAAAAATCTTTTGTGTCTATTTTATTTACTTATTTATTTATGATCGAATAATTAGATATAGTCTAGTTTTTTGCATCAACGGATTGGCGTCGTCTGTGAGAACGTGTTCTAAACGTTTTCACTTATTCAACATGACTGATATTCCTGAACCAAGTGCCAAGAATAATGGCATCCCGTTTGTTCCTTCCACTCCACCAATGCCTAATGATTTGACTGGAATTTTGGCTAGTCTCGCCAGAGGACAAGAGGCTATGCAGGATATCATGAGGCAGTTAGCGTAGACCCTACAAGCCAGATCACCTTCCTTACCTGCTCATGGAAATATGCCACCACCGCCTCTAAGAAGCAATAGATATGGCTAATCAAGGAATACTAGAGATGTCTCTTATCTCCCAGGAGTAAGTTCTTCTCTCAGAAAATCAGAGCCCTATGATGATCAGTCTTTTACTCCTGAAAGATTGAGTGCCTTAGAAAATCTTAGTCGGGCATCTCCTTTTAACCATTTGGGACCCAGGGGGAACAAAAATGTTCCCAGTGCATTGTCGAGAAATACTTGATGACTAAGATCAAAGGGAAGGCTTGGCCTAATCTAAATCAGATGCCCAACAAACTTCTCGCACTGAGCAACAATCGTAGGAAGAAAGTTCAGCACGAACAGTTGGTAGGAATGAAAAAGTTATAACACACAGATCTGATACTGGTAATAATGCATGGAAGGGTTCCATCCAGCGCATGGAGGATAGATTGGGAGAAATGGCTAAAACTAAGAAACCTTTGCAAATAGCTTTGTGAAAGGATATCCTTTCATGCAAGCTATTATGGATTTTTCCACACCTTCAAGGTTTAAATCTCCTGTAGTAACACCCAAATATGATGGAAAAACTGATCTTGTCCTCCACATAGAGAAGTACCAAGCAGCAGATGATATTTATACCATCCTCGACGATATGAGATGCAGGGCATTCTCATAAACAATTACAGGACCTATCCAAATCTGGTATAATAGCCTTCCTCGGGGGCAAATTTCTAGTTTCCATCAACTTGCAAAGCTATTTATTGGTAACTTCTACTTTGGAGCTAAACCAGTAAAATGATTTTCTCATCTACTCAGTGTCAGGCAAAAGGTGGGAGAAAGTACCAGAGATTACATTACTCATTTCAATAACGAGAAGTTAGAGGTTATGGATTACGAGGAGAAGACTGCTATAACGACCCTTATGAGTGGATTACTCGTTGAGAAACTCTACTATACGCTTGCTAAAGATCCCCCAAAGGCAATGATAGAATTAATGAACAAGGCAGCCAAAATCATGAACGCCGAGGAGGCAATGGCACTAAACGAAGCTCGGAGGTAAACGTTGAAGGGAAATCTGACGAAAAGGAGCACAAAGATTCCAAGGAGCATAAGGAATCAAAGCAGAAAGGGATTATTGATCGAATTAAGGAGTACAATAATTACACTCCATTCACGATGGGTACCATATTTTGGAGGAAATCAAACATAACAAAGATGTAGGTTGGCTTGAGAAATTGAGGAGCTCACATATCAAGAGGGATAAATCCAAATACTGTGAATTTCGTAGAGACAACGATCACATGTCAGATCATTGCATGGCACTTTATAACGAGGTCGTAACTCTCATCCGAAGAGGGAAACTGAACCAGTTTGTTGATCGGTAAAATAATAAAGGAGCTCGACGAAGGTCAAAGTCTCCTTGTAAACCCAAAGACGATAAAAAGAGGACCAATGAAGATGATCAGGAGGATAATCCTAACCTACCCAAGAAACCTAGGCAACTATAAATTGAGGTATTCATGCTTAGCTTTGGATCTTTTTATTGTCAAATGATTATAAGTGGAGATACAGGAGAAGTAGATCAAACTCTTGAAAAGAAAGCTTACCTCAATGAGGCACAAACATGTTCCTATATACATAGGATCAATCTAGCTAAAGAAGATCGACCGAGGAAGGTTAACAAAGATAAGATGGGGATCATCTTCTCTAAAAATTACCTCTCAGGAGTATTGTACCCCCATAATGATCCTCTAGTAATCAAAGTCAGAAAGAAGGATATCATTATTTCCAGAATACTAGTTAATAATGGCAGCTCGACAGATATTATGTTTATCCTTGCTTTGAAAGTCTAGAATTTAAGCTCATTCAATTGGAGCCCTATTACAGACCTTTAATACGTTTTTCTGGTGGGAAAGTATTTTCTTGGGGAACAATTAAGGTGGAGGTATTGATCGGCACATGGCCATCCAGCCAAACAGAGAAGATACATTTTTTTGTAATGGACAAAATATTCACTCGGCCTATAACATGATTATGGGAAGAGTAGGGTTGAAGAAGTTTAAAGTTTTTTTTTTTTATTTTTTTTTTTTATTTTTTTTTTATTTATATAAGAGGGAAAGAACCCCCACCATTATTATAAATCAAGGAGAAACAGCCTCTCCAAAGTGGCAAACCCAATACAAAAAGCTTTAAAGCAATAAATGAGAGGATAATTAACAACCCCATTACAAAATTAAGAAATGAATAGGGAAACTATAAATTGATAGGTGAAGATCTGATGTAGTGACAGCCCATCTTGTCAAGCCTAATAGCCCCCCTGACCAAAGGAGGAAGCTCTGCCATAGAAGAGAAGATTTGAGAATTCTTGCAATGAATGCCAAAGTTTGCTAAATAATCCGCCACCATATTAGATTCCCTGTAACAATGGGATAAAGAAAATTTAAGGAACTTCAAGTCTTCTTTGATCTCGAAAACCAAATTCTTTAATCTCCATGGGGGCTTCCAGTTCCTATTGATAAGATTCACCACGAACATTGAATCTACCTCAATGTGGATCTCCTCAATATGAAATTCAATACATAACTTCAGCCCCATTCTAAGGCCATATAATTCCGCATAAGAATTAGAAGCAATATCTGTCGAATGAGCATATGCAAGAATTGCATTACCTTTATCATCTCTAACAATACCCCCACAACCACTAGGACCTGGATTGCCTTTAGAAGCACCATCAATATTGAGTTTGAAGCAATTCGAATGGGGAGATGACCATTTGATAGGCTTGCATAATTTGAAATTATATGATGACTTTAGTTGAAAGATCTCTTTAATTCCAACATCAAACTCAGAGATTGAGTTTTTAAAATGAAGGCCTGAACAAATCTTGGAAATTAAATAAATGGCTTGAGAGAGGATATACTGAGAGTCCATATTGACATTATTATATGTAGAATTATTTCTACTTTTCCAAATCTCCCAACAAGTCACTGTAGGAATGCACTTACAGAGGAATTTGTGATAATCTTTGGACCCTGCTTTTAGCCACCAACTGTGCATAAGAGATGAAATAGAAGACATGTCTAATGACATACCCATCAAATCAGCAAAAAACTTCCAAATAGGAGAGATGATAGGACATTGAATAAATGAATGAGAAATGGATTCTGCATGATTATAACAAGATTTGCATCTAGAGCAAAGCCTAACTCCCACCTTCTGAATGCAGTCGTCAATAGGAACACACTGGTTCAATAGCTTCCAAGAGAGAATAGATAATTTTATTGGGATATGAGAATCCCATATCTGCTCAAAAACTCTGGATGAAGGAAAATGATCTATAGACAACTCATAAGCTGAAGAAAATGAAAATTCACCGGAAATATTGGGCTTCCATATCCAAGAACCATCTTCTTTGATCATGTTGTCCAAGCACTCATCTTCAACTGCTTTAATTCTCTTCCATGTCTGAGATCCACCACTAGATGCAGTCTTTAGGTTCTTGTACTTGTTGGCCATAAAAGATGACCAGAGAGATTTATCTGTCTTGAGCTTCCAAAAAAGCCTCATGGATGAAGCTTTAGAAATGCTATTAAAATTCTTGAATCCCATTCCTCCTGCATGAGTATCTCTGCATAACACTTCCCATTTTTTCCATTGGAACTTCCAGCCCATAGCAAAAGAACCACCCCAGAAAAACTTATTGAAAAGATTATGAATTCTGGTGAAGATGGTTTTTGGAGGGGATATAGAAGCCAATAAGAAAAGAGGGATAGATGATAGAACATGTTTTAAGAGAATCAATCTGCCCCCTGTAGTCAAAAATTTTGACTGCCAACCTGCCAATTTAGATCTCAAAGTATGAAGCAAGCTGTCATAATATTTAAGTTTGTTTCTACCTTTAAATATAGGACAACCTAGATATTTAATAGGTAGGTCTTTAAACTTCAGACAAGTACAATCAGCAACTTTGGATTTGAACTGAGAAGAGCTGGAGAAATCTGCTGCAATTATAAAGTCATTCCATCTACAGTCCATCAATGTTTGAAGTTCCCGACCAACTTCGGAGTAGGCATTGTAAAGGGCGAGCAAAAAGTAGCATGGTAATGCTATTACTCATCTGCCAAACAGGAAAACTTGGAAGAAACAAAAAGGAAAACTACCACTTAGATGAAGAATCTGAGGTTTAAACTTTAGATCCAAGGGCAAAAACGGAATTGGTAAAGGGCCAAATAATTGAGGGAAAAAAAAGCAATGTGTTAGACGATAACAAACCATAACGCACCACTCAAATAAGAACAACGTTGGATCCTATTCTTAAATAGGAACTAGTGAATTTCCTTAGACAGAGAAAGCATGTGTTCGCATGGAGTCAAGAAGATATTCCAGGAATTTATCCTAAATTTCTTTTCCATAAACTCAATGTTAATAAAGAGGCCAAGTCTGTAAAGCAAAGGCGAAGAGCGTTCAGCCCCAAGAAGAACCAAGTAATATAGGAAGAAGTTAAAAAGCTTCAAAAGGCTGCTTTTATTAATGAAGTGAAGTATTCAGATTGGTTGGCTAATGTAGTTATGGTCAAGAACAATTATTATAAGTGGAGAATGTGCGTAGACTTCACATATTTGAACAAAGCATGCCCAAAGGATCCTTTTCCTTTTCCATGAACTTATCATCTTGTTGATGCTACTTCAGGACATGAACTGCTCAGTTTCATGGATGTATACTCCGGTTATAACTAAATCATTATGAAGCTTGAAGATAGGGAAAACACTTCTTTCATTACTCCCCGAGGAACTTACTGTTATAATGTTATGCCATTTGGTTTGAAAAATGCAGGTGCCACTTATCATAGATTGGTGAATAAAGCCTTTGAGGAGAAAATAGTTAAAAATGTGGAAGTCTATGTGGATGATATGCGTGGAAAGAGTAAAAAAATGTCCAATCATATTTCCTATCTCAATCAAACTTTTAACCAACTGGAGAAGTACCAGATGAGATTAAACCCTACCAAGTGTGTGTTTGAAGTACAAGAAGTAATGTTCCTCGAGCATGTAGTAAACTAGAGGGGAATTGAAACAAACCCAGAAAAAATAAGGCATTTATTGAAATGCATTCTCGTACCTGCAAAAAGGATGTACAAAGGCTAACTAGGCGTGTAGCAGCTTTGAACAGATTTGTGTCCCGAGCTACTGACAAGTTCCTACCATTCTTTAAAGTATTGAGAACGAGTTTTGAATAGAATGACAAGTGCGAATAAGATTTTTTGGAGTTTAAAAAGTACTTGAGATCACCCCATCTGCTTTACCGACCAATTTTGGGATAAAGATTATATTTATACTTAGCTGCATCTGCATCAAATGTAAATTCTGCCTTGATCCGAGAAGAGAATGGAGGTTAGAAACCAGTCTATTACACCACTAAAGATTTTTGAGGAGCAGAAATCAGATACCCACGCCTGGAGAAGTTGGCATTATCATTGATTAAGGCGTCCAGATGGATGAAGCCCTATTTTCAAGCCCATATGATTACGATGTCTACTGATATCCCTCTAAGGCAAAGCTTGCACAAACTGGAGAAGTCTGGCAGATTAATGTATTGGGCAGTAGAATTGGGGGAGTATGATATTATTTATGAACTAAGGTCTTCTTTGAAAGACCAAGTTGTATCAGATTTCATTGCATATTTCCCTTACCCCGAGGTTCCCGATCAATAAGAAGGCACACAAAACAAGAATCATGAGAAAATGGTTCGAAAGGGGCTTTTTGGCGATCAAGCCCCCGAGCAAACTTTATCTAAGGGAGAATCAAAACAAATCATGGCGACCTACAATATTCCCCTTCTAGAGCAAAGGAGATGACAAAAAAAGATGAGGAAGAAAGTGTGACACCCCGCCTAATTAATTACCTGGTAATCAGTCCTTAATTAATTAATTTCAGAATATCAAGTTGGTCCAGGTAATGCATCACTGTCGTAAACTCAAATTTTAATGTAATAAAACTAACCACCTAGTATTTAAAAAGGGTGATGTCCAAATTTTATCTTGTTACTAACCAAAATCAAAAAGAGTACCAACAAATGCCATGAATCACAGTAATATAAATAAAGTCTAACTGAAGTAAAATGAATGACTGGAGTAAAACACATCCAGATACAATCTCATCTAATAAATCCAATAAAAGGAAATAAAATCTAAGAGAATTTATAACAACTAAATCTCTAAATGTAAACAGAGAAAGGGACACATGTCCAACAGAATAGATAACTGAAAAAGGATAATAGGCTGAGTCGTCTACCAACAATTATCCTGCAGCTTCCACGGCAGCTACAGCACGGCAACTGAATAGAGTCTCCTAAAGCTGGTATCCCTATGGCCGGGCACTTAAAATAATGGAGCAATAGAAAGATATATAGGAAAATGGGTCAGGGCCCGAGTTGAAAACAGTTTAATATAGAAAGTGCTTAAATTAATTCAATTAGCACAATCATTATTCAAGTTAACTTAGCGTACTCACTTGAGATACTCACCCCTTGATCTAGTGCGCACGCCTAATGAGTCTAACTACCCATACTAGTCATGATACCCTGACTGGATACTAGGTACATACTATTACGCTGGAAAGTCTCCCTAAATAACTCCAAGCCGACGTACTTAAGATTTCGATTTAGGTTTTGGAATTACTTTAGTTTATTCACATATTTTTTAATTTGCTCAGCTGATAATACCATAAGCACACATCTAAAAATAGAGTCATCAACATAAGACACCAAACAGGATTTCGGTATACCCACATTATTCTCTTTATGTATAAATATCAATTTATATATAAATATAGTAAAGTCGCACCCCTGGTTGCGATACCCTTAGTGCTATGCATACTCGGCTATCTAGTCTCATTGCGATGCTCACACATAAAGGATAACTGGTTCAATCTCTCGAGAACCAATAAAAATACAAACACCTATTGGAGGCGAACATAGTCCCAAGCCGTTGGACTAAGCACATACCTACGCACCCATACGACCGCCATCACTATCATTCTCACGGATAGCCCATACTTAGGTTCCATGCTCTAGTGGTACGACTCTAAATACCCCGAAGGCACACAATATCCGGTCGTCCACAATGTGTTAACCTACGTTCGATAGCATGTAGCTAGGTAAGTCATACACATAATATTTTAAACAATAAGCATACACACAACTTATATAAATTCATTGTCTTTCCTGCAGCCTAGTATTCGCAGTACGCATAATATCCCCTATTATACCCCGTACCTTATTCGTATATATTCTCCCATGTATTTTCACATCTCTCAAATCCTATAAATTTCATACCTTACGAGGGTCGACATATTTTCCGCTCACTAATAATTATAAATTTAAGTCACTCGACATTCAAACAGGTCTAACACTCACATAAATAAGCCTACGGAAAGTTCGAAACAAAATCAGACCTTAAGAGTCATTCTGAAATCTTGTTAGAAGACCCAAGGAATCTCGTTTGAACGAGGTCGTTCGAATGAGGTTCGTTCGAATGAAGGTCCCCCGACTTCGAACGCACTACCAAACTCGTTAGAAGGGCCACTGGAAACTTGTTAGAAGTCTCGTTCGAACGAGGTCGTTTGAACGAATTGGGCTGGACTTCTAACAAAAATTCCGCAGTTGCCCAGTTCATCTTCAAAGTTCATTTTTCCAGATTTTCTCCTCTTCAATCTCAACCTAAACCCATTCCAACCCAAGTACGAGGTTTCTAAACTACTATAACTCACTCTAGAACATTTCTTAACATAGTTGAGGGGTCAAATCCTTCTAATCATCAAATAAATTCAACAAACTCCTAAATTTTCCTTTTAATCATATTAACATAAATCCAGAATTATAAATCCATAAAAGTCCCATTTTTATTTCGTGATTAGTATCTAATTTAACTAATTTCACACTCCTATAAAGGGGAAAATCCTATACATGCAAACCCCCATCAAAAATCTAAGATTCCTACACAATCTCATTATAGGTAAACCATATTTGGTATTAATAGTTCTAAAACCTCAATATATGTTAACAAGAATAATAATTGCTAAGAGAAAGAGCAAGATAATCACTTGCCTTAAAATGAACTTCTGACTCACGGGTTGAAATTGGTATGGGAGCTATCCTCTTGACACGATCCTCTTAACATGATCTACGCGCTAGTGTACTTTTTGGTGTGAAAGCTTAAGTTCTTGGATTAGGGCTCTAATGGAGTCTTCTCCTTCTTCCTTGGTTCTCTCTCTTTTCCTCTCTTTCTCACGTAGGTTGAAAACTAACAAGCCACTAAGCCTAAATGTTATTAATTAAACCCAATTTTCGTCCATTTAATTATCCCAAAATTTTAAAAGACCAAAATACCCCTCTGGGGTGTTATTTTGGGCTAAAATTGTCCCGAACTCCAAATAAAATACCCGAGTAGCATTTTCTGACTATTTCGACCCTTTCGGACACTCTGGTGCACTCTAAATAGTCATCTGAGTTATACAAATATAAATTACCTTTTAAACCCCCAAATATATACTAGTGATGCGACTCATACGAGTCCCAAATATTTATAACATAACTGTCGTGTATCGCATCCCGACTATAATATTATTTCAATAACTACTAATTCTCATCACACTAGTAATTATTATCATAAAAGTGGATTAATTTAAATTTTCACCCTTTAATTTAATTAATCCCCATTTTCCATAATTACATAAAAATAAATATGCGTAAAAATACGAGGTATTACGTACTTCCCCCCTAATAACATAATTTCGTCCCGAAATTTGAAAAAGAATATATATAGCTGGCAACAATAACTCTGGATAACGTTCACGCATGTCATCCTCACGCTCCCAGGTTGATTCCTCAACATTATGGTGCTATCACTGAACACGTACTAGTGGTACTATTTTCGATCTCAACTTCCTCTCGCTACGGTCTAGAATAGCAACTGACCCCTCCTCGTAGGAGCTATCGGGCTGTAAGTCTATCTCCTCTAACGCAATGTGGGTGTGGGACAAATCATCTCGAAGAAATCTCCTCAGCGAAGAGATATGGAATACGTCATGGACTCTATGTAAGTGCTCTGATAACGCAAGTCTATAAGCAACTGGCCCAATTCGCTCGATAATGGGGAATGGTCCTACATACCTAGGTGCCAATTTTCCCTTCATCCCAAAATGCTTAACTCCCTTCATAAGAGACACCCGAAGTAACACCTGATCACTAATGTTGAACTCACGAAAATACCGTTTAGCGTCAGCGTAGCTCTTCTGCCGATCTTGAGTGACTCGAATACGGCTCCGTATCAATTCTATCCTCGCCGAAATATCTTGAATCACTTCTGGACCAAGTAATTTGTTGTCCCCCACCTCTAGCCGACATGCTGGGGAACGACAAGGTCTGCCGTATAGTGCCTTGAATGGAGCCATACCGATAGTAAACTGGTAGGAGTTGTTATAGGCAAACTCCACCAGTGGAAGGTACTGCTCCCAGCCTCTGCCAAAATCAATGATGCACATACGTAACATGGCCTCCAACATCTGATTCATTCGCTCAGTCTAACCATCCGTATGCGGGTGAGAGGTTGTGCTCAATCGCAACTCCATACCCAACGCTTCCTGAAAACTCTCCTAAAATCGAGATACAAACACCTTATCTCTGTCAGACACGATATTGAGAGGTACTCCGTGAAGTCTCACTATTTTTGCTATGAATATCTAGGCCTACTGTCCCATGGTGCAGTATGTCCTGACTGGCAGAAAGTGGGCTACTTTGGTCAACCTATCCAATATTACCCATATAGAATCGTGACCCTTTGTGATGTAGGTAATCCCATGATGAAGTCTACATAAATGCTCTCTCATTTACACATAGGAACCTCTAGTGTCTGTAGAAGTACCGCCGGTCTCTGATGGTCCACCTTTACCAACTGATAAGTGGCACATTTCGAGACGAACTCGACAATATCCTTCTTCATTCCGCTCCACCAGTACTATCTATGCATATCCTGGTACATCTTATTCCCGTCGGGATGTACCGCAAATTGAGAACCGTGCGACTCCGTCATCACCTTGTGTCACAAATCTTCACCCTCGAGAATAACCAATCTCCAATTGAAACGTAGACCCCCGTCTGAACCCACGGTGTAAGACTCAGCCCCCTCGGCTACAAGTTTCACTATATGACTTTGGCAGAATGGATCATCTGCCTGAGCCTGTACTACTCCCGTAATAATCTGGGGCATAACCGTCATCACTGAGATAAACGATCGAGCTACCGCATCCTGGTTCCCTAGCTCCTTCCATTTCGCTTTTCACACTTCGGCCACCTCACCGACTGGCCTACGGCTCAACGCGTCTGCTACCACGTTAGCCTTCCCCGGGTGGTATTAGATATCAAATTGATAATCCTTCACAAACTCAAGCCATCGACGTTATCGCATATTTAACTCCTTCTGAGTGAAGAGGTACTGTAATGATTTGTGGACCGTGAATAAATGAAATTTCTCCCCTAGAAGGTAATGTATCTAAATCCGAAGTGCAAACACCACCGCCGCCAACTCTAAATCGTGGGTGGGGTAGTTCCTCTTGTGAGGCTTAAACTTTCGGGAAGAATAAGCTATAGCCTGATCCTCCTGCTGTAGTACACCTCCAAGTCCTAACAAGGACACATCAGTGTAGACTAGATACTCCACTCCCGACTTGGGTAATGCTAACACTGGTGTTGAGGTTAACTTGTCTTTCAACTCATCAAAGGTTAACTGATAGGCGTCACTCCAGATAAACGACACCCCTTTGCGAGTCAGGTGTATCAACGGTCCCGCTATCTTTGAAAACCCTCCAATGAACCTCCTGTAGTACCCGATTAAACCCAAGAAACTGCGTATCTCAATTGGTGTCGTGGGATGTCCCCACTCCCTCACCACTGACACCTTCCACGGATCCATGGATATCCCTCTATCGGAGATTATATGGCCCAAAAACTGTACCTCCTTCAGCCAAAACTCACATTTCTCGTATTTTGCATACAACTCATGCTAGCATAGTGTCTGTAAAACTTGCCTCAAGTGCTCGACATGATCCTCCTTAGTCTGCGAGTAAACTAGAATGTCATCTATGAACACAATGACGAACTGATCCAGGAACTGTCTGAACACCCTATTCATCAAGTCCATGAACACGGTTGGGGCGTTGGTTAGCACGAAAGGCATAACCCTGAATTCATAGGAACCATATCTCGTTAAGAAGGCAGTCTTCGACACATCCTGCTCCCTGATACGTAACTGATGGTATCCCGATCTCAATTGGTCGAATAAGTCATCGATTCGAGGCAACGGATATTTGTTCTGTATCATGACTTTATTAAACTCTCGGTAGTCAACACATAACCTCAATAATCCATCCCTCTTCTTAATAAACAGTATGTGAGCACCCCATGGCAAAGTACTCCTACGTATAAACCCATGCCCCAATAACTGTTCAATCTGGTCATGTAACTCCCTCATCACTGCTGGAGCCATACGATAAGGTGAGCGAGCTATCGGTTGAGTACTTGGCACTAAATCAATAATGAAGTCTATCTCTCTACTCAGTGGTAACCCTGAAATCTCCTAAAACACATCGATAGACTCTTGAACTATAGGAATCGAATCAAGTCGTACCACAACCTCCGTAGAGGTCTCCTCCTCTATATAGTATAAATGAGTGGAAGATCCTCCCTCAGAGCGAGGCATAGACACCATAAACATCTCTTGCCCGGGTATAGAAAAAACTATACTATTACTATAACAATCAATCATGGCCCTATACCTGACAAGCCAATCCATACCCATAATCGCGTCATACTCGAACATGTCTAATACGAGCATGTCAGCGGGTAAGATAAACCTCCCAATCTCTATACCCACTCCCCGATAAATAAAAGAAATAATGGAACCCTTACTCAATGGCAAATCCACACAAGTAACCGTACTCTCTGTTGTGTTAAGTAATCTCGTATTACGTGCAAACCCCGTGTCAATAAAATAATGTGTGGCTCCCGTATCAAATAAAATGCACCCTAATGTCCCCTGGATAGAAAATATACCCTCAATGGCTGGAGGATCCTGCAGGAATGCGTCCTAGTGTAGATTATAGACTCGTCTATACTAAAGCTGCCCATACTAAACTGGGCCGGCTAGAATGGTAAGCAGTGCTCCCATTAATATTTATCAAGTATAATGGTTCGTTTCTAACTTTAATTCGAAGGGTTTTTCCAACTTACTACGTAACCCTCATGGACTCTATTCTTCCAAATGTACAATTCAGTAGATATCCATTTATGTTCCAACGTAACTCTCTCTTACGTGTCTCTCCCCTTTAATATATACTTACATTGTCCCTTATGCAAAATATCCCAAAAATATATATTTCGCCTTACATTAAAGGATTTTGAATTTTATTTTTGAAGATGAGAATTTCAAACGGTTTCGAAATCGGAATTAAAATGGAGTTTTAATTGAATTTTTTATTATCTAGAAGATTCCTCGAAACATAAAACTCTATAGCAAAAAATATATTTAATAATATTAAACGGTCCGATCGAGCTGAATTTTTTTCTGTAGCTTCCTCTCTCGTCTTCAGCTAATTCTCTGTAAAATTTCATCCAATTCCAACGGTCCGATCGTCCGGAATAAATTTTTTTTTAGTGTTTGTATCTGATTAGAACTCTTTTCTTAATCAAACTCTTAATCCTTTACATGACAAAGGGTTTCCAGAATATCATATAAATCATCACTACATGAAAATTTTCCATCTCAAATTGGGTTTTTCTTCCATAAATCTCATCCTAATAACTCCTAAACTAATATGGATGATGCATCAACGAAATAAGCAAGATAAACACTTGCCTGGGATTTTTAGAAATCTGGTTTGGTGTTGAATTTGGTGTGGTTGCGTTCCCCGTCTCGCGATCTACGCGTTGGCGGTTGCGACGGTGAAAACAGGTGAGTTTTGAGCCTTGGAATGCCTTGAGAGCTCTCTCCTCTCCTCTCCAATGGTCGTTCTAGTGTTTTGAGTTATCTAACCCTAGGAGATAACCTAAACATCTGATATAACCCCTTTAATTTTCGTGGGTTTAATTACCCAAAAATACAAAATGACTAAAATGCCCTCCTGGGTTACTAATTAGGCCTAAAAACGCCCCGAGACCCAAATCAAACTCCCGGGTATACTTTTCTGACTATCTCGACCCTTTCGGACGCGTTGGCGCACTCAAAACGACCATACGAACAACTTATAAAATATTTACTTTTATTTATCATTATTTAGTCCCAACGCGACACGAGCGCGTCCCGACTCAAATTTTTAAAATTGTCATTTTATTCACTCGTGACATTTAGTATGGCCACTATTATATATTACTTTGCTCATTAGTAATATTCAACAAATTTTTCCATAATTACTAACTCTCATCACGTTAATAATTATAACATAATTAATTTCCGGATTTTTATTAAATAATTAATTCACATTAAATTTAATAAATCCCCAAATTAATATAGCATAAAAATACGGGGTATTACATACTTCCCCCCTAATAATGGAATTTCGTCCCGAAATTCGGAAAATAAGGCAAACCTGGTAAGAACAAATCTGGATATCTCTCGCGCATATCGGCCTCGCGCTCCCAAGTGGATTCCTCCACGTTATGATGCTCCCACTGGACCCGTACAAGTGGAACTATCTTCGACCTCAATCTCCTCTCACTATAGTCTAGGATAGCCACCGGTCTCTCCTCATAAGAGTTGTCAGGCTGTAAGTATATCTCATCTATCGCGATGTGAGTATGGGCCATAGCATCCCGATGATACCGTCTCAACGACGAGATGTGGAATACATCGTGAATGTGATGTAAATGCTCTGGTAGTCCCAATCTGTATGCTACCGGCCCAATCCTCTCGATAATGGGAAATGGTCCTACGTACCTCGGGGCCAATTTCCCTTTCTTCTCGAATCTCATCACTCCTTTCATAGGAGATACACGCAGTAACACTTGGTCCCCCATATTAAACTCCCCGAAGAACCGTTTCGCATCGGCGTAGCTCTTCTGCCTGTCCTGGGCTACTAGAACGCGACTCCTAATCATATCAATCCTCGCGGAGGTTTCCTGAATTACCTCTGGTCCTAGAAACTTGTTATCCCCCACCTCGAGCCAACAAGTTGGAGAACGACAAGGCCGGCCATACAAAGCCTCAAATGGAGCCATACCAATCGTAAACTGATAAGAGTTATTATAAGCAAACTCTACCAGTGGAAGATGTGGTACCCAACCTCCTCCAAAATCATGAACACACATTCGTAGCATATCCTCTAACATCTGATTAGTACGCTCTGTCTGTCCATCTGTCTGTGGGTGATAAGCTGAACTCAGCCTCAACTCAGTACCCATAGCCTCTTGAAAGCTTTCCCAGAAACGTGACACGAAAATCTTGTCTCTATCTGACACAATATTCAGGGGCACCCCATGTAATCTGACAATCTCATAAATGAACAACTGAGCATACTGACCCGTGGTATAATCTGTCCGCACCGACAGAAAATGAGCCACATTGGTCAAACGGTCTACAATCACCCAGATAGAGTCATGGCACCGCTGTGATGTAGGCAACCCTGTAATAAAATTCATGAAAATACTCTCCCACTTCCACGCGGGTACTTCCAATGGCTGAAGCAATCCTGACGGTTTCTAATGGTCCACCTTCACCAACTGGCAGGTAGAACACTTGGACACGAACTCAGCAATGTCCTTCTTCATCCCACTCCACCAGTATTGCCTCCTCATATCCTAGTACATCTTATCTCCTCCAGGATGTACCGCAAATCGGGACCCGTGAGATTGGCTCATCACTGCATGACGCAATTCTGCCCCTTCCGGAACCACTAACCTCCCATTAAACCTCAAACTCCCATCAGAACTAACAGAATAGGACTCAGCACCCTTGGCTAAAAGTCGTACAATCTGCTCCTGGCAAAACGGGTCTGTGGTTTGGGCCTGTATTACCCTCGTAACAATCTCGGGTGTGACTGTCATAACAGATATGAAGGAATGGGCTACTGCGTCCTGGTGACCGAACTCCTTCCACTTCGCTTTCCAGACGTCCGCTACCTCATTTACCGGTCTTCGGCTCAACGCGTCAGTAACTACGTTGGCTTTCCCTGGATGATACTGTATGTCAAACTGATAGTCCTTCATAAACACTAACCATCTGCACTGACGCATATTCAGCTCTCGCTGAGTGAACAGGTACTGCAATGATTTGTGATCTGTGAACAAACGGAACTTCTCCCCCAATAAATAGTGTCTCCATATCCTCAATGCAAAGACGACCGCTGCTAACTCCAGGTCGTGGGTGGGGTAATTCTTCTCATGCGGCTTAAGCTTGCGGGAGGTAAAAGCTATAGCCTTCTCTTCCTGCTGAAGTACTCCCCCAAGTCCCCGTAAAGAGGCATCGGTGTAAACCAGGTACTCCACACCCGGCTTCGATAAAGCAAGGACTGGTGCTGAAGTAAGCTTGTCTTTCAGCTCGTCGAAAGCCAATTGACAAGCTTCATCCCAAATATATGGTACCCCTTTGCGAGTCAGGTTCGTCAATGGACCCGCTATTTTGGAGAATCCCCGAATAAATCTCCTGTAGTATCCGGCTAACCCCAAGAAACTAGGCACTTCCATCGGTATCGTGGGCTGTCCCCACTCCCTCACCGCTGACACTTTACTCGGGTCAACGGCTATCCCCTGTTCAGAAACAACATGCCCCAAGAACTGTACCTCTTGCAACCAGAATCCACACTTCTCGTACTTAGCACACAACTGATGCTCTCGTAAAGTCTGAAGAACCTGCCTTAAGTGCTCGGCATACTCCTCCTCGGAGTGTGAATATATCAAAATGTCATCTATGAAGACGATTACAAACTAATCCAAGAACTCTTTGAATACTCGGTTCATTAAGTCCATGAATATGGCTGGAGCATTTGTGAGACCAAATGACATCACTCTAAACTCGTAAGACCTATATCTCGTCAAGAAGGCAGTCTTTGAAATGTCCTGCTCTCTAATACGTAGCTGATGGTAACCCGACCTCAGATCTATCTTCGAAAAGAAAGTTGTTCCCCTCAGCTGGTCGAACAGATTATCGATTCAAGGCAATGGATGCTTATTCTGTATCATGACCTTGTTCAACTCCCGGTAGTCCACACATAACCTCAGTGAACCATCTCTCTTCTTCACAAACAAGACTGGAGCGCCCCAAGGTGAGGTACTCCTGCGAATGAAGCCCTGACCTAACAGCTTCTCTATCTGATCTCATAACTCTCGTATCTCCGTCGGAGCCATACGGTATGGAGCGCATGTTATAGGTCTCGTATCTAGCAATAAATCTATGAAAAAGTCTATCTCTCGACTGGGGGGTAGGCCTGGTATCTCCTGGAATACATCGGAATACTCACGAAAGACTGCGATCGAGTCTAAAGGAATCACAACCTCCTTAGAGGCATCCTCCTCTATATAATACAAATGAGCGGCCGAACCTCCCTCTGGGTGAGGCATCTCCACTACAAACATCTCTTGCCCCGAAATGGCAAAAACATGCTCCCACCGAAGCAATTAATCATGGCTCTATAAGCTGTGAGCCAATCCATACCGATAATAACATCATGCTCATGCATATCTAAGACTAACATGTCTGCAGGTAATACCAAACTACTAATCTCTACCCCCACTCCCCGGTATATAAAGAAGATAAGCGACCCACTCCCCAGTGGTGAGTCTACACACGTCACTGTGCTCTCTGCTATGGCTAACAACCCTAAGGCCTTCGCAAATTGTGTAGCTATAAAACAATGCGTCGCCCCAGTATCAAATAAAACCCGACCCATAGTACCATGGATAGGAAACATACCCTCAATCGCGGGTGGTGCCTGTGGAGCTGCTTCCTGGTGGACGTTATAGACACGTCCGTACTGTAACTGTCCCTGCTGCATTGGAGCTGCTGGAATGGCTGGTAGGGCTGGCACCTGGGCTGGAACTGGGAGGGCAGCTGGAAAAAGTGGTCTCTGTGGCTCATTACGGGCACCCTGCTACTGTGGGGCCATATTACCCTCTGGGAAATCCTGGCGCTTATGACCATGCTTGCCTCATACAAAACACCGGCCTCTGAAGTTACCTCCCCTCTGACCCTGCTGACCACGGCCCTGCTGGCCGTTACCTCCCCGCCACTGGCCCTGTTGATTAGGCTGGCCCTGCTGGCCCTGCCTATAACCCCCAAATCCCTGCCTGGAATCATCTGAACGGAATCGCTAAGCAGGGTCCCCCTGATGGGAACTCTGCTCGTGTTGACGAGTCTGTCCATGAGATGGTGCCCCACTAGCACTACTACCCCCGGTCCTGCCCTACTAGCTGGACTCTCCTGCTCTCCTGCTTCCCTGCAGATGGAAGCGGTGATCCTGGAAATGTAGTAACGCAGCATTGAGTACATCAGTGAAAGTACTCAGAGATAGATTCCCTATAAGATGCTGACGGATCCTCCAAGCTAACCCATCCACAAACAACATTATCTTCTTACTATCAGTAGGTGCCTCATCTGGCACTATGGTGAGAAGTCTCATGAACTCCTCCTCATACTCAGCAACGGTAGAGTTCTCCTGTTTCAAATTCAATAATTTCTGCCTCATCTCAGTCTGCACGACGGGTGGAAAGTACTTGCGGTCAAACTGCTCCCAAAACAACTGAATAGGGACCGTGTCCCTCTCCTCCAAGGTGGTAGTGGACTCCCACCACTGCAAAGAGACCCCCACCAGCTTAAAGGAAGCCAATAACTGCCTTTGCACGTCGGTGCACTCATACATACGAAGATGCCGCTGGATGTCTTTCTTCCATTGGCTATTAGTGACGATATCTGAGCTACCAGAGAACTCAGGGGGATGCGCCTTCTGAAAAGCATCCCTAACCCTCTCCCATGAAGATGGAAGCTGTGCTGGTACTGGAGCCACTGCCTGAATCTGGGGTGGAGCCTGCTGAACCACCGCTAGCGCGGCATTCACAGCCTGAGCAACAATGGCGGCTACTTCATTAGTATTCATAGTGCCTTGTGTCGGAGCTGCTGGATGCTCGGCCTGGGCACGCTTATCCTTCGGTGCACATCTCGGAGTCATCTGAAACGTGAAGTAGTTTATTAGTCTACAGTCATTATCAAATCTATAATAGCTGAAGACATAACGTAAAAGCAGAAATACAACAATCCCAAAAATAGGGTTCTATAGCAAAAACGTTAAGCTGAAAGCGAAAATAAGCCGTACAGATCCTATGGACACTAGAACCTGATGCTCTAATACCACCTGTGACACCCCGCCTAATTAAATACCGGGCGATCACTCCTTTATTAAATTAAAATCAAGGTGAACAGTTGGTTCATTCTTAGCATCACTGTCGAAAAAATAACTTTTCCAAATTTAACACCCTATTTAATTAAGCTAAGTGTCAAAACTATTTTTTTAACATTACTTTCCAAATTTTATTTTGAAAATAAAGATTTAATTATCTACAACAATTCAATATTTAAAGAATCACACCACAATAATCCTGGAACATATAATCCAATTAATTTAAACATTCAACAACTAAACCCCAACATTTAAAACTTAAAGTAAAACATACATGTTGAATAAATCCCAAAGTAACAGTACTAGAAATAACTGAAATACAAATGCCCCAATAAAACAGATAAATAGTGGAAAGGGCGACACATGCCCAATAAGGAGAATGATAGAAGTGGAATCAAGTAAATGAAATCGTTTAAGCAAGTGGCCTGCAACTCCCACCTAAGCTGCAGCACGTTCCTTCCAAGGGATCCTAAACAAGACGCCCCTGTGGCTGGGCACCTGTAATATATACATATATATACAAGAGAGAAAGAGGAATAGAAACGGGTCAGAGCCCGATAGTGTATATGATTTAAAAATTCATTTAGCAAGTATTTAAATTGATACAGGCCAATGCAACAACATATTAGTGCGACACTCTCTTGAGAAATTCTCGCCTCTCTTCTAATCTGTACTCATATCTCACTAACCTTCCCAATGGTTTATCTCATCATATATCACACTATACTTCACCAAGGATTTAACTTATCTTAGGTGACTCGCAAAATTTAAGATTTAACAACATCATGGTTTAAAAAGGATAATTTCATTTAGTACAAAACGCTCATTTTAACTTTATTGATTCATAAAGTTTTTCAATATCATATTATACTTTTCAAAACAAGTATTTCCAATTTGAGTCATTATACATGTCTTACTTACCATAACACAGTAGGCAGTTTTCCATATTTCAGAAGTTCATATATATATTAAATACTCGTATAATATATATATTCTAACAGCACCCCACATAAAATTTTATGGTGCGGGCATACTCTGCTATCCAATCCCCGTATCAATCGTACTAAAGGGAATAAAAGTTCGGAATCACTCTCGAACTGTATAAACAAACAATATTGAGGCGAAGCATAGTTTCCAAGTCCAAGAGGTCAGTACATACCCTCACGTCTCTTAGGACCGTGACTACCGATTCGATAGCCTATACCTAGGATTTCTATCTTCTAGGGTACGAGTCAATATCCCCCATAAGGCACACGAGATAAGATCGTCCCAGCGCGGAAACCTCGGGGATAGCAAGTAGCACGGGCATGATTTTCACAAGTATATAATATATGCATACACAATCATATAAATATACCACTTTTATTATATCAATTTAGGTTTATCCAATAACCCACATTCACAACATTTATCCTTATTTTCCCATTATTTTTTATCAAGTATAATGGTTCATTTCTAACTTTAATTCGAAGGGTTTTTTCAACTAACTACGTAACCCTCATGGACTCTATTCTTCCAAATGTACAATTCAGTAAATATCCATTTATGTTCCAACGTAACTCTCTCTTACGTGTCTCTCCCCTTTAATATATACTTACATTGTCCCTTATGCAAAATATCCCTAAAATATAGATTTCGCCTTACATTAAAGGATTTTGAATTTTATTTTTAAAGATGAGAATTTCAAACGGTTTCGAAATCGGAATTAAAATGGAGTTTTAATTGAATTTTTTATTATCTTGAAGATTAAACATAAAACTCTATAGCAAAAAATATATTTAATAATATTGAACGGTCCGATCGAGCTGAATTTTTTCCTGTAGCTTCCTCTCTCGTCTTCAGCTAATTCTCTGTAAAATTTCATCCAATTCCAACGGTCCGATCGTCCGGAATAAATTTTTTTTTAGTGTTTGTATCTGATTAGAACTCTTTTCTTAATCAAACTCTTAATCCTTTACATGACAAAAGGTTTCCAGAATATCATATAAATCATCACTACATGAAAATTTCCCATCTCAAATTGGGTTTTTCTTCCATAAATCTCATCCTAATAACTCCTAAACTAATATCGATGATGCATCAACGAAATAAGTAAGATAAACACTTGCCTGGGATTTTCAGAAATCTGGTTTGGTGTTGAATTTGGTGTGGTTGCGTTCCCTGTCTCGCGATCTACGCATTGGCGGTGGCGGCGGTGCAAACGGGTGAGTTTTGAGCCTTGGAATGCCTTGAGAGCTCTCTCCTCTCCTCTCCAATGGCCGTTCTAGTGTTTTGAGTTATCTAACCCTAGGGGATAACCTAAACATCTGATATAACCCCTTTAATTTTTGTGGGTTTAATTACCCAAAAATACAAAATGACTAAAATGCCCTCCCGAGGTACTAATTAGGCCTAAAAACGCCCCGAGACCCAAATCAAACTCCCGGGTATACTTTTCTGACTATCTCGACCCTTTCGGACGCGTTGGCGCACTCAAAACGACCATACGAACAACTTATAAAATATTTACTTTTATTTATCAATATTTAGTCCCGACGCGACACGGGCGCGTCCCGACTCAAATTTCTAAAATTGTCATTTTATTCACTCGTGACATTTAATATGACCACTATTATATATTACTTTGCTCATTAGTAATATTCAACAATTTTTTCCATAATTACTAACTCTCATCACGTTAATAATTATAACATAATTAATTTCCGAATTTTTATTAAATAATTAATTCACATTAAATTTAATAAATCTCCAAATTAATATAGCATAAAAATACGGGGTATTACAAGGCGGTCCGAGCAGCTTAGGCGGTCCGAGCTGCATCTCGTACAGAGCATTCATATCCGGATAATTAAGAGGATGATTGCGCATTAAATGCTCATTATTATCACACAGACGCACACGCCTATTGGACAGCTATGTATTATTCTTTCATTTGTACCGCCTCAAGGCTATAAATACATTGTAACCTCCTCATTAGCTGGGGACTCGAAATTTCTTGATAAACCCATTATCGAGAATTCTGCAAACAGTCAGCAATAACACAAACAGTGGACGTAGACCATTCTTTCAAGGTTGAATCACTTTAAAAATCTTTTGTCTTGTTTATTTTTATCTATGATTAAAGAATTAGGTCAAATCTAGTTTTTCAAACAGTCAGCAATAACACAAACAGTGGACGTAGGTCATTCTTTCAAGGTTGAACCACTTTAAAAATCTTTTGTCTTGTTTATTTTTATCTGTGATTAAAGAATTAGGTCAAATCTAGTTTTTTACATCAACAGGTATATATATATATATAGAGAGAGAGAGAGAGAGAGAGAGTACTGCTCTTGTACGGATCAGTCCGCATTTTAAGAGTGTGGACCGGACATGTGTCATTTGGCGGGGTGCCTAGAAATTATCGGCTAAATTATAGGCGTACTCTCTCTCTTTTCTAGGTGCACTGCTAGGTGACACATGTCCGATCCTCACTTTTAAAATGCGAATTGGTTTGCACAAGAGCAGTATTGTATATATATATATGGGAAATGCTTTGTGTCCCAAACAACTTCCTCAAATGGCATTAAGTGTTATACCTTGTGGTATGGGTCCCGCCAGGGCACAACTCATTAATGCTATTCGGGAGAGATTTGAAGAATTTATTTGCTATATATATATGTGTGTGTGTGTGTGTGTGTGTGTGTGTGTGCGTGCGCGTGCGCACGAAACTTGCAAGTTAATTGTTGATTATAGATATCTGACTGTCATTTTATTACTATGTTTATTGAAATGGTTGAACTCTCACTTTCTTTAATTTATGTTTTAAATATAACGTCAATTTCACTTTTTTCATTTTGTTTTCTTATCTTCTTCTAATAACCTATTTCATATGCAGGATAAATGCAAATACGTTTTCTATCTATTGTATACTGAATAATTTTTTTATTTTATAAATTCAAGAACATTTTTTCTTATATATTTTTAATAATGTTGTTAGAAAAAATCCCGCACCCACCGCGGGTCTGTACGCTAATTTTAATTCAAAATAGAGGATGGAGGATAAACATCGTGTGTGAAGGTGCTGAGTTGTACCTGAGTGGCTAACAGCTGGCGAAGCTCTCAGGGGAATAAGAATAAAACACGTGATCGTGTTAAAAACAAGTGAGCCACCAGCTGTATCCTCGTAAGTACCTTTTTCACTTTTCCAACCAAAGTCGTTTGACTCTCCTTCTTCGCCGGCAAGCAACCTGGTGGTGACACGTGTCTGTCGCTTCGTTAAACAGATACATGACGTTATTTTGGTCTTACAATATTCCTTAAGAAATGATCTTATATTTATTTAAAGAGTAATGCTAGGCCGACTCAAAATTGGGACTTAAAATCGTGACTCGCTGACATGACGTGTCGCGATTGATTACTGCCACTGGCGCGGACCCACGTTTATAAAGGATCAACCAATGACAACACGCCACGTAAGCGGGAATTCCAATTTTAAGTCCCAATCAAGAGTCCACAAAGTGTTATCCTTATTTAAATACTTTCTGTTTTACATTTCAAACCAATACGCATGAATGCAGGCAGCATAGGTGCGCAACCACAATTCTCTCAAGGATAGAGCCTTCAAATAAATAAAATACATTTTTTTGGCTGCAGTCCTCGTTGACACATTCTCTTTGAAATCATAAATTAAGAAATAATTAGAATTCAATTTGTCAATGTGGCAATGTTTTTACTTTCCAAACTAGCATATAATTTGTGTAATTTACTAAAGATATAGAATAAACAAATATAAAAATAATTAAAAAAATTAGTATATATCATATTATTTTAAGGTCATTGTAGTGACAATTCATTATTTTCATTTGTTACATACTTAAAACAAACTAAAAAATATCATATTTTTAACAACTTTATATGCAACTAAAATAATATGATACAAAATTTGTTCTATTTTTCAAAGATAAATAATCAAATATTATAGTATCAAATTTAGAAAATTCACTCCAAATAGTAGAAATTAACGTTATCCGAAAAGAAAGATATCTTTATAAGTTTTCAAGAGACTTTTAATTTATCCATTTTTTATTCCAAATGACACAATGTTTGAGATGAGAGAGAAAAAAAAATAAGTATTAAAGTATTATTAACTCCTCTAATACTACCGTAAACAATAAAATAATTTGCATAAAAAAATGATAAAATTTCACAATTACAAACTATATTAATATCAAATCTATCTTCCTATAAATAATAGAACTCAAATTTATAGTAGTAGACATTCAAAATGGTCACTCTATATTTAATGAAACTTAATGATACCAAATAAGGTACCAGCACACAAGTATGTATGTGTGAGCTCAAACCAATACAACAATGGGGGAAATAAGGCAATGTAATAAAGAAGGTGATAAGGAGAAGAGGAATCAGCACATGAATATAAGTGGTTCAGCCAATTAGGCCTATATCCACTGTGTGAGTGTATGGGAAATCTACTATACAAAGGCACTAGTGGCTATGGATATAAAGTTTTTTCTCTCTCTATGTACAATTAGACAGAGTTATGTTATGGTTTTTAATAACAGGGGATCGATCCCCTCTCATGGAGAAGATGAAATGTATATATAGGCCTTGGGGGGGTGTAGTGTACCCCCCAAGCATGCAATCATCATGCATATAAGGAGCCTCCCAATCAGGAGAGGACACCTGTCCCTAGTGCATGGATACAATGATGATGTAATATTCCCTCACGTGAGGGGATGATCTGGTTGCTACAGTTTTCCCCCACGTGAGACCTTCCATGTTGGAACCTTATATTGCTCGTACAGTAGTCGCTATAGGGAAGAACACCAGCTCGGTCGGGTACGATGTTGCCAACATAACGGATACTCTGATGTAGAAAATTAGTAAGTGTATCCTTTGTTGAGTGCCTCTGCCCGAGGTTATCTAGCCGACCATCTCCTAGTGTCGGCTGTACGAGAGGACGAGTGATGCTCTTGATGCCTGGAACATTCAGCTGATGTATCGGCCTATGAGGTGGCTGAGGTTGTACATATGTATATGTGGTCGACCCTATAGCTGGACGAGTCTTGGCAACATCTTGCTAACTCCTTCTGAGGGGGTCAATTGTTTGGGGCCAGGTGGCCTCATAAATGGACGAGGTCATACTTGGATATATCAATCACGCTTAGCCCTCAGCCATCTATGTGAAGAGGTGATTGGGGGATACGAGTTAGCAGGGTTCTTTAAAGGGGTCAGGCTATAGACATGTGTCTCAGTTTTGATTGGGTAACGTCTCCCTCAAGTATGATCTGGCAGTTGAGCGCTTTGGGCTTTGTGCCCTAATTGATGATGTGTATTGGGGAATCTTGCCTAATCATTAGGTGGTATTTAAGCCACCAAATTAACCCTTTGCCTTCTTCTTTCCATTTTCCAAATACATTCCCGTTTGTCTCATGTCTAACCTTCATAGCCGGACTTTGCATGTTACTCATTAGCTTTGCCTTCTAGACTTCGATCAGGCTCATCTTCTTCTAGGTATCCTTCTTTCATTAACGTTTCTTTCCATTTTCAGTTAGTATTTCTTTCATTTGATTTCTCCGACGACTGATTAGTTTTTCGGTGAGGCAATAAGGTAGCTTTTAGGGTTAAGGATGATATTTTCTTTGCCTCCGTCAACTAATTTGCAGTTGCTGAGGTGGTTATTGGAGGATTCAGGTGCCAAATCACCACTTTTAGATTTTGCAGGTGATCTTCGATCACTTTCTTCGATGAATTTCTTGGTTGTTTTTCATCAAGAACGATTAAGATTCTAACCTTCGATCTTTTGGTCAACAAAAGTCAGCCCTTTTATTTATTTATCCTCCTTCACAATTTAGTTAAGTGCATCCTCATCTTGTTCATGTTAAAATGTTTGTACGAACTTGCTGAGGAATTTCTAAACCTTAGGGAGAGGTATTTTCAGGATATTGGGAGGATTTAGCTTGAGGAAGCCGAGAGAAGAAAGGCTAAGGCTTTCCCCCTCCATCCTATATTTCTATCCCCCATTAGATGTCGTCCTCCATACATCTGTCGAACCAAGTGATCCCATACCTGAGTAGGTTTCTTCTGAAGACGAGAGTATGTCCATATTTGAACTATCTGATAGTGCTGACTCTTCTGACAAGTCTATGGCCCAATCCTCACACCATGATGAAGGGTTTGAGGCTGATGAGGTATTCCCTAGTGCCTCGTCTTCTCAAAGGGCCAAGTCATCAAATCGGTCTGACGCCTCCATTGAGATTGATGAGCCTAATGTTTTCACACCTCCCCCACTTAATGCCATTCCTCTGTCGACCGTAACGAGGGACGAGTTTAAGCAACACTTTCCAAGTGGTGATCCCAACCAACCCCAGGCTGAAGAGTCTGACGATGATAGCGAAGAGAGCGTTCTAGACTGAACCATAACTGAGTAATATGAGAATTCTATTACCGAGGTCAATTCGTTAACTTTGAGACACTTTGAAGGACCTATATAGAGCACACCTAGGGTTTACTTTCTGTGCTTTAGCACTATAGGACTTCATCTAGATGGACTTAAATTTTGACAAAATATTTTTGTAATTTAGGATTGCCTGTCCCCATATCGATGCCAAGCTCTCCTTGTTCATCTACATCAAATAAGCACTCAATTCAGTCTGCCGTCTCAGAAAAAGGTAATTTTCAGTTTCTATGGCTCAAAGGAATTTCTGTCACATAGGACACAACACCACGTTGCATTTGCATTTTATTTATCATATCTTATGATAATAATGGCTTTGTCATAATAAAAAAAATTTAGTTTAAAACTTTATTCCAAATTTTCATAACAAAAATATTTGTTGAAAAATATGTTGACGCTAAATATTTATAAAGAATAAATTTTTAAGAATAAACTTTTGAAATTATATCAGTTATATATATGCGTGGTGTATACATTATGGCCTATTATTTTATATATATGCGCGCGATGTGGCAGCTCTATGGCTGGTACCTGCTACTGATATGAGTTTGGCTATGATTTGACCAAAGCCCATGCTTTATACCTGTTAACGTGTCTTTCATTTGTATGCATGCTGGCGTGAGTTTTTAATATAAGTATATTATATTAAATACATATGCCTTGCACGTTATTACATTGTCAGGTCATTTATGAACTTAGGAAACTGTAGCCTAGTCTGGTGGCGTGTTCCCCAATTTCTTTTGGCGATTTGACTGCCCTTGGTTTCATTTTTTTTAACGACGCCGTGTTGTTTTCTTTTCAAACGGTAAGTTTTTGAAATTGCGTAACAGCTGGATCCCACTGTTTAATGCGCCCACGGTATTTTTCTTTATCAGAAAAGGTATTTGATTTAATATAAAAAATGACGACGCACTGTTTAAAACGGGAATATTTGTTTGTTTCTTTTCTTGTACACAAGTTTATTACAGCTGTACACTACATGTCACATTTATAACTGTGCATTTTGTGTTTCTTCTTTGACCGTGCGATCAGATTTTTATCAATGGTCTGTGTTAATTTAAATCAATCCTTGTGTCTTCTTTTTCACCAATCATACTTGTTCTCTCTGGTTGTAAATACAATCCTTGTGTCTTTATTTTCACACACCGAGAAAATTCATTTTTGTGCCAAAGTTCTGCCAAAATTATTTTGAGAGAGAGATTATACACCAATACTTTTCACAGATAAATCTTTGTGTATTCTTCAAAATCCATTGCTGAGTCTCAAAACCTTGTTGTGGATTCAAGCATGGACAGTTTCTAAACTCAAAATCTCTACATCTCCAAATCGGTTGATTTTTCATTTTGAAAAATCGTATTGTGAGTATCTCTGTCATTATCCTAGTTTTCTTGTAATTTCAGACCTATTATCTGTTAGATCTAAAGTGTCTGTGTAAGTATTGTGCTGATATATATTTTATATAAACACTACACACACAAGAACAACTAGTAGTGATCTTATTTCATTTAAAACACTTTGTTTTAAATCCAGTTTTCAGGAAATCTGAATTTCAATCAAGAACAACTGATTCTAGGTTTAGATAATTAACCCTATTTCGTTTTGTGGACCTTTTCCTATAATAAGGATAACCTGAACAGAACTACCTGAACTTAGAAGTGTGACCTTGGTCTAAACAAATTTATACCTGCATATTTGACCAAGGACTTGGACTGAGAACAAGAACATATTGGACCTAATCAAGAATCTGAACCAATCGGACTGATTGAAAGTAATATAATAGATTAAAACATTTTTAATCTAAATACTGTTATAAACAGTTGGTTTTAATTCTGACTACATGCTTGATATGTTTTATTTCTTTTCAGTCTAGAATATCTTTGTGTGTATATGATATCTTGCTTGTTTAAGGAATATTCAGGAATTGTTTCATATCATATCACTCACACATTTTCTCACGTTATAATCACGTAGACACATTTTTGAATGTGAATATCTGAACAAGTCTAGTGTTCAATATTTAAAGAAAAGAAAGCTTTTCAAAACTGAATTGAAAGTCAATAAGACTTGACTTGGTTTGAATAACATAAGACTTGCAAAGATATAGGTGATATAGTCTGTTGCATTGCATTCTGTGTGTATTCATTTAAGTGTGGGTGTGTATTCATATAGGATAGTACACCACACACTATCACTTCACTAGAAAATAACAATAGGCACTGAGCCAACCTGCGCTTAAAGAAGTTAGAGGGGAGGCTGAGAAGTGAAGAACTCAAAAACAAGTGAGGACAGTTTAAAGAGAGAACAGAACAAGCAACCAGGCAGGAGACTTGGTCGAGTGGGGTAATAGCTGGATCTTTCTTCTTTATTTGTCGAGTTTGTTATTTGTAAATCGTCCCTATTGATTTATTATTTTAGTAGAAGTAGATTAGGTGACTCCTAGAGGAGTCCGTCATTTTTCCTGGGGAAGGGTTTTTGCGACGTAAAATAAACACAGTGTGCTGTATATTTTTCGTATATCACCCTCACATAATAAAGTAGGCATAACTAAATAGAAACTCGCCTAAAATTGAATTAGTTATTATTTTTGTAAATCACCTTGATTTAACAAGATAATAATTTGGACTGTTAATTAACTTTGAAAATCAAATTCATTTTCATAAAGTTAACAAATTAAGTAGAAATTTAATTTGGTCTCCTTTGCATCATACATCAGTAACTTATAGGTATTAGGGGTTTATTCGGCATATAAATTTACTTCTGCATGAAAAGTCTTTTGCAGCCGCACTCTTAAGTGGTATCAGAGCTAGACTTTAAAAAGATTTTTTTCTAAAACTTTTGTCAAACTCGTTTTACCCTGTTAACTATGGATGATTCAAGTCAATTACTTAGGCTTGGAAATTTTAGTAGACCTTCAATTTTTTATGGCTCAAATTTTTCATACTGAAAAATTAGAATGGTTGCAATTATTCAGGGCACTTTAGGAGATGACGTGTGGGATTTAATTGAAAATGGTTATAGACACCCCACTACTCCTATTGCAGAAGGTAGCACTATCTTTAGAAAACTTAAAACCACTGAATTGAATGCTGATCAGAAAAAGATAAGCAATTTCAATAATAAGGGCAAGAATGCAATTTTCATAAGTGTGAGTGAAAATGAATTGAAACGTATATGTCACTGCACTACTAGTAAGGATGCTTGGGATACTTTAGTAATAGCACATGAAGGCGATGCTAGGGTAAAAAGATGTAAAACTCAAATGCTTATTCAACAATACAATATGCTAGTTATGAAAGATAACGAACCATTTGATGATTTCTATATGCGTTTGACTGATATTATTACCCAATTGCATGCTAATGATGTTGAGTATATTGATCAGGAAGTCTGTGCTAAGATTTTGAGATCCCTTGCTCCTAGGTTTGATCATAAACGTTATATCATTGAAGAAATGAATGATCCTCTGAATTGTTTATCTTTAAATTGAGAACTATGGAACTTGAAACAGCTTTTAGGAAGACACTTACTTCTTATGCTAAAAATGATCTTACTAATTCTTCTAAAGTTGCATTTAAAACTGCCTGTCCTAATAAATTCAAACATAAGGTAGTTAAGCAACAATCTGGGTCGGATAATGATTCTGATGAGGAGTCAGATGACATTGATAAGATTGACAATCAACTTGCACTTATGTCTTCTCAATTTAAGAAACTTTTGAAGCATAGAAATTATATTGCTAAAAGACATATGCAAGAGAATAATCAGTCTCGTCAATACAATCGACCCCATAACAAAAATTCTAAATTAAAGGTTGATCATGATAGTTCTACTAGTAAGGTCGATAAATCGAAAATGGCTTGTCACAATTGTGGTAAACTTGGACATTTCATTGCTGAATGTAGATCCAAACCACAGTCAAAGTATCCTAAAAAGCTCAAGGAAAACCTTACAAAAACTTGGGATGATTCCTTTGATTCTGAATCAGAAGAAAACCAAGTTGAATCTCAATCAAATTACCTTGCGTTTTTAGGAGAAGTTTATGACTGTTATGGAGATATATATCTAGCCGGAATGTCTGATTCTGAAGATGATTCTGATTCTGATGAAGTGCTTGATTTAATTGATGCTGCTAAATCTTTATTAGCTGGTCAACCTTCTATGCTAGAATTAACTGCTCCATTTGATGTTAAACGTGCATATTTGTGTGACTCTAAATCTGAAGATTGCAACAATTCACACACTGACACGGAGAATAATGATAATTTTGTTGCCTATGATGATTATGCTGAATTGTATGATAGGACCTTGAAAAATAGACAAGAATTATCTAATCTGGTTAAATTGCTTAGTGAGTCCCTAGAGAATTAATATAAGATAACTCAACAAACATATGTGGAAATGTGCAATGGCAAAATTGATTTTGCAAAACAGTCACTTTAGTTTAAAATTCAGATTATGACTTTAAATGAAAATCTGACTTCTTTAGAAGACAAATATAATGCTGCACTTTTGCAAGTTGAAAAGTCTAAAGAAGTTTATGAAACTGCTTTTAAAATGTGTCGTAGTCGTGACATAAAATTCGTTGACCTTGAAGAATTGATTGATTTCCAAAGTTATCATGGTGATACGAGAGGGTTTGGTTATGATGGTCCTATTACGGAAATAAATGATTTATCCAAACCAGTCCTCTTTGTTAAGGCCAAAGAAGAAATGGCTCTTCCGTTGGAAAGTAAGTCAACTGAACAGTCCAAAGGAAAACAAGTTTTAATCGAAAATGATTTTTAAAGTTATATTGATTACTTCAGTGAGAATTTTGTTGATGTATCTTCTTCTAGATACTGTCCCCCTGCTAAGAGACTTTCTAGACATGTTATTTCCAATTCTTGTAAGCAATCTGAAACTTGCTTTGTTAGAAACCATCGTAATTCTGGCCTTCCTACATCTAATAAATTTTGTACTATTTGTGATGTTTTTGGACACCAAAACTTTGAGTGCCAAAGGTTTCCAAAGAAAAATGACAATTTTTACTTTAACCCCAAAAGTGGGAGATTTGGTTATAAAACCTCAAACCGCAATGGATCATTTCGTTATTTTAGTAAGCCTAGAACTTGGACCAATCACAAATCAAAACCATTTGGAAAATCCTTTTTCAGATCTAATATTTTGGCACAAAACAAATTTAAAACGGTGCCTATTTGGATCAGATCTGATGATCTAAGACCCCAGCTAAAACATTCAAATTTTAAATCTTTTGTAGTCTTAACAGCCCTACGTTGTGAGATGCGTAGTGCTGGTTAGTACTTAGACAGTGGATGTTCGCGTCATATGACGGGTGATATTACCAAACTAAAGGATGTTGTTCATTATAAAGGTGGCAACGTGACCTTTGGAGATGGTAAGACCTCCCAAGTCATTGGCAAAGGCATTCTTAATGAAGAGGGTTTACCCAATGTTAATGATGTGTTATTAGTTCAAGGAATGAGAGCTAATTTTCTTTCCATCAGTCAGTTTTGTGATAATGGTTGCCAAGTTAAATTTTTAAAAACCTCCTGTGATGTTTTGACTAATACGGGAGAAGATTACATAAAAGGCAATCGTACCACGGACAACTGTTACAAAGCTTCTGGCTCCTTTTCTTGTAATGTAACTCTTTTAGATGATTCTGACTTATGGCACAATAGGTTGGGACACATCGGTTTTGATACCTTAAATCGGTTATCATCACAAGACCTTGTTAGAGGCCTACCTAAAATAAAGAAATGCCCCTCTGATGTTTTTGGTCCATGGCAAGTGGGTAAGATCACGAAATCCCCTCACAAAAAGGTGAAGAACATTAACACCACTGCACCTCTTGAACTTCTCCACATGAATTTAATGGGTCCAACTAGGACTGTTAGTTTAAATGAAATTCGTATATCCTAGTTATTATGGATGATTTCTCTCGATTTACTTGGGTAGCTTTCATGGAAGCTAAGTCAGAAACATTTAACAATTTTTTGAAAATCCTGACTCATATTGAAAATGAGGAAGACACCCAAGTAACTCGAATTCGAAGTGATAGAGGTGGTGAGTTTAAAGAAACTGGTATCATTGAGTATTGTGAGGCAAATGGTTATTCTCATCAGTTTAGTGCAGCAAAAACTCCTCAACAAAACGGGGTTGTTGAAAGGAAAAATAGAGTCATACAAGAAATGGCTAGAGTCCTTATTCATGCTAAACATTAACCTTTATACTTTTGGGAAGAAGCTTGTATTACTGCGGTTCATATTATCAATCGTGTATATCTTAGGAAGAATACCAAAATGACCTCATATGACTTTTGGTTCAACAAAAAGCCCAATGTTAAATATTTTTGTACTTTTGTCTCTATTTGTTATGTTTGCAATGATCGCGATAATCTTTATAAATTTGAAGCTAAAGGTGATAAATCCATTTTTCTTGGCTATTCTCATAATAGTAGGGCCTTAAGAGTTTTCAACTTAAGAACCAAATTTATAGTAGAGTCCATTAATGTTGTTGTAATTGACAGCACTATTGAACATGTTAGTAAAAATCCATTTGTAGAAACTGATTTAGATTCAAATATTTTAAATGATTCAGTTTTGACAGAAGATGAATCTTTACCAGCACCAACCATTGCCGTGCCTAACTGGGTTTCAAAAGATCATCCCTCCTCCAAAGTTGTCGGTGATATTCATGCGCCCGTGAGGACTAGAAATCAATTACGTCAAGTAGCTCATATGGCTGCTTTTGTATCCCTTGTGGAACCAAAATCAGTAAATGAGGCATTTAGTGATTCATATTGGATTGATGCGATGCAAGAGGAGTTATCTCAATTCACGGATCATGACGTGTGGTATTTAGTTCCAAGGCCCAAGGATATCAAAGTAATAGGTACAAAATGGATTTTCAAAAAAAAGACCGATGAAAAAGGGATAGTCATTCGAAATAAGGCTAGACTTGTAGCACAAGGTTATTCTCAAATAGAAGGAATAGACTGTGATGAGACGTTTGCCCCGGTTACTCATTTGAATCAGTGAGATTGCTTCTAGCTGTTGCTTGTCACTTACAATTTAAGCTTTTTCAAATGGACGTTAAATCTGCTTTTCTTAATGGTATTCTTTCCGAAGAAGTGTATGTTGAGCAGCCCAAAGGTTTCCAAGATCCCGAACTCCCTAATCATGTTTATAGACTTAAAATGGCTTTATGTGGGTTAAAACAAACCCCTCGTTCTTGGTATGAACGTTTGACTGCTTTTCTATCTTCACATGGGTTTATTAGAGGAGGTGTTGACCAAACTCTTTTTGTTAAGAAATCTAATAAAGATGAAATTTTGATTGCTCAAATTTATGTAGATGCCATTATTTTTGGGTCAACCTCACCAAATGAAGTAAAACAGTTTTCAAAAGACATGAGTAGTGAATTTAAGATGTCACTTATGGGGGAGTTACAGTATTTTCTAGGACTTCAAATAAGACAGCGAAGTGATGGCCTTTTTATTTCTCAATCCAAATATGCTATGGATTTACTTGTTAAATTTGGACTTGAAAATGCTAAAATTTCATCTACACCTATGGCTTTAAAGACTAAATTGTATAAATCTGATAGTGGCCCAGATGTAGATCCCACATTATACCGTAGCATTATTGGTAGTTTATTATACTTGACTGCTTCTAGACCTGATATTCAGTATGCTGTTTGTATTTGTGCGCGGTTTCAATCCAGTCCAAAAGAGTCTCACCTTACTTGTGCTAAAAATATTTTGAAATATGTTAAAGGCACAATTGAGTATGGACTTTGGTATACCAATGACTCTTCTTGTGCGATAGTTGGGTACTCGGATGTGGATTGGGGTGGTAGCACAGATGATTGTCGTTCCACCTCGGGTGTTTGCTATTATTTAGGATAGAATCTCGTTGGATGGTCTAGTAAAAAGCAAACTAGTGTAACTTTATCAACTGCTGAATCTGAATATGTTGCTGCTGGTGCATGTTGTGCTCAACTAATTTGGATTAAACAAATGCTATCTAATTATGGTATAAATCAGTCCAAAGTTCACCTTTATTGTGATAATGAAAGTGCAATTTGCATTGCTAAAAATCCTGTCCAGCATAGTAGGACTAAGCACATTAACATAAGGCATCATTTCATTAGAGAGTTGGTTGAATCAAAAGAGCTTCTAATTGAACATATTCCTACTGAAAACCAACTTGTTGATCTGTTCACAAAACCATTAGATAAATCTCGTTTTGAAAAATTGAGACACGTGATAGGAATGACGGTACTTGATAATTAATTTATGTTTAATCTGCGTTCTCTTTACTAGATCTCCGAGGTTTTAGGATAAAGGTATCTACTAATAATGGTATCTCTTAAAGCCATGTTTAATGTAGGAGACGCTTATTTTGCAGATTATGAATACTTATTTTTTTCTTCTTACCATTGTCTAATTTAGTCAAAATGGGGGAGAATTGAGTACATATTCTATTCTTTTGTTCTTGATATTTTTCATACATATCCTGTCTTATAATTTCTTCACATTTAATTCTGTCATGTTAATATTTTGGTAGAGCAAATGCTACTAACTTGATTTTTTGGCAAAATGTGTATTTATGTTTTGCAGGTTTTCATCAACCGTGCATTCCAGTTGTGTCTTTTCTTTTCTAGGATGGGTGGGTAGGTAGATATTTTTTTTATAGGACATAATAAGAATTATTTTTCCTTAGTATATCATTTGATGTACTCAAGGGTTTTGTCAAAATTAGACCAATGGGGGAGTTTGAAGGACCTATATAGAGCACACCGAGGGTTTGCTTTTCGTGCTTTAGCACTATAGGACTTCATCTAGGTGGACTCAAATTTTGACAAAATATTTTTGTAATTTAGGATTGCGCGTCCCCATATCGATGCCAAGCTCTCCTTGTTCATCTACATCAAATGAGCACTCAATTCAGTCTGCCATCTCAGAAAAAGGTAATTTTCAGTTTCTATGGCTCATAGGAATTTCTGTCACATAGGACACAACACCACGTTGCATTTGCATTTTATTTATCATATCTTATGATAATACTGGCTTTGTCATAATAATTTTTTTTGAGTTCAAAACTTTATTCGAAATTTTCATAACAAAAATATTTGTTGAAAAATATGTTGACGCTAAATATTTTTAAAGAATAAACTTTTGAAATTATATCAGTTATATATGTGCGTGGTGTATACATTATGGCCTATTATTTTATATATATGCGCGCGATGTGGCAACTCTATGGCTGGTACCTGCTACTGATATGAGTTTTGCTATGATTTGACCAAAGCCCATGCTTTATACCTGTTAACGTGTCTTTCATTTGTATGCATGCTGGCGTGAGTTTTTAATATAAGTATATTATATTAAATACATATGCCTTGCACGTTATTACATTGTCAGGTCATTTATGAACTTAGGAAACTGTAGCCTAGTCTGGTGGCGTGTTCCCCAATTTCTTTTGGCGATTTGACCGCCCTTGGTTTCATTTTTTTTTAACGATGCCGTGTTGTTTTCTTTTCAAATGGTAAGTTTTTGAAATTGCGTAACAGCTGGATCCCACTGTTTAATGCACCCACGGTATTTTTCTTTATCAGAAACAGTATTTGATTTAATATCAAAAACGACGACGCACTGTTTAAAACGGGAATATTTGTTTGTTGCGTTTCTTGTACGCAAGTTTATTACAGTTGTACACTACATGTCACATTTATAACTGTGCATTTTGTGTTTCTTCTTTGACCGTGCGATCAGATTTTTATCAATGGTTTGTGTTAATTTAAATCAATCCTTGTGTCTTCTTTTTCACCAATCAGACTTGTTCTCTCTAGTTATAAATACAATCCTTGTGTCTTTATTTTCACACACCGAGAAAATTCATTTTTGTGCCAAAGTTCTGCCAAAATTATTTTGAGAGAGAGATTATACACCAATACTTTTCACAGATAAATCTTTGTGTGTTCTTCAAAAGCCATTGCTGAGTCTCAAAACCTTGTTGTGGATTCAAGCATGGACAGTTTCTAAACTCAAAATCTCTACATCTCCAAATCGGTTGATTTTTCATTTTGAAAAATTGTATTGTGAGTATCTCTGTCATTATCCTAGTTTTCTTGTAATTTCAGACCTGTTATCTGTTAGATCTAAAGTGTCTGTGTAAGTATTGTGCTGATATATATTTTATATAAACACTACACACACAAGAACAACTAGTAGTGATCTTATTTCATTTAAAACACTTTGTTTTAAATCCATTTTTAAGGAATTTGAATTTCAATCAAGAACAACTGATTCTAGGTTTAGATAATTAACCCTATTTCGTTTTGTGGAGGTTTTCCTATAATAAGGATAACCTGAACAGAACTACCTGAACTTAGAAGTGTGACCTTGGACTAAACAAATTTATACCTGCATATTTGACCAAGGACTTGGACTGAGAACAAGAACATATTGGACCTAATCAAGAATCTGAACCAATCGGACTGATTGAAAGTAATATAATAGATTAAAACATTTTTAATCTAAATACTGTTATAAACAGTTGGTTTTAATTCTGACTACATGCTTGATATGTTTTATTTCTTTTCAGTCTAGAATATCTTTGTGTGTATATGATATCTTGCTTGTTTAAGGAATATTCAGGAATTGTTTCATATCATATCACTCACACATTCTATCACGTTATAATCACGTAGACACATTTTTGAATGTGAATATCTGAACAAGTCTAGTGTTCAAGATTTAAAGAAAAGAAAGCTTTTCAAAACTGAATTGAAAGTCAATAAGACTTGACTTGATTTGAATAACATAAGACTTGCAAAGATATAGGTGATATAGTCTATTGCATTGCATTTTATGTGTATTCATTTAAGTGTGGGTGTGTATTCATATAGGATAGTACACCACACACTATCACTTCACTAGAAAATAACAATAGGCACTGAGCCAACCTGCGCTTAAAGAAGTTAGAGGGGAGGCTGAGAAGTGAAGAACTCAAAAACAAGTGAGGACAGTTTAAAGAGAGAACAGAACAAGCAACCAGGCAGGAGACTTGGTCGAGTGGGGTAATAGCTAGATCTTTCTTCTTTATTTGTCGATTTTGTTATTTGTAAATCGTCCCTATTGATTTATTATTTTAGTAGAAGTAGATTAGGTGACTCCTAGAGGAGTCCGTCATTTTTCCTGGGGAAGGGTTTTTGCGACGTAAAATAAACACAGTGTGCTGTATATTTTTCGTATATCACCTCACATGAAAAAGTAGGCATAACTAAATAGAAACTCGCCTAAAATTGAATTAGTTATTATTTTTGTAAATCACCTTGATTTAACAAGATAATAATTTGGACTGTTAATTAACTTTGAAAATCAAATTCATTTTCATAAAGTTAACAAATTAAGTAGAAATTTAATTTGGTCCCCTTTGCATCATACATCAGTAACTTATAGGTATTAGGGGTTTATTCGGCATATAAATTTACTTCTGCATGAAAAGTCTTTTGCAGCCGCACTCTTAAGTGGTATCAGAGCTAGACTTTAAAATGATTTTTTTCTAAAACTTTTGTCAAACTCGTTTTACCCTGTTAACTATGGATGATTCAAGTCAATTACTTAGGCTTGGAAATTTTAGTAGACCTTCAATTTTTTATGGCTCAAATTTTTCATACTGAAAAATTAGAATGGTTGCAATTATTCAGGGCACTTTAGGAGATGACGTGTGGGATTTAATTGAAAATGGTTATAGACACCCCACTACTCCTATTGCAGAAGGTAGCACTATCTTTAGAAAACTTAAAACCACTGAATTGAATGCTGATCAGAAAAAGATAAGCAATTTCAATAATAAGGGCAAGAATGCAATTTTCATAAGTGTGAGTGAAAATGAATTGAAACGTATATGTCACTGCACTACTAGTAAAGATGCTTGGGATACTATAGTAATAGCACATGAAGGCGATGCTAGGGTAAAAAGATGTAAAACTCAAATGCTTATTCAACAATACAATATGCTAGTTATGAAAGATAACGAACCATTTGATGATTTCTATATGCGTTTGACTGATATTATTACCTAATTGCATGCTAATGATGTTGAGTATACTGATCAGGAAGTCTGTGCTAAGATTTTGAGATCCCTTGCTCCTAGGTTTGATCATAAACGTTATATCATTGAAGAAATGAATGATCCTCTGAATTGTTTATCTTTAAATTGAGAACTATGGAACTTGAAAAAGCTTTTAGGAAGACACTTACTTCTTATGCTAAAAATGATCTTACTAATTCTTCTAAAGTTGCATTTAAAACTGCCTGTCCTAATAAATTCAAACATAAGGTAGTTAAGCAATAATCTGGGTCGGATAATGATTCTGATGAGGAGTCAGGTGGCATTGATAAGATTGACAATCAACTTGCACTTATGTCTTCTCAATTTAAGAAACTTTTAAAACATAGAAATTATATTGCTAAAAGACGTATGCAAGAGAATAATCAGTCTCATCAATACAATCGAACCCATAACAGAAATTCTAAAGTAAAGGTTGATCATGATAGTTCTACTAGTAAGGTTGATAAATCGAAAATGGCTTGTCACAATTGTGGTAAACTTGGACATTTCATTGCTGAATGTAGATCCAAACCACAGTCAAAGTATCCTAAAAAGCTCAAGGAAAACCTTACAAAAACTTGGGATGATTCCTTTGATTCTGAATCAGAAGAAGACCAAGTTGAATCTGAATCAAATTACCTTGCGTTTTTATGAGAAGTTTATGATTGTTGTGGAGATATATATCTAGCTGGAATGTCTGATTCTGAAGATGATTCTGATTCTGATGAAGTGCTTAATTTAATTGATGCTGCTAAATCTTTATTAGCTGGTCAACCTTCTATGCTAGAATTAACTGCTCCATTTGATGTTAAACGTGCATATTTGTGTGACTCTAAATCTGAAGATTGCAACAATTCACACACTGACACGGAGAATAATGATAATTTTGTTGCCTATGATGATTATGCTGAATTGTATGTGAGGACCTTGAAAAATAGACAAGAATTATCTAATCTGGTTAAATTGCTTATTGAGTCCCTAGAGAATCAATATAAGATAACTCAACAAAAATATCTGGAAATTTGCAATGGCAAAATTGATTTTGCAAAACAGTCACTTGAGTTTAAAATTCAGATTATGACTTTAAATGAAAATCTGACTTCTTTAGAAGACAAATATAATGCTGCACTTTTGCAAGTTGAAAAGTCTAAAGAAGTTTGTGAAACTGCTTTTAAAATGTGTCGTAGTCGTGACATAAAATTCGTTGACCTTGAAGAATTGATTGATGTCCAACTTTATCATGGTGATACGAGAGGGTTTGGTTATGATGGTCCTATTACGGAAATAAATGATTTATCCAAACCAGTCCTCTTTGTTAAGGCCAAAGAAGAAATGGCTCTTCCGTTGGAAAGCAAGTCAAGTGAACAGTCCAAAGGAAAACAAGTTTTAATCGAAAATGATTTTGAAAGTTATATTGATTACTTCATTGAAATTTTTTTTGATGCATCTTCTTCTAGATACTGTCCCCCTCCTAAGAGACTTTCTAGACATGTTATTTCCAATTCTCGTAAGCAATCTGAAACTTGCTTTGTTAGAAACCATCGTAATTCTGGCCTTCCTACATCTAATAAATGTTGTACTATTTGTGATGTTTTTGGACACCAAAACTTTTAGTGCCAAAGGTTTCCAAAGAAAAATGACAATTTTTACTTTAACCCCAAAAGTGGGAGATTTGATTATAAAACCTCAAACCGCAATGGATCATTTCGTTATTTTAGTAAGCCTAGAACTTGGACCAATCACAAATCAAAACCATTTGGAAAATCCTTTTTCAGATCTAATATTTTGGCACAAAACAAATTTAAAACGGTGCCTATTTGGATCAGATCTGATGATCTAAGACCCCAGCTAAAACATTCAAATTTTAAATCTTTTGTAGTCTTAACAGCCCTACGCTGTGAGATGCATAGTGCTGGCTAGTACTTAGACAGCGGATGTTCGCGTCATATGACGGGTGATATTACCAAACTAAAGGATGTTGTTCATTATAAAGGTGGCAACGTGACCTTTGGAGATGGTAAGAACTCCCAAGTCATTGGCAAAGGCATTCTTAATGAAGAGGTTTTACCCAATGTTAATGATGTGTTATTAGTTCAAGGAATGAGAGCTAATTTTCTTTCCATCAGTCAGTTTTGTGATAATGGTTGCCAAGTTAAATTTTTAAAAACCTCCTGTGATGTTTTGACTAATGCGGGAGAAGATTACATAAAAGTCAATCGTACCACGGACAACTGTTACAAAGCTTCTGGCTCCTTTTCTTGTAATGTAACTCTTTTAGATGATTCTGACTTATGGCACAATAGGTTAGGACACATCAGTTTTGATACCTTAAATCGGTTATCATCACAAGACCTTGTTAGAGGCCTACCTAAAATAAAGAAATGCCCCTCTGATGTTTGTGGTCCCATGCAAGTGGGTAAGATCACGAAATCCCCTCACAAAAAAGTGAAAGAAATTAACACCACTGCACCTCTTGAACTTCTCCACATGAATTTAATGGGTCCAACTAGGACTGTTAGTTTAAATGAAATTCTTATATCCTAGTTATTGTGGATGATTTCTCTCGATTTACTTGGGTAGCTTTCATGGAAGATAAGTCAGAAACATTTAACAATTTTTTAAAAATCCTGACTCGTATAGAAAATGAGGAAGACACCCAAGTAACTCGAATTCGAAGTGATAGAGGTGGTGAGTTTAAAGAAACTGGTATCATTGAGTATTGTGAGGCAAATGGTTATTCTCATGAGTTTAGTGCACCAAAAACTCCTCAACAAAATGGGGTTGTTGAAAGGAAAAATAGAGTCATACAAGAAATGGCTAGAGTCATTATTCATGCTAAACATTTACCTTTATACTTTTGGGAAGAAGCTTGTATTACTGCGGTTCATATTATCAATCGTGTATATCTTAGGAAGAATACAAAAATGACCCCATATGACTTTTGGTTCAACAAAAAGCCCAATGTTAAATATTTTCGTACTTTTGTCTCTATTTGTTATGTTTGCAATGATCGCGATAATCTTTATAAATTTGAAGCTAAAGGTGATAAATCCATTTTTCTTGGCTATTCTCATAATAGTAGGGACTTAAGAGTTTTCAACTTAAGAACCAAATTTATAGTAGAGTCCATTAATGTTGTTGTAATTGACAGCACTATTGAACATGTTAGTAAAAATTCACCTGTAGAAACTGATTCAGATTCAAATATTTTAAATGTTTCAGTTTTGACAGAAGATGAATCTTTACCAACACCAACCCTTGCCGTGCCTAACTGGGTTTCAAAAGATCATCCCTCCTCCAAAGTTGTCGGTGATATTCATGCGCCCGTGAGGACTAGAAATCAATTACTTCAAGTAGCTCATATGGCTGCTTTTGTATCGCTTATGGAGCCAAAATCAGTAAATGAGGCATTTAGTGATTCATATTGGATTGATGCGATGCAAGAGGAGCTAGCTCAATTCACGGATCATGACGTGTGGTATTTAGTTCCAAGGCCCAAGGATATCAAAGTAATAGGTACAAAATGGATTTTCAAAAATAAGACCGATGAAAAAGGGATAGTCATTCGAAATAAGGCTAGACTTGTAGCACAAGGTTATTCTCAAATAGAAGTAATAGACTGTGATGAGACGTTTGCCCCGGTTACTCGTTTGAATCAGTGAGATTGCTTCTAGCTGTTGCTTGTCACTTACAATTTAAGCTTTTTCAAATGGACGTTAAATCTGCTTTTCTTAATGGTATTCTTTCCGAAGAAGTGTATGTTGAGCAGCCCAAAGGTTTCCAAGATCCCGAACTCCCTAATCATGTTTATAGACTTAAAATGGCTTTATATGGGTTAAAACAAACCCCTCGTGCTTGGTATGAACGTTTGACTGCTTTTCTATCTTCACATGGGTTTATTAGAGGAGGTGTTGACCAAACTCTTTTAGTTAAGAAATCTAATAAAGATGAAATTTGATTGCTCAAATTTATGTAGATGCCATTATTTTTGGGTCAACCTCACCAAATGATGTAAAACAGATTTCAAAAGACATGAGTAGTGAATTTAAGATGTCACTTATGGGGGAGTTACAGTATTTTCTAGGACTTCAAATAAGACAGCGAAGTGATGGCCTTTTTATTTCTCAATCCAAATATGTTAAGGATTTACTTGTTAAATTTGGAGTTGAAAATGCTAAAATTTCATCTACACCTATGGCTCTAAAGACTAAATTGTATAAATCTGATAGTGGCCCAGATGTAGATCCCACATTATACCGTAGCATTATTGGTAGTTTATTATACTTGACTGCTTCTAGACCTGATATTCAGCATCCTGTTTGTATTTGTGCGCGGTTTCAATCCAGTCCAAATGAGTCTCACCTTACTTGTGCTAAAAATATTTTGAAATATGTTAAAGGCACAATTGAGTTTTGACTTTGGTATACCAATGACTCTTCTTGTGCGATAGTTGGGTACTCGGATGTGGATTGGGGTGGTAGCACAGATGATTGTCGTTCCACCTCGGGTGGTTGCTATTATTTAGGATAGAATCTCGTTGGATGGTCTAGTAAAAAGCAAACTAGTGTAACTTTATCAACTGCTGAATCTGAATATGTTGCTGCTGGTGCATGTTGTGCTCAACTAATTTGGATTAAACAAATGCTATCTAATTATGGTATAAATCAGTCCAAAGTTCACCTTTATTGTGATAATGAAAGTGCAATTTGCATTGCTAAAAATCCTGTCCAGCATAGTAGGACTAAGCACATTAACATAAGGCATCATTTCATTAGAGAGTTGGTTGAATCAAAAGATCTTCTAATTGAACATATTCCTACTGAAAATCAACTTGTTGATCTGTTCACAAAACCATTAGATAAATCTCGTTTTGAAAAATTGAGACACATGATAGGAATGACGGTACTTGATAATTAATTTATGTTTAATCTGCGTTCTGTTTACTAGATCTACGAGGTTTTAGGATAAAGGTATCTACTAATAATGGTATATCTTAAAGCCATGTTTAATGTAGGAGACGCTTATTTTGCAGATTATGAACACTTATTTTTTTCTTCTTACCATTGTCTAATTTAGTCAAAATGGGAGAGAATTGAGTACATATTCTAGTCTTGTGTTGTTGATATTTTTCATACATATCCTGTCTTATAATTTCTTCACATTTAATTCTGTCATGTTAATATTTTGGTAGAGCAAATGCTACTAACTTGATTTTTCGACAAAATGTGTATTTATGTTTTGCAGGTTTTCATCAACCGTGCATTCCAGTTGTGTCTTTTCTTTTCTAGGATGGGTGGGTAGGTAGATATTTTTTTTATAGGGCATAATAAGAATTATTTTTCCTTAGTATATCATTTGATGTACTCAAGGGTTTTGTCAAAATTAGTCCAATGGGGGAGTTTGAAGGACCTATATAGAGCACACCTAGGGTTTGCTTTCCGTGCTTTAGCTATATAGGACTTCATCTAGTTGGACTCGAATTTTGATAAAATATTTTTGTAATTTAGGATTGCGGGTCCCCATATCGATGTCAAGCTCTCCTTGTTCATCTACATCAAATGGGCACTGAATTCACTCTGTCGTCTCAGAAAAAGGTAATTTTCAGTTTATGTGGCTCATAGGAATTTCTGTCACATAGGACACAACACCACGTTGCATTTGCATTTTATTTATCATATCTTATGATATTACTGGCTTTGTCATAATAATTTTTTTTAGTTCAAAACTTTATTCGAAATTTTCATAACAAAAATATTTGTTGAAAAATATGTTGACGCTAAATATTTTTAAAGAATAAATTTTTAAGAATAAACTTTTGAAATTATATCAGTTATATATGTGCGTGGTGTATACATTATGGCCTATTATTTTATATATATGCACGCGATGTGGCAACTCTATGGCTGGTACCTGCTTTTGATATGAGTTTGGCTGTGATTTGACCAAAGCCCTTGCTTTATACTTGTTAACGTGTCTTTCATTTGTATGCATGTTGGCGTGAATTTTTAATATAAGTATATTAAATTAAATACATATTCCTTGCACGTTATTACATTGTCAGGTCATTTATGAACTTAGGAAACTGTAGCCTAGTCTGGTGTCGTGTTCCCCAATTTCTTTTGGCGATTTGACTGCCCTTGGTTTCATTTTTTTTAACGACGCCGTGTTGTTTTCTTTTCAAACGGTAAGTTTTTGAAATTGCGTAACAGCTGGATCCCACTGTTTAATGCGCCCACGGTATTTTTCTTTATCAGAAAAGGTATTTGATTTAATATAAAAAATGACGACGCACTGTTTAAAACGGGAATATTTGTTTGTTTCTTTTCTTGTACACAAGTTTATTACAGCTGTACACTACATGTCACATTTATAACTGTGCATTTTGTGTTTCTTCTTTGACCGTGCGATCAGATTTTTATCAATTGTCTGTGTTGATTTAAATCAATCCTTGTGTCTTCTTTTTCACCAATCATACTTGTTCTCTCTGGTTATAAATACAATCCTTGTGTCTTTATTTTCACACACCGAGAAAATTCATTTTTGTGCCAAAGTTCTGCCAAAATTATTTTGAGAGAGAGATTATACACCAATACTTTTCACAGATAAATCTTTGTGTATTCTTCAAAATCCATTGCTGAGTCTCAAAACCTTGTTGTGGATTCAAGCATGGACAGTTTCTAAACTCAAAATCTCTACATCTCCAAATCGGTTGATTTTTCATTTTGAAAAATCGTATTGTGAGTATCTCTGTCATTATCCTAGTTTTCTTGTAATTTCAGACCTGTTATCTGTTAGATCTAAAGTGTCTGTGTAAGTATTGTGCTGATATATATTTTATATAAACACTACACACACAAGAACAACTAGTAGTGATCTTATTTCATTTAAAACACTTTGTTTTAAATCCAGTTTTCAGGAAATCTGAATTTCAATCAAGAACAACTGATTCTAGGTTTAGATAATTAACCCTATTTCGTTTTGTGGACCTTTTCCTATAATAAGGATAACCTGAACAGAACTACCTGAACTTAGAAGTGTGACCTTGGTCTAAACAAATTTATACCTGCATATTTGACCAAGGACTTGGACTGAGAACAAGAACATATTGGACCTAATCAAGAATCTGAACCAATCGGACTGATTAATGCCATTCCTCTGTCGACCGTAACGAGGGACGAGTTTAAGCAACACTTTCCAAGTGGTGATCCCAACCAACCCCAGGCTGAAGAGTCTGACGATGATAGCGAAGAGAGCGTTCTAGACTGAACCATAACTGAGTAATATGAGAATTCTATTACCGAGGTCAATTCGTTAACTTTGAGACACTTTGAAGGACCTATATAGAGCACACCTAGGGTTTGCTTTCTGTGATTTAGCACTATAGGACTTCATCTAGCTGGACTTAAATTTTGACAAAATATTTTTGTAATTTAGGATTGCGTGTCCCCATATCGATGCCAAGCTCTCCTTGTTCATCTACATCAAATGAGCACTCAATTCAGTCTGCCGTCTCAGAAAAAGGTAATTTTCAGTTTCTATGGCTCAAAGGAATTTATGTCACATAGGACACAACACCACGTTGCATTTGCATTTTATTTATCATATCTTATGATAATAATGGCTTTGTCATAATAAATTTTTTTTAGTTTAAAACTTTATTCCAAATTTTCATAACAAAAATATTTGTTGAAAAATATGTTGACGCTAAATATTTATAAAGAATAAATTTTTAAGAATAAACTTTTGAAATTATATCAGTTATATATGTGCGTGGTGTATACATTATGTCCTATTATTTTATATATATGCGCGCGATGTGTCAGCTCTATGGCTGGTACCTGCTACTGATATGAGTTTGGCTATGATTTGACCAAAGCCCATGCTTTATACCTGTTAACGTGTCTTTCATTTGTATGCATGCTGGCGTGAGTTTTTAATATAAGTATATTATATTAAATACATATGCCTTGCACGTTATTACATTGTCAGGTCATTTATGAACTTAGGAAACTGTAGCCTAGTCTGGTGGCGTGTTCCCCAATTTCTTTTGGCGATTTGACCACCCTTGGTTTCATTTTTTTTAACGACGCCGTGTTATTTTCTTTTCAAACGGTAAGTTTTTGAAATTGCGTAACAGCTGGATCCCATTGTTTAATGCGCCCACGGTATTTTTCTTTATCAGAAACGGTATTTGATTTAATATCAAAAACGACGACGCACTGTTTAAAACGGGAATATTTGTTTGTTGTGTTTCTTGTACGCAAGTTTATTACAGTTGTGCACTACATGTCACATTTATAACTGTGCATTTTGTGTTTCTTCTTTGACCGTGCGATCAGATTTTTATCAATGGTCTGTGTTAATTTAAATCAATCCTTGTGTCTTCTTTTTCACCAATCAGACTTGTTCTCTCTGGTTATAAATACAATCCTTGTGTCTTTATTTTCACACACCGAGAAAATTCATTTTTGTGCCAAAGTTCTGCCAAAATTATTTTGAGAGAGAGATTATACACCAATACTTTTCAGAGATAAATCTTTGTGTATTCTTCAAAAGCCATTGCTGAGTCTCAAATCCTTATTGTGGATTCAAGCATGGACAGTTTCTAAACTCAGAATCTCTTCATCTCCAAATCGGTTGATTTTTCATTTTGAAAAATCGTATTGTGAGTATCTTTGTCATTATCCTAGTTTTCTTGTAATTTCAGACCTGTTATCTGTTAGATCTAAAGTGTCTGTGTAAGTATTTTGCTGATATATATTTTATATAAACACTACACACACAAGAACAACTAGTAGTGATCTTATTTCATTTAAAACACTTTGTTTTAAATCCAGTTTTCAGGAAATCTGAATTTCAATCAAGAACAAATGATTCTAGATTGTGGTAAACTTGTCACAATTGTGGTAAACTTGGACATTTCATTGCTGAATGTAGATCCAAACCACAGTCAAAGTATCCTAAAAAGCTCAAGGCAAACCTTACAAAAACTTGGGATGATTCCTTTGATTCTAAATCAGAAGAAGACCAAGCTGAATCTGAATCAAATTACCTTGCGTTTTTAGGAGAAGTTTATGACTGTTGTGGAGATCTATATCTAACTGGAATGTCTGATTCTGAAGATGATTCTGATTCTGATGAAGTGCTTGATTTAATTGATGCTGCAAAATCTTTATTAGCTGGTCAACCTTCTATGCTAGAATTAACTGCTCCATTTGATGCAAAACGTGCATATTTGTGTGACTCTAAATCTGAAGATTGCAACAATTCACACACTGACACGGAGAATAATGATAATTTTATTGCCTATGATGATTATGCTAAATTGTATGTGAGGACCTTGCAAAGTAGACAAGAATTATCTAATCTGGTTAAATTGCTTATTGAGTCCCTAGAGAATCAATATAAGATAACTCAACAAAAATCTGTGGAAATGTGTAATGTCAAAATTGATTTTGCAAAACAGTCACGTGAGTTTAAAATTCAGATTACGACTTTAAATGAAAATCTGACTTCTTTAGAAGACAAATATAATGCTGCACTTTTGCAAGTTGAAAAGTCTAAAGAAGTTTGTGAAACTGCTTTTAAAATGTGTCGTAGTCGTGACATAAAATTCGTTGACCCTGAAGAATTGATTGCTGTCCAACGTTATCATGGTGATACAAGAGGGTTTGGTTATGATGGCCCTATTACGGAAATAAATGATTTATCCAAACCAGTCGTCTTTGTTAAGGCCAAAGAAGAACGACTCTTCTGTTGGAAAGCAAGTCAAATGAACAGTCCAAAGGAAAACATGTTTTAATCGAAAATGATTTTGAAAGTGATATTGATTACTTCATTGAAAATTTTGTTGATGCATCTTCTTCTAGATACTGTCCCCCTGCTAAGAGACTTTCTAGACATGCACTACACTAAAACTGGCGATTGGTCACGGCCAAAATCCCTTACCAAAGTTGTGGGTCACGAACTTGGGCCGCGACTATTTCTGGCGTGACCATTTTGGTCCATTTTCGTGGGTCGCAGCCCAAGTCCGTGACCAAAAAATAGTCACGACCGAGAGGGGTCACGGCAGATGGTCGCTGACTTGGACCGTGACCCATACTTTGACGGGTCACGGCCCTAATCCGTGAACCACAACCGTGACAAATTGGTCGCGGCCAAAGTCCGCGACCCATGTCCGTGACAAAAAAAATTGGTCGCGACCAACGTCCGCGACCCACAGCCATGACAAAAAAAATAAAAATAAATTCGTCGCGGCCCTTATCCGTGACCCACAGCCGTGATAAATGGTTCGCGGCCAAAGTCCGCGACCCACAACCGTGACAAAAAAACAAAAAATAAATGGTCGCGGACTTTGGCCGCGACCATTTTTATGCACGACGAAAAAAATAAAAATGGTCATGGACAAAGTCCATGACCATATTTAACTATAATTTTAAAAAAAATATTTTTTTTTGTCCAATCCTAAAATTGGGGGTCCTGTGAGTGCACCATCGGTTGCTACGTGTAACGTTGGACGCGTACAAGGTGTTACAAATATTTATTATTGACAAAACAATAAAAAAAATCACATTGCGAATCGAGAACGTTGTTAATAAACAAATAAATATACAAACTTTTAAATATTACACGTCTTGATAATCACAAACCAAAAAAAAATTGGGCAGAGTTTCCTCTATTTTCTTGACATTCCAAAACCTGTAAATGTAAAACCTGCTTATTATAAAGCCCGCACGGCCATAAAATTCAACAATCAAATAATAAAAGCCCGCACGGCCATAAACTAAATAATAAAAGTCCGCACGGCTGTAACACAAAAAACAAAATCCCGAATGTCCATAACATATAAACAATCTTCATGCTGTAGACCATTGCCTCCTTTGTTTGTTCCGCGTGAAAAATCCTACAAATGATAGGATACATAAAAAAAAATATCAGTAACCAAGTAGGTTTACAAAAAAATTAATCAAGCTGAAAAATTGCATATATGAGTTAAAATTATCAGTAACCAAGTACAAATATGCAAATTACCGTCGTATTCTCAAATCGGGAGTCCCGCGGCTGTGGGGTCAGTTCCTACGAGTTACATTGGTCCCGTGGGAGGTGTTGGTGCCACCGACGGGGACACTCGGGGGCTGTTTTGATTTCTCACCCTCTAACGCCATGTTTTTAAGCCTAAGTCTAGCAATATACAAATTATCGTCGTATTCTCAAATCGGGAGCCCCGCGACTGAGGGGTCAGTTCCTACGAGTTACATTGGTTCCGGGGGAGGTGTTGGTGCCACCCACGGGGACGTTCGGGGGATGTTTCGAGTTCTCACCCTCTAATGGCATGTTTTTAAGCCTAAGTTTAGAAATATACAAATTATAGTCGTATTCTCAAACCGGGAGTCCCGAGGCTGCGGGGCCAGTTCCTACGAGTTACATTGGTCCCGTGGAAGGTGTTGGTGCCACCCACGGGGCCGTTCAGGGGCTGTTTCGAGTTTTCACCCTCTAACACCATGTTTTTAAGCCTAAGTCAAGAAATATGTAAATTACCATCGTATTCTCAAACCGGGAGACCCGCGACTGTGGGGTCAGTTCCTACGAGTTACATTGGTCCCGTGGGAGGTGTTGGTACCACCCACGGGGACGTTCGAGGGTTGTTTCTAGTTCTGACCCTCTAACGCCATGTTTTTAAGCCTAAGTCTAGAAATATACAAATTACCTTCGTATTCCTAAACCGGGAGCCCGCGGCTACGGGGTCAGTTCCTACGAGTTACATTGGTCCCGTGGGAGGTGTTGGTGCCACCCACGGGTCCGTTCGGGGCTGTTTCGAGTTCTCACCCTCTAACGCCGTGTTTTTAAGCCTATGTTTAGAAATATGCAAATTACCTTCGTATTCCCAATCCCGGAGTCCCGCGGCTGCGGGGTCAGTTCCTACGAATTACATTGGTCCCGTGGGAGGTGTTGGTGCCACCCACGGGGATGTTCGGGGGCTGTTTCGAGTTCTCACCCTCTAACGCCATGTTTTTAAGGCTAAGTCTAGAAATATATAAATTACCGTCGTACTCTCAAACCGGGAGACCCGCGGCTGCGGGGTCAGTTCCTATGAGTTACATTGGTCCCGTGGGAGGTGTTGGTGCCACCCACAGAGCCGTTCGGGGGCTGTTTCGAGTTCTCACCCTCTAACGCCATCTTTTTAAGCCTAAGTTTAAAAATATACAAATTATCGTCGTATTCTCAAACCGGGAGTCCCACGACTGTGGGGTCAGTTCCTACGAGTTACATTGGTCCCGTAGGGGGTGTTGGTGCCACCCACGGGGCCGTTCGGGGGCTGTTTCGAGTTTTCACCCTCTAACGCCATGTTTTTAAGCCTAAGTCTAGAAATATGCAAATTACCGTCGTATTCTCAAACCGGGAGTCTCGCAGCTGCGGGGTCAGTTCCTACGAGTTACATTAGTCCCGTGGGAGGTGTTGGTGCCACCCATAGGGCCGTTAGAGTGTTGTTTCGAGTTTTCACCCTCTAATGCCATGTTTTTAAGCCTAAGTCAAGAAATATGCAAATTATCATCGTATTCTCAAATCGGGAGTCCCACGGCTGTGGGGTCAGTTCCTACGAGTTACATTGGTCCCATGGGAGGTGTTGGTGCCACCCACGGGGCCGTTCGGGAGTTGTTTCGAGTTTTCACCCTCTAACGCCATGTTTTGATTAAGTCTAGAAATATGTAAATTAACATCGTACTCTCAAACCGGGAGATCCGCGACTGTGGGGTCAGTTCCTACGAGTTACATTGGTCCCGTGGGAGGTGTTGGTGCCACACACGGGGCCGTTCGGGGGCTGTTTCGAGTTCTCACCCTCTAACCCCATGTTTTTAAGCCTAAGTCTAGAAATATACAAATTACCTTCGTATTCTCAAACCGGGAGTCCCGCGGCTGCGGGGTCAGTTCCTACGAGTTACATTGGTTCCGTGGGAGGTGTTAGTGCCACCCACGAGGACGTTCGGGGGCTGTTTCGAGTTCTCACCCTCTAACGCCATGTTTTTAAGCCTAAGTCTAGAAATATGCAAATTACCAACGTATTCTCAAACCGGGAGTCCCGCGGCTGCAGGGTCCGTTCCTACGAGTTACATTAGTCCCGTGGGAGGTGTTGGTGCCATCCACGGGGACGTTCGCGGGCTATTTCGAGTTCTCACCCTCTAACGCCATGTTTTTAAGCTTAAGTCTAGAAATATACAAATTACCGTCGTATTCTCAAACCGGGAGTCCCGCGGCTACGGTGTCAGTTCCTACGAGTTACATTGGTCCTGTGGAACGTGTTGGTGCCACCCACGGGGACGTTCGGGGGATGTTTCGAGTTCTCACCCTCTAACGCCATGTTTTGCTTAAGTCTAGAAATATGAAAATTATCGTCATACTCTCAAACCGGGAGACCCGCGACTGTGGGGTTAGTTCCTATGAGTTATATTGGTCCCGTGGGAGGTGTTGGTGCCACCCACGGGGCCGTTCGGTGCTGTTTCGAGTTCTCACCCTCTAACGCCATGTTTTTAAGCCTAAGTCTAGAAATATACAAATTATCATCGTATTCTCAAATCCGGAGCCCCGCGGCTGCGGGGTCAGTTCCTAAGAGTTACATTGGTTCCGTGGGAGGTGTTGGTGCCACCCACGGGGACATTCGGGGGCTGTTTCGAGTTTTCACCCTCTAATGCCATGTTTTTAAGCCTAAGTTTAGAAATATGCAAATTACCATCGTACTCTCAAACCAGGAGATCTGCGGCTGCGAGGTTAGTTCCTACGAGTTACATTGGTCCCGTGGGAGGTGTTGGTGCTACCCACAGGGCTGTTCGGGGGCTATTTCGAGTTTTCACCCTCTAACGCCATGTTTTTAAGCCTAAGTCTAAAAATATGCAAATTATCGTCGTATTCTCAAATCGGGAGTCCCGCGGCTGCGGGGTCTGTTCCTACGAGTTGCATTGGTCCCGTGGGAGGTGTTGGTGCCGCCCACGGGGCCGTTCGGGGGCCGTTTTGAGTTCTCAACCTCTAACGCCATGTTTTTAAGCCTAAGTCTAGAAATATACAAATTACCTTCGAATTCCTAAACCGGGAGTCCCGCGGCTACGGGGTCAGTTCCTACGAGTTACATTGGTCCCGTGGGAGGTGTTGGTTCCACCCACGGGTCCATTCGGGGCTGTTTCGAGTTCTCACCCTCTAACGCCGTGTTTTTAAGCCTATGTTTAGAAATATGCAAATTACCTTCGTATTCCCAATACGGGAGTCCCGCGGCTGCGGGGTCAGTTCCTACGAGTTACATTGGTCCCGTGGGAGGTGTTGGTGCCACCCACGGGGACGTTCGGGGGCTGTTTCGAGTTCTCACACTCTAACGCCATGTTTTTAAGCCTAAGTCTAGAAATATATAAATTACCGTCGTACTCTCAAACCGGGAGACCCGCGGCTGCGGGGTCAGTTCCTATGAGTTACATTGGTCCCGTGGGAGGTGTTGGTGCCACCCATTGGGCCGTTCGGGGGCTGTTTCGAGTTCTCACACTCTAACGCCATGTTTTTAAGCCTAAGTCTAAAAATATACAAATTATCGTCGTATTCTCAAACCGGGAGTCCCACGACTGTGGGGTCTGTTCCTACGAGTTACATTGGTCCCGTAGGGGGTGTTAGTGCCACCCACGGGGCCGTTCGGGGGCTGTTTCGAGTTTTCACCCTTTAACGCCATGTTTTTAAGCCTAAGTCTAGAAATATGCAAATTACCGTCGTATTCTCAAAGCGGGAGTCTCGCGGCTGCGAGGTCAGTTCCTACGAGTTACATTAGTCCCGTGGGAGGTGTTGGTGCCACCCATAGGGCCGTTAGAGTGTTGTTTCGAGTTTTCACCCTTTAATGCCATGTTTTTAAGCCTAAGTCAAGAAATATGCAAATTATCATCGTTTTCTCAAATCGGGAGTCCCACGGCTGTGGGGTCAGTTCCTACGAGTTATATTGGTCCCGTGGGAGGTGTTGGTGCCACCCACGGGGCCGTTCGGGAGTTGTTTCGAGTTTTCACCCTCTAACGCCATGTTTTGATTAAGTCTAGAAATATGCAAATTAACATCATACTCTCAAACCGGGAGACCTGCGACTGTGGGGTCAGTTCCTACGAGTTACATTGGTCCCGTGGGAGGTGTTGGTGCCACACACGGGGCCGTTCGGGGGCTGTTTCGAGTTCTCACCCTCTAACGCCATGTTTTTAAGCCTAAGTCTAGAAATATGCAAATTACCTTCGTATTCTCAAACCGGGAGTCCCGCGGCTGCGTGGTCAGTTCCTACGAGTTACATTGGTCCCGTGGGAGGTGTTAGTGCCACTCATGAGGACGTTCGGGGGCTGTTTCGAGTTCTCAACCTCTAACGCCATGTTTTTAAGCCTAAGTCTAGAAATATGCAAATTACCAACGTATTCTCAAACCGGGAGTCCCGCGGCTGCAGGGTCAGTTCCTACGAGCTACATTAGTCCCGTGGGAGGTGTTGGTGCCATCCACGGGGACGTTCGCGGGCTGTTTCGAGTTCTCACCCTCTAACGCCATGTTTTTAAGCCTAATACTAGAAATATACAAATTACCGTCGTATTCTCAAACCGGGAGTCCCGCGGCTACGGTGTCAGTTCCTACGAGTTACATTGGTCCTGTGGAACGTATTGGTGCCACCCACGGGGACGTTCGGGGGATGTTTCGAGTTCTCACCCTCTAACGCCATGTTTTGCTTAAATCTAGAAATATGAAAATTACCGTCATACTCTCAAACCGGGAGACCCGCGACTGTGGGGTCAGTTCCTATGAGTTACATTGGTCCCGTGGGAGGTGTTGGTGCCACCCACGGTGCCGTTCGGGGGCTGTTTCGAGTTCTCACCCTCTAACGCCATGTTTTTAAGCCTAAGTCTAGAAATATAAAAATTATCGTCGTATTCTCAAATCGGGAGCCCCGCGGCAGCGGGGTCAGTTCCTACGAGTTACATTGGTTCTGTGGGAGGTGTTGGTGCCACCCACGGGAACGTTCGGGGGATGTTTCGAGTTTTCACCCTCTAATGCCATGTTTTTAAGCCTAAGTTTATAAATATGCAAATTACCATCGTACTCTCAAACCAGGAGATCCGAGGCTGCGAGGTCAGTTCCTACGAGTTACATTGGTCCCGTGGGAGGTGTTGGTGCTACCCACAGGGGTGTTCGGGGGCTGTTTCGAGTTTTCACCCTCTAACGCCATGTTTTTAAGCCTAAGTCTAAAAATATGTAAATTATCGTCGTATTCTCAAATCGGGAGTCCCGCGGCTGCGGGGTCAGTTCCTACGAATTGCATTGGTCCCGTGGGAGGTGTTGGTTCCGCCCACGGGGCCGTTCGGTGGCTGTTTTGAGTTCTCAACCTCTAACGCCATGTTTTTAAGCATAAGTCTAGAAATATACAAATTACCTTCGTATTCCTAAACCGGGAGTCCCGCGGCTACGGGGTCAGTTCCTAGGAGTTACATTGGTCCCGTGGGAGGTGTTGGTGCCACCCACGGGTCCGTTCGGGGCTGTTTCGAGTTCTCACCCTCTAACGCCGTGTTTTTAAGCCTATGTTTAGAAATTTGCAAATTACCTTTGTATTCCCAATCCGGGAGTCCCGCGGCTGCGGTGTCAGTTCCTACGAGTTACATTGGTCCCGTGGGAGGTGTTGGTGCCACCCACGGGGACGTTCGGGGGCTGTTTCGAGTTCTCACCCTCTAACGCCATGTTTTTAAGCCTAAGTCTAGAAATATATAAATTATCGTCGTACTCTCAAACCGGGAGACCCGCGGTTGCGGGGTCAGTTCCTATGAGTTACATTGGTCCCGTGGGAGGTGTTGGTGCCACCCACGGGGCCGTTCGGGGGCTGTTTCGAGTTCTCACCCTCTAACGCCATGTTTTTAAGCCTAAGTCTAAAAATATATAAATTATCGTCGTATTCTCAAACCGACCGTCCCGCGACTGCGGGGTCAGTTCCTACGAGTTACATTAGTCCCGTGGGAGGTGTTGGTGCCTCCAACGGGCCGTTCAGTGGTTGTTGCGAGTTTTCACCCTCTAACGCCATGTTTTTATGCATAAGTCAAGAAATATGCAAATTACCGTCGTATTCTCAAACCGGGAGACCTGCAGCTGCGGAGCCAGTTCCTACGAGTTACATTGATCCTGTGGGAGGTGTTGGTGCCACCCACGGGGACTTTCGGGGGCTGTTTCTAGTTCTCACCCTCTAACGCCATGTTTTTAAGCCTAAGTCTAGAAATATGCAAATTACCTTTGTATTCTCAAATCGGGAGTCCCGCGGCTGCGGGTTCAGTTCCTACGAGTTACATTGGTCCCGTGGGAGGTGTTGGTGCCACCCACGGGGACGTTCGGGGGATGTTTCGAGTTCTCACCCTCTAACGCCATGTTTTTAAGCCTAAGTCAAGAAATATGCAAATTATCATCGTATTCTCAAATCGGGAGTCCCGCGGCTGTGGGGTCAGTTCCTATGAGTTACATTGGTCATGTGGGAGGTGTTGGTGCCACCCACGGGGACGTTCGGGGGCTGTTTCGAGTTCTCAACCTCTAACGCCATGTTTTTAAGCCTAAGTCTAGAAATACGCAAATTTCCGTCGTATTCTCAAACCGAGATCCCCGCGACTACGGGGTCAGTTCCTACGAGTTATATTGGTCCCATAGGGAGTGTTGGTGCCACCCACGGGGCCGTTCAGGGGCTATTTCGATTTTTCACCCTCTAACGCCATGTTTTTAAGCCTAAGTCTGGAAATATGCAAATTATCATCGTATTCTCAAATCGGGAGTCCCGCGGCTGCGGGGTCAGCTCCTACGACTTACGTTGGTCCCGTGCGAGGTGTTGGTGCCACCCACAGGGCCGTTAGAGGGCTGTTTCGAGTTTTCACCCTCTAATGCCATGTTTTTAAGCCTATGTCAAGAAATATGCAAATTATCATCGTATTCTCAAATCGAGAGACCCACGGCTATGGGGTTAGTTCCTACGAGTTACATTGATCCCGTGGGAGGTGTTAGTGCCACCCACTGGGCCGTTCGGGGGCTGTTTTGAGTTTTCACCCTCTAACGCCATATTTTGATTAAGTCTAGAAATATGCAAATTAACGTCGTACTCTCAAACCGGGAGACCCGCGGCTGTGGGGTCAGTTCCTACGAGTTACATTGGTCCCGTGGGAGGTGTTGGTTCCACCCACAGGGCCGTTCGGGGGTTGTTTCGAGTTCTCACCCTCTAACGCCATATTTTTAAGCCTAAGTCTAGAAATATACAAATTACCTTCGTATTCTCAAACCGGGAGTCCCGCGGCTGCAGGGTCAGTTCCTACGAGTTACATTGGTCCCGTGGGAGGTGTTAGTGCCACCCACGGGGACGTTCGGGGGCTGTTTCGAGTTCTCAGCCTCTAATGCCATGTTTTTAAGCCTAAGTCTAGAAATATAAAAATTACCAACGTATTCTCAAACCGGGAGTCCCGCGGCTGCAGGGTCAGTTCCTACCAGTTACATTAGTCCCGTGGGAAGTGTTGGTGCCACCCACGGGGACGTTGGGGGGCTGTTTCGAGTTCTCACCCTCTAACGTCATGTTTTTAAGCCTAAATCTAGAAATATACAAATTATCGTCGTATTCTCAAACCGAGAGTCCCGCGGCTACGGTGTCAGTTCCTACGAGTTACATTGGTCCTGTGGGAGGTGTTGGTGCCACCCACGGGGACGTTCGGGGGCTATTTTGAGTTCTCACCCTCTAACGCCATGTTTTTCTTAAGTCTAGAAATATGCAAATTACCGTCGTACTCTCATACCGGGAGACCCGCGACTGTGGGGTCAGTGCCTACGAGTTATATTGGTCCCGTGGGAGGTGTTGGTGCCACCCACGGGGACGTTCGGGGGCTGTTTCGAGTTCTCACCCTCTAATGCCATGTTTTTAAGCGTAAGTTTAAAAATATGCAAATTATCGTCGTACTCTCAAACCGGGAGACCCGCGGCTGCGAGGTCAGTTCCTACGAGTTACATTGGTCACGTGGGAGGTGTTGGTGCTACCCACGAGGCCGTTCGGGGCTGTTTTGAGTTTTCACCCTCTAACGTCATGTTTTTAAGCCTAAGTTTAGAAATATGCAAATTACCGTCGTACTCTTAAACCGGGAGACCTGCGGCAGCGAGGTCAGTTCCTACGAGTTACATTGGTCACGTGGGAGGTGTTGGTGCAACCCACGGGGCCGTTCGGGGGCTGTTTTGAGTTTTCACCCTCTAACGCTATGTTTTTAAGCCTAAGTCTAAAAATATGCAAATTATCATCGTATTCTCAAACCGGGAGTCCCGCGGCTGTGGGGTCAGTTTCTACGTGTTACATTGGTCCCGTGGGAGGTGTTGGTGCCGCCCACGGGGCCGTTCGGGGGATGTTTCGAGTTCTCAACCTCTAACGCCATGTTTTTAAGCCTAAGTCTAGAAATATACAAATTACCTTCGTATTCCCAAACCGGGAGTCCCGCGGTTGCGGGGTCAGTTCCTACGAGTTACATTGGTCCCGTGGGAGGTGTTGGTTCCAAGAGCCGTGACCCATTAACTGCGACCCATCAATGAAGCTAAGTTGTGTGGTCACCACCTATTGGTCACGGCCCATAGCCGTGACCCATGCTAATAAATGGTCACGGCCTCTAGCCGTGACCCAATATATGTGTGTTTTGTGCTTCGTCACGCCTATGGTCATGGACAAAGTCCGTAAACCATCCGCGACCAAGCTTGGAGGGAATTTTTGCGCGAAGATGGTCACGGCGTGGTCACGGCCCTAGTCCGTGACCCACAGTGGTCAGGGATTTGGGCCGTGACCACTTCCAGAGCATCCATGACTCAGTGTGGCAATGAATATGGTCACGCCAAAAAATGATATGGTCACAGCCCAAGTCCACGACCAGTTGGTCGCGAACTTGGGCCGTGACCCACTGGGCGTGACTATTCGCAGGATTTGGTGTAGTGATGTTATTTCCAATTCTTGTAAGCAATCTGAAACTTGCTTTGTTAGAAACCATCGTAATTTTGGCCTTCCTACATCTAATAAATGTTGTACTATTTGTGATGTTTTTGGACACCAAAACTTTGAGTGCCAAAGGTTTCCAAAGAAAAATGACAATTTTTACTTTAACCCAAAAAGTGGGAGATTTGGTTATAAAACCTCAAACTGCAATGGATCATTTCGTTATTTTAGTAAGCCTAGAACTTGGACCAATCACAAATCAAAATCATTTGGAAAATCCTTTTTCAGATCTAATATTTTGGCACAATACAAATTTAAAAGGGTGCCTATTTTTATCAGATCTGATGATCTAAGACCCCAGCTAAAACATTCAAATTTTAAATCTTTTGTAGTCTTAACAGCCCTACGCTGTGACTTGCATAGTGCTGGTTGGTACTTAGACAACGGATGTTCGCGTCATATGACGGGTGATATTACCAAACTAAAGGATGTTATTCATTATAAAGGTGGCAACGTGACCTTTGGAGATGGTAAGACCTCCCAAGTCATTGGCAAAGGCATTCTTAATGAAGAGGGTTTACCCAATGTTAATGATGTGTTATTAGTTCAAGGAATGAGAGCTAATTTGCTTTCCATCAGTCAGTTTTGTGATAATGGTTGCCAAGTTAAATTTTTAAAAACCTCCTGTGATGTTTTGACTAATACGGGAGAATATTACATAAAAGGCAATCGTACCACGGACAACTGTTACAAAGCTTCTAGCTCCTTGTCTTGTAATGTAACTCGTTTAGATGATTCTGACTTATGGCACAATAGGTTGGGACACATCAGTTTTGATACCTTAAATCGGTTATCATCACAAGACCTTGTTAGAGGCCTACCTAAAATAAAGAAATGCCCCTCTGCTGTTTGTGGTCCATGGCAAGTGGGTAAGATCACCAAATCCCCTCACAAAAAGGTTAAAGACATTAACACCACTGCACCTCTTGAACATCTCCACATGAATTTAATGGGTCCAACTAGGACTGTTAGTTTAATGAATTTCTTATATCCTAGTTATTGTGGATGATTTCTCTCGATTTACTTGGGTAGCTTTCATGAAAGCTAAGTCAGAAACATTTAACAATTTTTTGAAAATCCTGACTCATATAGAAGATGAGGAAGACACCCAAGTAACTCGAATTCGAAGTGATAGAGGTGGTGAGTTTAAAGAAACTGGTATCATTGAGTATTGTGAGGCTAATGGTTATTCTCAAGAGTTTAATGCTCCAAAAACTCCTCAACAAAACGGGGTTGTTGAAAGAAAAAATAGAGTCATACAAGAAATGGCTAGAGTCTTTATTCATAAAATTTACCTTTATACTTTTGGGAAGAAGCTTGTATTACTGCGATTCATATTATCAATCGTGTATATCTTAGGAAGAATACCAAAATAACCCCATATGACTTTTGGTTCAACAAAAATCCCAATGTTAAATATTTTCGTACTTTTGGCTCTATTTGTTATGTTTGCAATGATCGCGATAATCTTAATAAATTTGAAGCCAAAGGTGATAAATCCATTTTTCTTGGCTATTCTCATAATAGTAGGGCCTTAAGAGTTTTCAACTTAACAACCAAATTTATAGTAGAGTCCATTACTGTTGTTGTAATTGACAGCACTGTTGAACATGTTAGTAAAAATCCACCTGTAGAAACTGATTTAGATTCAAATATTTTAAATGATTCAGTTTTGACAGAAGATGAATCTTTACCAGCACCAACCCTTGCCATGCCTAACTAAGTTTCAAAAGATCATCCCTCCGCCAAATTTGTTGGTGATATTCATGAGCCCGTGAGGACTAGAAATCAATTACGTCAAGTAGCTCATATGGCTGCTTTTGTATCCCTTGTGGAACCAAAATCAGTAAATGTGGCACTTAGTGATTCATATTGGATTGATGCGATGCAAGAAGAGCTAGCTCAATTCATGGATCATGACGTGCGGTATTTAGTTCCAAGGCCCAAGGATATCAAAGTAATCGGTACAAAATGGATTTTCAAAAATAAGACCGATGAAAAAGGGATAGTCATTCGAAATAAGGCTAGACTTGTAGCACAAGGTTATTCTCAAATAGAAGGAATAGACTGTGACGAGACGTTTGCCCCGGTTACTCGTTTGAATCAGTGAGATTGCTTGTAGCTTTTGCTTATCACTTATAATTTAAGGTTTTTCAAATGGACGTTAAATCTCCTTTTCTTAATGGTATTCTTTCCGAAGAAGTGTATGTTGAGCAACCCAAAGATTTCCAAGATCCCAAACTCCCTAATCATGTTTATAGACTTAAAATGGCTTCTAATTGAACATTAAGACTAAGCACATTAACATAAGGCATCATTTCATTAGAGATTTGGTTGAATCAAAAGAGCTTCTAATTGAACATATTCCTACTGAAAATCAACTTGCTGATCTGTTCTCAAATCCATTAGATAAATATCGTTTTGAAAAATTGAGACACATGATAGGATGACGGTACTTGATAATTAATTTATGTTTAGTCTGCGTTCTGTTTACTAGATCTCCGAGGTTTTAGGATAAAGGTATCTACTAATAATGGTATCTCTTAAAGCCATGTTTAATGTAGGAGACGCTTATTTTGCAGATTATGAACACTTATTTTTTTCTTCTTACCATTGTCTAATTTAGTCAAAATGGGGGAGAATTGAGTACATATTCTAGTCTTGTGTTGTTGATATTTTTCATACATATCCTGTCTTATAATTTCTTCACATTTAATTCTGTCATGTTAATATTTTGGTAGAGCAAATGCTACTAACTTGATTTTTTGGCAAAATGTGTATTTATGTTTTGCAGGTTTTCATCAACCGTGCATTCCAGTTGTGTCTTTTCTTTTCTAGGATAGGTGGGTAGGTAGATATTTTTTTTGTATAGGACATAATAAGAATTATTTTTCCTTAGTGTATCATTTGATGTACTCAAGGGTTTTGTCAAAATTAGTCCAATGGGGGAGTTTGATGGACCTATATAGAGCACACCTAGGGTTTGCTTTCCATGCTTTAGCACTATAGGACTTCATCTAGATGGACTCAAATTTTGACAAAATATTTTTGTAATTTAGGATTGCGTGTCCCCATATCGATGCCAAGCTCTCCTTGTTCATCTACATCAAATGAGCACTCAATTCAGTCTGCCGTCTCAGAAAAAGTTAATTTTCAGTTTCTATGGCTCATAGGAATTTCTGTCACATAGGACACAACACCACGTTGCATTTGCATTTTATTTATCATATCTTATGATAATACTGGCTTTGTCATAATAATTTTTTTAGTTTAAAACTTTATTCCAAATTTTCATAACAAAAATATTTGTTGAAAAATATGTTGACGCTAAATATTTTTAAAGAATAAATTTTTAAGAATAAACTTTTGAAATTATATCAGTTATATATGTGCGTGGTGTATACATTATGGCCTATTATTTTATATATATGCGCGCGATGTGGCAGCTCTATGGCTGGTACCTGCTACTGATATGAGTTTGGCTATGATTTGACCAAATCCCATGCTTTATACCTGTTAACGTGTCTTTCATTTGTATGCATGCTGGCATGAGTTTTTAATATAAGTATATTATATTAAATACATATGCCTTGCACGTTATTACATTGTCAGGTCATTTATGAACTTAGGAAACTGTAGCCTAGTCTGGTGGCGTGTTCCCCAATTTCTTTTGGCGATTTGACTGCCCTTGGTTTTATTTTTTTTAAACGACGCCGTGTTGTTTTCTTTTCAAACGGTATGTTTTTGAAATTGCGTAACAGCTGGATCCCACTGTTTAATACGCCCACGGTATTTTTCTTTATCAGAAACGGTATTTGATTTAATATCAAAAATGACGACGCACTATTTAAACCGGTAATATTTGTTTGTTGCGTTTCTTGTACGCAAGTTTATTACAGTTGTACACTACATGTCACATTTATAACTGTGCATTTTGTGTTTCTTCTTTGACCATGCGATCAAATTTTTATTAATGATCTGTGTTGATTTAAATCAATCCTTGTGTCTTCTTTTTCACCAATCCGACTTTTTCTCTCTGGTTATAAATACAATCCTTGTGTCTTCATTTTCACACACCGAGAAAATTCATTTTTGTGCCAAAGTTCTGCCAAAATTATTTTTGAGAGAGAGATTATACACCAATACTTTTCAGAGATAAATCTTTGTGTGTTCTTCAAAAGCCATTGATGAGTCTCAAAACCTTGTTGTGGATTCAAGCATGGACAGTTTCTAAACTCAGAATCTCTGCATCTCCAAATCGGTTGATTTTTCATTTTGTAAAATCGTATTGTGAGTATCTCTGTCATTATCCTAGTTTTCTTGTAATTTCAGACCTATTATCTGTTAGATCTAAAGTGTCTGTGTAAGTATTGTGCTGATATATATTTTATATAAACACTACACACACAAGAACAACTAGTAGTGATCTTATTTCATTTAAAACAATTTGTTTTAAATATAGTTTTCAAGAAATCTGAATTTCAATCAAGAACAACTGATTTTAGGTTTAGATAATTAAACCTATTTCGTTTTGTGGACCTTTTCCTATAATAAGGATAACCTGAACAGAACTACCTGAACTTGGAAGTGTGACCTTGGACTAAACAAATTTATACCAGCATATTTGACCAAGGACTTGGACTGAGAACAAGAACATATTGGACCTAATCAAGAATCTGAACCTATCGGACTGATTGAAAGTAATATAATAGATTAAAACTTTTTTAATCTAAATACTGTTATAAACAGTTGGTTTTAATTCTGACTGCATGCTTGATATGTTTTATTTCTTTTCAGTCTAGTATATCTTTGTGTGTATATGATATCTTGCTTGTTTAAGTAATATTCAGGAATTGTTTCATATCATATCACTCACACATTCTATCACGTTATAATCATGTAGACACATTTTTGAATGTGAATATCTGAACAAGTCTAGTGTTCAAGATTTAAAGAAAAGAAAGCTTTTCAAAACTGAATTGAAAGTCAATAAGACTTGACTTGATTTGCATAACATAAGACTTGCAAAGATATAGGTGATATAGTCTGTTGCAGTGCATTCTGTGTGTATTCATTTAACTGTGGGTGTGTATTCATATAGGATAGTACACCACACACTATCACTTCACTAGAAAATAACAATAGGCACTGAGCCAACCTGCGCTTAAAGAAGTTAGAGGGGAGGCTGAGAAGTGATGAACTCAAAAACAAGTGAGGACAGTTTAAAGAGAGAACAGAATAAGCAACCAGGCAGGAGACTTGGTCGAGTGGGGTAATAGCTAGATCTTTCTTCTTTATTTATCGAGTTTGTTGTTTGTAAATCGTCCCTATTGATTTATTGTTTTAGTAGAAGTAGATTAGGTGACTCCTAGAGGAGTCCGTCGTTTTTCCCGGGGAAGGGTTTTTGCGACGTAAAATAAACACAGTGTGTTGTATATTTTTCGTATATCACCTCACATGAAAAAGTAGGCATAACTAAATAGAAACTAGCCTAAAATTGAATTAGTTATTATTTTTGTAAATCACCTTGATTTAACAAGATAATAATTTGGACTGTTAATTAACTTTGAAAATCAAATTCATTTTCATAAAGTTAACAAATTAAGTAAAAGTTTAATTTGGTCCCCTTTGCATCATACATCAGTAACTTGTAGGTATTAGGGGTTTATTAGGCATATAAGTTTACTTCCGCACGAAAAGTCTTTTGCAGCCGCACTCTCAAGTGGTATCAGAGCTAGACTTTAAAAAAAAAAAATTCTAAAACTTTTGTCAAACTCGTTTTACCTTGTAAACTATGGAAGACTCTAGTCAATTACTTAGGCTTGGAAATTTTAGTAGACCTCCGATTTTTTATGGCTCAAATTTTTCATACTGGAAAATCAGAATGGTTGCATTTATGAGGGCACTTTAGCAGATGACGTGTGGGATTTAATTGAAAATGGTTATAGACACCCCACTACTCCTATAGCAGAAGGTAGCACTATCTTTAGAAAACTTAAAACCACTGAATTGAATGCTGATCAGAAAAAGATAAGCAATTTCAATAATAAGGGCAAGAATGCGATTTTCATGAGTGTGAGTGAAAATGAATTGAAACGTATATGTCACTGCACTACTAGTAAGGATGCTTAGGATACTTTAGTAATAGCACATGAAGGCGATGCTAGGGTAAAAAGATGTAAAACTCAAATGCTTATTTAACAATACAATATGCTAGTTATGAAAGATAGCGAACCATTTGATGATTTCTATATGCGTTTGACTGATATTATTACCCAATTGCATGCTAATGATGTTGAGTATACTGATCAGGAAGTCTGTGCTAAGATTTTGAGATCCCTTGCTCCTAGGTTTGATCATAAACATTATATCATTAAAGAAATGAATGATCCTTCTCTCACGCCTGAATTGTTTATCTCTAAGTTGAGAACTATGGAACTTGAAACAGCTTTTAGGAAGACTCTTACTTCTTATGCTAAAAATGATCTTACTAATTCTTCTAAAGTTGCATTTAAAACTGCCTGTCCTAATAAATTCAAACATAAGGTAGTTAAGCAACAGTCGGAGTCGGATAATGATTCTGATGAAGAGTCAGATGACATTGATAAGATTGACAATCAACTTGCACTTATGTCTTCTCAATTTAAGAAACTTTTGAAGCATAGTAATTCTGTTGCTAAAAGACGTATGCAAGAGAATAATCAGTCTCGTTAATACAATCGACCCCATAACAGAAATTCTAAAGTAAAGGCTGATCAGGATAGTCCTACTAGTAAGGTTGATAAATCGAAAATGGCTTGTCACAATTGTGGTAAACTTGGACATTTCATTGCTGAATGTATATCCAAACCAGAGTCAAAGTATCCTAAAAAGCTCAAGGCAAACCTTACAAAAACTTGGGATGATTCCTTTGATTTTGAATCAGAAGAAGACCAAGCTGAATCTGAATCAAATTACATTGCGTTTTTAGGAGAAGTTTATGACTGTTGTGGAGATATATATTTAAGCTTGATTTAATTGATGCTGCTAAATCTTTATTAGTTGGTCATCCTTCTATGCTAGAATTAACTGCTCCATTTAATGCTAAACGTGCATATTTGTGTGACACTAAATCTGAAGATTGCAACAATTCACACACTGACACGGAGAATAGTGATAATTTTATTGCCTATGATGATTATGCTGAATTTTATGTGAGGACCTTGCAAAATAGACAAGAATTATCTAATCTGGTTAAATTGCTTAGTGAGTCCCTAGAGAATCAATATAAGATAACTCAACAAAATTCTGTGGAAATGTGCATTGTCAAAATTGATTTTGCAAAACAGTCACTTGAGTTTAAAATTCAGATTACGACTTTAAATGAAAATCTGACTTCTTTAGAAGACAAATATAATGCTACACTTTTGCAAGTTGAAAAGTCTAAAGATGTTTGTGAAACTGCTTTTAAAATGTGTCGTAGTCATGACATAAAATTCGTTGACCTTGAAGAATTGATTGTTGTCTAACGTTATCATGGTGATATGAGAGGGTTTGGTTATGATGGTAAATGATTGATCCAAACCAGTCCTCTTCTTTAAGGCCAAAGAAGAAATGGCTCTTCTGTTGGAAAGCAAATCAAATGAACAGTCCAAAGGAAAACAAGTTTTAATCGAAAATGATTTTGAAAGTGATATTGATTACTTCATTGAAAATTTTGTTGATGCATCTTCTTCTAGATACTATCCCCCTGCTAAGAGACTTTCTAGACATGTTATTTCCAATTCTTGTAAGCAATCTGAAACTTGCTTTGTTAGAAACCATCGTAATTTTGGCCTTCCTACATCTAATAAATTCTGTACTATTTGTGATGTTTTTGGACACTAAAACTTTGAGTGCCAAAGGTTTCCAAAGAAAAATGACAACTTTTACTTTAACCCCAAAAGTGGGAGATTTGGTTATAAAACCTCAAACCGCAATGGATCATTTCGTTATTTTAGTGAGCCTAGAACTTGGACCAATCACAAATCAAAACCATTTGGAAAATCCTTTTTTAGATTTAATATTTTGGCACAAAATAAATTTAAAACGGTGCCTATTTGGATCAGATCTGATGATCTAAGACCCCAGCTAAAACATTCGAATTTAAAATCTTTTGTAGTCTTAACAACCCTACGCTGTGAAATGCATAGTGCTGGTTGGTACTTAGACATCGGATGTTCGCGTCATATGACGGGTGATATTACCAAACTAAAGGATGTTGTTCATTATAAAAGTGGCAACGTGACCTTCGGAGATGGTAAGACCTCCCAAGTCATTAGCAAAGGCATTCTTAATGAAGAGGGTTTACCCAATGTTAATGATGTGTTATTAGTTCAAGGAATGAGAGCTAATTTGCTTTCCATCAGTCAGTTTTGTGATAATGGTTGCCAAGTTAAATTTTCAAAAACCTCCTGTGATGTTTTGACTAATACGGGAGAAGATTACATTAAAGGCAATCGTACCACGGACAACTTTTACAAAGCTTCTCGCTCCTTGTCTTGTAATGTAACTCTTTTAGATGATTCTGACTTATGGCACAATAGGTTGGGACACATTAGTTTTGATACCTTAAATCGATTATCATCACAAGACCTTGTTAGAGGCCTACCTAAAATAAAGAAATTCCCCTCTGCTATAAATGATTTTGAAAAGAATATAAACAACTATAAATAAATATCCCTTGGGTACAAACCCGATATACAACATGGATCCTTCCTAAATTTTCAAGGCAGTAGGAAGCGACTACAATCTACATCCCGCAACAGTCCGCACCTGTCACGACTCCCATGACTCTGGATAGAAGGTTATCCGGCATCCATGAGGTAGGACACCTATAGTAATATATATATATACATGCAGGAGAGAAAAGTAAACGGGTCAGAGCCCGAGTTGTGAAAATATTTAGCAAGTGTTTTAACCGTGCATAATAAATATCAATGCACTTATTTTATAATTAAAGTGGAATCGCACTCACGTGAAACCCCAACTCACCTCTCCTCTAATGGCGCGCACCTATTCGCGTCCTGAAATTTTAGTTAAATTACCCCACCTATAAGGACAACCTAACTAAACATGGGCATAGCCTATACCCCCAATACCTGGCTTCCTAGCATACCCCAGAACCAACCCTTTCTAATCATACTTGATTATTTTCAAACATATATGCCATACTAGGCTTAATGGATTCCAGTTTATAATTTATTCAATTATAATTCTTAATACGTTAACCATATACATTTGAGTTTAATCAAATGATTTAATTAATAAATAACATGCATACAATTTATTATTGACAAAACTTCTCTCCAATCTCAACACTGCACTACGTTTCGTGGGTGTGGTGTCTCGCAAAGCGAAATCCAAACAAGGAACCACCCCATTACACTACTCCTTGACAATGTCGATCCTAGAGATCCATTATGCCATACATACAATATTATATCACTACAACTACTAAATTTAGAATACAATATAAAAACAACTTAAAATCTCCAATAATATCCTTAGAATCATGTAACCGAAATATTCCTTAAATACAATACATCAACCCCCATCAATATAGTACATCATAATCATCCAAGATGTACTCCACAACGATTCCATATTCTTTCATCTATAGGATATAAAAAAAAAAATATATATATATAGGCATTTTATTCTAACCATATATATATATATATATATATATATATATCATCCATTCCCATAGCCAAGTGTACATACCACATATGATGTACAATGGCCACATCCACGTAATATACCCGGCTATGTATGTCGCCGATAAAACTGCATCATGCTATCATCTTCCCAGTGCCCGACTCACGTAGCAATACTGGGGACCACCATGGTGGGACTAAACGACACCCATCTCGTGGTAAACTCACACACACGACGTCCCGAGAAGCGGCCATAGCTCCTAACTGGCAATGAGACGAAACATACCCACCACGTCTCATCCCCAAAATATAAATCATATAATAACACACGGGACGACTATGACCTGGGGAATATCCACACCCTGCTCCTCGAGCCAGGATGCTCACGCTCTGCGCGGAAACTTCCCAATGATAGCATGAGCGGGGTATGCTTAACCACATAAGTATATATATCATTCACATGCACAATATATATACATCCATATGATCCCATCATATGATCAAACATTAAACCATCATATACAGTTTAAATATTCATACCATGTATATCCACAACATAAATATATCCATAGAGTCATATATATATATATATATATATATATATATATATATATATATCGTTCGTATGTATAAGATATATATATACACTCGGCTATAAGTATACATAATCCTCAATATACAAGCCGTCACCACAAACTCATTTAATTTACCTTGATATGTGAATACAATCCCTCACTTGAAGCATATTCATCCACTTTTCCTATGATGAATTGTCTCCCAAAATCATATGTATATATATACATATATATTCAACATTAGGGTTATCATCCAAAATTTTGTGTAGGAAACCATCACTACACATACCATCTATATCCGAGAGCACTTTGATGAATCTAGTACTAATTTCGACTACTGGTATACGCATAACTAATAGTTTATAAGCCTCAAGCTCAATCTTACATTCATAAAATAATCCCATTACTTAGGGAAAATACTCGTTGTAATTCACATTCCGATAAACAACATTTACCCCAACTAGATTTTCACGCTCTACTCTAGTTGGTAATATGATCCCGTCGCTCTCGATTTCGACTATGGTTCAATCACTTTTATGAATCCCCTAGTCTAACGCCTTTTCGATTTATTCCTTAAATTTTATCATTACTAAGGGTATGCGACTATTCTCTTCCATTTGGCCCCAAATTGTATCTTAATAATATCCTATCCATATAAGGATTCGATATAAACGTCGGCCCAGAAATTTCACAACATACCCTCGCAACTCTCTCTAAGAGTTCTTAGCCTCCCATCACATCTATACTTACATTTAATCTATAACTAGGATTCTCAATCCCAATGAGGTTTCCCCACAATCGCTATACACAACTCCAAATATATACATGGATATTTTTTTCCAAATTTTCCCAAGAGGTCTCCATAATCACAATGTGTGAGAAACCCCTAGTGTGTCTCCAAAACATATCTCTTACATCATAATAGAAGGCCCCAAATCAATAAACCCAACCAAAAGGGTTTGAAATCACTATGGAGAAAATTACACAAAATGTCCTGTTTCCGAATCGATTCGGCCCAGCGAATCGATTCGGGTCCAAAGACCTGGGCTCCTGTCTCAGGCCGAATCGATTCGGCTTGGGTTCGAATCGATTCGGTCACACAGACCTGAGACTCTGCAACATTCCGAATCGATTCGGAAGGAGGCCGAATCGATTCGGCCTGTTCAGCATGCTACGAAATGGCTATTTTTCTACAAAAACCTAATTTCCCAAAAATTCCAAATCAACAATTTCTAAGTATAAATTGTAACCCAATCATGTTTCCAACATCAAAAGACATCCCATAATTTCCTCCCATCAATTTATACCCTTTAAACCCATGTTTAAACATTGATTTCAAGATTAAACCCAAAAATCTAGGTTTTGATATTTATACCCAAAATCCATTTCTTAACCCCACAAATCATGAAATGAAATACACAAATGACTTATTTAGCAAGATTAAACACTTGCCTCAGATTTGTAGAGGTTGGATCGTCATCGATGTCGCATTTGGGCCAGAATCTCCAAGCTTTTCTTCCTCTCTCTCTTCTTTTCTTCTTCTGTTCTCTCCTCTTTCTTTTCTCTTTTCTTTCTCTCTTTTCTTAATTGAGAAGGCTTCATCCGTAAGCTGCTTAAGCCTTTAAAACATAAGTCTCAATTTTAAATGTTAATACACAGCTTATATGACTCGTTTACTCCAATTCGAGTCAAACTGACTTAAAAATATTCCGGAGCCGAAATAAAACTCAATGACAGTCATTTTGACTATCTCGACCCTTCCAGGATCGATGGTACCCTAAAAATCATCAACCGGAATACTTTGAAAATGTCCTTTATTTTTGGACCTCAATTCCCAAATTTTAGAATTCTCCAATTTAATTAAATTTTATTTTTCCAAAAATTTAATTTCTCAGTCTCAAAAATCATGGGGTGTTACAGAAGCATTTACAATAAAGGTACTACAAAGGCAAAACACGAGTCAAAACAACTATTTTTCGAGTAAAAAATAAGAGTGTGTTTGATTGACATGGAGATTTTTTTATAAAAAATAGTTGTTTTGACTCATGTTTTGACTTTGTAGTATTTTAATTATGAATACTTCATGTAAGAATAACACGTATCCACATTACAAGTACTTCATCTCAAACCTCATTTTTAGTGGAATAAATTTCTTATCCACCCACCAAAGGATTATTTTTCATAAAAAATAAAAAAAGTAAAACCAAAAACTTACATATTTTTTCATTTATTTTTCAACTTTTCATCCAAATAAACTATTTTTTACGCATTTTTCATGACAATCAAAACACATCCTAATTATTTATCATGAAAAGAACAATTCACGTCAATCAAATAAACCCTTGTAACTTTTGTAATTTTTAATGGCTTTAAAGTCAAAACTAATATAATTTGTGTCATGTGCCAACAAGAAAATATTTATAGTTTATTTCCGCAATCAAGTAAATCATCCTTAAACCTACAACTAGGGGTGGCCGTGGGCCGGGCCTGGGCCGGGCTTGAAAAATTAAGTGTTATCCCAAGCCCGCTCGGGTCTAGATCGAGCCTTATTATGTAATCCCAAGCCCGCCCAGATTTGAAAGCTCTTTACCCAGGCCCGCCCGATCGGGCCCTATTATGTTAATTAAAAGACTTTTTTTTTAAAATTAAAATACCTATTTTTTTATTTAAAGACCAATTTTTTTAATTAAAAATCTGTTTTAAACTCCATATATTACAAAGTCCATATATAAAGTTTTTCACGTTACATGAAAAGACTTGGTATACGTTTTTATATTTATAGAAGTCCCCCGCCCCCCCATATATATATATATATTTCGGGCCTCGGACCGGGCGGGGCCTCATTGGGCTTAAGAACTCATGCCCAAGCCCGCCCGAAAAAAAATCGGGCCTATAAAATTTTGCCAAGCCCGCTTTGCGGGCATATTTACCTTACTCAAGCCCTAATTTTTTATTGGACGGATTGGGCGGACTTGGCGGGCCTCGGGCTTATGGCCACCCCTACCTACAACCTCATAATTCAGTTAACAAATCGGAGTCGTCTCACGTGGGGCCGACCTCTTAACCGAAAGCTGGGACATAATTGCCATTACAGTTGGCGCCAACGAATTTCTAAATTATGTCCCGAACGGTGTCTACCAAATATTTTCCAATACTATTTTACAGTTTTGCTAAAGACTTGCTCTACAGAACAATCCAACGTGTAAAAGGAAACTTGCAAATTGCAGTCACCCTCTTCACAGATTCTGTATGTCATTGTCATCGCTTCCCCTATCTACAAATATATTTATTAACGGATTTCTCTGTCTACAGCTGTTCAATTTATGTCTCAATGCTCAAGTCTTGTATATAACCCAGTTATCTCCAAACATAAATAAATGCGCAATCATCTCTCTTTGGAATATCTATGTACGATTCCATATATATGTCTATGATATAGAGTGTGGTGGGCTTCTTATTTGACAGCTCAGTTAACTTAATTTGCAAACAATAATTGATCTTTAAATTTTCACTATACCCCAAAGTCTCAAACATCAACATGTTTGACGGGTTATTGAAGAGCAAGTTCTATACCAAATGGTGAGAATAAAAATGAAATCTTTTATGTTCCTGTTATGAAATGAGATGTTTTATTTTAGTATTGTCTAATATTATATTTTGGGTGCAGCAAATCGGCGATCAAGCTCACGAGGACCCGAATTGAAATTATAAGGAGGAAGAGAAATGCAATGCAGAGGTATTTCAAGAAGGATATTGCTGATCTTCTTAAAAATGGCCTTCATGTCAATGCGTATGGCAGGGTAATTAATCCTTTGTTTTTCGTTAATTCAATTTTTCCTAATCACATTATAGGATATATGCATGTATTGATTATAATTTCTGTTGTCAAATGAATAGTCCGTAAGGCCATCCACTCAGATGAAAAATTCACACAAATTTTTAGATATTTAAGGACACACAAACCCAAAAATTCACACAACTTTTAGATATTTAAGGGCACAAACCCAATTGACCATATCTCTCTATAATCTTTTCAATCTTCCCTCCCGGAGCTCCATCTCCGAAAGGGAGGGTGGGATGGGGGTGGGGGGTGCCGCTAGCGCGGAACTTTAAAAATAAGAGATTATTGAGTAAATGAATGTTTGAGGGACCAAGTGTCAAAAAATTATTGTCTTGGTTTAGGAACAAAAAATTATTTAGCAGAGGGACTAAATTGTAGAAATACCAATCTAATTAGGAAATAACTAGAGGTATATTTGGCCATTTGCTATGATCTGTTAAATGATGGAACTGTAAAATGGGGGACACATTCCTTTTACTGAAAAAAATTGGAGGCTAAACTCTGTTTTGACCTAAACTTTAAGCATAACACACGTGCAAACACACACACATATACACTTGCCACTTTATTACACAAGATATTTTAACTTCTAATCTCTTTCTCAATTGTGAAGCAGGCGGAAGGTTTTCTGGTTGAGCTGAATCTGTCATCCTGCTATGATTTTGTTGAGCAATACTGCGCATGTATCTCATCTCATCTTTCAATCATGAATAAGCAGAGGTATTTGGAAAGTTAATTGTCTATTTTGTTCATTTAAATGCGTTCGTATGTCTTTATGTGTTGATTTTGTTGCCAATTTTATCCATTTGAAATTAATGGCAAAATACAGACATATCACGAATCTAGACAAATAACATGGTACAACATACTCACACAACCTTTAAAAATGTTACCCTTTTCTCTCTTCCTACTCATCTTTTCTCAATTTTCAGCAATTGATAGAGTTTTTATTGGCTTGTTGTACAATGTCATCTGTGCAACGGTTGCATTCAATATTTTCTCGGCATATCACATGACGTTTTCAAAACTTGGCATATAATGGTTTAGTTCTATGATTGATGATGCAATGGTTAAATGTCAAAATTAGAGTGCTAAGTATCTAAAGTGATTTGAGTTCCTTTTTTGTTGCATTTAGTACTACAGTAGTCTTAGTAGTAAGTGTTACAGGATAGAAATGGCTTATCATTGTTTGTGTTGCTTTTCCTTTTTGTGCGCGCGCTAAAATATCTACTTTTTTCTCAGAATATGAAACGGACATATCTTACCCCAGATTTTTATTTCCTCATAGGGAATGTCCTGAGGAGTGCAGGGAAGCTATACCGTCTTTGATGTTTGCAGCTGCAAGATTTTCTGACTTGCCGGAATTACGTGAACTCAGAAGTATATTTGCTCAGAGATATGGGAACTCCCTCGAACCGTATGCCAGTAAAGAGGTGCTCATCACTGTTAATACTTATAGAACAAAATAATTATTTTTCACAGGACATGGTTGTATTTATTAATATTCTATTTATTTAGAAAACTAAAATGCCAATTTTTTGTGCATAGTTTGTCGCAAAGCTAGAGTCATTGCCTCCTACAAAAGATATGAAGCTCCAATTGATACAAGATATAGCACTAGAGTCTGGTATAGAATGGGATTCTAAGGCTTTGGAACAGAAGTTGTATACACCACCTGCAACTGAACAAGTAAGTATCCCTCTATTTGACATTAATTTTTCTCTTTCGCGGTTTACCTAAATAAAAATAAAATATAAAAAAATAAACTTTATACACGTCCGTACGTATTACTTATGGAACATGTCCAACTATTTTACAGGACCCTCCGAAGAATACCAAAGTTGATAAATATAAGTTGAACAAAATCAGGGTTGAATCGATCCAAAAAATATACAAGGAGACTGAATATAAACGTAGCAATGTCAAGGACTATACTGTGGAGGAAAATACTCAGGACCTTTCATCTCGTGGTAAAAAGGAAGTCACTAATGACGAGCACAAATTGGACAAAAGCAACAGTGATTCGGTCCAGAAATTATACAAGGATACTGAATATAAACATAGCACTGTTGAGGATTATATCATGAAAGATAATACTCAGGGGGACCGTTCGTCATGTGGCAAAAAGGAAGTCACTAATGACAAGCCGAAACTGCATAGCAGAAGGGAAAATAATGTGCCTGAAGGTAAAAAACAAGCCCATCTGCCTTTCAACACAAAGAAAAATACTCCGAGTAAAGATATTCATCGTACATCTATTGAGCCAAATGCCCCACAGAATAACCTCAAATTGGCAAAAAGTGCTTCAAACGAAGAAGTTGAAGACAAGAAGCACTTAAATTACAGGTCAGTCCCACCCCCTTATTACATCAAACCAAACGCTAGCACAAATGAAACCAGCTTAAAGTTTCCTCCTATAAGTCCTAAATCCAATGTAAATGTCGGTGGGGAAGATAAACAGAACAAGGATAAGTCGATCGGTGAAACCAAACCAATACCAAGATCAGTTAGGAGCCGTCGCCTCAAATTTCCACCAGATCATGGCAACCTTGAAAAAGCGAACGGCGATGAGAGTAGGAAGATAGATTCAAGTGATAAAAAACAAAATGATGCAAGACAAAGCCTGAAAATCCTGAATAAGGATGATAATTATCAACAATATGAAGAGGAAAGTGGGTTGGATAGGCTTTTGGTATATTATAGTAAAAAACAGTCGCCTTCTGATCCAGGAAAAATAGAAGATGTTAAGCACAGAAGTAAAGATGGGTTTCGAAACAGAGCAACGTCTCTCCCACACGACCCAATAAGTCTAACGGAGACAACAAAAGGCCATGCTCGGGCTGCTTCCCTGGAATCGGATATGTTGAAAACAGCTGAGCAAGTTCATCCTATGCTACCAGAGTATGATGATTTTGTAGCTCGGCTTGCTGCTCTTAGAGGCAAGTGAAATTGATATGTAGTTTACTTAGAGAAGTTAACAAAGCCAGCAGTCTTACACATTGTAATTTTGCATTCTTTGCATTGTATTCCTCTCCACATGGATTGTTCTTATATGTTATAGGTATCCTATATAACTATGAAGTATTTTCTTTGCATTGTATTCCTCTCCACATGGCTTGTTGCATTCTTGTAAGACTTCATAGTTAGCTTTATTGGTTCGCAAGGTATTTATGTACCTGATATGCAATTGTTTTTGTCAGTTAGTTGACATCCTGGGCTTCAAACAAAACTGTCATGCATGGTTGTATTAGTCCCTAATTTCATGTGTAATTGTTCAAAGAACACATCTTTGGCACATTGTTTATATTATCTACAAGCACTATGGAAAAAAATTGTCTTTTAGGAGGGCTAAAATCCGTCCCAAAAGAGATACTAGCCGTCTCAAATAGTATTCAAAGGGGGATTTATTAGATTCTTATTTCAAATGTATTTGGGATGATATAAGCCCTCTCAAATAAATATTAGGGACGGGAAAGATGCCGTTTCAAAGAGTATTATCTATGTGTTCTTTTTGAGGTAGGGAGGAAGCCTTTTTGAATATAACTATTTGATATGGTAATTGGTCATCCAAAAAGGAAATAGCGAGATGTTAACAATGAATTACGGATGGCTAAATCCGTCCCTAATGTTTATTTTGAAAGTAAAAATATATAAGACGCTTTGCAAACCATTACTAAAAAAATTCTAAAATATAAATATATGGCTTGTTTTACACCCATTCCAACGTGTCTCAATTACAATCATACACAGAAACCTTGTTACAAAAAAATATATAACCTTTTTGCAGCCATTTCTACTTGTATCAGTTACATCCATTATCGTTAAGACAAGAATATTTCATTTCCCATTCAAATATAAAAAAAAGTTTAAATAATTAAAAGAAATATCTACCCACATCCAACAACTTGTTTATTAACCTAAATCAATGCTAGTTATTATAAAAAAAAAACATAACTAGTAGTTATGGGGTCCAGATTTACAGAGGCACGTGCTCAACACGGGCGTTATAGGCCACGAGCACTTCAAATTAATGAAGAGTCCAAATCGTGTAGGACTCCCACTTGTCCATCACTTGGAACGGTTCAAACTGATAAAAGATGAATCCGAACTTCTACGGATAGCTGTTAACAGAGCTTAGAACTCTCCTAAAACTTCTCTATAAATGTAAACTCGTCCTTCATTAATAGGGCATGCGATATTGTATTGCCGAGCTATATTACAACTCTGCCGACCAATTCTCTGAGTTAATAAAAGAACAAACTCTAAACCTCGTGGACGTAGGCTCGTTGTCGAAGCACGTATATCTCGTGTTGGATGTTTTTTATCCTTCTCCCTGAATACGTCTCTTAATTTATCTTGTGCGTATTGAATACTAACATTGTCGATATGATCAAGTATATATAGAAGAACATCATAGCATGGTTTGGCTTCCCTCGAATTATCATCACAGATAACGGAACTCAGTTCGAGAGCAGTCTCTTTCAAAGCTTCTACGACGAGCACAATATTAGGCACTACTACAGTTCAGTGGCTTAGCCTCAAAGCAACGGGTAAGCAAAAGCCTCTAACATGAAAGTCCTCAACGTAATATAAAAGCAATTGGAAAAAGCAAAGGGCGCATGAGTCGACCAACTCCCCCACGTTCTTTGGGCATTCCGAACAATACTCAGGCGATCAACGGGGGAAACACCATTTCCCTTGGCCTATGGGATATAGGCGCTCATCCCACTTGAGGCAAGTGTCACGACTCCGACCCAAAATAGTAGTAGGAAACGAGTGTCTTGACATGCCACCAAGGCAACAAATATTCCGACTTAAATTGTTTCCTTAAATAAATGCAACGGAAATACAATCACATGGTTATGAATCGTAAAATACTGAAAGTGAAGGAATTACGTCATCAAAGATTTCTAAAGGAAACTTCATTTATACATTAAAAGTAACAATGAGTTACAACTTAAGACAAAATTTAAAACTTATTACAAAAGAGCCAAACATGCTCTAAATGATAAAACAAACATTTTACTTAAATAAAAAAAAGAACTCTAAAAGCTAAATTTTCAACATAGTCCTTTTTTTTCCGTCCGCGAGCCTAAACATTTCCAGAAAAATGGTTATTTATACAACATCAGTTGAAAGCCGAATGAGATTCAATCTCCAGACATTTCAGGGTTTTGTAGAAAATTGATACCTATTTAATTTAGAACATAAGGCATATATATAAAGAGATAGGAATTTGCAGTAATATATATAAAGTAACTGACAGTATATATTTTCAGAGTAAACAGTTCAGAAGAGAACAGATAAGCAAATGAGCAATATGTCAATAATTCAATTTTAAAATTTAATGGTCATGTACACTCTAATACCCAGATAGACAGATAATGTCACCAAATATTTCCACCCGGTAACAACACAGACAGAAAGTCATGATCTCTCGAACAACGCCTTGTTTTGGGCACACCAGCGATAAACCAGCTGGCAAGGTACCACCCAAATATTTCCACCCGGTAGTCAAGGCCAACATAGTAAGAGAGTTTTCATACGCCGAATCAATAATTTCATAATTCAAATCAGATGTATATATTAAGAGCTATACACATATAACAAACGGCAGAATCGTCGGTATCAGATGTATTTCGAGAATAAAAGCATTTCAAAAAATATATATAGTTTGCATAATATCATATAATCAAAATACACAAGGAATGTCATAGAGTACTCACCTAAAACAGAAGTACGAAGTTACAGATATCGAGTCTTGGATCACTAAGACGAAACTTCTTCTTAAATTTTCCCGCACTTTCTCTCACTATTTCTTTGTAAGATTTTGGAGTAATTTCGTGTAATAACTGATCCTAACGGATATATTTATAATTTTTCAAAGGTATTTGGGTGTTCACACGTGTCTGGGTAAGCGTTCATTTTCGTGAGTCGGCATTAACGTGTCGTGTAACGGATCTGTCTTGCAATCTTTATTCACCTAACAGCGACACGTGTTTTAGCTTCTTCTAAATGGACGACATGTGTTTTGTCTTTATTAATATGGATGACACGTGTACGATGTGGTGGAAAAATATAGCACGAGGTGTCAAGTACGATGTGGAAAGTTATTAAGGGTATAAGGGTCATTTTACATATAAAGGGTATTTTGGTAATTTCACACTTCATATTTTTAATATTTCTTAAAGGTCCCTAAAAATATTTTATTTACAAAAAGGTCCTTCTATTTTTCATTTTGGTCCCTGAAACTTTCTTAATTAAAACCAAGTCCCTAAAGTTTCATGAAATTATATTTTCTACCCCAAAACTTGTCATTTAGCTTAGGATGTGACATAAAACTTCAATTTGACCCATTTTATAGTTGATTCTTTAAATTTAAAAACAGGTTTTGTCATATTAAGAACTTATAATATCGCATTTGTAACAATACAACACTAATAGATAATAAGTAAGACGCAATTGTAAAAACAAACTATATATGAGCATATAAAAGTGGGGTCATTACATCCTACCCTCACAAAAAGTTTGTTCCCCAAACTTGACTTACATTAATTTTCAAACGGGTATGGATATCGCTCCTTTATTTCATCTTCCCGCTCCCATGTTGCTTCTTCAACAGAATGATTACACTATAATACTTTGACCAGTGGAATTACCTTGGTTCCTAATATTTGCTCTTTATGGTCCAAAATTTCTACTTGATGCTCAATGTATGTTAAATCTTATCTAATTTGAAGAGGTTCGTGATTTAAGATATGTGTTGGATCTGGGACGTATTTCTTCAGCATTGACACGTGAAACACATTATGCACACTAGAGAGTTCAGGGACTAAGGCTCTTTTATACACAACAGTTCTTATCCTTTCAAGGATTTCATAAGGTCCTATGTATCTTGGACTCAATTTCACTTTCTTCCTAAATCATATTACTCCCTTTACTGGTGATACTTGCAAGAACACATAATCTCCTCTTTGGAATTCCAACTGTCGGTGGCAATTGCCGACATAACTCTTTTGACGGCTTTGAGAGATTCGAAGTCGGTCTTGTATCAATTTCACCTTCTCTATTGTGATCTGGATTAATTTTGGTCCCAATAATTTTCTTTCTCCCAACTTTTACCCAACATGCAGGGGAGCGACACCTTCTACCATAGAGTGCCTCATACGGAGCCATTTGAATACTTGCTTGATGACTATTATTATATGCAAATTCTACTAACGGTAAATGATCATCCCAACTCCCCTTCGGATCAAGTCACATGCCCTAAGCATACCCTCTAAGGTTCGAATGGTTCTCTCAGATTGTTCATCTGTTTGAGGATGAAAAGCGATGCTGAAATTTAATTGTGTTCCCATGGATGCTTGTAGGATTCTTTGAAAGCGAGACACAAATCTAGGGTCACGATCAGAAATAATTGAAACCGGGGTTTCATGAAGACTAATAATTTCCTACACGTACAACTTAGCTAACTTTTCTAAAGAATGGGTCATCTTAATGGCAAGAAAATGAGCAGATTTAGTTAAACTACCAATAATTACCCAAATAGAATCATTACCATTTGAACTCCTTGGTAAACCTGTCACAAAATCCATAGTAATATGTTCCCATTTCCACTCAGGGATAGGTAGGGATTGATAATCCTGATGGTTTCTGATGTTCAGCTTTTACTTGTTGACAAACCAAACACTGAGATACAAATTCGATTATCTCCGTCTTCATCTTTTTCCACCAAAATACTTCTCGAAGATCCCTATACATCTTTGTACATCCATGATGAATTGTGAATCTTGAGTAATGACTTTCCTCTAAAAATTTGCCTCTTTAGTTGGGCATCACATGGCACACACACTCTATTTCCTAACCTCAATATATCATCTCGTATCCCAAATTTAATCCTCTTCCCTTCAATAACTTTTTCTCTAATCTTCTTCAGTTGTGGGTCATTTACTTGTGCAATTTTGATCCTTTTCCATCAACATGGGTTGTACTTGTAAGTTTACGATTATTCCTCCTTTGCTATAAATACGTACATCTATTTCCATACTTCTTAAATCCTTCAACAGAGATTCCTGGCTTGTAATAAGACATGCTAAATTTGGTGTAGACTTCCTACTTAAAGCATCAGCTACTATATTAGCTTTCCCTGGGTGATAATGAATATTTAAATCATAATCTTTCATCAATTCTAACCACCTCCTTTGTCTCATGTTCAACTCTTTCTGAGTAAAGATATATTTCAAACTCTTATGATCGGTATAAATCTCACATGTCTCATCTTACAAATAATGTCTCCAAATCTTAAGAGCAAAAATTACATCTACTAATTCTAGGTCATGGGTTGGATAATTTTGCTCATGTGGTTTTAACTATCTCAAGACATAAGATACTACTTTTCAATTTTTCATTAACACACATCCCAAACTATTTTTAGAAGCATCACTATAAATCAAGAATCCCCATGTCCCGAAAGGAATAGTCAGAATTGGGGAAGTTACTAATCGATTCTTAAGTTCTTGAAAAATATTCTCAACTTCCTCAGATCATTCATATTTCACCTTCTTTTGGGTTAATCAAGATAGAGGTTTGGCAATACTAGAAAATCCTTCAACAAATCTTCGATAATAACCTGTTAATCTAAGAAAACTGCGAATCTCCATCACATTAGTTGGTCTAGGCCAACCTAGTATAGCCTCGATCTTTTGAGGGTCAACCGGCACTCCCTCCTTAGAATGACATATCCTATCTAAGAGATGCTAGGAAACCAAAACTCACACTTCTTTAATTTCGCATATAATTTCTCCCTCCTAAGGATTTGTAACACTGCCTCTAAATTCTTTTCGTGTTCTTTAAAACTTTTGGAATAAATAAGGATATCATCAATGAAAACAATCACACACTGATCCAAATATTTCCAAACACTCTATTCATCATATCCATAAAATCGGGTGGTGCATTAGTTAATCCAAATGGCATCATAAGAAATTCATAGCGACCATATCTAGTACGAAAAGCTGATTTCGAAATATCATCTTCCTTAATCTTCAATTGGTGATAGTCTGACCTAAGATCAATCTTTGAAAATACTTGCGCACCTTGAAGTTGGTCAAACAAATCATCTATACGAGGTAAGGGGTATTTATTCTTAATGGTCACCTTATTTAGTTCACGATAATCTATACATAACCTCATTGTCTTATCCTTCTTTTTAACAAATAACACTGGAGCACCCCAAGGGGATACACTTGGTCTAATAAAACCCTTATCTTTGAACTTTAATTCCCCTAATTCTAAAGATGTCATACGATAAGGTGGTTTCGAGATTGGTATAGTTCCAGGAATAAGGTCAATCGTAAACTTTATTTCTCTAATAGGAGGAAGACTGGATAAATCATCTGGAAAATGTTTAGCTATAGGAATATTTTCTAAACTAGGCTCTTTTGTTTGCAAATAAATAACACTTGCAAGTAATCCTTGACATACCTTCTTAAGAATATTACAAGCTTGCATTGTAGAGATAATATGCATGGGAGATAGGATGCCAGTTCCTTCAAAACTGAATTCTGGTTGGTTAGGGATTTGGAAAGTAACTCTCTTCTCAAAACAATCTACTTTAGCATGAAACGATGCTAACCAATCCATCCCCAAAATGACTTCAAAGTCTTTTATGTCTAAAACTATCAAATTGGTAAATAGTTTATGACTACTAACATCTATAGGGCAAGACTTATATACTAATGTTCCCGTCAATAACTCACCCGAAGGAGTAGAAACGTGTATGCTATGATTCAAAGGTTAAGGAATATTAGGAAAGTGATTAACAAAACACACAAACACAAATGCATAGGTAGAACCAGGATCTGTTAAAACTTTAAAAGGTTGTGCATTTAGAGAAAGTGTACCTAACACTACTGCTTTAAAAGCTTGGGTATCAGAAAGTGCAAAAACTCTACCCTGTCTGCCGTGGTCCTTATTTTCACCTAAAGGCAGTATCGAAATCCTTCCTAGGGTTGGGAAGTCTTTTATCTGATGTCCTTTCTGTCCACATCTCAAACAAGCTCCCGTATCCTTGTAACAAGGTCATCCTCCATGCATCTTCCCACATCGCTGACATATCTTGTTATTAAACTGTTTGTTATCACTAGCTCCCCCAACATTGGATGTACTCCTACAATTATTTCTATTATTTAGGTTCTTCCCTATTTGTTCCCCAAACTTCCTCTTACCATCTATAATTCGATTGTACTCCTCGCCATCCCTCTCAGCTATCGTAGCCCTAGCCACAACATCACTATATGATGTTAACTTTAGGATGGAAATTAGACTACGGATACTCAGCCTTAACCCACGTTCAAACTTTTTAGCTTTTAAAACATCAGTTACCACAACATAAAGTGCAAAGCGGGATAACTCAGTAAACTTTGTCTCGTATTGACTAACCGTCATATTCCCTTGCACAAGACTCGTGAACTCAGCTGCCGTTTCATCTTTCACCGTTTAATGGAAATTTTTCTCATAAAATATCACTAAGAAGTCATTCCAACCTATGTAAGTATTCCTCTCCTCGTGTATTCTCTTAGTCATTCTCCACCAATGTTCGGCTTCACCTTCTAACATAAATGTTGCAAATGAAACCCTTTGTTCATCGGTACACTTAAGAACATCCAGCATCTTTTCCATCTGCATCACCCAACTTTCTGCTTCAGTGGGGCTAGGAGTACCTTTAAAAGAAGGCGGGTTTAACTTCTTGAATTATTCAATAGTACATCTAGTTAGTTCAAGATTCCTTGGTGCCCTATTATTCACCTGATGCTCCATAATCCTTGCTAGACTCGCAATCGCCTTGTATGCACCTTCCAGTCCTTCCATATTCGAATCACCAGTTCCCGCAGTTGGCCAAATATAATACGTATTATACTATCTCATAATTGCAAATTATAAGACAAATTATATTTAAACAATTATATAGAAAGTGACATATGTTGTGGATATTTACTCCTATATCCTATGTATGGAAACTTAGGATTTATGACGTTCGAAACTTATGTTCAGTAGTCTACGGGTTCATAACCTATGCTCTGATACCACCTATGTCACGACCCCGACCCAAAATAGTAGTAGGGAACGAGTGTCTTGACATGCCACGAAGGCAATAAATATTCCGACTTAAATTGTTTCCTTAAATAAATGCAACGAAAATACAATCACATGGTTATGAATCGTAAAATACTGAAATTGAAGAAATTACGTCATCAGAGCTTTTTAAAGAAGACTTCATTTATACATTAAAAGTAACAACGAGTTACAACTTAAGACAAAATTTAAAACTTATTATAAGAGAGTCAAACATGCTCTAAATGGAAAAACAAACATTTTACTTAAAATAACAAAAAGAGCTTTAAAAGCTAAATCTTCAATATAGTCCTTTTTTTGTTTCGTCCACTGTGATACCCCGACTAATTAAATACCAGGTAGCTACTCTAAAAGGTCAAGTTGACTCAGTTCATAGCATCACTGTCGAAAACATTTAAATTAATTAATAACCACCTAATATTTAAAATAGTAAAGTGTCAAGTTTTAAAGTTTTAATTTAACCAACAACAAAATAATCTAAATCATCATCCAAACGTCACATAAACAACCTCATAAGATAATCAACAGAATGAATAGTTGATGTCTGGAGTAAACACTCCAATAATAATAGCAATGTAAATAAACCCAATACAAATGTCTGAATGAAATAAATAAATCCTAAGACTGAAACAACTAAAAGTCTAAAACTGCTGTCACTGAATAGAATGTGCAACAGGCCCTAACTAGAATAAATAACTCACAAAATCAGCAAGGATAGGTGTGGAGGCGTCTAGTAATGAGATCCTGTAACTTCCACGGAAGCTACAGCACGTCAAAGGAATGGAACTCTTAAGCTTGGCGTCCCTATGGCTGGGCACCTAAAAAGTTTACAAGAAAAATAGATTTGAAAACAAACAGGTCAGAGCCCGAGGTGAAAACAATTTAAAAATATAGCAAGTGTTTAAATTACAATTTAAAACAACACGTCTATTAAATATGTTAGTCACGTGCCCTCACTTGAGATTCTCACCCCTCAACTATTGTGCATGCCTCACGTATCTTTTAAATACCACCTAGTTATGCCATTGCATGTCTAGTTTATTCGACCACCATTCAGACGGTTCTTACTTTAGATGCCACCCGTATTATTTAAATAAAATGTGTTCGTAACTAACGCATTCAGTACTTAGATTACTTAGCTCAAATATTAGTTAAGTCTACAATGTTCTTAACTCAATTAAATTCCTTAATTATTCGCATCTATTAAGTAGTAGTGAATTAGTCACAAGTACATATATAAGTCATCCATTATATATATATATATATATATATATATATATATATATATATATATATATATATATATATATATATGCATCCCTAGGCTAAGCTGCGGTGCATGCATACTCTGCTATCGAATCCCGATACATAACATACATAAGGATCACGTGTTCTGAATCAATCAGGAACCGTTTCAACACAAATCACACGTAGTGGAGGCGAAAATAATTCACATATCCATGGGTCATGCACATACCTACTCTCCCATGGTCAGCAGACTTATCAACTCACAAATAGGTCATTCACAGTCCTATGTCCTTAAGGTACCTGTTTAAATCCCCCCGAAGGCACACAAAGATAAGACGATCCTTTCCCGAAAATCAACCTCCCATGATAGCAAGTATGGTAGGTATGTCATACACATAATCATTCATGTACTAAGTATTCACACAACTTAGGTAATAATCATTTTAGTATAGGTATATTCTAGCCCCATATTATATGTCTCGCACATATAATAATATCGTCCCAATTATTCTACATAATAGGTTTAGCACTATAATTCTTGACGTATAATTTCGAGTACATACCCTATCCCAAATAGGTTACTAAGTCCCCCGCTAGTCTCTAAGATTATCTCAGTATGTAGAGTCCCTCTGCTACTGGTCCTAACCTTACATCATCATCCACCCAAACTCGCTCTCAATTGAAGTAATTTCTAACCGTACCTCACTCGGTAAGCATCCCTAAGAATCCCATTAAATTCCAAAAGATATAACATATTCCGGACACTAATTACGATCCTACTGACCTCAATCAAGTCCCACAATCTTTTATAAGTCATACTAAAATTTCTTAAAAGCTTAGGATTAGGCAAACCTTAAACGGAACAATTTTACAAAAATCAAAAGGGGTCGATCGATCGATGGAAAGGGGTCGATCCATCGACATTCTTGAGTCGATCGATCAATCGAACAGGTATCTGCCCAGAATTTCAATTGAGAGTTATGGGTTCTCTATGTTTTACACCCAAATTCTCCATTACAACGTCCTAAACTCCCAACCAAGTATTCTAATCATCAAACCAACCTATATGCATAAACTATAACGTATTAGAATCATTAAACCAACAAGGATTAACAATTTTTTGGATCAAATCACATATTATTTCATAAAAACCCTATTTCTCCTATTTTCTTCAAGATCTTCATATAACACCATATAAATTCGTGATTCTTTACACATGGATCATGATTTCGTAACTAGTATATGACCAGAAGTGTATTTACATGCAACCTACTCAGATTAAAGGGCTAATTCTCCAATTTCACAATAAAAATCACTATTTATGATAAGACATCACATCTACACTATCATGTAAAGTATATGCCTTGAATCTTTTCAAGATAAATCACTTGCCTCTGTTTAGAAGTTCTTATCCTTTGATGATGATAAAGGTTGGTTCTCCTTCTCTTTCCATCACAAATTCGGCGATAGTGGCCGTGTGTGGTGGTTATGGCCTTGGAAACCCTTGTAACTTCTTCTCTTTTTTCACGTTGCCGACTATTTGGTTTTAACAGATAATGGCCCTAAGGTTGTCTGGTAAACAAAACTCAATTTTCGTAGGTTACTATTCATCAAAATTTAAAATGACTAAAATACCCTCCCGATTTGTCGATTAGGCCTAAAAATGCCCAGGACCCAAACTAAAACCCCGGCTAGTGTTTTCTGACTATCTCGATCCTTCCAGACATGTTGGCGTACTCAAAATGACCATACAGATGATACAAATATAATTTACTATAAAATCCATTAAATTGATTCCTGACGCGACTAACACGCGCGTCCCAACTTAATTTTCGAAATTGTTGTATTTATAACTCATGACAATATTAATAAATACATTAATCATATATTGCAATATTTACTCAGTAATATTCAACATAATTATCATAATCAAATACCAACTATCGTCTCGCTAGTATTTAAATCCGGATTAATTTCCAAATAATTATCCCATTTAATTTAATTAAACCCATTAAATAAAATCAATAAAATTACTGGGTATTACACACTTCCCCCCTGATAACAGAATTTTGTCCCGAAATTAGGAAATAAAATGTACTTGGCAAAAATAACTCTGGATAACGCTCGCGCATCTCATAATCACGCTCCCAGGTAGACTCCTCGGCGTTATGATGTCGCCACTGAAAATCCACTAACGGTACTATCTTTGACCTCAATTTCCTCTCGCTACGGTCTGGGATAGCGATCGGGACCTCATCATAGGAACTATCAGGCTGTAGATCAATTTCCTCTAAAGCAATGTGAGTATGGACCAAATTATCTCGAAGAAATCTCCTCATTGAGGAAATGTGGAACACGTCATGGATCCTATATAAGTGTTCCGGTAACCCAAGTCTATACGCAACTGGCCCAATCCACTCGATGATAGGGAATGTCCCCACATATCTAAGCGCCAACTTTCCCTTCTTCCCAAAATGCATAATCCCTTCATAGGATACTCGAAATAGCACTTGGTCCCCACATTAAACTCTCAGAAGAACCTATTGGCATTGGCGTAACTCTTCTGTCAGTACCGATTAACTCGAATACGGCTCCGTATCATCTCTATCCTCGTCGAAGTGTCCTGAATCACCTACGGTCCAAGTAGCTTGTTGTCCCCCACCTTTAGCCAACATGTTGGGGAATGACAAGGCCTAACGTAAAACGCCTCAAATGGAGCCATACCAATAGTGAACCGGTAGGAGTTATTATAGGCAAACTCCACTAGTGGAAGATACTGATCCCAACCTCCGCCAAAGTCGAGGATGCACATACGTAACATGTCCTCTAATATTTGATTCGTCCGCTTGGTCTGCCTATCTGTCTGTGGGTGATAAGGTGTACTCAATCGCAACTCCATTCCCATAGCTTCCTGAAAATTCTCCCAAAATTGTGACACAAATATCTTGTCCCTGTCAGATACGATATTGAGAGGCACCCCGTGAAGTCTCACTATCTCAGCTATAAAGATCTGGGGGTACTGTCCCGTAGTATAGTCTATCCGAGTTGGCAGAAAGTGAGCAACCTTGGTCAACCGATCCACGATTACCCATATGGAATCGTTACCTCTTTGCGATGTAGGTAACCCCGTGATGAAATCCATGGAAATGCTCTCTCATTTCCACATAGGAACCTCTAATGGTTGTAGAAGTCCCGCTGGTCTCTAATGGTCCACTTTTACTAGCTGACAAGTGACGTATCTCGAAACGAACTCGATAATATCCCTCTTCATCCCGCTCCACCAGTACTGTCGCCTCATATCCTGGTACATCTTATCCCCACCAGGATGTACCGCGAATCGCGAACAATGCGATTATGCCATCACCTCATGTCGCAAGTCTTCTCCTTCAGGAACAACTAGTCTACCATTGAAGCATAAGCCCTCGTCTAAACTAACGGTATAAGACTCAGCCCCCTCTGCTAGTAATCGTATTATCTTCTCTTGACAAAACGGGTATGCTGCCTGAGCCTTTAATACTCTCGTAATGATCTGGGGCATAACTGTCATCACAGACATGAATGATCGTGCCACGACATCCTGGTGTCCAAACTCCTTCCACTTCGCCTTCCACACCTCGGCCACTTCACCTACTGGCCTACGGCTCAACGCGTCTGCTACCACGTTAGCCTTACCTGAGTGGTATTGGATATCAAACTGATAATCCTTTACAAACTCGAGCCACCAGCGTTGACGCATATTCAGCTCCTTCTGTGTGAAGAGGTACTGTAATAACTTGTGGCTTGTGAATAAACGAAATCTCTCCCCCAGGAGATAGTGTCTCCAAATCCGAAGTGCAAATACGACAACCGCTAGCTCCAAGTCCTGGGTGGGGTAATTTCTCTCGTGAGGCTTAAGCTTGGGGGAAACATAAGCTATAACCTGACTCTCCTGCTGTAGTACACCCCCAAGACCTAGTAAGGATGCATCAGTGTAGACTAGATACTCTACTCCCGGCCTGGGCAATGCTAACACTGGTGTTGAGGTCACCTTATCCTTCAACTCATCAAAAGACAACAGATGGGCATCATTCTAGATAAATAGTACCCCTTTACGAGTCAAATGTGTCAATGGATCCGTTATTTTTGAGAATCCCTGAATAAAGCTCTTGTAGTATCTTGCTAGGCCCAAGAAACTACGTATCTCCATCAGTGTCGTGGGTTGTCCCCACTCCCTCACCGCTGGTACCTTCCCTGGATCAACAGATATCCCCATGTCAGAAATGATGTGCCCCAAAAACTAAACTTCCTCCAGCTAAAATCCGCACTTCTCGTATTTTATATACAGCTCGTGTTGACGCGGTGTTTGCAAAACCTGCCTCAAGTGCTCGGTATAATCCTCCTGAGACTGTGAGCAGACTAGAATGTAATCAATGAAAATAATGATGAACTGGTCCAGAAACTCTCTGAACACCGTCTTCATTAAGTCCATAAACACGGCTGGGGGTTGGTCAGGCCAAAAGGCATAACTCTGAACTCGTAGCAACCATATCTCGTCAAGAAGGCAGTCTTCGAGACATCCCTCTCCCTGATTCGTAACTGGTGGTACCCCAATATCAAGTCAATCTTTGAGAAGAAGGAAGTTCCTCTCAACTGGTCGAATAAGTCATCGATTCGGGGTAACGGATACTTATTTCGTACCGTGACTTTATTCAACTCCCGATAATCGACACACAACCTCAAAGATCCACTCCTCTTCTTAACAAACAATACAGGTGCAACCCATGAAGAATTACTCCTGCGGATAAAACCCTGACCCAACAGCTGCTCTATCTGATCCCGTAGCTCCCTCATCTCCGCTGAAACCATACGGTTAGGTGCGCGGGCCATCGGCCGAGTGTCCAGCGCTAAATCTATAACAAAGTCTATCTATCTACTAGGAGGTAATTCCAGAATATCCTGGAATATATCAGCGAACTCCCTAACAACTGGAATCGAATCAAGTGGTATCGCCACCTCCTTAGAGATCTCCTCCTCTATGTAGTACAAGTGGGTGGACGATCCTCCCTCAGGATGAGGCATCGCCAGTAGGAACATCTTTTGACTGGGTATGGCAAAAATAATACTCCTACTAAAATAATAAATCATGGCCCTATACGTAACTAGTTAATCCATACCAATAATCGCATCGTACTCGAACATATCTAATACTATCATGGAGGCAGGTAAAGTAAATTTCCTAATATCTACACCCATGCCTCTAAATATAAAGGAAATCACAGAACCTCTACTCAACGGTGAATCTACACAAGTGACAGTGCTCTCTGCGGTCTCTAATAATCCCATAGCGCGTGCAAACCTCATGAAAATAAAACAGTGTGTGGCTCTCGTATAAATTAAAATACGCCCCATAGTCCCCTGAATAGAAAACATACACTCAATCGTGAGTGGATCTTGCGGGACTGCGGCCTGCTGAAGGTTATAAACCCGACCATACAGGAGCTGCCCTGTTGAACTAGGACCACTGGAATAGGTGGCAACGCTGGCATCTGTGGTGGTGCTGGGAGGGCAGCGAGAAACATCGGTCTCTAGGGATCATGTCGAGCACCCTTTTACTGCTGCTGTTGCAGGGTCCTGCCCTTCTTAGGACACTCCTAGCATTTGCGGCCAATCTTTCCACATATGCAACATTTCCCTGCGAAGTTTCCCCCTCTCTAACCCTGTTGCCCATGGCCCTGATGGCCGTTACCACTCCTACCCTGGCCATGTTGGCCCTGCTGAAACTGTGGCTAGCCCTGATGGCCATGCTGACTTTGATGGCCATGCCTAAAACCTCCCTGGCCATATCTGAAATCTCCTGATCTTAATCTCTTATAATCCCCCTGCTGGTAACTCTGATCACCCTGTCTGTGCTGACCTTGAGCTGATTGTTCCCCACTGGCACCATTACCCCCTGTCCTTCCCTGCTGGCTGGACTCTCCTACTCGCTTAACCTCTAAAAAATGGAAGCGGTGATCCTGGCAGTGAACTAGCGCTGCGTTAATCGCATCTTAATAGGTGGCCAACGAGAGATTCCCTAGCAGGTACTGACAAATCCTCCATGTCAGCCCATCCATAAACTTCTGGATCTTCTTCTCTTCAGTTGGGATCTCATCGGGCACTATGTTCAGAAGATTGGTGAACTCAGCCTCGTACTCTGCCACTGTCCTCCCTTCCTGCTTATGGTTCATTAATTTTCACCTCATCTCTATGTGAACTGCTAAGGGGAAATATTTGCGATCAAACTGCACCTAGAACTCCTGAATAGAAAGAACATCTCTCTCCTCGGCAGTTGTAATGGACTCCCACCACTGCAATACTGCTCCTACCAGCTTAAACGTATCCAGTATCTGCCTATGCACATCTATACACTCATACATCCTCAAGTGCCTTTGGATGTCCTTCTTCCACTGGCTCCATACAACAACCTCAGAGCTCCCTGTAAACTCCGTAGGGTGCGCCTTCTGAAAGGCATCACAGACACATTCCCAAGCAGACAGGAATCCATGAGCCTGGACAAGGGTTACCACCGGTACCTGAGGTGGTGCCTACTTCACAACTGCTAATGCAGCATTTACCGCCTGGGCTACAATAGCGACAACTTCAGTAGCATTCATAGAACCCTGAATTGGTGCAGGCTAAGGCTCGGGCTGGGCACCTCTGGGAACTCATTATGAACATCGAGGAGGCATCTGAAATCAGAGAGAAGTTTTATAAGTCCACAGTTAATATCTCAAAATATCTAAAGAACGTAAGATACACAAAAGAGTACAACAATCCTAAAATATAGGGCTCTATATCAAAGGATGCTACGCGGAAGCATAATAAGCTGTACAGATCCTAAGGACTCTAAAACTTGATGCTCTAATACCACTTATGACACCCCGACTAATTGAATACCGGGTAGCTACTTCTTTATTTAAATTAATACAAAATGTCAAGTTGGCTCAGTTCATAGCATCACTGTCGAAAATATTTAAAATAGTGAAGTGTCAAGTTTTAAAGTTTTAATTTAATTAACAACAAAATAATCTAAATCATCATCCAAACGTCACATAAACCACCTCATAAGATAATCAACATAAGGAATAGTTGATGTCTGGAGTAAACACTCCAATAATAATAGCAATGTAAATAAACCCAATACAAATGTCTGAATGCAATAAATAAATCCCAAAACTGAAATAACTGAAAGTCTTAAACTGTTGTCACTGAATAGAATGGGCAACAGGCCCTAACTGGAATAAATAACTCCCAAAATAAGCAAGTATAAGTGTAGAGGCGTCTAGTAATGAGATCCTGTAACTTTCATAGAAGTTACAGCACGTCAAAGGAATGTAACTCTTAAACTTGGCGTCCCTGTGGCTGGGCACCTAAAAAGTTTACAAGAAAAATAGATTTGAAAACAAACAGGTCAGAGCCCGAGGTGAAAACATTTTAAAAATATAGCAAGTGTTTAAATTACAATTTAAAACAACACGTCTATTAAATATGTTAGTCACGTGCCCTCACTTGAGATTCTGACCCCTCAACTATTGTGCACGCCTCACGTACTTTTAAATACCACTTAGTTATGCCATTGCATGTTTATTCTATTCGACCACCATTCAGACGGTTCTTACTTTAGATGCCACCCGTATTATTTAAATAAAATGTGTTCGTAACTCACGCATTCAGTAATTAGATTACTTAGCTCAAATATTAGTTAAGTCTACAATGTTCTTAACTCAATTAAATTCCTTAATTATTCGCATCTATTAAGTAGTAGTGAATTAGTCACAAGTACATATATAAGTCATCCATTACATATATATATATATATATATATATATATATATATATATATATATATATATATATATATATATATATATGGCACCACTAGGCTAAGTTGCGGTGCATGCATACTCTGCTATCGAATCTCGGTACATCACATACATAAGGATCACGTGTTCCGAATCACTCAGGAACCGTTTCAATACAAATCACACGTAGTGGAGGCGAACATAGTTTACACACCCATGGGTCACGCACATACCTACGCTCCCATGGTTATCTGACTTGTCAACTCACAAATAGGTCATTCACAGTCCTATGTCCTTAAGGTACCTGTTTAAATCCCCCCGAAGGCACACAAAGATAAGACGGTCCTTTCCCGAAAATCAACCTCCCATGATAGCAAGTATGGTAGGTATGTCATACATATAAACATTCATGTACTAATTATTCACACAACTTAGCTAATAATCATTTTTGTATTGGTATATTCTAGCCCCATATCGTATGTCTCGCACATATAATAATATCGTCCCAATTATTCTACATGATAGGTTTAGCGCGATAATTCTTGACGTATAATTCCGAGTACATACTCTATCCCAAATAGGTTACTAAGTCCCCCACTAGTCTATAAGATTATCTCAGTATTTAGAGTCCCTTTACTACTGGTCCTAACCTTACATCATCATCCACCCAAACTCGCTCTCAATTGAAGTAATTTCTAACCGTACCTCACTCGGTAAGCATCCCTAAGAATCCCATTAAATTCCAAAAGATATAACATATTCCGGACACTAATTACGATCCTACTGACCTCAATCAAGTTCCACAATCTTTTATAAGTCACACTACAATTTCTTACAAGCTTAGGATTTGGCAAACCTTAAAGGGAACAATTTTACAAAAATCAGAAGGGGTCGATCGATCGATGGAAAGGGGTCTATCCATCGACATTCTTGAGTCGATCGATCAATCGAACAGGTATCTGCCCATAATGTCCATTAACAGTTACGGGTTTTGTATGTTTTACACCCAAATCCTCAAGTACAACGTCCCAAACTCCCAATCAAGTATTCTAATCATCAAACCAACCTATATGTGTAAACTTTCACGTATTAGAATCATTAAACCAACAATTGTTAACAGTTTTTAGGATCAAATCACATATTATTTCATAAAGACCCTATTTCTCCTATTTTCTTCAAGATCTTCATATAACACCATATAAATTCGTGATTCTTTACACATGGATCATGATTTCGTAACTAGTATATGACCAGAAGTGCATCTACATGCAACCTACTCAGATTAAAGGGCTAATTCTCCAATTTCACAATAAAAATCACTATTTATGATAAGACATCACATCTACACTATCATGTAAAGTATATGCCTTGAATCGTTACAAGATAAATCACTTGACTCTGTTTAGAAGTTCTGATCCTTTCATGACGATAAAGTTAGTTCTCCTTCCCTCTCCGGTCACAAATCCGGCGATAGTGGTGGTGTGTGGTGGTTATGGCCTTGGAAACCCTTGTAACTTCTCCTCTCTTTTCAGGTTGCCCACTATTTAGTTTTGACAGATAATGGCCCTAATGGACCTAAGGTTGGCTGTTAAACAAAGCCCAATTTTCGTAGGTTACTATTCATCAAAATTTAAAATGACTAAAATACCCTCCCGGTTTGCTGATTAGGCCTAAAAATACCCTGGGATCCAAACTAAACTCCCGGCTAGTGTTTTATGACTATCTCGACCCTTCCGGATACGTTGGCCACTCGAAATGACCATACGGGTGATACAAATATAATTTACTTTAAAATCCATTAAATTGATTCCTGACGCGACTGACACGCGCGTCCCAACTTAATTTTTAAAATTGTCGTATTTATAACTCACGATAATATTAATAAATTCATTAATCATATATTACCATATTCACTCAGTAATATTCAACATAATTATCATAATCAAATACCAACTCTCGTCACGCTAATATTTAAATCCGGATTAATTTCCAAATAATTATACCATTTAATTTAATTAAATCCATTAAATAAAATCAATAAAATTACAGGGTATTACATCCGCGAGCCTAAATATTTCCTGAAAAATAGTTATTTATACAATATTAGTTGAAAGCCGGATGAGATTCAATCTTCAAACATTGCAGGAGTTTTCAAAAAATTGATACCTATTTAATTTAGAACATAAGCCATATATATATATATATATAGAGAGAGAGAGAGAGAGAGATGAATTTGCATTAATATATATAAAGTAACTGAGAGTATATATTTTCAGAGTAAATAGTTCAAAACAGAACAGATAAGCAAATGAGAAATATGTAAATAATTCAATTTTAAAATTTAATGTCCATATACACTCTAATACCCAAATAGATAGATAGTGTCACCAAATGTTTCCACCCGATAACAACACCGATAGAAAATCATGATGTCTGGAACGACACCTTGTTTAGAGCACACCAGCGATAAACCAGCTGGGAAGGTACCACCCCAATATTTTCTCTTGGTAGTCAAGGCCAACATAGTAAGAGAGTTTTCATAGGCCGAATCTATAATTTCATAATTCAAATCAGATGTATGTATCGAGAGATATACACATTTAACAAACGGCGGAATCATCGGTATGAGATGTATTTTGAGAATAAAAGCATTTCACAAAATATATATAGTTTGCATAATATCATATAATCAAAATACACAAGGAATGTCATAGAGTACTCACCTAAAACAGAAGTACAAAGTTACAGATATCGAGTCTTGGATCACTAAGACGAAACTTCTTCTTAAATTTTCCTGCACTTTCTCTCACTATTTCTTTGTAAGATTTTGGAGTAATTTCGTCTAACAACTGATCCTAAGGGCTATATTTATAGTTTTTCAAAGGTATTTGGGTGTTGACACGTGTCTAGGTGACTAAGCTTTAATTTTCGTGAGTCGGAGTTGACGTGTCACGTAACGGATTTATCTTGCAGTCTTTATTCCCCTAACGACGACACGTGTTTTCGCTTCTTCTAAATGGACGACATGTGTTTTGTCTTTATTTATATGGATGACACGTGTAAGGTGTGGTGGCAAAATACTGCACGAGGTGGAAAGTTATTAAGGGTATAAGGGTCATTTTACATATAAATGGTATTTTTGTAATTTCACACTTCATATTTTTAATATTTCTTAAAGGTCCCTTAAAATATTTTATTTACAAAAAGGTCCTTTTTATTTTTATTTTGATCCCTGAAACTTTCTTAATTAAAACCTAGTCCCTAAAGTTTCATGAAATTACATTTTCTGCTCCGAAACTTATCATTTATCTTAGGATGTGTCATAAAACTTTAGTTTTACCCATTTTACAGTTGATTATTTAAATTTAAAATGGGTTTTTTCATATTAAGAACCTATAATATCGCATTTGTAATAATACAACATTATTAGATAATAAGTAAGACGCAATTAAAAAAACAAACTATATATGAGCATATAAAAGTGGGGTCATTACAGCAAGTCTACCAACTATAAAGTCCATCATAGTCGATCAAGATCTCGATAACGAAGCAATTAAATCAGAGCTTGACTTAGTCGATGAAAAAAATTAGCTCTTGTAAAACTTGACTCCTACCAGCAACAGTTTGCGAAGCAATACAACAAGGGAGTCAAAGCAAGAAGCTTCAAGGTTAGGGACTACGTACTTAGAAAGATCGTGGACAGCGTCCAGAAGTCTTCAGACGAGAATCTTGGTCCCAGCCGGGAAGACCCATTCAAAGTCATTCAAGACGACTTAATGAGAACCTTTCACTTAGAAACATTGGAGTGCAGAGAGGTTCCTCGTGCTTAGAATGCGTCCACTTTAAAGAAGTTTTACTTTTAAATTTCAAGTTGATGACTAAGCTTATTTGTTTATTTAAATTTTGAATTATTTTTAAGAAGTTCTTTTAAACTTCTTACCCTTATCTCTATGCATTGTTCCAAATGGAAGGCAGATGAGTATTTGTAAAGAGGATAAATTAGTAGAATGATTTCTCTTTAACATATTACTTACATTGTGATGAATATCTTCTCTAAAATGTATTCTTTTAAGACAAACTAGTTGAACAACCATAATCTAACTCTTAATAAAGATCTATGTATGAGATTAAATAGTATGTTGGCCAACATAAGGAATTTTGGTGAGTAAAAACATATGCACAATGGCTTATAGCCGATGAAAGGCCTATTAGGAAACCCTAGGCATCTATGACCAATTGGGTCACGAAAATCCTTATTTGAGAACGACCTTACAAACAGCTTCATTTTGTTTTTCGGGTTCTAGGCCTAAATTTTGATGTGATGACTAAAGTTTGATGTGACAACATCACTTAAAAGATAAGAGCAGAAGACCACACATTATATAGTGAAGCAAAATGCAAGAAAAAGTCACTAAAACTTGAAGTTATTACAAGAAAATAGAAAAAAGTCAAACAATTTACAACAAAATGGTAAATACAACTGGATGAATTGTGCGATCGGGATGACTCATTCATTGAACTCCTAACTCTAGAAGGTGAAAAATCCAATGCATAAGGAGTAATGGTCGTATACATATCTCTAATCCTCGACGGCCCTGGAGGACTCACCCTGTCGACCAAATATTGAGGTCGATAGAGTTCATAATCTCTATCAAGCTTGTAGTCACCGATGTACTTCCTTATAAAGCTAACTGGAACGACGTTTGTTGGGATTCACCAAACATCAATCTTATAAGGAGGGTTTTGCTGATTAAAGCAACCTGGGTCGTACCAATACCACAACTCATAATATTGTGGGACCATTTCCACTATGATGGCATTGAGCAAACCATTTTTATAGCCAACATTTCGAGTATCATTCGAGGCAGAATCCATTCTAAGAAGAGCCTCGTCATAACCATCTATCCATACTTGGTGGGGTTGCTTGTGAAACTGAAATGTGAGGAGGTCAAGCTTCTCGAAAAGATTCTTGATGGTCACGGCTTTGTCATTAAAGGATTTTTTAGTCTTTTTTAGATCCTCTCTTAACTCGGCTTTATCTTCCTCCAAAAAAGAAACTCCTTCCCCAATTTCTAGGTCGAACTGGATTTATTATAATTCTTTCAAGCTCGACCCTCATTTCATTATTCTCCTTTTCAAGAATAGTGGCGACCTCTCGGGCACCCACAAGGTCGGCATGAAGAATAAAATTCCTCCTCAAATGGGAAGACTCAATCTCGTCTCATCTCTGATTGAATCCACCCTCTTTGCCAAGCTTGGCAAGCCGTTGGTCAAAATCGGACTTCAGATTGGCTATTTACTCCTTTTGATTTCCTTAGAAAACAAACATGTCATGAAGGGCGGAGCTATCTTCTACAGCCCAATGAAAGAGGCGACGAAGTTCTGAGCAAGCCTCTTTTTCTTGACCAATCACACTAGGACCTAAGTGTTGGTCAAGTTCATTGTTATCATCTTCATCTTCATCTTCATTATGTTCGATAGAAAATAGTCTTCCTCGTATTTCTTAGAAGTCATTTTGGGTTGCGACCAGTGCTACGAGTCTTAAGTTAAACTACTTGAATAAATGGTTAGATGTATAAGGTCTGAAAAAAGAAGCCATGCAAAAATAATAGATAAAAGGTAGTGGTTGAATCAAAACTAGGTATTTCATTGAAAGAATTACAAATGGGGTAAACCCCTACAACATTGAAAGAAAAGGTAAATACAAAGCTTCCTAAATAACTCTAAGGGTAATTCTTGCCGACCTTTTTCCTTCTCAACGGTTTGGGAAACAACCATTGTCTCTAACTGATCGGCTCCGATTATAGCGGCTTGCTCCGACTACGACTAAATAGACTCATTAGCAGTCAATTGCCCTCTGACCTCCCTCTCAATGTCCTTATCCTCTTCAACTTGAGGATGGGGACTTATGTGGTGTTCCTTGAATATGTTGAAGTCTTCAGCAACACCGGACTTCGAAAGAGCCTGGTCCCAATTGTTCTTAAAAAATACCTTCCTCGGGTATTCGATCTGATCTTTGGTCTTAACAAAATATTCATCCCAACCGCGCATGAAACAGTATTCCTCATCTTTAGCCCTGGACTCATCAGCCCTCATCCTAGCATTATCGGCACAACCTTAGCCTTCTCAACTTCTTTTTTAGACCAATTAGCTGCAGCGACCAAGGCAACTGAGTTGTTAATCTCTTTCTGAAGAATGATATTCTCATTTTTAAAATCTTTAACCTTCCAGTCCAACTTCCTCTCAATCTCTTGTGCCACATTAATTGACTGAGCATCCAACAAGGACTTGCTCAGACCTTCGAAGGTCACCTCCACATCGACAAATTTTTAAAGTGTCATTCCTCTCCAACAACTGATCATAGTCAATCAGAAACTACAAAGACAAATAACAAATAAGAATTAAGCAAAAAAATTGACAAAATGAGGATAAAATATGAATTATATGACGAGCTTATAAGTCAAAGGTTCTGGTTGGCACATTCAAGAAGCCAACCATGGGTTAGGAAAAAAGTAATTTCCCTATTAGTCGGAAAGACCACCGACCAAATCTGTTCTCGGGCCAACTCGAGTTAAGCGACCGCATATTAGGAAACACCTTTACCTTTATCGAAAGCAGATTTCCCCACAACAACTGGTGGGGAAAAAGGAGCATGGTATTTTTTTAACCTCTTTGAAAGAGGTTTATGATCCTTCGAGGGTGAATCCCTTAGATTGAAAGGATTGGCTGGACCCCCAACCTTATTTTGTGTGCTCATCGCCCGAGCATATTCCTTGTTCTTGCTCGACGGACGAGCGGGGATCTTGTTGATTTCAAACTTTCATTAATCATATTAACTACTTTCATCTTTGGGGTATAATGTTAGAATATTCTTTAAGAGGAAGAAGAGTTAAAACGTCCAAATGTTCAAAAGATGAAGAGTTCCCTCCTCCTTGAGCCCTCACTAGTTGAATCCTCCGGATTGTCCAACACAATTGAGATAATCGAAGCTTATTCCATTAGATTTGTAACAAAATAGGTAGTGGAACTCTTATAACCGAACAAGAAGGATGGTGACCTAAGATGGTCAGCAGTTCCAAGCCTTTGCTAAATTTCCCAAACCTTCTGAAGATCGACAAATTTGACTTTAATGTCACGAGGACATTTCTTCTTACTATTCTCTCCTTTGAAAAGAGAAAGGTCAATTATAATCAATCCAATGTGATAAAAGGTGCAAGAGGCCAGACAACTATTATAACCTAACCTATTCTTTGCCCTTCCTGAGGACACATTGGCCCTTGATACACCTGACCCTCTGGAAGGGGGCATGTTGCCAGTTCTTCATGACAATCTCATGGTCCAATAATCTTTGTTGGATTCATCCATATTAACAACTAGGGATCAATTGGCCACCCTAGCCTTCAGATAGTAAGTACCCTTATGGGTCTAGCCCACCTATAACAATACATGATTTTCATAATTTCAAGATTGGTCCCATATAATTCGTTAATGCAGTTGACACCATTAATAATTCTCCACATATTTGGAGCAACATTGCCAGAGACCACATCAAAGTATTGACATAATTCGAGGAATAGCCAATTTCGGGAAAATATCACCCCACACTCAACTATGAAAATAGAGGCCAACCAATGTCCCTCGGGATGCGCCATGAGTTCACGTAGGCCCTCAACAAGATTAGTAATAACCTACGAGGAAACATGATGATCAAGTTTAAATTTTTTAACGGTGCCTTCATTGATTATGTACACCATGTTTAGAAAGTGACAACTTAGACAAAGAATCAAGAACAAAAATTGAGAAAACACAATAAAACAATGGAGAAGAAGACAAATGTGCTTACAGTGAAAGATTAAATTAAGGAAACCCTTCTTCAAAGTTGTGTAGGTTATTGAAATGGAAGAGAAAGAAATGGAACGGATGTTTTGTGGTGCAAAATGGCTTTGCACTTCCTCATATACTAATCATGATGCATGTGTGACGGGTACCAAAGCGTCTATTGCGTTTCCCCATTAAGGAAAGATGCTAACATTACTAAAGTGACCCTAGGGCACTCAACGGACTAAAACTCTCCAAGTTCCAAGGCATTTGCGACATTTCCCTTTAACCAACAAAGAACCTTGTCATTCATGTGGAGTAGAGACCTACCAAAGCATCAACAATCTACCTATATAGAAAGCCCAGTTGTGATACCCTGCCCAATTAAATATCGGGTGATCAGTCCTTTATAAAAATTTAAAACGAAATATTTGGGTGGTTCATTCTTAGCATCACTATCGAAAACATTAACTTTAACAATCACCTAATATAAATCAGGCTGGTGCCAAAATACTTTTTCCTTTTTAAATTGTAACCAAAATTATTCATTTAATAAGTGCAAGAATTTAAATATAAACCATTCACCAATCAACAAAGATAAATAATAAATATGAATCACTTACTGAAATAAATGCGACTGGATTTAAACATTCCAGTTCAAAACCTTAAGCCAAAGAACCATAGTAAATAAAATCCAACTAGAATGAATAGAAATTAAACTAAATACAATCTCTGATAAAAAGTCTAAGGAATGGGCGACACATGCCCAAATGAAAAGTCTAGATAAACTGAGAGGAAAGATAGGAGCATCTAATGCAAAGACCTATAGCTTTCATAACAGCTGCAGCACGCCAAGCGACCCAAGTCTCTAAATCTGGTGACCCTATGGCTGATCACCTGATATAATACACACACACACACACACACACACACACATATATATATATATATATATATATATATATATATATATATCAAGAGAGTAAAGAGATGTAAGAGACGATTCAGAGCCCGATGTGTAAAAATATGTTTTGCAAGTATTTAAAACTACTTTAAAGCAAGTATTATGTGCATGTTAGATTCGTGCTCTCACATGAAGATCTCACCCCTCTTTTATTGTGCACTCCTAGCGCATCTTTTATTTAGTACTAGTAACTCTACCCAAGCTATCTAGTTCAATCCACTTAACACTCTCTACATCTAACAATAGTATTCCCGTATCGCCCATACAATACTCTATAAGTAGTTTATCACATATTACTACCTATCACGTTTACTATATGACTATTTAAGTTTTTATCTCTTTAAGATTAAATTCATTTGTCTTCATTGCCATAAATACTAGTTTCTCTTAGTAGAATATCTCATAGTTATGCCTATATATATATATATATATATATATATATATATATATTAGTCATGCACCCCCGATTTAAATCCCATTAGTGTTATTAATAAAATAATCATGTACCCCCGGGTTATCACCCATTATTACACTTAATACAATATCCTTGCACCCCTGAGTTATCACCCATTAGTGCGCTAAATAAAACATTACACGCCCGGGTTATCACCCTTTAGTGTATTAACCAACATAACCTTGCACCCCCGGGTTATCACCCATTAGTGCACTTAACAAAATATTAAATAGGCATACACACATCCTATTAAAGTTTATAGGTATTCCCCCAACCTAGTTGCATAATTACCATACGTATTTTATTCTCATTGTTACGTATTGTATAAAATTATTAGATTACCATAACTCTATCATAATCTTCAAAGTAAGTCTTCATCCCGAAATATTTAAAGTATAAATATCACATACTTATTCGAATACCTTTCTCATTTTAAAGTATTAACTGGCAGTTTCTCTCACTCCAATAAATTGAAAATTCCAAAACTGGACTCTAAGAAAAATTCTAGAAATTTACCTCATCGCTCGAACCAGATGGCAACGTCATTTGAACGACTGCCACGAGACCTACTGTTTCATCTTCTTCCCAGAATTTCCGCATTTTTCCACCATTTTTAACCCTAAAACCTCTACTGTTCATTCCCAAACACCCAAATATCAAACCCAATTGATGTTCTAACATATTTAGATGATTTCTAACAACCTAGAATCATTAAATCCTCACCATACATCAATTTAATACGAAACCCCCAAATTTATTTAACAAGAATCCTAGTTCTTAATTTAAGATCATATCTCCAAATTAAACCCAGATTTGTACATGGAAATTATTATAAATTCGTGGATGACATCCTATCTACATGAAAGAATTTAATCTCTTATAATTTCAGACCCAAATATGAATCAAATCATCAAGTTTTCATCAAATTAAATCTCATACATTAATGTGTTATTAACTACTCTAATCATGAACATAATTATTACTAAATCACGCAATTAATAAACGCTCGCCTCAAATTAATCATCTGATTTCTTGATGTTTTTGGTATGGGTGTATTCCTCTTGTTCCGATCTACACGATGGTGGTGATGGTTGTGCAAGATGGTGTTAATCAGGCCTTCCCTCTTGAAATTTGTTTTTCCCTCACACCCTATGTGGTCGTTCCTTACTTTTGTATCTCTCAACCCTAATGGACCTCTCGTGACTGAATAATAAACTCCCAATTGTCCTTTTAATTCCTCTAAAAATCAAAATTACAAAATTACCCCAACGGGTGCCGGCTTGGCCTAAAAATCTCTCGGAGTCTAAATAAAATACTCGGGTAGTGTTTTCTGACTATTTCGACCCTCTCGGACTCAATGGTGCACTCTAAATTACCATACGCGTAACTTAAAAATAATTTACTTTTATATTTCATTCAATTGGTCCCGACACGACTCAAACGCGTGTCCCGACTTAAAATACCAAGTTGTCGTATATTTCACTGTCGACAATTTATCAGATTCAGTAATTCCATATTACTTATTCACTCAGTAATATTCAATAATTCTCATTAATAAGTATTAACCCTTGTCACGCTAGTTAATAATTATTTTTAAATCCGAATTAATTTACCAATTAATTCTCGCATATTAATCTAATTAATCACATAATTATTTAGGTTCTCAAAAATACGGGATGTTACATACTTCCCCCTAATAACGAAATTTTGTCCCGAAATTCGAAAAGTAAGGCATACCTGGTACGAATAAATCTGGATACTTCTCCCGCATATTCGCCTCTCACTCCCAAGTGGACTCCTCTACATTGTGATGCTGCCACTAAGCCCGCACAAGTGGAACTACCTTTGACCTTAGTCTCCTCTCACTGTGGTCTAGGATAGCCGCTGGCCTCTCCTCATAAGAACTGTCAGGATGCAAATCGATCTCCTCTATTGTGATGTGAGTGTGGCCCAACTCATCCCGAAGATACCTCCTCAATGACGATATGTGAAACACATCATGAATACGGTGTAAGTGTTCTGAAAACCCAAGCCTGTAAGCCACTGGTCCAATCCTCTCGGTAATAGGAAATGTTCCTACATATCTCGGAGATAATTTCCCTTCTTCCCGAAACTCATCACCCCATTCATAGGATATTCTCTCAACAAAACTTGGTCCCCCACTGTGAACTCTCTAAAGGACCTCTTAGCATCGGCGTAGCTTTTCTGTCTGTCCTGAGCTACCCTTATATGACTACGAATAATCTCGATCCTTCTCGATGTATCCTGAATTACCTCAAGCCTAAGTAACTTGTTGTCTCCCACCTCTAGCCAGCAGGCTGGAGAATGACAATGTCGCCCATATAATGCCTCGAATGGGGCCATGCCAATCGTGAACTGATAGGATTTATTGTAAGCAAACTCCACCAGTGAAAGGTATTGCTCCCAACTTTTCCCAAAGTCAAGGATACACATGCGCAACATATCCTCAAGCATTTGATTAGTGCGTTCAGCCTACCCATCGGTTTGCGGGTGATACTCCGTACTCAACCGTAACTCGGTACCCATAGCCTCCTGAAAAGTCTCCGAAAAACGAGACACAAAAGTCTTATCTCTATCTGACATGATATCAAGAGGCACATCATGCAGTCTCACTATCTCTGCAATAAATATCTGAGCATACTGTCCCGCAGTATAGTCTATCCTGACTGGCAGAAAATGGGCCACCTTTGTCAACCGGTCCACAATAACCCATATAAAATCGTGCCCCTCTACGAAGTAGGTAACCCGGTAATAAAATCTATGGAAATTCCCTCCTATTTCTACGTAGGGATCTCTAATGGCTGAAGTAAGCCTGGTGGTCTCTGATGGTCCACTTTTACTAGCTGACAAGTGGTACACTTGGATACGAACTCTGCGACCCACTCCACCAGTACTGTCGCCTCATATCCTGGTACATCTTATCCTCACCGGGATGTACCGTAAATCTAGACCCATGCAACTCTATCATTACTGCATGTCGAAGGTCCTCCCCTTCTGGAACCACGAGTCTCCTGTTGAAATGCAAGCCTCCCTCAAAACTCACTAAATAAGAGTCGGCTCCACTAGATAAGAGTTGTCTACTCCTCTCCTGGAAAAAAGGGTCTGTCACCTGTTCCTGGACCACCCTTGTCACTATCTGTGGCGTGACGGTCATAACTGATATGAATGATCTGGTCACAATATTCTAGTGCCCTAGCTCCTTCCATTTCGCCTTCCACACCTCGGTCGTCTCGTCTACTGGCCTATGGCTCAACGCATCTGCAACTATGTTATCCTTTCCCAGGTTATAGTGTATCTCGAACTGATAATCTTTTACAAACTCTAGCCACCTGCGTTGACGCATATTCAACTCCTTCTGCGTGAACAAGTACTATAGTGACTTATGGTCTGTAAATAGGCAAAACTGCTCTCCCAAAAGGTAATGCCTACATATTATGAGTGCAAACACGACTGCCGCAAAATCTAAGTCGTATGTGGGGTAGTTCTTCTCATGAGGCTTAAGCTTTGGGGAAGCATAAGCTATGGCCTGATCCTCATATTGAAGTACACCCCCAAGTCCTAGTAAGGACACATCAGTGTAAATTAGATACTCCACTCCCGGTCTGGGCAGTGCTAACACTGGTGCTGAAGTCAGCTTGTCCTTCAGCTCATCAAAAGCCAACTGACAGGCATCATTCCAGATAAATGGCACTCCTTTGCGAGTCAAATGAGTCAATAGCATCACTATCTTCGAAAATCCCCGAATGAACCTCCTGTAGTATCCTCCTAGGCCTAAAAAACTATGTATCTTCGTCGACGTCGTGGGTTGTCCCCACTCCCTCACCGTTGACACTTTACCCGGGTCTACGGATATCCCTCTATCCGAAATAATGTGCCCCAAAAACTGAACTTCCTTCAGCCCAAATCTATATTTCTTAAATTTTGCATACAACTCATGCTAATGCAGTGTCTGTAAAACCTGCCTCAAATGTTCGGCATGTTCCTCTTCCGTCCGAGAGTAAATTAGGATGTCACCTATGAAGATAATGACAAACTGATCCAAGAACTCTCTGAGCACCCTGTTCATCAAGTCCATAAACATAGTTGGAGCATTTATCATCCCAAATGGCATGACTCTGAACTCATAGGATCCATACCTCGTTAAGAAAGTAATTTTCGACACATTCTGCTCCCTAATCCGTAGCTGATGGTATCCCGACCTCAAATCTATCCTCGAAAAGAAAGTTTCTCCCCTCAGCTGGTAGAACAGGTCATTGATTCGGGGCATTGGATATTTATTTCGTATCGTGACCTTGTTCAACTCCCGGTAATCCACGTATAACCTCAGTGAACCATCTCTCTTCTTTACAAACAACACTGGAGCGCCCCAAGGCAAGGTGCTCTTACGAATGAAGCCCTGGCCTAACAGCTGCTCTATCTAATACCGTAACTCCCTCACCTTTGCAGGAGCTATGCGATATGGTGCACGCGCTATCGGCCGAGTACCCAGCATCAAGTCTATGATGAAATTTATCTCTCGACTGGGGGGTAGACCCGATATCTCCTGAAATACATCTGAAAACTCACGAACAACTGGAATCGAATCTAGGGGAATCACAATATCCTTAGAGGTATCCTCCTCTATGTAATACAAGTGGGTGGAAGATCCTCCCTCTGGGTGAGGCATCGCCACTAAAAACATCTCCTTCCCCAGAATGGCAAAGATAATACTCCTACCGAAATAATTTATCATGGCTCTGTACGCAGTGAGCCAATCCATGCCAATAATGACATCGTGCTCATGCATATCTAATACTAGCATGTCTGCAGGTAAAATCAAGCTACCAATATCTATACCTACGCCCAGACATATAAAAAAATCAAAGACCCATTCCCCAGTGGTGAGTCTACGTATGCCACTGTACTCTCTGCCATGTCTAATAACCCTAAGGCCCGTGAAAAATGAGTAGCTATAAAATAGTGTGACGCCCCAGTATCAAATAAAACTTGACCCATAGTGCCATGTATAGGAAACGTACCCTCGATCACGGGTGGTGCCTGAGGTGCTGCTGCCTGGTGGACGTTATAGACACATCCATACTGTAATTTCCCCTATTGAACTGGGGCTGCGGGCAAGGCTGGAACTGGCGCTGGAGCTGGTAGGGCGGTGGGAAAGATGGGTCTCTGGGCTCCTGGTGAGCACCCTGCTGTCGATGGACCCTGGCCCTATCGGGGCAATCCTACTTCTTATGGCCAGTCTTGCCACAAGTATAACATTTTCCGGTGAAATTTCCTCCCCTTTGTCCCTGATAACCTCATCCCTGCTGGCCGTTACCACCCCTACCTTGGCCTGATGGCCCTACTATCCTCCCTGTTGTTGGCCGTGCTGCTGGCCCTAGTGGCCCTGTCTGAAGCCCCCGTGACCATGCCTGAAACCCCCTAAATGAAACCTCTTAGAAGAATCCCCCTGCTGGGAACCCTGCCTCTAACTCTGATCAGCTGGTGCCCCACTAGCACTACCTCCCCCTATCTTACCCATCTGGTTGGGTTCTCCTCCCTGCTTGCTTCCCTTAGCATGGAAGCGATTGTCCTGACAATGTAACAATGTTGCATTTAGGACATCTGTGTAGGAATGTAGGGAAAGGTTACCCAGGAGATGTTGTCGGATCCTCCAAGTCAAACCATCCATGAACATCTGGATTCGTTTCTCCTCAGTAGGCACCTCGTCCGGTACCATATTAGTCAATCGCGTGAACTCCTCCTCATATTCCGCAACTATATTCCCTTCCTGGGTGAGGTCTAAAAGTTTTCGCCTCATCTCAGTCTTGACGACAGAAGGAAAATACTTGCAGTCGAACCGCACCCAGAATTTGGCAATCGACATCAAATCCTGCTCCTCTAAGTAGTAGTGGATTCCCACCACTGTAAGGCTGCACCTGTTAGCTTAAAGGTAGCACAGACTTTTCTCTGTAGCTCGGTGCACTCATACATATGAAGGTGTCTCTGTATATCCTTCTTCCACTGACTCGCCAACACTACATCAGAACTGCGTGAGAACTCTGGGGGATGCACCTTCTGCAAGGCATCCCTGACTCTCTCCCATGCAGTAGGGAAAATAGGAACAGGTGTTGGCACCACTACTGGTGCCTGTGGTGGTGCTTGTTGTACCACTGTTAGCGCTACATCAACGATGGAAGCAACTTCTGTAGCATTCATCATGCCCTGAGATGGAGCTGGCTATGGCTCTGGATGAGAATTCCTGTCCTTGGGTGCATGTCGAGGAGGCATCTGAGATGAGAACGAAGTTTATTAGTCTATAGTTATCGTTAAATCTCAAATAGCTGAAGACGTGATCGCATAAACAAGAATACAACAGTCCTAAAGATAAGGATCTATATCAAAGGACGCTAAGCTGAAAGCACAGTAAGCCGTACAAATCCTAAAGGACTCTAGAACCCGATGCCCTGATACCACCTGTGACACCCCGCCTAATTAAATATCGGGTGATCAGTCCTTTATAAAAATTTAAAACAGAATATCCGGTTGGTTCATTCTTAGCATCAGTGTCGAAAACATTAACTTTAACAATCACCTAATATAAATCAGGCTGGTGCCAAAATACTTTTTCCTTTTTAAATTGTAACCAAAAATCTTTATTTAATAAGTCCAAGAATTTTAATACAAAGTATTCACCAATCAACAAAGATAAATAATAAATCTGAATCACTTACTGAAATAAATACGACTGGATTTAAACATTCCAGTTCAAAACCTTAAGCCAAATAACTACTGTAAACTAAATCCAACTAGAATGAATAAAAAGTAAACTAAATACAATCTCTGATAAAATGTCTAAGGAATGGGCAACAATAATAAATCTGAATCACTTACTGAAATAAATACGACTGGATTTAAACATTCCAGTTCATAACCTTAAGCCAAAGAACCACAGTAAACTAAATCCAACTCGAATGAATACAAAGTAAACTAAATAAAATCTCTGATAAAATGTCTAAGGAATGGGTGGAACATGCCCTAAATGAAAATTCTAGATAAACTGAGAGGAAAAATAGGAGCGTCTAATGCAAAGACCTACAGCTTCCACAGCAGTTGCAGCACGCCAAGCGACCCAAGTCTCTAAATCTGGTGACCCTGTGGCTGAGCACCAGATATAATACATATATATATATATATATATAACAAGAGATAAAATAGATGCAAGACACGAGTCAGAGCCCGGTGTGTAAAAATATGTTTTGCAAGTATTTAAAACTGCTTTAAAGCAAGTATTATGTGCATGTTAGATTCGTGCTCTCACATGAAGATCTCACCTCTCTTCTATTGTCCACTCCTAGCGCGTCTTTTTTTTAGTACTAGTAACTCTACCCAAGCTATCTAGTTCAAGCCACTTAACACTCTCTACATCTAACAATAGTATTCCCGTATCGCCCATGCAATACTCCATAAGTAGTCTATCACATATTATTACCTATCACGTTTACTATATGACTATTTAAGTCTTTATCTCTTTAAGATTAAATTCATTTGTCTTCATTGCCATAACTACTAGTTTCTCTTAGTAGAATATCTCATAATTATATATATATATATATATATGTATCAATCCTACACCCCCGGTTTAAATCCCATTAGTGCTATTAATAAAATAATCGTGTACCCCCGGGTTATCACCCATTAGTACACTTAATTCAATATCCTTGCACCCCTGGGTTATCACCCACTAGTGCGCTACATAAAACATTACACCCCCGGGTTATCACCCTTTAGTGCATTAACCAACATAACCTTGCACCCCCGGATTATCACCCATTAGTGCACTTAACAAAATATTAAATAATAGGCATACACACATCCTATTAAAGTTTATAGGTATTCCCCCAACCAAGTTGCATACTTACCATACGTATTTTATTCTCATTGTTACGTATTGTGTAAAATTATTAGATTACCATAACTCTCTCGTAATCTTCAAAGTAAGTCTTCATCCCAAAATATTTAAAGTACAAATCTCACATACTTATTCGAATACCTTTCTCATTTTAAATTGTTAACTGGCAGTTTCTCTCACTCCAATAAATTGAAAATTCCAAAACTGAACTCTAAAAAAAATTCCAGAAATTTACCTCGTCGCTCGAACCAGATGGCAACATCGTTTGAATGACTGCCACGTGTCACTGGAGCGACTTCGCGCGAACGACCTTCGCGCGAGACCTACTGTTTCGTCTTCTTCCCAGAATTTCCGCATTTTTTCACCATTTTTAACCCTAAAACCTCTACTGTTCATTCTCAAACACCCAAACAGCAAATCCAATCGATGTTTTAACATATTTAGATGATTTCTAACAACCTAGAATCATTAAATCCTCACCATACATCAATTTAATACAAAATCCCCAAATTTATTTAACAAGAACCCTACTTCTTAATTTAAGATCATATCTCCAAATTAAACCCAGATTTGTGCATGGAAATTATCATAAATTCGTGGATGACATCCTATCTACATGAAGGAATTTAATCTCTTATAATTTCAGACCTAAATATGAATCAAATCATCAAGTTTTCATCAAAATTAAATCTCATACATTAATGGGTTATCAACTACTCTAATCATGAACATAATTATTACTAAATCACGTATGTAATAAACACTTGCCTCAAATTAATCGTCTGATTTCTTGATGTTGTTGGTATAGGTGTGTTCCTCTTGTTTCGATCTACACGATGGTGGTGATGGTTGTGCAAAATGGTGCTAATTAGGCCTTCCCTCTTGGAATTTGTTTTTCCCTCACACCCTCTGTGGTCGTTCCTTACTTTTGTATCTCTCAACCCTAATGGACCTCTCGTGACTGAATAATAAACTCCCAATTTTTGTCCTTTTAATTCCTCTAAAAATCAAAATTATAAAATTACCCCAACGGGTGCCGGCTTGGCCTAAAAATCTCCCGGAGTCTAAATAAAATACCCGGGGAGTAATTTTTACTATTTCGACCCTTCCGGACTCAATGGTGCTCTCAAAATTACCATACTAGTTACTTAAAAATAATTTAGTTTTATATTCTATTCAATTAGTCCCGACACGACTCACATGCATGTCCCGACTTAAAATACCAAACTGTCGTATATTTCACTGTCAACAATTTATCAGATTCAGTAATTCCATATTACTTATTCACTCAGTAATATTCAGTAATTCTCATTAATAAGTATTAACCCTTGTCACACTAGTTAATAATTATTTTTAAATTCGGATTAATTTACCAATTAATTCTCGCATATTAATCTATTTAATCCCACAATAATAATTAATCACATAATTATTTAGGTTCTCAAAGATACGGGGTGTTACACGAGTGACCTCAAAGAATCCCTAAACTTTGGGGGCAATTATGGGGTCAAGATTTTTAGAAGCACATACTCAACACAGGCTCTATAGATCACGTGCACCTATAATTAATGAAGAGCCCAAGTCATGGAGGAGTTCCATGTTTCCATCACTTGGAACGGTTCAAATTGATAAGGAATACGTCCAAACTTCTAAGGATGGTTGTTAACAGAGGTTAGGACTCTCCTAAGCTTCTCTATAAATGTAAACCCACCCATAATTGATATGGGCGTGTGATATTGTATTGTCGAGCAGTACTACAACTCTGTCGACCAGTTCTCTGAGTTAATAAAAGAACAAATTCTAAACTCCGTGGATGTAGGCACGTTGTCGAACCACGTATATCTTGTATTGTGTGTTTTTTATCCTTCTCCTTAAATACTTCTCTTAATTTAAATTGTTAGTACTGACTAATAACATTATAGGAAATTACCACCTATAGTGGTAATAATAAGTTCTTCATATATTTCACCAGTCTTATTAACAAAAATCATAACTACTAGTTTTTCCTACTACGAAATTATGCAGCAAAACAAACCCCTGATCTTGAAGCATACAACCTCCAAAGAATAAATTCTTAAGTATTTTATCCGTCAAAAAAAGTTCCAAGTTGTAAGTAGATTTATTTAGTTTCATTTATCTAAACAAAGAATCAATTATCATGTTCTAAAGAATAATAATATATAATTATAAACAAACTATTTAAATAAGTACTTTCTACCACCCTACCAGAACGGTATGGCAAGGTTTTGCTTGGATTTTACTAGTTTTCCTGAGATTGAGGTCGTGGTCATGAGCTATTAAGGTTGTATTGATTATCAGCAAGTTGGGTCCCAGTCCTACCGAGGTCTGGGAGAGACGGTTAAGGTTGAATCTTCTCTAACGTAGCGTCGTTGACCTTGGCAATTACTATAATGAGGCATATGACCTTTGTTTAGGATCTTTAGATAACTTTTTCTGCGATGGGTGGATGTGGTGAAGGATTATGGAGGCCCTTATCTTGCAACACAGGTTACGCTTTAAGGCATTGTGTTTTGTTGGTAACCTTGGACATTGAGTGTTATCTTAAAGGAGGCTCTTTATTTGAAAAAGGGTCTTGACCGTCGACCAGAGTTGAAACTAGTGGGAATGAGGTCCTTGTATATGCACTCTGACTTGGGCATTGTGCTTGAGACCTTCTCTCAAGGATTTGAGGTTAAAGATCATAATTGGTATCATTAGGAGCCTATGCACCAAATTGCAAGGGGTTTAATTCTATAATGTGAAAATCAAAAATTTTGCCCTTAATGCAATGCTTAAAATAATAAATCAATGGAAGGACCTATATAGTTCAAAAAGTCTTTCTTGACTAAATCCAAGGGAGAAAGAGGTAAAGCGTAGTCATATTCAGAAGAACATCTCGACTGTTATGGTTGAGGTGTGATAGGTTTGTAACCTCTATGATGTTTATCTCCAAAGATCTCCTTATAACCTTTGGATTTGGTTTAATTAACTTTTGGTCGGTCACACTGCTTGCGGTCAGTTATTATCCGGTGAAATAATAAGTCGATGATCGATCAACAATGAGGATGATTTAGGAAACTCCTTACCACGTGTCATGCCTTGTGGGCCAGGGCAATTTGAACCCCCTTGAGACCACCATATGAAAACTGTAACGATGACACAATTGTTATACTAACTAAATTATTAACTCCAAACATTCTCATGATCAGGCACACATAATTTATGAAAATAATATATTCCATCATACAAGAGATAAAAATATATTTCATTTTCTAACAATTAATTTTTAAGCTTTTACAAAATCTATTAAAATTATGCAAATGAATTAACAAGTAGGAAAATTCCATCGAATATATTAATAGAGAATATCACAAACATTTGTGATGTTTATGAAAAGCAATCCTAATATGTAGTGAATGATCTCGACTTTTAGCCGAAAAATAATTTTTAAACAACAAAACATCTAAAAATTATAGGGTAACAATGTAAATTTCTCATAAATTCAGTTTCAGGAAGCCAATGAAAGTTCATATCTTCTTGGGATTCGCAGGGTGATTAATGTTATGTGGATGTAAGGGTTAATAGGGTGGAGTGGATGAAGAAAAATTTGCACCGATTGACGAGCTTGGACAGTTTGAGTTAGACTTTGATTTGGCATATGGTCATGTCCAACACATTCCTTGTGTACCTGCAAAATATCCTTTGAACTATCTGACAAGTTCCTAAATCATCGAACAAGTTTCTGTAGTCAAAACCGCGATTAGTTCACTATAGTGAATCCATGATTCAGTGGAGAAAGCATCCAGCGAAACAGGTGGCAACAATTTAATTTTTTTCAGAAAAATTCATGAATTGTCTAAATAACAAAATTAATAGAGATTATTCTTCGTTTAATTTAGTTAAATATTTTAAGCTCCCAACGATAAAATTTATTTATTAACTAATTTAAAGTCTAATCAAATCACATTCCATTAATAACTTTCTACAAATTTGTGTCAAGCAAAATATTTAATTCTAAATAAGCATAAACATATTTCTTATTTGAAGAATTAGATTTTTTGGGAAAATGCATTTTCACTCCAAATGTTTAGTTGAGTTTAAGTATAACAGGACAGATACAACAACAAATTTAAATAGAATAAGGAGAAGAGAATTAGATTACCTGGAAAATTCATAATAATAAATCAAACAAAAAATATATAATAATAATAATAATAATAATAATAATAATAATAATAATAATAATAATAATAATAATAATAATAATAATAATAATAATATCACCCCAAATTTAATCCTTCCCTCCATTATATTCCTTCACACCATTATCACCTCTAAGTACCCACCCCACTGTCTCCCACGCGAAGTCATTATTTTCTTTAAAAATCAAAAAATCAAATTTTATGAGAAAAATTCAACCCAAAAATACAGAAATTAAAAAAAAATCCCCCCCCCCCCCACTAAAAAAGCATATTTGGAAAAAAAAAGTATTGAATATAAACAATTTTTGAATGAAAAAAAATTACACGAATGTGGGTCAAAAGTCAAATGCCCTCATATAATGTAAGGAATTTTTAAGACTTTCACGTTGAAAATAATATAAATTAATGATCAAATCATTGAGTGGATAATTTCCTTCCGATGTGGTACTTAAAATAATATTACATTAAACTTTATTACCCAAAATGATATACACCATAGCTATTGTGGGTTAAAAGCCAAATAACCCGAAAATTCACTACACCAAAAACAAGAATCTGGCACGGTTTAAAACTATGCCAGATCAAATCTGGCACGATTTTGAACTGTGCCAGAATCAGGTGTTCCAAAATGGAAATTTTTTTCTGGCACGGCTCAAAAGTGTGCCAGATTTGGCCAAACATGAACACTTCTGGCACACTTTTAAACCGCGCCAGAATTTGACACTTTTGGCACAGTTTTTAACTGTGCCAGATTCAGCCAAACAGGAACACTTCTGGCACACTTTTAAACCATGCCAGAATCTGATATTTCTGGTACACTTTTGGCACAGTTTTTAACTGTGCCAGATTCAGCACAGTTTAAAAAAAATTGGCACAGTTCAAAACCGTGCCAAAATATGATACACTTTTGCCACGGTTTTGAACTGTGCCAAATTTTTTATAAAAAAAAAAATTATTATTTGAAAACACAAAATTCACAAATTAATAATATTGCGCGTTGTTAATAAATTAATGAACATACAAACTTCAAAATATTACAATTCTTTAACAGCTCACAGACCCAAAAAAAATTGGGCAGAGTTTCCTCTATTTTCTGGACATTCCAAAACCTGTTAATACAAAACCTGTCTAGCATAAAGCCCGCACGGCCACAAAATATAAAAAGTAACTTACAAAAGCCCGCACGGCCATAAAAAGTCAACAATAAAACAACAAAAGATCGTACGGCTATGACACAAAAAAATAGAATCATGAATAAACACCTTGTTGTAAATCATTGAGATCTTTGTGTGTTCCACGTGAATAAAAGCCAACGATAAACTGTTATCCTGCAAAAAAGTAGGATACAAAAAAAATACGATATTAGTAACCAAATAATTTACAAAAAAAAATTTACTCAAACTAAAAAATTACATATATGAGTGGAAATTATCGTCATACTCTCAAATCGGGAGACCTGGAACTACGCGGTCAGTTCCTACAAGTTACATTGGTCCCGTGCAATGTGTTTGTGCCCCCTACGGGGTCGTTTGGGGGCTGGTTTGGGTTTTCACCCTTTAACGGCTTTTTTTTTTAACTCTAAGTGTGATTTTTATAAATTATCGTCATACTCTCAAACCGAAAGACCCGGGACTACGCGATCAGTTCCAAAATATTTCAATGATCCCGTGCGAGGTGTTCGTGCCCCCTACGGGGTCGTTTGGGGGGTAGTTTGGGTTTTCACCCTTTAATGACTTGTTTTTAAGTTTAAGTGTTGATTTTTGCAAATTATCGTCATATTCTCAAACCGGGACTACGCGGTCAGTTCCTACAAGTTACATTGGTCCCGTGCGAGGTGTTCGTGTCTCTTACGGGGTCGTTTGGGGGCTGGTTTGGATTTTCACCCTTTAACGGCTTGTTTTTAAGTCAAAGTGTCATTTTTGTAAATTATCGTCATATTCTCAAACAGGAAGACCCGGGACTACGTGATCAGTTCCAACAAGTTACATTGGTCCCGTGCGAGGTGTTAGTGCCTCCTATGGGGTCGTTTGGGGGCCAGTTTGGGTTTTCACCCTTTTAAGTCTAAGTGTGATTTTTGCAAATTATCGTCATACTCTCAAATCTGGAGATCTGAGACTACGCGGTCAGTTCCTACAAGTTACACTGGTCCCGTGCGAGGTGTTCGTGCCTCTTACGGGGTCGTTTGGGGGCTGGTTTGGGTTTACACCCTTTAACGGCATGTTTTCAAGTCTAAGTGTGATTTTTGCAAATTATCGTCATACTCTCAAATCTGGAGACCCGAGACAACGCGGTCAGTTCCTACAAGTTACATTGGTCCCGTGCGAGGTGTTCATGTCTCCTACGGGGTCGTTAAGGGGTTGGTTTGGGTTTTCACCCTTTAAAGGCATGCTTTTAATAAGTGTGATTTTTGCAAATTATCGTCATACTCTCAAACCGGGAGACCTAGGACTACGCGATCATTTCCAACAAGTTACATTGGTCCCGTACGAGGTGTTCGTGCCTCCTATGGGGTCGTTTGACGGTTGGTTTGGGTTTTCACCCTTTTTAAGTCTAAGTGTGATTTTTGCAAATTATCGTCATACTCTCAAACCGGGAGACCCGAGACTACGCGATCAGTTCCTACAACTTACATTGGTCCCGTGCGAGGTCTTCGTGCCTCCTACGGGGTCATTTGGGGGTTGGTTTGGGTTTTCACCCTTTAACGGCATGTTTTTAACTCTAAGTGTGATTTTTGCAAATTATCGTCATACTCTCAAATCGGGAGACCTGGGACTACGCGGTCAGTTCCTACAAGTTACATTGGTCCCGTACGAGGTGTTCGTACCTCCTACGGGGTCGTTTGGGGTTGGTTTGGGTTTTCACACTTCAACGGCATGTTTTTAACTCTTACTGTGATTTTTGCAAATTATCGTCATACTCTCAAATCGGGAGACCCGGGACTACGCGGTCAGTTCCTACAAGTTACATTGGTCCCGTGCGAAGTGTTTGTGCCTCCTACGGGGTCGTTTGGGGGTTGGTTTGGGTTTTCACCCTTTGACGGCTTATTTTTAAGTCTAAGTGTAAATTTTTGCAAATTACCGTCATACTCACAAATCGGGAGACCCGGGACTACGCGGTCAGTTCCTACAAGTTACATTGGTCTCGTGTGAGGTGTTCGTGCCTCCTACGGGGTCGTTTGGGGGCTGGTTTGGGTTTTCACCCTTTAAAGGCTTGTTTTTAACTCTAAGTGTGATTTTTGCAAATTATTGTCATACTCTCAAACCGGGAGACCCGGGAGTACGCGGTCAGTTCCTACAAGTTACATTAGTCCCGTGCGAGGTGTTCGTGCCTCCTATGGAGTCATTTGAGGGCTAGTTTGGGTTTTCACCCTTTTTAAATCTAAGTGTGATTTTTGTAAATTATCGTCATACTCTCGAATCGGGAGACCCGAGACTACGCGATCAGTTCCTACAACTTACGTTGGTCCCGTTTGAGGTGTTCGTGCCTCCTACGGGGTCATTTGGGGGTTGGTTTGGGTTTTCACCCTTTAACAGCATGTTTTTAACTCCAAGTGTGATTTTTACAAATTATCGCATACTCTCAAATCGGGAGACCCGGGACTACGCGTTCAGTTACTACAAGTTACATTGGTCCCGTGTGAGGTGTTCGTGCCTCCTACGGGGTCGTTTGGGGATTGGTTTGGGTTTTCACCCTTTGACGGCTTGTTTTTAAGTTTAAGTGTTGATTTTTGCAAATTATCGTCATACTCTCAAACCGGGAGACCCGGAACAACGCGATCAATTCCTACAAGTTACATTGGCCCCGTGAGAGGTGTTCGTGCCTCCTACGACTTCGTTTGGGGGATGGTTTAGGTTTTCACCCTTTGACGACATGTTTTTAAATTTTGGCAAATTATCATCATACTCTCAAATCGGGCGACCCGGGACTACGCGGTCAGTTCCTACAAGTTACATTGGTCCCGTGCGAGGTGGTCGTGCCCTCTACGGGGTCGTTTGGAGGCTGGTTTGGGTTTTCACCCATTAACGGCATGTTTTTAACTCTAAGTGTGATTTTTAGAAATTATCGTCATACTCTCAAATCGGGACACCCGAAAATACGCGGTCAGTTCCTGCAAGTTACATTGGTCCCGTGCGAGGAGTTTGTGCCTCCTACAGGGTTGTTTGGGGGCTGGTTTGGGTTTTCACCCTTTAACGGCATGCTTTTAACTCTAAGTGTGATTTTTGCAAATTATCTTCATACTCTCAAACTGGGAGACCCGGGACTATGCGGTCAGTTCCTAATAGGGGTGTTCACGGGTCGGTCGGTTCTGTTTTGGGCGGGTTTTTTGAGCCGAACCGATCATGTCGGTTTTGGGCGGAGAAAAACCGAACCGAATTTGGTGAAAAACCGAATCGAACCGAACTGAACAGGGTCGGTTTTTGACAGGGCCGTTAGGTTTATCAGTCGATTTTTGACAGGGCCAATTTTTTACAGGGCCGGTTCAGTTTTTTCATTTATTTTAATAAAAAAATATTTTTTTTAATACCTAATATAAATATAAAATTAAAAAATATAATATAATATGCCAACACTAATATAAATATAATATAAATATAAAATTAAAATGTATAAAAATTAATTCGGTTCAGTTCGGTTCAAAATCGGGTTTTTTATGCCAAAACCGAAAACCGAACCGACCCTGTCGGTTTTATACCTGATCAAACTGAACCGAACCGACCCTTAAAAAAACCCGGCCCGAAAATTTTCGGTTCGGCTCGGTTTTGTCGGTTTGGTCAGTTTTTTTGCACACCCCTAGTTCCTAAAAGTTACATTGGTCCCGTGCGAGGTGTTCGTGCCTCCTACGGGGTCGTTTGAGGGCTGGTTTGAGTTTTCACCCTTTAACGGCATGTTTTTAACTCTAAGTGTGATTTTTGCAAATTATCGTCATACTCTCAAATCGGGAGACCCGGGACTACGCGGTCATTTCCTACAAGTTACATTGGTCCCGTGCAAGGTGTTCGTGCCTCCTACGGGGTCGTTTGGGGGTTGGTTTGAGTTTTCACCCTTTGACGGCTTGTTTTTAAGTTTAAGTGTCAATTTTTGCAAATTATCGTCATACTCTCAAACCGGGAGAACCGGGACTACGCGGTCAGTTACTACAAGTTACATCAATCCCGTGAGAAGTGTTCATGCCTCCTACGGGGTCATTTTCGGGATGGTTTGGGTTTTCACCCTTTGACGGCATGTTTTTAACTAAGTGTTAATTTTTGCAAATTACCGTCATACTCACAAACCGGGAGACCCGAAACTACGCGGTCAGTTCCTACAAGTTATATTGGTCTCTTGCGAGGTGTTCGTGCCTCCTACGGGGTCGTTTGGGCGCTGGTTTGGGTTTTCACCCTTTAAAGGCATGTTTTTAACTCTAAGTGTGATTTTTGCAACTTATCGTCATACTCTCAAACCGGGAGACCCGGGAGTGCGCGGTCAGTTCCAACAAGTTACATTGGTCCTGTACGAGGTGTTCGTGCCTCCTATGGAGTCATTTGAGGGCTGGTTTGGGTTTTCACCCTTTTTAAGTCTAAGTGTGATTTTTGCAAATTATCGTCATACTCTCAAACCAGGAGATCAGAGACTACACGATCAGTTCCTACAACTTACGTTGGTCCCGTGCGAGGTGTTCGGATCTCCTACGGGGTCATTTGGGGGTTGGTTTGGGTTTTCACCCTTTAACGGCCTGTTTTTAACTCTAAGTGTGATTTTTGCAAATTATCGTCATACTCTCAAATCGGGAGACCTGGGACTACGCGATCAGTTCCTACAAGTTACATTGGTCCCGTGCGAGGTGTTCGTACCTCCTACGGGATCGTTTGGGGGTTGGTTTGGGTTTTCACCCTTTAACGGCATATTTTTAACTCTAAGTGTGATTTTTGTAAATTATCGTCATACTCTCAAACCGAGAGACCCGGGACTACGCAGTTAGTTCCTACAAGTTACATTGGTCCCGTGCGAGGTGTTTGTGCCTCCTACGGGGTCGTTTAGGGACTGGTTTGGGTTTTCACCCTTTAACGGCATGTTTTTAACTCTAAGTGTGATTTTTACAAATTATCGTCATACTCTCAAACTGAGAGACCCGGGTCTACGCGGTGAATTCCTACAAGTTCCATTGGTCCCGTGCGAGGTGTCCGTGCCTCCTACGGAGACGTTTGGGGGTTGGTTTGGGTTTTAACACTTCAACGGCATCTTTTTAACTCTAAGTGTGATTTTTGTAAATTATTGTCATACTCTCAAACCGGGAGACCCGGGACTACGCGGTCATTTCCTACAGGTTACATTGGTCCCGTGCAAGGTGTTTGTGCCTCCTACGGGGTCGTTTGGGGGTTGGTTTGAGTTTTCACCCTTTGACGGCTTATTTTTAAGTTTAAGTGTTGAATTTTGCAAATTATCGTCATACTCTCAAACCGGGAGACCCGGGACTACGCAGTCAGTTCCTACAAGTTACATTTGTCCCGTGAGAAGTGTTCGTGCCTCCTACGGGGTCGTTTGGGGCATGGTTTGGGTTTTCACCCTTTGACGGCATGTTTTTAACTCTAAGTGTTAATTTTTGCAAATTACCGTCATACTTACAAACCGGGAGACCCGGGACTACACGGTCAGTTCCTACAAGTTATATTGGTCTCTTGCGAGGTGTCCGTGCCTCCTACGGGGTCGTTTGGGCGCTGGTTTGGGTTTTCACCCTTTAAAGGCATGTTTTTAACTCTAAGTGTGATTTTTATAACTTATCATCATACTCTCAAACCGGGAGACCCGGGAGTGCGCGGTCAGTTCCAACAAGTTACATTGGTCCCGTACGAGGTGTTCGTGCCTCCTATGGAGTCATTTGAGGGCTGGTTTGGGTTTTCACCCTTTTTAAGTCTAAGTGTGATTTTTGCAAATTATCGTCATACTCTCAAACCGGGAGATCAGAGACTACGCGATCAGTTCCTACAACTTACGTTGGTCCCGTGCGAGGTGTTCGGGCCTCCTACGGGGTCATTTGGGGGTTGGTTTGGGTTTTCACCCTTTAACGGCCTGTTTTTAACTCTAAGTGTGATTTTTGCAAATTATCGTCATACTCTCAAATCGGGAGACCCGGGACTACGCGGTCAGTTCCTACAAGTTACATTGGTCCCATGCGAGGTGTTCGTACCTCCTACAGGATCGTTTGGGGGTTGGATTGGGTTTTCACCCTTTGACGGCTTGCTTTTAATTTTAAGTGTTGATTTTTGCAAATTATCGTCATACTCTCAAACCGGGAGACCCGGGACAACGCGATCAGTTCCTACAAGTTACATTGGTCCGGTGAGAGGTGTCCGTGCCTCCTACGGGGTCGTTTGGGGGATTGTTTGGGGATGGTTTGGGTTTTCACCCTTTGACGGCATTGTTTTTAACTCTAAGCGTTAATTTCTGCAAATTACAATCATACTCACAAACCGGGAGACCCGGGACTACGCGGTCAGTTCCTACAAGTTACATTGGTCCCGTGCGAGGTGTTCGTGCCTCCTACGGAGTCGTTTGGGGGTTGGTTTGGGTTTTCACACTTCAACGACATGTTTTTAACTCTAAGTGTGATTTTTGCAAATTATCATCATACTCTCAAATCAGGAGACCCGGGACTACGCGGTTAGTTCCTACAAGTTACATTGGTCCCGTGCGAGGTGTTTGTGCCTCCTACAGGGTCGTTTGGGGGTTGGTTTGGGTTTTCACCCTTTAACGGCATGTTTTTAACTCTAAGTGTGATTTTTGCAAATTATCGTCATACCATCAAACTGGGAGACCCGGGTCTATGCGGTGAGTTCCTACAAGTTACATTGGTCCCGTGCGAGGTGTTCGTGCCTCCTACGGAGTCGTTTGGGGGTTGGTTTGGGTTTTCACACTTCAACGGAATGTTTTTAACTCTTAATGTGATTTTTGCAAATTATCTTCATACTCTCAAATCGGGAGACCCGGAACTACGCGGTCAGTTCCTACAAGTTACATTGGTCCCGTGCGAGGTGTTCGTGCCTCCTACGGGGTCGTTTGGGGGTTGGTTTGGGTTTTCACCCTTTGACGGCTTATTTTTAAGTTTAAGTGTTGATTTTTGCAAATTATCGTCATACTCTCAAACCGAGAGACCCGGGACAACGCGGTAAGTTCCTACAAGTTACATTGGTCCCGTGAGAGGTGTTCGTGCCTCCTACGGGGTCGTTTGGGGGATTGTTTGGGGATGGTTTGGGTTTTCACCCTTTGACGGCATTATTTTTAATTCTAAGTGTTAATTTCTTCAAATTACCGTCATACTCAAAAACCGGGAGACCCGGGACTACGCGGTCAGTTCCTATAAGTTACATTGGTCTCGTGCGAGGTGTTCGTTCCTCCTACGGGGTCGTTTAGGGGTTGGTTTGGGTTTTCACCCTTTAAAGGCATGGTTTTAACTCTAAGTGTGATTTTTGAAAATTATCGTCATACTCTCAAATCGGCAGACCCAGGTCTACGCAGTGAGTTCCAACAAGTTACATTGGTCACGTGCGATGTGTTCGTGCTTCCTATGGGGTCGTTTGAGAGCTGGTTTGGGTTTTCACCCTTTTTAAGTAAGTGTGATTTTTGCAAATTATCGTCATACTCTCAAATCGGGGGACCCGAGACTACGCGGTCGGTTCCTACAACTTACATTGGTCCCGTACGAGGTGTTCGTGCCTCCTACGGGATCATTTGGGGGTTGGTTTGGGTTTTCACCCTTTAACGGCATGTTCTTAACTCTAAGTGTGATTTTTGCAAATTATCGTCATACTCTCAAACCGAGAGACCCGGGACTACGCGGTTAGTTCCTACAAGTTACATTGGTCCCGTGCGAGGTGTTTGTGCCTCGTACGGGGTCGTTTAGGGATTGATTTGAGTTTTCACCCTTTAACGACATTCTTTTAACTCTAAGTGTGATTTTTGTAAATTATCGTCATACCATCAAACTGGGAGACCCGGGTCTATGCGGTGAGTTCCTACAAGTTACATTGGTCCCGTGCGAGGTGTTCGTGCCTCCTACGGAGTCGTTTGGGGGTTGGTTTGGGTTTTCACACTTCAACGGCATGTTTTTAACTCTTAATGTGATTTTTGCAAATTATCGTCATACTCTCAAATCGGGAGACCCGGGACTACGCGGTCAGTTCCTACAAGTTACATTGGTCCCGTGCGAGGTGTTCGTGCCTCCTACGGGGTCGTTTTGGGGTTGGTTTGGGTTTTCACCCTTTGACGGCTTGTTTTTAAGTTTAAGTGTTGATTATTGCAAATTATCGTCATACTCTCAAACCGGGAGACCCGGGACAACGCGGTCAGTTCCTACAAGTTACATTGGTCCCGTGAGAGGTGTTCGTGCCTCCTACGGGGTCGTTTGGGGGATTGTTTGGGGATGGTTTGGGTTTTCACCCTTTGACGGCATTATTTTTAATTCTAAGTGTTAATTTCTGCAAATTACCGTCATACTCACAAACCGGGAGACCTGGGACTACGCGGTCAGTTCCTACAAGTTACATTGGTCTCGTGCGAGGTGTTCGTTCCTCCTACGGGGTCGTTTAGGGGCTGGTTTGGGTTTTCACCCTTTAAAGGCATGGTTTTAACTCTAAGTGTGATTTTTGAAAATTATCGTCATACTCTCAAATCGGCAGACCCAGGTCTACGCAGTCAGTTCCAACAAGTTACATTGGTCACGTGCGAGGTGTTCGTGCCTCCTATGGGGTCGTTTGAGAGCTGGTTTGGGTTTTCACCCTTTTTAAGTAAGTGTGATTTTTGCAAATTATCGTCATACTCTCAAATCGGGGGACCCGAGACTACGCGGTCGGTTCCTACAACTTACATTGGTCCCGTGCGAGGTGTTCGTGCCTCCTACGGGATCATTTGGGGGTTGGTTTGGGTTTTCACCCTTTAACGGCATGTTCTTAACTCTAAGTGTGATTTTTGCAAATTATCGTCATACTCTCAAACCGAGAGACCCGGGACTACGCGGTTAGTTCCTACAAGTTACATTAGTCCCGTGCGAGGTGTTTGTGCCTCGTACGGGGTCGTTTGGGGATTGGTTTGAGTTTTCACCCTTTAACGACATTCTTTTAGCTCTAAGTGTGATTTTTGCAAATTATCGTCATACTCTCAAACTGGAAGACCCGGGTCTACGCGGTGAGTTCCTACAAGTTACATTGGTCCCGTGCTAGGTGTTCGTGCCTCCTACGGAGTCGTTTGGGGGTTGGTTTGGGTTTTCACACTTCAACGGCATCTTTTTAACTCTAAGTGTCATTTTTGCAAATTATTGTCATACTCTCAAACCGGGAGACCCGGGACTACGCGGTCATTTCTTACAAGTTACATTGGTCCCGTGCAAGGTGTTCGTGCCTCCTACGAGGTCGTTTGGGAGTTGGTTTGAGTTTTCACCCTTTGATGGCTTATTTTTAAGTTTAAGTGTTGAATTTTGCAAATTATCGTCATATTCTCAAACCGGGAGACCCGGGACTACGCGGTCAGTTCCTACAAGTTACATTTGTCCCGTGAGAAGTGTTCGTGCCTCCTACGGGGTCGTTTGGGGGATGGTTTGGGTTTTCACCCTTTGAAGCCATGTTTTTAACTCTAAGTGTTAATCTTTGCAAATTACCATCATACTCACAAATCGGGAGACCCGGGACTACGCGGTCAGCTCCTACAAGTTACATTGGTCTCTTGCATGGTGTTCGTGCCTCCTACGGGGTCGTTTGGGGGATGGTTTAGGTTTTCACCCTTTAAAGGCATGTTTTTAACTCCAAGTGTGATTTTTTCAAATTATCATCATACTCTCAAGCTGGGAGACCCGGGAGTACGCGGTCAGTTCCTACAAGTTACATTGGTCCCGTGCGAGGTGTTCGTGCCTCCTATGGAGTCATTTGTGGGCTGGTTTGGGTTTTCACCCTTTTTAAGTCTATGTGTGATTTTTGAAAATTATCGCCATACTCTCAAACCGGGAGACCCGAGACTACGCGATCAGTTCCTACAACTTACGTTGGTCCCGTGCGAGGTGTTCGTGCCTCCTACGGGGTCATTTGGGGGTTGGTTTGGGTTTTCACCCTTTAACGTCATGTTTTTAACTCTAAGTGTGATTTTTGTAAATTATCGTCATACTCTCAAATCGGGAGACCTGGGACTACGCGGTCATTTCCTACAAGTTACATTGGTCCCGTGTGAGGTGTTCGTGCCTCCTACGGGGTCGTTTGGGGGTTGGTTTTGGTTTTCACCCTTTGACGGCTTGTTTTTAAGTTTAAGTGATGATTTTTGCAAATTATCGTCATACTCTCAAACCGAGAGACCCGGGACTACGCGGTCAGTTCCTATAAGTTACATTGGTCCCGTGAGAGGTGTCCGTGCCTCCTACGGGGTCGTTTGGGGGATGGTTTGGGTTTTCACCCTTTGACGGCATGTTTTTAAATTTTTGCAAATTATCGTCATACTCTCAAACCGGGAGACCTGGGACTACGCGATCATTTCCTACAAGTTACATTGGTCCCGTGCGAGGTGTTCGTGCCCTCTACGGGGTCGTTTGGGGGTTGGTTTGAGTTTTCACCCTTTGACGGCTTGTTTTTATGTTTAAGTGTTGAATTTTGCAAATTATCGTCATACTCTCAAACCGGGAGACCCGGGACTACGCGGTCAGTTCCAACAAATTTCATTAGTCCCGTGCGAGGTGTCGGGCCCCCTACGGGGTCATTTGGGTGGTGGTTTGGATTTTCACCCTTTAACGACTTGTATTTAAGTTTAAGTGTTTATTTTTGCAAATTACCGTCATACTCACAAACCGGGAGACCCAGGACTACGCGGTCAGTTCTTACAAGTTACATTGGTCCCGTGCGAGGTGTTTGTGCCTCTTACGGGGTCGTTTGGGGGATGGTTTGGATTTTCACCCTTTAATGGCTTGTTGTTAAGTCAAAGTGTCATTTTTGCAAATTATCGTCATATTCTCAAACAGGGAGACCCAGGACTAAACGGTCAGTTCCAACAAGTTACGTTGGTCCCGTGCGAGGTGTTCGTGCCTCCTATGGGGTCGTTTGCGGGCCGGTTTGGGTTTTCACCCTTTTTAAGTCTAAGTGTGATTTTTAGAAATTATCGTCATACTCTCAAACCGGGAGAGCCGGGACTACGCGGTCAGTTCCTACAAGTTACATTGGTCCCGTACGAGGTGTTCTTGCCTCCTACGGGGTCGTTTGGGGGTTGGTTTGGATTTTCACCCTTTAATGGCATGTTTTTAACTCTTAGTGTGATTTTTGCAAATTATCGTCATACTCTCAAACCGGGAGACCCGAAAATACGCGGTCAGTTCTTACAAGTTACATTGGTCCCGTGCGAGGTGTTTGTGCCTCCTGCAGGGTCGTTTGGGGGCTGGTTTAGGTTTTCACCCTTTAACGGCATGCTTTTAACTCTAAGTGTGATTTTTGCAAATTATCGTCATACTCTCAAACTGGGAGACCCGGGACTACGCGGTCAGTTCCTAAAAGTTACATTGGTCCCGTGCGAGGTGTTCGTGTCTCCTACGGGATCGTTTGGGGGTTGGTTTGGGTTTTCTCCCTTTTACGGCATATTTTTTACTCTAAGTGTAATTTTTGCAAATTATTGTCATACTCTCAAACTGGGAGACCCGATACTACACGGTCATTTCCTACAAGTTACATTGGTCCCGTGCAAGATGTTCGTGCCTCCTACGGGGTCGTTTGGGGGTTGGTTTGGGTTTTCAGCCTTTGACGGCTTGTTTTTAAGTTTAAGTGTTGATTTTTGCAAATTATCGTCTTACTCTCAAACTGGGAGACCCGGGTCTACGCGGTGAGTTCCTACAAGTTACATTGGTCCCGTGAGAGGTGTTCGTGCCTCCTACGGGGTCGTTTGGGGGATGGTTTGGGTTTTCACCCTTTAACGGCATGTTTTTAACTCTAAGTGTTAATTTTTTGCAAATTACCGTCATACTAACAAATCGAGAGACCCGGGACTACGCGGTCAGTTCTTACAAGTTACATTGGTCTCGTGCGAGGTATCCGTGCCTCTTACGGGGTCGTTTAGGGACTGGTTTGGGTTTTCACCCTTTAACGGCATGTTTTTAACTCTAAGTGTAATTTTTGCAAATTATCGTCATACTCTCAAACCGGGAGACCCGGGGCTACGTGGTCAGTTCCTACATGTTACATTGGTTCCGTGCGAGGTGTTCGTGCCTCCTACGGGGTCGTTTGGGGGTTGGTTTGGGTTTTCACCCTTTGGCGGCTGGTTTTTTAGGTTTAACTGTTAATTTTTGCAAATTATCGTCATACTCTCAAACCGGGAGACCCGGGACTACGCGGTCAGTTCCTATAAGTTACATTGGTCCCGTGAGAGGTGTCCGTGTCTCCTACGGGGTCGTTTAGGGGATTGTTTGGGTTTTCGCCCTTTGACGGCATGTTTTTAATTTTTTGCAAATTACCGTCATACTCACAAACCGGGTGACCCGAGACTACGCGGTCAATTCCTACAAGTTACATTGGTCCCGTGCTAGGTGTTCGTGCGTCCTACGGGGTCGTTTGGGGGTTGGTTTGGGTTTTCACCCTTTGACGGCTTGTTTTTACATTTAAGTGTTGATTTTATCAAATTATCATCATACTCTCAAACCGAGAGACCCGAGACTACGCGGTCAGTTCCTACAAGTTAAATCGGTCCCGTGAGAGGTGTCCGTGCCTCCTACGGGGTCGTTTGGGGGATGGTTTGGGTTTTCACCCTTTGATGGCATGTTTTTAACTCTTAATTAATTGTTGATTTTTACAAATTACCGTCATACTAACAAACCGGGACACCCGGGACTACGCGGTCTGTTCTTACAAGTTACATTGGTCCTGTGCGAGGTGTTCGTGCCTCCTACGGGGTCGTTTGGGAGCTGGTTTCGATTTTCACCCTTGTTAACTCTAAGTGTGATTTTTGCAAATTATCATCATACTCTCAAACCGGGAGACACGGGACTACGCGGTCGGTTCCTACAAGTTACATTGGTCCCGTGCGAGGTGTTCGTGCCTCTTACGGGGCCGTTTTGGGGCTGGTTTGGGTTTTACCCCTCAAACAGCTATTTTTTAAGCCTAATCTACGTATTTTGAAATTATCGTCATATTCACAAATCGGGAGACCCGCAACTATGCGGTCAGTTCGTACATGTTACATTGGTCCCGTGTGAGGTGTTCGTGCCTCTTACGGGGTCGTTTGGGGACAGATTTGGGTTTTCACCCTTTAACGGCTTATTTTTAAGTCTAAGAGTTGATTTTTATAAATTATCGTCATATTCTCAAACCAGGAGATCCGGGACTACGCGGTCAGTTCCTACAAGTTACATTGGTCCCGTAAGAGGTGTTCATGCCTCCTATGGGGACGTTTAGTGGCTGGTTTAGGTTTTCACTCTTTAACGGCCTGTTTTTATGACTAAGTGTTATTTTTACAAATTATCGTCATATTCTCAAACCGGGAGACACACGACTACGCTGTCAGTTCATACAAGTTACATTAGTCCCGTGCGAGGTGTTCATGCCTCTTACAGGGTCGTTTGGGGGCTGGTTTGGGTTTTCACCCTTTAAGGGCTTATTTCTAATCTTAATCGATATATTTTGAAATTATCGTCATATTCTCAAACCGTGAGGCATGTGACTACGCGGTCAGTTCTTACAAGTTACATTGGTCCCGTGCGAAGTGTTCGTGCCTCTTATGGGGCCGTTTGAGGGCTGGTTTGGGTTTTCACCCTCAAACGACTTATTTTTAAGCTTAACTGATATATTTTGAAATTATTGTAATTTGTAATATTATGCTGGTGTATTAATGTAGGTATATACATATCCCAAGGGAAATTGGTCCCCATTACCCACCCTATTCAAGCACAGCTCACCGAAGGCGATCAAAATCAAATTGCTCAACTTAATTTCTAAGCTCGCAATACTATTGTGCAGTCCATGAGGCCGTAACAGAGATGCAGGGCCACAGTTCAACATCAAGGGTCGGGAAGGTTTAGGTAACATAAACATGAAGCCCTTATACTTTTGACTCATTTGAGTCTAGACTGTATAAGAGCTCATCTAGTTTGGAAATTGTGACAAAATTGTGTCCATCCTAGAAACCAAAGAGCCTCAGAGATTGTTTTTCTTCTTCTCCTATTCATCTTGTAATGATCCTGAGACTATAGCCATCACTCACACACTTAGAACTTAATTTTTGCATTTCATATTGCACCTTTATGTTTATTCATGTGGTGGGTGTGTTTAAATCCCTCAATTTGATTTTTATTAATTTTTTGGGAATTTTAAACATATTTTAATTAAGGTTTTATTAAATTAAAACTTGATTTAAAAAGTTTTGGTGTTAATATCTAAATATGTATTGTTGTGATTTTTGGCCTTAAGTTACTCTGGGTAGAAACCAAAAGCGCCAGAGACTCCAGGGTTGGCTTTGTAATTAGTTTTGGACGCGCGTTTGTATTCGTTCTATGGCCAACACTTGCTGCTCTCTGATTGCCCAGAGTTGTGTTTCTTTACAGAGACAAAACTTCACATGTTTACAGCCCTTGGATCAACCCTTATCAATGGCCTGCATGCCGCCTGAGTGAATCCCCGTGTAATCCCTTACGTCAATCACAGCCTGTTTAATCCACCGCCTGTTGTGAGCCCTTGGATTGAAGTCAAAGAAGCTTGACTCAATCTCAACCGTTGTTTTTTAACGATAGTCTGGAACCTTCTCCTCTTTCTATTTAAAGGACTCTCATCTCAGCCTTCGAAAGCTTTTGCCACTTTGAAAATTCTCAGAGAAAGAATAGAGAGAGAGAGAGAGAGAGAGAGAGAGAGAGAGAGAGAGAGAGAGAGAAGAAAGAGAAGAGAGAGAGAGAAACCATAGAGTCAAGTTAGAAACCCTAACTTCGTCTAAACCTTCTACAACCTAAACCACTTACCTCTCCAAAACACCATAACCAAATAAACACCATCTTTAGTGTTTCTTGAGTTTATGAGAGTTCGAGTTGAGTGATCTTGGGTTGCTGTAACCTTGTGTTCATAAAATCTTATTTCCAACTTAGACACCTACTCAGATCTTGTTTCTGATTCAATAGAAATCATAGATCTGAAGTTTTTCATGTCATAATACACTTAGTTGCATTTTATTTCTCATCTTGAGAAGTACGTTGTTGATTGTTTTCTGTTAAAACATTTTATTACTTCAGAATCAATAAATGTTTTATAGTTTCTGTTTTTACAAAACTTAACCTGACCTAGTTGGATTCGCACTTGGAGGGTTTTCAATCTCCTAAATATTTTCAAAAGAGATTGAGAAAGGTCTTGACCGATTTCTTAAGCAAGATCTCCGTGGAATCTGGGTTATTTTGAAAGGTCAAAAGGTTTTTGGTTTTGTAAGAAAGAAAAATAACAAACTCACTGCATATAGACTTTATATGTAATTTGTATAGGACTGTTTGTAAATCTAAGTGTGTGTGAGTTCATGCATGTGTTATAGAACACTTTTCACAAACATCTTCACACTACATACACTGAAAGTGTTGGCTATAAGATTTGGTGAACATAAGTCGACGTATCCTGCTGAAACAAAGGAAGAGTTGACAAACTGAGAAGACTACATCAACAATCAAGATCTGCAGAAAAGTTTAAGGACGCCAGAGGGTACAATCTTGAACTTGTATAGACTTGTTATTGTGTGCATGTTAGTTAAATAGATTGTAACTCACATATTTGTTTTAGTGAATTTTTTGTTTTACTCCGTAGAGGGAGTCGTGGATGTTTCCTCATTGGTGAGGTTTTACCACGTAAAAAATACTGAGTATTAATATTTCTACATCTTCTCATCCCATTCTGATGTGTGCTGAGTTTAAAATATTTTAAACTGTTTACTAAAACTTGTTATCAAATCTTGTCCTAATCTCGTACATAATTTTGTTAACACATCTTGTGTTCAAAATCAGTTTGATTTAAGTAAAGAGTTTCTTCAAAAAACTTTTCAGAGTTGCTTAAATAGTTTATTTTCAATAAACGGCTTTAGCAACGCTATTTCAATTGGTATCAGAGCTTTTGGTGAACTTATTTCAAAAAGATCCTGAGTTTCTGAAATTGTTTTCTCAAAATCAATCATGGACGAGAAAAATGAAAGATATGGTAACTTGACCAGACCTCCAGTCTTTGATGGAACCAATTTTTCTAACTAGAAAGTAAGGATGATTGCTTTCATTCAAGGAACTTTGGGAGATGATGTCTGGGACATTATTGAAAATGGATACTCTTATCCTACTAAACCAGCCACTGAAGGAAGTAATGAGAGGGTTAAGAAAATATTAAGTGAGTTTACTCAAGAAGAGAAACAAGTTTCTCGCAATAATAATAAAGGAAAGAATGCCATATTTATGTCTATAAATGAACATGAGTTCAAGAGAATCTCATCTTGTACCACTTCTAAGGAAGCATGGGATACCTTGATTACTGCCCATGAAGGAGACTCTAGGGTTAAGGCTGCTAAAACTCAGATGTTAATTCAACAGTATAATTCTTTAATCATGTCTGAATCTGAGTCTTTTGATGACTTCTATATGAACCTGACTGATATTGTCACTAAACTGCATGCTAATGGTATAACTTATGATAGACAAGAAATTGTGTCTAAAATTCTGAGATCATTACCACAGAAATTTGACAATAAAAGATATGCTATTGAGGAAATGTGTGATATAAATCTCACTCCTGAATTACTCAGTAGTAAATTAAGAACTGTGGAAATGGAATTAGAGTTTAAGAAACAATTGACCCACACTCATAGGAAACATACCAATTCCAATCTTAGCTTTACTTCTAAGATGATTAAGCCTGAGTTAAACACTCCTAGTAATGATTCTGATGAGGACTGTGACTTAGAAAGTCTAGATAATCAGATTGCCCTAATGTCAAAACAATTTAAGAAAATTGTTAAATTTAGAAACAGTATTGCAAATAGACAGGGCAAGTCTAATTATTCAATTCCTTCAAATCACAAGTCCCATGACAAACCTCATGACAAACAGAACAAGGACAACACAAGACCTCACAGAGACCTCAAGAAGACTAAATGCTATAGATGTGGTAAACTAGGACACATTTCTCAAGACTGTAGAGTTAATTTAAATACCCAAAACAAACACTCTAGAGCCAACATCTGCAAAACATGGGATGACTCAAGTGACTCTGAAAATGAGGAATCTGAGACATCTGATGGTTTTGATCCTTGTTTATCCTTCTTCGCCAAAATCATATATAATGATGATATGCCTGTGCTTTATAGTGAGGATGAGTCTAGTAATTCTAGCTCTGTTGCTTTGAATCATACTTTAACTGGTTTAGATGCTTTACTTACTGAGAACATTAATACTTCTTCCTCGGGGTGTGTGAGTCAAAGGGGAATCGATACTGTTGATGTCAATGGGTGCATGAGTTTAAGAAATGAAACCTTAGGGGTCACTTCACACACCTCACTTAGTGACTCAGACAATGAAGATCTCCCAGATATACACACTCTATATTCTAAAACTCTAAAGAAAAGCACTAGACTAGAAAAGATTGTGAAAGATCTTACCAAAAAGCTAGAGGATCTAAGCCTGATGGTAAAACTGAATGCTGAAGAGTATACTACTCAATGCATGTCTCATGAAAGTGAAATCAAAGTGTTTGATGAAAAACTGAAAACTTTGACTGAAGCTAATGAAATTCTGGAGAAAAAATACAAAGGGACATTATTAGAATTGGAACAAACCAAAGAAAAGACAGCAACTGTGTTCAAAAAATTTACAAAATTTGAAAATAATTCTAAATGTTTTGAGGAATTCGTTGCTGAATCTAAAACCAATTCTGATGATCGAACTGGTATAGGGTTTTGCCCCAATTTGAAGACACAAACAAAACATGTTGAACCTATTAAATTTGTGTCAGGAGGCAAAAGACCTATTGAAACATGTCCAGACTTTCATTCACTAAAAACTGAGTTTGATCATCAAAACACTAACACTGGAGATGCAAGTTGCTCTAAGCATGAAAGTTTACCAAAAGAAAAATATGTCTGCCCCCCAATTAGGAAAAGTGAACCAGCTTTCAAACCCGTGCTACCTAGGAATAAAATTCAGCCTCAAAATTTCTCAAAACCTTTGTTTAGAGACTTTCCTAAGGTAAACCCCATTCTGAGCAATCTTTATTGCTCCTATTGTGATATATACGGACACTCTTTCGGTGATTTCTATGCTAGGAGACTGATTAAGCCTACCTACAACACTCATGTGTACCATAACTTTAACTATTCTAGGAGGAGTCGTAACAATTATGTCCTTCCCAGGCCACCGGACAAAAACTCCAACTATAGGAATAGAAAGACTAAACCTAAAAGGACATTTACTAGAAGAAATCCCAGAAACTTTTCTAAATCAAATGCTCAGGTGTTTAAATTTACTCAAAATCATGCGCAAAATGTTTTTCAACAAAAATCTAATGCTCGCAAATTTTATCAAATGAGAGCAAACAAGCGCAAACAGAAAACCAGAGCAATTTGGGTTAGAAAAGATGATCTAATACCCCAGATGAAGTGTAATATTGTTATTTCTGCCTTAAAAGCTGAACTTACATCTTCTGGTTGGTATTTGGATTCTGTATGTTCCAAGCATATGACAGGTGATGATACAAAACTTTTAAATAAAACCCACTTTGATGGTGGAAAAGTTATTTTTGGTGATGGAGTATCATCCCAGATCATAGGCAAAGGAACTCTTAAAGAAAAAGGACTTCCTGTTCTTGAAAATGTTCTCTCAGTTAAAGGTCTTAAGGCTAATTTACTTAGCATTTCGCAATTTTGTGACTTAAACCATACTGTTACCTTTTCAAAGAACAATTACAAGATTTTAAATGAAAAGGGAGAATGCGTAATTACAGGATTCAGGACTCCTGACAATTGTTATACTGTCATGACTAGTTCTGAAATATGTAATGTTGCCAGAATGGATGACAATAAGATATGGCATAACAAAATGGGTCACATTAATTACAAAAATTTGAGTAAATTGTCCTCTCAACAAATAGTTAGAGGAATACCAAAAATTAAACCTATTCATAACATTGTATGTGGTCCCTGTCAAGAAGGAAAAATTGTTAAAGTACCTCATAAAAGGGTTAAAGATATCCTTACCTCTAATCCCTTAGAATTCATCCATATGGACCTAATGGGTCCTTCTCAAACTGTTAGTCTCTGTGGACACAGTTATATTCTAGTTATGGTTGATGACTTCACCAGATTCACTTGGGTAGCTTTCTTAAAACAGAAATTCGATACTTTCCAAACTTTTTTAAAGATTCTTTTACGGATTGAGAATGAGAAAGACACTCAAGTGAATAGAATCCGAAGTGATAGAGGTGGTGAATTCAAAGACACTGGTATTATAGAATACTGTGACTATAATGGTTACAAACATGAGTTCAGTGCTCCTAAGACCCCTCAACAAAATGGTATAGCTGAGAGAAAGAATCGTACCCTTCAAGAGATGGCACGTGTCATGCTCCATGCCAAGAACTTACCTAAGTATTTTTGGGTAGAATCTATCCGTACAGGATGCCATCTTATTAATAGGGTCTATCTTAGAAAGAATTCCAAACAAACTCCTTATGAACTTTGGTACAATAAAAAGCCTAATCTTAAGTACCTTAGAACCTTTGGTAGTACCTGCTATGTTTGCAAAGATAGGGAACACTTATCTAAATTTGAGAGCAGGGGAGATAAACCCATATTCTTAGGATATTCACCTAACAGTAGAGCTTATCGGGTGTATAATCTTCGCACTAAAACCTTAATGGAATCTATAAATGTAATTGTTAGTGACACTACTATAGAAAGCAAGACTAGTGAATTAACTATAGAAGAAGAATCGTCAAATATTTTAGAAAATGACTCTTCTGAAATAGATAATTCATTACCCATTGAGTCACCTGAAGTACCTAACTGGGTTTCTAAAGATCATCCCATAAGCAAAATAGTTGGTAACCCTTGTGAGCCAGTACGTACAAGATCCCAACTTAGAAATTATGCACTTTATGCATGCTTTGTTTCTCTTGTGGAACCAAAGAATGTAAATGAGGCATTGAATGACTCTCACTGGATTTCTGCAATGCAGGATGAACTTTTACAATTTGTCATTCATGATGTATGGTATCTTGTTCCACGTCCTGATCACAAAAAGGTTATTGGTACACGTTGGATTTTCAAAAATAAACTGATGAAAATGGGATGATAATTAGAAATAAAGCTAGACTAGTTGCTCAAGGTTATTCCCAAATAGAAGGAATTGATTTTAACGAGACTTTTGCTCCTGTTACTCATTTAGAATCAGTTCGTCTTCTTCTTGCTATAGCTTGTCACATGCATTTTACATTATATCAAATGGATGTTAAATCTGCGTTCCTTAATGGAATACTTGCCGAGGAAACCTATGTAGAACAACCTAAAGGGTTCATTGACCCTAATTATCCTAATCATGTATTTCGGTTGAAAAAGGCTTTATATGGTCTTAAGCAAGCTCCTAGAGCTTGGTATGAGCGCCTGTTCAGTTTTCTACTGGATAAAGGTTTCAAAAGAGGTGGAAATGACCAAACCTTATTTGTCAAACATTTTGACAAACACATTACTATCGCTCAAGTCTATGTAGACGATATCATATTTGGATCCACTTCTACCTCAGAAGTAAAATCTTTTGCTGAAATTATGAGTAAGGAATTTCAGATGTCCCTTATGGGGGAGTTACAGTTCTTCCTAGGTCTCCAAGTCAAACAACAACCAGATGGATTGTTTCTTTCGCAGACTAAGTACGCATTAGAGAGAGTTAAGAAATTTGGCCTCGAGAGTGCTAAAAGTGCTAAAACGCCTATGAGTACTACAGAAAAATTGTCAAAAGATGAAAATGGAAAATCTGTAGATCCTACTTTATATCGTAGTATGATTGGCACATTACTCTATCTGACTGCCTCGCGTCCTGATATCATGTATGCTGTGTGTGTTTGTGCGCGCTATCAAAACAACCCCAAAGAGAGCCATTTAAGCTCTGTTAAATGGATAATTAAATATGTTAAAGGCACTCTAAATTTAGGAATTTGGTACACGAATGACACACCGAGCACTATTATTGGGTACACTGATGCTGATTGGGCTGGTTGTACTGATGATAGTAAAAGCACTTCAGGCGCATGTTGTTATATTGGTAATAAGTTGGTAGGATGGAGTAGTAAAAAACAAAACTGCACTTCTCTCTCGACTGCTGAATCTGAATACATAGCCGCTGGTAGCTGTTGTACCCAATTATTGTGGCTTAAACAAATGCTAAGTGATTATGGTATTCTAGAACCCACACTTCATCTCTATTGTGATAATCAAAGCGCGATTAATATTTCTAAGAACCCGGTTCAACACTCGCGAACTAAGCACATTAAAATAAGACATCACTTTATTCGTGAATTAGTTGAAACCAAGGAATTAGAAATCAATTATCTTCCTACTGATCTACAACTTGCAGATTTGTTTACCAAACCTCTTGATTATAATAGATTCATTTCTTTACGTAAATCTATTGGTATGGTTTGTGTTGAGTAAATACCTGTTATATTTTCCAAGTTCCTTCCCTTTGTCCATTTGAGACAAAATGGGGGAGAAATTTGAGTCTATCTCTGCATATACTAAACAGCTTGATCTTAGTAATTCTTTGCCGGTATTCTTCTTGTACAGTCATTCTCTATTGTAATAATAGGATGTTAAACTGTATATAGTTGAGTTATGTAATTTTTTCTTTCTAGGATTTGGGTAGATAAAACTTTTATAGGAATAGATTTTTCTTATTTGTTGTCGCCCTACGAGTTCTAGATGACTCAAAGGAGATTTTGTCTCATATTTCCAAAGGGGGAGATTGAAGCCCTTATACTTTTGACTCATTTGAGTCTAGACTGTATAAGAGCTCATCTAGTTTGGAAATTGTGACAAAATTGTGTCCATCCTAGAAACCAAAGAGCCTCAGAGATTGTTTTGCTTCTTCTCCTATTCATCTTGTTATGATCCTGAGACTATAGCCATCACTCACACACTTAGAACTTAATTTTTGCATTTCATATTGCACCTTTATGTTTATTCATGTGGTGAGTGTGTTTAAATCCCTCAATTTGATTTTTATTAATTTTTTGGGAATTTTAAACATATTTTAATTAAGGTTTTATTAAATTAAAACTTGATTTAAAAAGATTTGGGGTTAATATCTAAATATGTATTGTTGTGATTTTTGGCCTTAAGTTACTCTGGGTAGAAACCAAAAGCGCCAGAGACTCCAGGGTTGGCTTTGTAATTAGTTTTGGACGCGCGTTTGTATTCGTTCTATGGCCAACACTTGTTGCTCTCTGATTGGCCAGAGTTGTGTTTCTTTACAGAGACAAAACTTCGCATGTTTACAGCCCTTGGATCAACCCTTATCAATGGCCTGCATGCCGCCTGAGTGAATCCCCGTGTAATCCCCTAAGCCAATCACAGCCTGTTTAATCCACCGCCTGTTGTGAGCCCTTGGATTGAAGCCAAAGAAGCTTGACTCAATCTCAGCCATTGTTTTTTAATGATAGTCTGGAACCTTCTCCTCTTACTATTTAAAGGACTCTCATCTCAGCCTTCGAAAGCTTTTGCCACTTTGAAAATTCTCAGAGAAAGAATAGAGAGAGAGAGAGAGAGAGAGAGAAGAAAGAGAAAAGAGAGAGAGAAACCAGAGAGTCAAGTTAGAAACCCTAACTTCGTCTAAACCTTCTACAACCTAAACCACTTACCTCTCCAAAACACCATAACCAAATAAACACCATCTTTAGTGTTTCTTGAGTTTATGAGAGTTCGAGTTGAGTGATCTTGGGTTGCTGTAACCTTGTGTTCATAAAATCTTATTTCCAACTTATACACCTACTCAGATCTTGTTTTTGATTCAATAGAAATCATAGATCTGAAGTTTTTCATGTCATAATACACTTAGTTGCATTTTATTTCTCATCTTGAGAAGTACGTTGTTGATTGTTTTCTGTTAAAACATTTTATTACTTCAGAATCAACAATAAATGTTTTATAGTTTCTGTTTTTACAAAACTTAACCTGACCTAGTTGGATTCGCACTTGGAGGGTTTTCAATCTCCTAAATATTTTCAAAAGAGATTGAGAAAGGTCTTGACCGATTTCTTAAGCAAGATCTCCGTGGAATCTGGGTTATTTTGAAAGGTCAAAAGGTTTTTGGTTTTGTAAGAAAGAAAAATAACAAACTCACTGCATATAGACTTTATATGTAATTTGTATAGGACTGTTTGTAAATCTAAGTGTGTGTGAGTTCATGCATGTGTTATAGAACACTTTTCACAAACATCTTCACACTACATACACTGAAAATGTTGGCTATAAGATTTGGTGAACATAAGTCGACGTATACTGCTGAAACAAAGGAAGAGTTGACAAACTGAGAAGACTACATCAACAATCAAGATCTGCAGAAAAGTTTAAGGACGCCAGAGGGTACAATCCTGAACTTGTATAGACTTGTTATTGTGTGCATGTTAGTTAAATAGATTGTAACTCACATATTTGTTTTAGTGAATTTTTTGTTTTACTCCGTAGAGGGAGTTGTGGATGTTTCCTCATTGGTGAGGTTTTACCATGTTAAAAATCCTGAGTATTAATATTTCTACATCTTCTCATCCCATTCTGATGTGTGCTGAGTTTAAAATATTTCAAACTGTTTACTAAAACTTGTTATCAAATCTTGTCCTAATCTCGTCCATAATTTTGTTAACACATCTTGTGTTCAAAATCAGTTTGATTTAAGTAAAGAGTTTCTTCAAAAAACTTTTCAGAGTTGCTTAAATAGTTTATTTTCAATAAACGGCTTTTGCAACGCTATTTCAAAACACATCAGCAGTATCGCGAGCTTATGGACATAATACCTAGAGTTAAAATAGTAGATGAACTGAGAGAGTGAGGGAAGGAGGGAGAGTGTACCTGATATGTCTTGAACACCATATTGAACAAACACCAGAATAGGTGCCTCAACCATTTTTTAAAGGAATCCAGTTCAGCTATTTCCTAATGTACTTTCCCAATCATCCATATATCCTCTCCCAACCATTGAGACAAATGATCAGCACAACATTTTTGCTCTAAGGCCTTCCTCCTATTCAGTTCTCCAAGCATTCTTTACTCTTCTGCCTTGGACATTTATGAATCTCCACATTTTTTGCCTCTTTAGACTTTACCACTTTTGTTACAACTGAGTATTGTGACCTGTTTGTTTCCTGGGAAACTGAAAAAAAAATACAAAACAACTAAGTGTCAAACACATTAGAGTCAATATGAGTAACCATGGTTTAAATTCAATACAAATAATATCTAGTCACTATGGTTTATAACTAAAATGGATTAATCCATTTATAAAGAGTTACACACCCTTAGAAACAATCCTATGTTATCTCCCAAAATTACAACTCATACACATTCTTTAAACAGTTCATACCTAAATCGCATCACATGTAATTGCCAACAACTAAATATCACTCTGAAAACCACTCATAGATAACTTCTTGTTGAGTAAAATATATTTAAAAAAGTATGTATGAGGAATCATGGCCTGCATATATGTTTCCTGCATATATGCATATGCATATATGCAGTGCATATGCCATTGCATATATGCAATCTGCATATATGCATATGCTTATATGAAGCATATATGCCAGTGCATATATGCATATTGGTGCTATTATAATCCTAAAGTCGAGATTATATATAGCAGGAGCACTGCTTCTGTTATATATATATATAGCAATGCAAAATGCAAGGCACACTCAAACTCAGTACCGTCCATAAGCTTGAAATAATTGGAAAAGAAAGATCATATTGATCAGTTTTTCACATCGGGATTATAATCCAAGCACCGCCAAAAGCATATGGGGTGCAGTAATTCACATCGGTGAGATTAGATTCATTTGTAAACTTAAGATTAGATTCGTTTGTAAACTTGGCACAACTAACATGCTATGCAAATTTAATTACGTAAATGATGTAAGATCAAACCTAATTAAGACCATATAACCTACAACAAGAATAAAATCTAGTTATAGTGTAGCATACAACATCAAAAGCAAAATGAAGGATTACCTCACTGAGTGCTGATTTCCAATACCCAAACAGTTACTTTGAGTTATAAAAATGTCAAAGATTTTGATATGAAACCGTGAAGGTGAAGTTATGCAATGGATATATCAATAGCATCACCATTCTATGTAAACTCTTTGTATCAAATGTACTGTGTAAACTCAATATATGTACTGTGTAAACTGAAGCAAATGCAACTATTTAATGAAATCATGAGGGTTTTCAAAAGTTTCTAAAGATGATTCTTTGAATCCTAAAAGTTGTTGCATTTTTTAGCAACGTGAGAGATAATAGTCCAAGTTAACAAGGATAATCAGGAGAAGAATAATGATTTAAAGACCAGCCAAGAAGTTTGCATCCTAGATGAAATATATGAAGAAAAGGAAAACAAAGAATTGAGTGAAGAAAACACTGTGATTGGTGGAAACCTCTACCAAAAGGAGAAATTATCTGCTACTCAGACTCAAAATTAGACCTAGCATTGAAAGCATTAGAAGAACATAGAGGAGATAAATTTTAAACGGAAGAAATTAAGAGTCTTCCTATTCCAATGGTGGAGGACTTTTTATCTTTCTCTTACCTTCTATCAGAGAAAATGGAGGAATATAAGAAATGCAAAGATGACCTACAGAAAAAATAGTAAGCGAAATATGAAGGTAATATAAACATTTTGCAATTGAGGAAATGCATTGGAAACAAAAGGCAAATAAGAGGTGGACCTCCAAAAGGCATACAATAGTGTTCTTCTAATGCAAATAAGAGGTGGACCTTATTTATTGATGCTCTTTGAAAGGTGACCTCCAAAAGGCATACAATAGTGTTAATTGGTGAATCATTACAGCTATTATAAAGAAGGTAGGATTTCCTAACACCTTTTTAGAGTGGATTTTTACATGCATCACTACTCCTATTTACTCTCTCATTATCAATGGCTCACCCGTAAGGTATTTCAAATGCAAGAGAGGGTTGAGACAATGAGATCCCATCCCCCCAATGTTATTTGTCACCATTATGGAAGTGTTAAACTCTTTGTTTAATTCTTAAGTCATTAAACAAAAGTTGAAACTCCGCCCTAAACGTAAAATGTTATTTGGGATAGAATGGTGTGGGATTCTATAGGGACGCCCAAACATAATTTCATTCTATAGAGGGTCATATTAGATGCTCTCCCTACCAAATTGAATTTCGTTAAGAATATCCAAGAGGTGGACCCAAAATGATTGCTTTGTGAGGCTAATGATGAGAGACACACCATTTATTCTTTAATTGCTAATGGACTAGATATGTGTGGGCATAGTTGCTAAAGGCGCTCCTAGGCGTGCTCCTAGGCTCTAGGCTCACTAAAGCGCAGCAATCGAGCCGCACCTCACTTCAGGCAAGGCACCTTCAATAAGGTGCGCGCCATTTGCACCTAGGCTTCGGGCTTTACGTGTGCTTAAGCCTTGTTAAACAATTTCTACAAGATGCCCCCAATATAAGAATGGATCAATTAATATGTTGACATTACGTATTTTTCAATTAATTATGGAGAATTGAACCATTTCCCACCCAAAAACTAACCAAAGTCAAGCATAAGTTGTGACGAAAGCGTATCATTCTCAATAGTCACTACTTAGGCAAAAGGAACAAAAAAAATTCCAATATTATGGCATCTCCGATTGATTCATTTGTTTTAAATATATTAATATCTTTGTTTTTGTTGATTATTTGATGATTACAATGTTAAATAAATTTTTAAATTTGATTATATGTGTTTTTCCCTATGGTATAATAGATATATCATCTTATGTGTCTCTTCATGACCTTGCATAATAATAATTTATGCTATATTATTATAGATATACAATTTTTTTTATGTCTTGTATAATGTGCGCCTCACTTTGATCGGGCACGCGCCTCGCCTTGCACCTAGGCTCTAAGGAGACATTGGCGCCTTTATGCACCTTGAACCTTAAATAACTATGTGTGGGGAAAGTTACTTTTTCTTAAATTTTCAACAAAAAATCTCATTTATCATTTAATTGGTGGGGGTGTCTTCTTACTATTTAAATTGTTTTTTTACATTATTATTGAATGTTTAGCACTTAAATTTTCTTAAAACTCTATAATTTGTACGAATTAGAATTAATATACAGTTTAAATAGTAGGGTATGAACATAAAACATAGATTACCACTAAAATATTCCAAGCTCCATCCAAAAATCAATGATTTGTCTTTTTTCATTACCAACATTCAATTTGTAATGAAAACTCATACATTCAAAAAAAAATATTTAAAAATGTATATATAAAACCCTAAAAATGCAAAAATAGGATCAAATCACAAAACCTAAATTCAAGGATCAGATTTGATAGCATTCCGAAAATACTTTGAACCCTAACTTTGGCAGATTGCGAATACCTTTGCAGAGCAAATCTCGAGTACCGTTGACCAAATCGCGGATTGAACATACTAAACAACTATATTTATCAACATGAAAAGAGAGGCATCTTATTAGGTTGTATTTGTAAAGACTTCAGTTAGAAAATTACCTGAAAATATGGGTGATAGAGCTGAGCATCGAGAGAGAGAGAGAGAGAGAGTGTGGAGCAACAATGAGAGAGGGGGAGAGCTGAGTGTCGGTATACCAAAAGACAGCAACAATCAGAAACGGAGAGAGAGAGTTGAGAGGAGGAGTACCAAAGAGATGAGCGGGAAGGTTTGGGAATGAAAGGGACGAGAGAGAGGGATAGGAAACTGAGTCAAATTTATTTTTTTCGGTCATCTTATATTTTAGTGAAAGTGTACTCATTTTGGCACACTTTTAAACAGTGCCAAATTTTGGCACTGTTTTAAAGTGTGCCAGATTGTCATTAAATCGTGCTAGAATTTGGCACAGTTTTAAACTGTGCTAGATTTTTAATAGTAAGGTGTGCCAAATTGTTGTTTTTGGTGTAGTGATTATTAAGCGTGTTTTGTTCAATTTAATCACATAATATGTGAATCAAACATATAATTCTAAAACTATGTAGTCTCTCAAGTAAGCTACTACTTAAATATTTTTATTATACAAAATTTGTATTAACTTTTATACCGATAAAGTTGTGTAAAAAGTCATCTAATCATACAAAAAATCATATAATTCTAAATTAAACAAAAAAATGTCAATTAATTTGAGACTCATGAAACAAATAACGCTTAATTATGGTTGGGCTCCATTTTAGGCCCGTATGTTGAATTAAGGACTCCCGTTTACCTATCTTGTAAACATCTCCGTTATCTTTTAAAAACAAATTGCAGGGGGGCCTTTTTTCGGTACTTAAGCTTTTCAATATATTCTGAAGACCGTTTTACCCTTCGTTCTTTAGTTCGTATTCTTCAATTCTTTGTATGAGTGATTTCTTCATAGATAAATGATCGTAATATATTGATTTAATGTGCGATTGACATGCGTTTGATTTTTGATTCTTTGTAACCTATCAAAGGGGACTTTTCGTGTCTAATCGGTTTTTATTTGTGTAATTTTTAACTGACTGTTGGTATTTTATTTGATTTGTGATTTTGATCATTGTTTCATATCCAATTGTCCTTTAAAAATCTATCCGATCAAAGATTTATTGTGACTCTATATGTTTTTAGGTTAATATCGGATTGATATAAGTTGTTATATAGATATTCGTGTAGTTGTGATATTGTAGTAATTTATTTGTTTGTTAGGATTTCATTACTTTTCGTTCACATGATTAAATTAGTTATATGATGTTGATGTTATCTCTTTTTATTTTTCTTTGAATCATCTACTATTTGTTTGTTTGATGTTCTTTGGCTTAAATGAATAAGTTATTTATTTTTATTTTTTATGGGATTATATATGTTCTAATGTCAAGAAAAAAAAACTCATATGTCTTGTATTTATGATTTTTTTTAATATATGACATTTCTCAGTTGGATCTTTAATTATAGTTGTATATTCAATGAATAATTTGTTTGTTATTATTTTTTATGCGAATGTTTATATATTCAAATGTAAGAAACATATAAATTTCATTTGTCTTATTTTTATAAAAATGTTAAAATCTAAATGATATTTATTGGTTGAATCTTTAATTACAGTTGTTCTAGATTCTTGTAATTTTATGTATATGATTATATAGTTTTTGTTGTTATTACATGTATTATGGATTCATTTGTTATATTGATGCTTAAATTCGGTAAGAAGGGTTGTCTAATGAAGTGTGGGTCTAATTTGAAATTTAAATATTTAGTTGAACATATATTTTTGAAATGAAAGGAGTTATCATTTGATTTTGCTGGCTTGGCATATACTTTGCCTGAGCATTCGTTTGTGTGCTTTATGGTAAAGGTCATTTAGAGAATTTACTTTGCTATTGTAAGTGCTATTTTGTTTGTATAATTGATGTTTCTGTTGTGAATAAGATAATTGTTGATGGCTATGATGAATTGTCGTGTGGTAGTGGGGGAATGATTCAATCTTATGTTAAAAGTGAGAAAGATTATGAAGTCGTTTGGGTACGTTCCTACCTACTTATGTAGAGAAGGTGTTAGTGTTTGTTGGTTGGTTGAAAGGATTATCTCATGATGGTAGAAGTTTGAAGGAAGTGTGAGCGTGTTTCGAAAAGTGTTGTGTATGTTTTTTTACTGAAGTTGGATTTAAGTTTAGGTATATAAAGAATGATTGAATGGAGAACATGGGTAAATGTCTTTATAATGGAATCACTAATTGTGTGAGGTATGTACATGGCCGAGAAAAGATAAGACATAGTGAGAAAAGAGGAAGAAGAAAGGATTCGGGAAGGAAAGTTATCATCTTGGGGTTGTAGATCGTTACCAAAAGAAGTAATTTAGAAGGAGAAACTCTTATTTCATCATCTTTAAGGCAAGTATTTACCTGCTTTGATAATATTTTGTAGTTACATTTATTCATGCAAACCTCAGTGTAGAATAGCATGTGAAAAATATGATTTTTGGGTTGGGAAACCAAGATAAATTCGATTTGATCATTTATGAATAAAAGGAGATGAATCTCATAATGTTTTTAGAATAAATCTGATGTAAATCTATAAATAAAGATAAGTTCTTGAATAAATTAAGAGGAAGAAACCAAATATTGAAACTAGGGTTTGTTATTGTGTTGATTCTTGATTAAACTTATTATTCGAGTGATTAGAAATTATTTTCGGGATAATTTTTATGTAGAAAACTGCTGGAATATGTTTGGGTGTGATTTAATTTTATTGGATGGGAGTTTGGGGTAGGTTTGAACTACCATGGATGGAGGTTAGGGGTGACATCTCGTCAAAAGTTTGCTTTGGCATCCCAGCAAATTGAACCAGTTCACTGGAGGAGCGAATCGGTTCGGTCTTTCTAGCAAACCGGTTCGATTTTGCTGGCCTGCCACCTTTGTTTCATGTTAGTTTTCGGTACCTTTTAAAGATTTTTCATTGGATTTTGGATCCAGGGATGAGTTTGGGTTTCTGAATATTCAGTGTGAGGGTTAGGAAGAGTCATTGACTAACCAGGGATGGATTTCGCGTAAGGTAATTACGTGATTAAGTGAGTGAATGTTTATGGGTTGAAATTGAAAAATTGAGCTAGGATTTCAGGATGATTACGCTAGTATTTTGGGTGATTAGCATGTTGTCCAGAAGTGTATAATCACTGATGTAAATTATAATTAAGGGAATCCGTAGATAAATCGGGAAGTCGGGTTAGACTTTGGGATTTGGTAGGCTAGTGCTACAAGAGATGTTGCGTACGTTAGCCGACTTTATATATATATATATATATATATACGTATCGAGTGTGACTAGTATATTTATGTGTGATTATTTTATGTGTACATAATTACTTTAATATGCTATCGTTGGAGGTTACGCATAATGGATGGTCCACCCTGTTGTTGACTAGCAGATGTTGGATTACTTCCCCAGGTCATAGTATTGTTGCATGGCCACTATCTGCGTATGAGGATAGGTGTTGGTTCTGAATCTAATTGGGTGTGATGTTATGGTTACAACCCACGATTGTATGTTTATGACCGCCTTCGTTATGTGTCTACGTTTTGAGATCGATTGTGAGATTTTGACCCGGTGGCCCAGGAGTGGTACGTAATGTACATTGTGCCTGATAGCATACTAGGGATGCATCCGGGAGGTCCCGCTCGGCTATGATATATATATGTGCATATAAAGAGTGATATATATATATGTGTGTGTTTAAATTGTTGTATGAATACCAAGTTATAGATAGTGTATGGTTACGTTGCCTATGTAGTGATATAAATACAATTGAGAAACCTTAAGTTGTATCTTATGTGTTAGCTACATAATACATAGTATGAGGCATCATGTGGGGATTACAGATGAGCTAGATGTTGAGAGGATTAAAGTATATTAAGGATGATTAGACTAGTTAGGTAGGGTGCGCACCTTAGATGAGAGGTGACGATCATCTCATGTGAGTCTGACACTAAGTAAACATGAATATTTCATAATGATTTATTCGTTTTGCATTTAAATACTTGAAACTGTTTGTCAAATGTTTTGTGCATTGACCCGTATCAAAAATATTTTCAAAATCATTTAGGTGCTCAGCCATAGGTTCACCAGTGATAGTCATTCCATTCATGTCAGACGATGCTGCAGCAGCTATGGATGCATGCAGGACTTGATTAGACACTTCACTTCATTCTATCTAGATAGGATGATATTTTAATATTTTCTCTTTGGGCATATTACTCATAGTTGGATAGTTTCGTTATCATAAATTTTTTATATTTCTCAGTTTTAGTATTTGGATTATTGTATTCCGGATACTGAGGATTTATTCGGTTTTTTATTTATGCTATTAGTATTCTTTGCTTTTCAGTCACAATGGATTTTTATGCATATATATTGTTGAATGGTTTCAATTATGTATGTTATCAATATTTAAAAATTGACACTGGACTTAATAGGTTATTAGTTTAATTAATTGGTTTTCGACAGTGATGCTAAGAATGAAATCAGATATGATTCTCTTTTATTTTAATAAATTCTTGATTAAACAATATTAGACTAGGAAGGGTGTCACAGTACTAGAGAAAGACAATCTTGTACAGTTAAAGCGTGCCAAAACTAGAGCTGAATATGAGGCTGAAGACTGGACGAAAAAATTCAAAGAGTTGGCCTCTCGTGTTTTATGCTTGCAATGAGACGTCGATTCATTGACGAGTGACAAGTCAAAAATGGTAAATGTGGGGGGTGCCACGGCCAATTTGGTCGAACCATAAACTCAAGAGACTTTATTCTCCAACTGAGCATCCTGTGCAAGGTTTTCATGCCCCTAAATATTCATAATTCAAACGTAGCATTCATCAATCAAACTAAACATTTATAAATCAATTCAAAGTTCCAATATAGTGCCAATATCATAATAGGATACAAATCGAATTGTCAATGGACAATACAATAATATGATATAAATATGATTTTCGAGGATAAAATAATGTATTGATACCCAGTCTTCCTCTAAATCAACTAAAAGATTCTTCAAATTAGGGTTGTCATCAAAATCATACTGGAACTCTTTAGGAGACTTTAATGCCTCTGCTTGAGTAGTCATACCCTTTGGTGCATGCATAACAATAAACCAATTGTCGTCATTTATGCACTTCGAGTATAATACATTCTTTACATTCTAAAAGGTACAAATAAAAGGCTTGTCGACTGCGATCTTTACTCTTCATCTTTGATAAATCTACTATGATAAATTTAGAGTTAGGATCAACTTTGCAAGCATTCTTAGTATCCTCCACCTTCATCCTGTCACAATATAAAACGATTTCTGTGAAATATAAATAATTGAGTTATAGGATTTGTTGGACAATCCCGTAATATGTTAGCACTGTATCTTTTGGATTTTTATTACTTTTTCTAGCGACACGGGTAGTCAAGACAGAAATTAAAATTCCGTTGTTTTGCATTAAAAGCTTTTTCTCAAATGGATGTGAAACGAAATCAAAACCATTAGTGCGGAATTTCTTAAACTCTTTCGCATAAAATTGGAACTTTTTTCTAGGCGTGACTTGAAGAGACATCACTTATTTTTAGAAGCTATATTTATTAATAAATTTGTATTAGGGCATGTTTTAACCACACATGAATAAATAACCGCACACATAAGAGGTGAAAATTACCTTTTTTTATACCCACGTCCTAAAATCATTCGTCGTGCAATTTCTCCACTAACTTTGGACAATTTCATTCTTGTACTTCCTACAGGTAAATTGTAGAGTTTAGATCATAATATATAGAATACATATAATCAAATAAGAATAATTCAGTGGATACTTATTATTTCCAATCTTCAACTTCATTTTGCGATTCGAAGGCATAACGCGCTCCTTGATCGTATTATAAATTTGTGAGTTTCACCTCAATAGGGTTCCTAAAAGGCAATTCATCCTCAAACCCACTAGGTTCCTCGATCACTTGTTCTTCATGAGGATTGGACCTCCTCAGCTCTTGTTCTTACATATGTTCCCAGAGCGTATAACGATGATTCTATAGTTATGTATTCTCCAGCAATTAACTCTCCAATATTTAATGTATTCGTTATGTAATCTATAAAGGTTTTCACCACGTGCTCAAAAGGATACATCTAGCAATACCTAACGAGACCACATAACAAAGTCTCATCGCATAAATGCATAACCAGTCGAATATTGATATCGAAGATCGATGAAGGAAAATATTTATCTACTACACTAAGTACCTCGGCTAAAGTTGATTTCCCAGATTTAATATGCTTTATGTTTACCACTTTTTCACAAAGTAGGGTAAAGCATAAACTGATTTTCATAATTGCCCAATGGAGATCTTTGTGTTCAAAGAAACAATGCCTAAATACTAGTGGGATTAATTAAATGATGACGTGTCAGTCGTGAGACTTACACTATTTTAGGTCATTTGTTTGCCAGCTTACTACCCTGTATAAATTATCGAAATAACCAGTTTGAGTCTTCAAGCTGAATAATGTGTCTAAGAGGATCCTTTTCTCACTAGTAGTCAAAGTGAAATCAGTCGGGGGATAGAAATTCTTCCTGTAGTAAGATCAGTTTTTAACCATAATTTATTTTTTATTTTCATCTTTTGTAGATCGCAACACGACCGCTCTCCATCTTTTGAATGAGATCCACCTAGACATGTTCCTGTCAGATGTTATGCAGCATTCTTCTCTGTGTGCATCACATTAATTACATGACTTACATGATGATCTTTCCAATACATCAAGTTAAAAAATATTAATTATTTTGACCATGCCTTCGTTTTAGTAGGGTCATCCGAATCCTCCCTGGTTTATGCTTTTGGTTTACAAACTGAGGTTGTTTCTCCACATAAATATTTCTCACAGTTAAAACCTTTGCCTTATCCTTAATCTTCTGACCAAAAAGCTAAGCAGGTTATGTCATACACTCATGATCAACAGGTAAGAATTTATATTTATCGTGCCTAAAAGGGTATCTAGTCGGTAGAAATTTATGATGACCACTATAACTCATCTTACCACTTTGATGTAGCCAAGTGGATTCATTTCCTCCACACATGTGGGACATGCATAATAACCATGAACATTGCAACCAGACAAGGTCCCATAAGCAGAAAGGCCATGGATTGCCAACATAACCATTTCTTTAAGTGTGAACTCTTCATCCTTATGAGAGTCAAACATCGTCACACCTTTATCCCATAACTCTTTAAGTTTATTTGATTAATGGGTCTAAGAATATATCAATATCATCATCGGTATCCTTCATCTCTGGTATCAATAAAGATAATAATTTGAAATCTTTTTTCATGCATAGTATTGGAGGGAGACTTAAAGGCTCCATGAGAATACGATCGAACTCCATTCTCATCCCAGCTTTCTGGTAGGGAAAATATAATACGATCGAACAGATATTCTTACTATATATGAACTCCACAATTTACAAGGTAGTTTAGCTATTCAATCTTCTTATTCCCGTACTTGTAAATAGGAGTACCTTCTAAATGGCGCACACTAATAAAATAGGTATAAGTGTGGTCCAATTGCAACCTCTCGTACTCTTATTGCCAGTGATTATCATCGTGCCTCATTTTTCCTGAGAAAAATATATGAGGGTGTGAATATGAGTCCTATAAGTAATGGCTCTAATTAATCATTAACTAGTTATATGATCCAATTTAAGTTTATCTTATTTTAACATATGAGTCCTACGCGAACATATGTAAATTGAAACCGTGTAGTTAAGTAAGGGTATATTAGTTTGATTAAGGTTTTGAGTCTTCATAAGTACCCTTCTCTAAACCTCATGCGCGGGACATCTCATCGAAGTGAAATCCAAATGAGGACCCCCCCTCCCCCCCGATACACTTACATTTAGATAGGGTAATTGTTAAGACACATTTTGTTAGAGTTTATTCTGAAAGAGTATGGCAAGAGATTGAAAGTGTATGTGTACTATCAATCCAAGTAATCCAACATCACTATCCTACAACAAAACTAACAAGTAATAATTATTCCATACTCCTTCTATCATATACATGATAAAACAAACACCAATGATAACAATATTTCAAGCAAGGTCTTATATATGTTCTTGCATAAAAAGACATGTAATTAACTTAAGTGTTTTACATCATAAGGGCTCATATATGTTCTTATATAATAAAAGACACGTAATTAACTTAAGTGTGTTACATCATAAGGGCTTATATAAATATCAAGTGTCCCAAGTCATTAATAATGCATTCATGTTAATTCTTATAACATAAATGGGGTTCTCATAGTAAATTTCATCAATTTAGTTCACAAATATCGAAAGTACTACTCTCAAAGTATAAGGTACAATCTTACTAAGCTTGCATAATTTTTTAACTCACTAACTCTAAATTTAAGTCCATATCTTACACTATCGAATCTCAATCATCAAATTCTACAAGTGGGTCCAAATCTTAACATTTTAAGGTTAAAGTATTAGGGTTTAGGTTTGGATTTAGTCATTAGGGTTAAGTTTTAGAGTTTAGTAAATTGGGTTTTGGTTATTTTCCAGTAATTTTAAACTTGGGCAAATTTTCTACTAAGCATGGGTAATTTTTATATTCACTAACTCCAAATTTATGTCCATATCTTACACTATCAAATCTCAATCGTCAAATTCTACAAATGGGGTCCAAATCTTAAATATTAACTTTTCCATATTTTAGGTTTTAGCATTTAGGCATTAGGGCGTGTAGTTTTCAATTTACAATATAGGGTATATGATTTAGAATTTATGCTCAACATTTTTAGGTTAAAGTATTAGGGTTTAGGTTTTGGGGTTTAGGTATTCAGGTTTAGTCACTAGGGTTGAATGATTTGGGCTTCAGTTTTAGGGTTTAGTAAATAAGGTCTTCGATATTTTTCACTAATTTTAAACTTGGACAAATTTTCCACTAACTAGAGATTAAGAATTGGATATATACATACACATACAAACACATATATATATACACAAACATACATACACAAACACACATACACACATGCATAGACACTCACATACATAGACATTCACACATATACAGACACATACATACACATACACATATAAATACACACATATAATAGTTTATATAGAAAATGAGGGAGGTTGTCGGACTTGATTGTAGAGAGAGAAGTAGGTTGCTGACTACCGAAGAGAGGGACCTAATTATAGGGAGAGAGGGGGTTTGGGGAATTTTTCTGCAGTGAATGAGAGAGGGTGAGAGTGAGAGTGAGAGTGAGAGTGAGAGTGAGAGTGTGAGTGAGGGAGAGAGTGACATTTGGGGGGGGGGGGGGAGGGGTAATTTAATTAAAGACAATGGTCACAACCCTGGACTGTGACCATATACTGTGGCCTATTATTTTTTCCCACATCATCATCTTGGTCATAACCTGGTTACGGAGCCAGATCATGACCATGTTGATGATTTGGAAAAAAAATAATTGGCACGATCAGTGGTCACGACCCTCGATTGTGACCGTCTTTCGTAGCCAATTCAAAATGGTCACACCCAAAGTCGTGACCCCTATCAATTGAAAATATTAAATTGGTCATGGACATGGTCACAGTCATTGGCCATGACCACTGTTGGAGCGAATTTTAGCATAATTTTGACACCATAATGGTCACGACCTTGTCACGAAGCACAGTCGTGACCAGATTGGTCACGTCCCTAGGCCATGATCATCTCCAGTTTATGTCACGGTGGTTAGTGGTCATGGACTTGGTCATAGGTTCTTTGAACTTGGTCACAGACTTAGATCGTGACCACCTTGTCACGAACCTGGACCGTGACTAGTTTTTCGTGACCATTTTTAATTTGTGGTGTAGTGAGTAATCATTTTGAGAGGTTGTTTGTGTCCTTTTATACATATAATAACGAGTTTAATTACTGCCGACCTTAATTATTTCTTGATGGTACATTTTTTAAGTCTAGGTATAGAGGAGTGCTTCTTGGTGCAACTGGAAAGAATGAAAATCAAGGTACAATTGTATTTCATTCCTATAATAGATAATTTACTTGTTCTTTTGCAGTTATAGTACTTACTGTACTTCATTTTATTTATTTGAAGCAGAAATATTTCCTTTGGCGTTTGCGGTTGTCGACTCAAAAATGGAAAATTATTTGAAATGTTTTCTAGGACATTTATCACATGTTGTTGTTTCTTCCCATGATATAACATATATATTGGATTGAAACAAAGGATTGCTGAAGTCTATTACCAAAGTGTTTCCTACTTCTCATTCCTTTTCTTATTTGCAGCACTTGAAAAATAACCTTAAAGACCATCTATATAGGTTATTTTCAAGTTCATGAACATGTTTAGGAATTTTGCATAGGCATCAATCCACGAAAAGTTCTAGCATAAGCTAAATATGTTGCTTACGAAAATAGTTGATGCAGCTCGTATCTTTGTGAACAGTTTGGGAAATGAGTATTGGAATTGCTATTATTTTGAGGTCTAAAAGTGTAGAGAAATGTACAAAAATGTCGAGGAATGATTGAATTCAAGAATTTGGGAGGCTCGTCATTTACCAATCATAGATCGTGTTGATTACAGTCGGGAACAAGGTATAAAAATAATTTTTTTTTAAGAAAACAAAACCGCTAAAAAAAAGTTTAAACCAAACATTAAAAAAATAGCTTTTAAGTTTAAAAAGGAAATAATTATAAAAATTACTTTTTTTTTAAACCAAAATCGTTAAAAACAGTTTAAACAAAACATTTTTAAAAAATAAGTTTTTATGTTCAAAAGGGAAATAAGTATAAAAACAATTTTTTATGTCATTCTCCGCAACAAGGAAGAGGGGTGGTTAAAGGCAGTTAGAGGTGGTTCTGGGTGGTTATGAGACTTACTTCAATTTAAAAAAGAAATGGGATGTGATCCTATTAAAACTTTGGAAATTGGACTAAATTTATAAATAAATAAAAAAACATTTTTACAGCCAAGCCCATTAAAAGAACAAGTTTGAACGCAGAGTTTTTGTTAAATTTTAAAATAGTTTGTACGTTTAAAAAGGGAAATGATTATAAAAACATTTTTGTAAACCAAAATAGTTAAAAATAGTTTAAACAAACATTTAAAAAAAATTGTGTTTAAAAAGGAAATAAGTATAATTTTTTTTTAAATAAAAATCACTAAATAACAGTTTATACTAAACATAAAGGTCTGTCACCAGAAGAACAAAATGCTCAGTCGAGTCTAGGACGATCATGCGAGGGTCAGCCAGATCCGAACAGACTTCCAAGGAAGAGAACTCATCAGAATGCCGAGGTCGATCAGGCAAGACCATTACATTTAAAGTTTAATTGGAGGATAACCCTAAAAGGAATCAATTTAACGAATGGATGATCATTTGGGAGAAATTACCAAATTGAATAGCCCCTTTCATAGAGGTTTTATGAAGGGGTATCCATTCACTCCTTCAATTATGGGTTATCCTTTACAAAGTTCAAGTCACCTGTACTAACACCAAGATACGATGGAAAAACTGACCTAGTACTGTATGTAGAGCAATACCAAGTTATCGTCGATATCTACTGTGAGTACAAGAATTATCACAATAAAGATCCATGAAATAATCATAAAAATAGAATGTAAAAATCACACACACAACAACGATATACGTGGTTCGGTAACTTGCCTACCTCCACGGAGAGGTTACTGTTTGATTATAGTGTCTCTCAATGCTCGAGATTACATCCATTTGCCCCAAGTCAGGGTCTACAATTTATAGATGGATAAAGTAAGAGATTAAGTTGTATAAGGAACTCAATTAATACATGGATAATTCATGGTATCCCTGGATATCTCCTCTGAGATTGTTGGTAACCAATTTGAATGTAACCTTAAGTGTTACAGTGTGTTCCAAATACATATGAGTAAATTAAATATCTGATTTGGACCGGGCAGCGCTTTAGGTATACTGGGTTGGTCAGCTACTCTCAAGGATCATAATAAATGGGTTTCCACAATTGCCCCTAAAAATTTTGGGCCTTGTGAATTTGGGGCCGATAATTTTTAACTTAATTAAAGGCCTATAACCTCAAATTTTCATTCTTGTAGCCGAAGTGACATTTTTGTTGATTTGATGAACTTGTAGGGGTATGCTCGTCCTGAGCCAAACACCATGGCAAATTTGTAATTCTTCAAGTGAGTGGGGGTAAAGTTGTTCGAGCAGCTAGATGAAGCGTTAAAAACCGTCTTAGGATGTCGTGTTCGTCGTTGGCGTTGGATTTCAAGTCGGAGATACATCTCCTCTGTCAGCTCAGTTTATATTTCTCTCTTTGTCGCTAAGCTTTACAGAGTTCTTCTTCAGTGTTCTCTTTTTCCTCAAAGTTTCATTAATTTTTGTAAATCTAGCTCACTTTTTCTCAATTTTCCTCTTCTTCGAATTGTTCCGTAACTGTAGCTAGGTTTCTTCTTTTGTTGGAGTGTTCTTAGAAAAGCTAGATAACAAACCAGTAGTTGAATTTAAGAAAACATATAACATTCCAGACTGGGAAGAAATCAACTGGGCCCCCTCCTCAGGGATGTCCCGGACATCAAAGAAGGGCACCAGATTCACACCTTTCTGATAACATAAGGGGGTTTGGCATTTCCCCCAAACCCTATTTTCCTTAGATTTTTCAAATACTTTGAAATTATCCCTACCCAGTGTGACCCTAATGTCTAGAAAATAGTTAATGGGGTACATGGGACAAACACCCTGCATGGGATAAAAGTGGGTCTTGCTGAGATCTACTATTACTATGTATGGTCGTGAACCAATGATGGCATTATCTATTTGAAGACCTGGAAGGCTGATAGGGTCCTGGTGGTGGACCTCCCAAACTCCCATAAAGATTATTAGGTCCATGGTTTCATTGCTAAAAATTGCCAATGTCCCCTTACTTGTGAGGGTGAAAGGCACCAGGGCCCTGTAATTCTAGATTTTGAGGAGGACCATATAGGTCTTTTCTTATTTTCTTCAACTTTACTTATTATTTTGTTTTTAATTCCTGACCTATGGCTAATGCTTTCGTCCTCCATTTTACAACTCGCGCTAGAAATCAAGAGCCTGATATAAGCGAGATCAATGTTTCTAAGCTTCAGAAGGCCTAGGATATTAAAAAGAGGCTTTATTATGGCGATTATCCAAGGTCGAAAGCTTATTTGCTCGAGTATAAAAATACGACAAGAATCTTTATTATACGACCATTCAATAAGGTCCCCAACTTAAAAGCTCCAAAAGTTAGTCTTTCTGACCCAATTATGCTAGAGGAGGAGAAGAAGAAGAAGAAGAAGAAGAAGAAGAAGAAGAAGAAGAAGAAGAAGAAGAAGAAGAAGAAGAAGAAGAAGAAGAAGAAGAAGAAGAAGAAGAAGAAGAAGAAGAAGAAGAAGAAGAAGAAGAAGAAAGATATATCTCCCGTCATTAAGAGGAGAAAATGGAGGCTTGGTGATGATAATGATCAGACAGCCCTGTCTGATTATCTCAAGTATTTAAAGACGTCTGAGATTGACTCCATCAGGGCTAGTGGTTCCAACCCAGCAGGCAAGGGAAGAAGAAGAAGAAGAAGAAGAAGAAGAAGAAGAAGAAGAAGAAGAAGAAGAAGAAGAAGAAGAAGAAGAAGAAGAAGAAGAAGAAGAAGAAGAAGAAGAAGAAGAAGAGGAGGAGGAGAAAAGAGGGAGAAAAAGAGAAGGGGAAAAGAGGGAGAGAGAGAGAGAGATGAGGAAAAGAAGATATAAGAGGAGAGGAATGAGGATAAGATAAGGTTGGTCTTAAAGGCCTCTACAGTCCCCTCTCATATTTCTGAGACTGAGGGGGATAGCGTGGGTGATGTCCCTTCCCTTGCCCCCAATCTGCTAAAGGGGGCAGTGCTCGTTGTTAATCGCGAGCACTCTTTGTGGTTGGGGTCATCCCAGCTCGCCCTTAAATATACCCAGGGAATTGTCCTTGTAAGTCTATCCATGGTTTCCTTAAATTATTTCTCTTTCGCATTTTTCCTTCTTCATACTAACTTGTTGTTATTTCTTTTTGTGCAGTTTTTGTCTGACTTCACAACCCTTCTAGATGATCACGCCGATCAGGCCAGAAGTAATCAAGAGTTAAAAATGATCTAAAGAATGAGAGAAAGGCCTTTGTTGATGCTCGCTCATCGTGGGATAATAAGAGAGAGGTCAGCCAAAGCCTATGCTGACCTTGAGGCGTCTCGGAAGGAGGTGGTTACAGAGAAGGAAAAGTTATTCGAGGAGAATCAGGGTCTATTCGATAAGGTTCTGAAGTTGTAGAAGAATCTCCCTCCAAATAAAGATGACGTCTATCTTGAGGGCTTTAACAAAGCATATGACGATGTCGTGCTTCAGCACGTTTATGGAAGGAAGGTGGCCTTCAAGAAAAGTTGGGACCAGGCCTTGAAAGCTATCGGGATACCTGTTGACTCTGAAATTTTTTGCCTTTATTCTCTTGGACTTGTCCCCTTTGAAGAGGAAGAGGGGGGTGTTGGTCAGCCTATCAATCGTGCTAAGGACGGACCTGTTATGGTCGACGTGGGCGCTGGCCAGGATCAAAGGACTATTAAGAAGGGGAAGGCCATCATTGAAGTCGAGCAATAGATTAGGAGTTTCTTTTTATTCCACTTTTGAATCCTTGTGATTTTCCCAGTTGCTCTGACTGTACTGGCCTTTGGCCTCCCCTTTATCATGAATGAAAGCAAAAAAATTTACTCATGTTAATTTACTCTTTTCATGTGTACAATGTATGCTCGTGATTTTACATATATATTTTTAGTCTAACAAGGACTACAGCCCCCCAATTCATTGTTGGGGATAATCCTTGGGACTAATATTAGTGTAAAAGCTCTCAAGACGTTTGTGAAGATCTTTAAGTCTCTAAGGGGGAGGATAGAGAAATATAAAAATCAGTCTTAGTTGGTCACCAAGCTAAAGGATAATCTTTAAGCCATAAAGGAGTTCAGAGATTTAATCCAGGATGAGGTAAATGCTCTAAGGGCCAAGCTCATGATGACCACTGAAGTAGGTCAAGTGGGTAAAATTATCTTTATCGAGAATGACGCTCTAAAGAAGGAGCTCGTCGGGCTAAAAGCAGTTGTGGTTGGACTCCAGGAGAATGTCAAAAGGCTGAGGCATTAATTTAAAATGGGACCTCGAGAAGCCTGGGTAGAGGGTTATATTGTTGGCAGCAAGTCTCAACAAGGTAGAGGAAGTTACCTTTACTCGTGGGTGGATGAGTGCCCTTATGGAAATTAAGACACCTAAGGAGTCCAAACTATGGTACAAATACCACGTCGAGTGTGCGACCTATCGCCATAATCCTTTCTCAAAGGATGATAAGTGGATCCCAGCTAATACTACCCCTGCCCAACTCTTGGAGCAAGATCTTGATGATGACTTGGAGGAGCTCACCCTTAAACCAGATGATGGTCAAAGAGCGCTCGTTGAAGAATATCTTGCTCATTTTCCTAGGCCATCTTAGGTCCTTGTGCATTTTGGTCTTAATGTAATTGTAATTTTAAATTTTTGTTAATACAAAGCTTGATTTATTAACTTTTTCCATATTTTGAGCATGTGCTGACTAAACATAAGTTAATAATTATTGCTTATACTTGAACTGGAAAGAGTTGTTGCTCATCAGTTACATGAAATCTTTGTTGACCAAAGTTTGACCATGTTAGGCCTTTTGTTATTTGAATGGGCTAGTAATTAGGTTTAATCATTTTGGGTTTTCAGCCGACTAAATGATATTAAGAATAAGTGTTAGCCATTTGTTACTATATGTTTGAACATTCTCCCATTCCAATATGCCTTATCAGTATCATTCCATCTACTTTACCTTTTAAGTTATGTCATCACACTTCCTTAGGCCTAAGTGAGATGATAGAGAGAATGTACCTAGTCGATGGGCCATCTGTCCGAGCAGGCTTTTTACAACCAATAACATTGGCGACCAACTTGAGTTAGCTTAGTTTCCTAAGGATCCCCTATAGGGCTTTTATTATTATCGGGGCAACTCATAAGGTCTATTGTGTTTGCAACAAAGACCTGAGGGTTATAGTAATTGAAACCCTTTTATCAACTTGTTATAATTACTGCTAACCCTGCTCGGAACGTGAGATTCCTTGATTTAAACAAGTTGAACAATTTACTGTAATCCCCAGGAATTCTGTTATGCATGAGGGAGTTATCCTTTGGAAAGGATGCATAATACTGAGATGCGATCAAGAAATTCTAAGCAGCTAATATATGATATCAAAGTGTGAGGGCCAATTGGCCTTTATTCATTGGATAATAACTTGAAAAATAGACATAAGTTTAAAAATGAAATTTTTCTTAAACTAAATTTGCTAACAAAAGGAAAAGAAGACTAATAGTAGAAATTCTTGAGATTAGTTGTGTTCTACGCTCTTGGTATCTCCTTGCCCTCCAGTGTTTCCAAGTGATATGATCCTTAAAGGTCGTCCCTTATCACCCTAAAAGGTCCTTTCCAATTTGGTCCCAGCTTACCATCTGATGGTTTTATGGCACTGCCAAGGACTTTCCTTAGAACATAGTCCTCTATCAAAAACTTCCTCAATTTGACTTTCTTGTTGTACTGCTTGGCCAGTTATTGTTGATAGAAAGCCAACTTGATCATAGCTAGTTCTCTTAGCTCATCTGCTAAGTCAAGTTCAGTACGTAATGCATCATCATTAATGCCTTGGTTGACCAAGGTGGTTCTCATAGTAGGGTGACCTACTTCTAATGGAATAATCGCTTCCATTACATAAGTGAGAGAGAAGGTTGTTTCCCCAGTTGGTCTCCTAGGAGTGGTACGGTAAGTCCATAAAAAATGAGGGAGCTCGTCCACCCAGGCACCCTTGACTCTTTTTAACCTTTTTTCGATCGATCAGGCATGGTTTTGTTAGAAGCTTCTACCTGACCATTACTTTGGGGATACGCAAAAGAACTGAAGTGGTGTTTAATGCCATGCTCATCACGAAACTTTGAAAGAAGTTGCTTTTAAATTGGGTGACACTGTTGGTGATAACAGTCCTTGGTATACCAAAGCATGTTATAATGCTATTCTAGATGAACCTGGTCATATCAGCATCGCGAATGTTCGTCAGTGGTTCTGCCTCTACCCATTTGGTAAATTAACATGTGCCAACCAGCAGATACTTGCGATTTCCATATGCAGTAGGTAGTGGTCCCGTAATATCTAGTCCCCATTACGCGAATGGTCATAGGTTTCTCAGAGATTTTAGGTTGCTAGTTAGCTGGTGGACCATAGGAGAGTGCTTCTGGCATTTTTCACACTTGCGAACGTAAGTGCCTGCACTATTTTGCATGTGGGGCCACTAGTAACCCTCCTTAATTACTCAAAAGGACAATGATCTTCCTCTTGTGTAACTCCTATAAATATTCTTATGAAGCGTGCTAAGTACTTGCTCGGTGTCATATGGGTGAACGCGCTAGAAGGTAAGGGCCTGTGAATGACTTCTTATAGAGCTTCCCTCCTAGGGCGAGGTAAAAAAATCAATAGCCTTGACCCTTACCTAATGGGCCAATCTCTTGTCTTCGGGCAGTAGTCGCTCCATTGATAGGTGGCGATAGGATCCATTTAACTAGGCGCCTTCTCTGTGAGGAGGACATGCTCAGCTACGACTGTCTGGTCAATGTTAAGCTGGGCGAGGAAATCTATCTCTATGGTTCTTCTTAGATCAGAGTCCACTACTAAGCTTAATGTCATTAAGGTATTTGTATGACTGTTCTGGCCCCGGGGAAATTGTTGAACGTCCACCTTCTCAAATCCTACTACAAGTCCCTTACACGGTGAGGTAGGTTATCATTCTATCATCTTTTGTGCTGAAGTTCCCACTCACTTGGTTAGAGATCAGTTTGAAGTCATCGAATACTTGAAAGCGCTTTGCCCCTAGCAATTGGGCCTTGCGCAAGCCAGTGACCGATTCTTCATATTCAACTTCATTTTTGGAAACCTCAAATCCCAATCTGATTCTTTATTCAATGACAGTGCCTTCCATGGTGATGAGAACGATTCATACTCCTACCATCTTGGAATTAGAGGCTCCATCAACATATAGGGTCCAGTCACTAGACCGTTCTTCCTCATCTATTGATTGCTCCGCTACCTGTTGGTCGATTGGCTGGTTCCCCGTGAATTCAGCGATGAAGTCCGCCCGGACTTATCCCTTAATTTTTATTCTTAGTTGAAAATGGATATCGTATCTTTCTAGCTCCACTGACCACTTTGAGAGTCGTCTATAGAGATCGTCTTTTTGAAGAATAGCTTTGAGGTGGTAGGAAGTGATCAATGTTATTGAGTGGGCTTCAAAGTAATGTTTCGGCTTTCTTGAGGCGACACCAGTGCGCATAGGCTAGCTTTTCCAAAGGAAACTAACGATATTCGGCATACATAAGTGTCTTACTAGCATAATTAACAAGGTGTTGTTCTCCATCTTTCTTATACACCAGAGTCGAGCTTACAGCGTAGTCGGATACTGCAAGGTAAAGATATAATATATTTCCATATTCTGGAATCACCAGCAGGGTCAGTTTGCTAAGGTAGGATTTTATCTCCTCCAAAGCTCTTGAATAATCATCATTTCACATGAGGCCTTTGTCCTTTTTCAGGAGATGGAAGAATGGTCGACATCGTTCTGTAGACTTAGAGACGAAACGATTGAGCGTCGCAAGCATACCAGTGATCTTTTGGACATCTTATAATTTTGTGGAGGTTAGACCCTAATTGTCGCATCGATTTGATCTGGATTGGCCTCAATCCATATCTTACTGACCAAATATCCCAAGAACTTTCCTGACTGGACACCGAATGAACACTTGCTTGCATTAAGTTTCATCCAATATTTTCTGAGGATTTCAAAGGTTTTGGCTAAGTTCGTGAGGTCGTCTCCCTTGTTCTTGCTTTTGAGTAACATATGGTCAATATAGACCTTCATCGTGTCTCCCATCTGTCTCTTGAACATCTTGATGACCAACCTTTAATAAGTTGCCCCTGCATTATTTAGGCCAAACGACATAACCTTATAACAGTATATCCCAATGGGGGTTATAAAGGACGTTTTATCCTAGTCGGGGCCAAATAATGGAATTTGATGGTATCCTGAATAGGCATCCAGAAAACTCATCCTTTCATGTATTACCGTAGCGTCAACCAACTCATCGACATTAGAGAATGGGATACAATCTTTAGGACATGCTCTATTGAGATCTGTGAAATTAATATAGACCATTCAACTGCCATTGCTCTTCCGTACCACTACTGGGTTGGATAACCATTTGGGAAACTGAACTTTCCTAATGGATTATGCATCCAAAAGCTTCTCTACTTCGTTCTCCATCGCTTTAGCCTTCTCGGGGGTTATTTGGTGAGCTTTTTGAATGATTGGGTTATATTTCGGATCAGTGTGCAAGCGATGGTAGGCTACGTTAGGATCAACCCCTGGCAAATTATATGGTTCCAAAGTAAAAACATCTAGATTGCCCCTCAAGAAGACAACCAGTTTTTTCTTCTTGTGATCGATAAGTGTGGTTCCGATCAGAAACTCTCTCCAATCAGTTATCATCGGCTCCAACTTCCTCCAGGCTTTTAATGAACCTGTCAGCGGGGTGTACCCTGGTCTCCTCTACCTCTAGTCGGTCGTACCGTAATTTTTATTTGGAGGGTGTAGCCCCCTCCTGGGCTTCCTTCTGAGCAACCGTTAGTTTATTTTTCTTCTCCTTCAGCCATGATGAAGCATTTCTTGGCAGTGGCCTAGTCGCCATGAATTTTGACCACGCCCCGATCGATGATACACTTCAGCTTTTGATGGTAGGTATATAGTACGGACCTCATAGAATACAGCCAGCCTCTTCCTAAAATGTAATGATATGGGGACTTTATGTCCACCACTAGGAACTCAATCAACTTTGAGATATTTCCTACTCTGACTGGAAGGACTATTTTTCCCAGTGACATTGTGATTTTTCTTACGAAGCCGACCAACGGAACCGTAGCCTTCTTGAGGTCGGTGAGGTTGAGCTTCAGTTTGTGGAATAACTCCAGGTACATAACTTCTGAAGAACTTCCTCAGTCCACGAGCAATTTTTCAACGTCCCAGTTTGTAATTTTTAGGGTGATTACTAGTGCATCGTGATGTGAGGTCCTCTTTTCGACTAAATCTTCTTCAGTGAAGACGATGTGCTTTGTATAGTCGACGTCCTCTGGTCGATGGTGCTTTCAAGCTTGGGTTTTTGTAAGTCAATCTCAAACGCCTCCATGATAGTCGCCCTCCTAGTGGAATGCGCATCTCAGGGCATTATTTCTTTCCGTTAGGTAGCAACCTGTGACACCCCGACTAATTAAATACCGGGTAGCTATTCCTTTATTAAATTAATACAAAATGCCAAGTTGGTTCAGTTCATAGCATCACTGTCGAAATACGTTTTAACAATTACTAGCCTCCTAATATTTAAAAGTGAGTTGTCGATTTTAATTAAGTCCGATTAACATGCAATAAGTATATATGAAATGCTAACATAACCACCACAACATAGTCACAATAGAATAACCATGAAGTAATAATGAGTCTGGAGGAATACTCCTCACAGCAATCCTAGTACTGAAATAAACAAATACCAAGTCTGCATCACTAAATTAATTACAACCCAAAATCTGAAATAACTGAATAGATAAAGTATCTCTAAAAGGAAATAGGGCGACATGCCCAACTGATGAGAGAGTCTGATAATATAGAGTCAAGATCGAAAATGGAGGCGTCTACTGTCAAGGTCCTGTAACTTCCACAGCAGCTACAGTATGTCACCTGAATGGAACTCCTATGCTTGGTGTCCTTGTGGCTGGGCACCTAAAAGGTTTTACAAAAATAGATTTGAAAGCAAACGGGTCAAAGCCGATTGTGAAAACAGTTAAAAATAGCAAGTGTTTAATATCTTTAAACAGTGAATATAAAGTACATGATAGTGTGTGCACTCACATGAGTTCCTCATCTCTCAACTAATTGTGCACTCCTATCGTACCCGTACCCATTCTAGTTATTCCCATGCTTAACTAGTCTAATATAAAATCTAACATTACTATACGATTCACGATTTCATTTCGGCATCTCCATTTAAACAGAGTGTCTTACATTTCTTCTCGGTTTCCCATATTAGTAATACTTCTTACTAGAGGATTTCTATTTTTATCTTTATGAAAATGTTGCTATTATTTATACACACCTTTATACATGATAGTGCATTTCAATTTATAGTATATTATTCTCATCATAAATATACAATACTAGCACCCCGAGGCTAAGCTGCGGTGCACACATACTCTGTTATCCAATCCTGGTACATCACGTACATTAGGACCACGCATTCCGAATCTCTCAGGAATCGTTCTCAAATGACAACAATCACACATAATGGAGGCGAACATAGTTCACATCACATGGGTCACGCACATACCTACGCTCCCATGATCAGCAGACTTATTAACTTCTCAATAATTCCTTCTCTGACCTATGTCCTCGAGGTACCAATCTAAATCCCCCCATATGCACACAAAGATTATATGGCCCTGATCGAACGCCGACCTCCCATGATAGCAAGTACGGTAGGTATGTCATACACAGATAACTACATATACTAAGCATTCGCACATCTTAGATATCTCAATATATTAATAGAGGCATACTTCTCATTCTTGTATCATCATTTAATATCATACACTTATAAGTCCCCGGTTTATATACATTAAAGTTGTCAACTCTTCTCACGTCGTAATTAGGCACTCGTTTCCTAATTCATAAGGGTCATTCGATTTACTACAAGGTTCTAAGTTTTACTACTCAACGTACTCTAATCTCCCAAATATACTCACTAGTCAATAAGGGAACGTTATTACTCCATTAAATAAGTCTACGGGACATTTGAAATGAAATCAGGCCTAAAAGGCCATTATGTCAACTCGTTAGAAGTGTCGTTCGAACGAGTGTCATTCGAACGAAAGGCTTCGAATGAACTACCAACTCGTTAGAAGGGGTACTGTCATCTCGTTAGAAGCTCGTTCGAACGTCTTGGGCAGGTCTTCTAACGAGATGGCAGTTTGCGCCCAGAAATTTCCCAATTCGTTTTTCTCAATTTTTCTCTTCTCTAAATTCACCCTAAGATCATCCCAATCGCATTTTAATGTTCTTAAACCTCTCTAAATCCTCTTAGGTCATTTCTTAACATATTTTTGGGGTCAAATCCTCCAAATCAACATGTAATTAACATAAATCCTCAAATATTACCCCAAACCCTATGAACGTGAACCCATAATTTGATTGTTCCCAATTACTCATCATAAATTCATTTTTAAACCATCATATTTAAGTCTTTGAATGCTAAATTAGTCCATTATCATTCTACATGCAAATCCTATCCCAAATTTAGAGTTTCTCCAACAATTTTATTAGTTTTCCTCAAAACTTTCGAGACAAAATAGTTTCTACACTAAACATGGAAGAAATATTCAATGCACTTAAAAATATTAAATCACTTGACTCAGATTTGTTCTTCAGATGTGTTGTCGATGATTCGAGGTTGATTCTCTCCTTTATCCGGTCACAAATCCTCGTAATTTGATGGTGGTGAGTGTTTTTGGTTTGGAACCCTAAGGTAACTCCTCTCTAACTCCCGTAGCCCACTTCTAAAGCTTTTTGTTGGTAATGGCCTTAGTGGGTGACCCTTTAAAATAATAAATATTAACACTAAAGTTCGTGGGTTTTAATTCCCTAATTTTTAAAATTACCAAAATACCCTTTTGGGTTGCCGGTTTGGCCTAAAAATGCCCCGGGACCCAAATTAAACCCCCGGCTAGTGTTTTCTGACTATCTCGACCCTTCCGGACACGTTGGCACACTGAAAATGAACATCCAGTTGATAAAATTATATTTTACTTTATAATCTAATTAAATCCATTCCTGACGCGACTGACACGCGCGTCCCAACTTAAAAACCGAAGCTGCCGTATTTTCAACTCACGATAATTTTAATAAAATTGATGATGACATATTACCATAATCACTCAGTAATATTCCACAACATAATAATACCAAATACTAACTCTCATCCCGCTAGCATTTAAATCCGAATTAATATTCCAATTAATTATCCCAAATTAATTTAATAAATCCCACAATTAAAAGTAATTCCATTTAATTAACCTCACAATTAAAAGCCATAAAAATACGGGGTATTACACCACCCATATTCTTGGGCCACTTGATGAACGATTAGTCTTTGATCTTGCTCAAGATCTTTTTAATAAGTTCCTTAAAGACTGTGTTAATAGTCTGGGACGCCATGAAGGGATCAACCTTATTTCCATTCTTGGAGACGTTCTTGCCCCCATTCTTGTTCCCCTTTTTTAGAGTATCACTATATTTCCCCCTTTGGTCACCTTTACTCAATTGTTGTCCCATACATTAGAGTGAACCACATCTTCCACTTTGGCATATTTCTGAATACAAGCTATAAGATCGTCAATAGTGTTGGCTTCCTTCTTGGTCAGGGAATGGTGCAGAAAAGATGTGGTCAACAAACCAATTTTGAAGGATGCAATGGCCTCTTGGTCAGGCACTGGTGAGTAAATACTTCCCAATACCTCTTGGCATAATCTCGAAGTCTCTCTTGCAGCTTACTTTATCGTGAACAGTGCATCCATCTATTTGGGATGGGAGTTGCTAGTTATGAAGCGAGCAGTAAAAGCCTCAGCTAGGGCCTTGAAGTTCCTGGTCGACCTGTGAGTCATCTTCTCAAACCACTTTTGTGCTACGTTATATAAGCTAAAAGGATAAATTTGACACATCAGTGCCTCGTTGCAGCTCCATAAGGTCATCGTTTGTCTATACTATCGAAAGTGGTCTATTGGATCTGTCTTCCCGTCGTAAATTTTGAACCTGGGAATGGAAAACTTCTTTGGGGGATCCTCTTCTTCGATCACCTTTGAAAAAGGGGACTTCATCTGCTTGCTTAAATCTCTCCTGGATATCTCCCTAGTAGACCCGGTTCCTCAATGGGTTGTATGTTGGTCCATCTCTTTACGAACCAGAATTCTGATATCCTTATTATGTCGAATATTTCTCCTGTGGCACCTCTCTGACTGGCCACGTTCTGATCGACTATGCTATAATCTTCCATATTCAGTTCTATACTGGTCGCGCCTGGAGCTCCTCCCTCAACTATGAGTATTACTCGCCTGAGGACTAGGAGTCCTATCATGACTTTTTCTTGTATCTCTATGGATATCTCTCTCCATCCTTTCAAGTCGCCTTTGAAGGTAAGAATTATCTTCCACCTGGAGGCGCGTGGCCTCCTTTTATTTTCGAAGCCTGGATTCATAAGCGTCAAACAACCTGGAGATCTGCGTAGACCTAGGTGGTCCATGGCTTTCTTCAGAAGGTTGTCTTTCTTGGCGAAACCTGGGATTTGTGTGCTGGAAAATCTCTGACCTAAACCTAGGTGTGGTTGGGTCTTCTTACACATCGCCAACAAGAGGAATGTTGTTGTTGTGGTGAGACATCACGGGCTTTCTGTTAATGAATATTTTCCTAGGAATATAAATCGGTTCCCATAGACGGCACTAATTATGAGTACAAGAATTATCACAATAAAGATCCACAAAACAATCACAGCAACATAATGTAAAAATTACACACATAATAACGATATATGTGGTTCGGTAACTTGCCTACACCCACAAAGAGGTTACTGTTTTATTATAGTGCCTCTTAATGCTCTAGATTACATCCATTTGCCTCGGATCAGGTTTTACAATTTATAGATGCATAAAGTAAGAGATTGAGTTGTATAAGGAACTAAATTAACACATGGATAATTCGTGGTGTCCTTGAATATCTCCTCCGAGATTGTTGGTAACCAATTTGAATGAATCCATAAGTGTTCCAGTGTGTTTCAAATACACGTGAGTAAATTAAATATTTAATTTGCGTTGGACAACACGTTAGGCAGACTGGGATGGTTGTATACTCTCATGGACTATAATAAATTGGTCCCCACATCTACTTAGTTCTAGTTGGGATGCATTACCAAGCATTTTCCATTACGATCACTGGGTCGACACAAATCCGGTACAATAATTTACCTCAAGAGTAGATCTTATAACTTCAGCAACTGGCCGATCTATTCATTACTAAATTTTATTTTGGATCCAATACTAGTAAGAGGGTAGCTCATCTACTAAGCGTCCACCAGAAAGCTGACGAGACTACCCGTGAATTCATCACCCGCTTTACTAATGAGAAGTTGGAGATAATTGACTATAATGAGAAAACAACAATCACTGCATTAATGAGTAGTTTGCTACTTGGGAAGTTATAGGCATATATTGGCTCATCGCTAGATTATGCCTTCAAGAAGGAGTTAGCGTAATTTTTAAGCCAAAAGAAAAGTGTGTTCTCATGGAACTAAGGGGATATGTCGAGAATTGATCCAAAGTTCAATTGCCACGAATTGAGCATAGTAAAGGATGTGAAGACTGTGAAGTAAAAACGTTGTGTTGTAATAGCTCATAATTTTGAGGGCTTTATTTATGAATATTATTATTTTATTGATCGAGATATTGATATTATATTTATTTTTATTTGAAATAAATGGAATATTTAAATTCAAATTTAAATGGCATTTGGACATTTTGTGATGAGTTAAATATGTAAAGTATGAAATTTTAAATGAAACGAAAATATAGTAATAAGCATTAGCTTAGGCTCCAAGATACGGGTTGAGGGAGGAGCTATATAAGGAATATTATGGGTGGTTATAAGGAAAGGAAGATGAAAAAATAAGGACACGAACGAAATCAAAAGAGTGAAAAATGAGTGGAATGAGAAGAGCCAATTTGGAGTGTTTAGATCTTCTTTTTGAGTGCTTTCGGATGAGATTTGAGAAAAACTCAAAACACTTACCTGGCGGAATTTTTCACGTAGAATCCAAGTCTGAATTCGGATTGGCAGTTTGAATAATGTTCAGAGATGATTTTTTTGGATTTTTAAAACAAGCATAGAATGGTGTATTTTGAATCGCTTGAGGTAGTTTCGCTCTCCCGTAGTTAATTTAGTGTGCTACACTTATTTAATATTAATTGTATATTTATATCCATGCTATGTGTTGCATTTATATGTATTGTATGCTCGTATTTTATATTTTTTCTTGCACCCATTTTGTATGTGTTATTTTCATGCTGTGTAGTTTGGGTAATGAAGCTAGTTGATTTTACGAGCATGTTGAGTTATAGAAATGGGTAGAAAATATGTACACTTGATTTATGGGAATCAAATCTAAAATTTATTTAAATTGAGAGAATGATATTATAATGATTATTATTAGAGACTGGATAGGCATTCCCTAGCCAAATCATCCGTTGGACGGGGTGTGCCATCGGCTATAATTTTGTTTATTATCCAAAGACTAGGTCATGGACCCCGGTTGACGAGTGTGCCAAGTTGTACTATGGCGAAGTTAACAAGATTTTATGGCGGTTATGTCAGGTTATGATGGGTCGTGCGCCCAAGTTATGTTATTTATTTTTGGGAGCCATTGGATTGTTCCGAGGATAATTAACAAGATAGTGAACGGTAGTCCATACCGTACTGTGGGAAGTGCGACGGGAATTTTAATACCGATTATTGGGTTTTGTTGTACTATGATGAGATCATAGATGATGATGATATTGTTGGGATTTTAGTTTGAATGTTCATATTGCATACACATTTGTATATGATGCACGCACACACGAGTATGTGCAGTCACACTTGGAGCATTTATACAAGCTACTGAGTTTTCCACTCATCCCCCCATAGTTTGTTGTATTTCAAGTTTTGTGAGATAGTATTTATGGCATCATTGGTATTGGGAGCGTCGTTAAAGGCTCTACATATTTATTTTAAAATTTTAAATGTACCGCACTGTTTATTGTAAATTTTTTTGTAAAAGGACATTTGAGATTTAATACATTTGAGACACTGTATTCATTTTATTTATGTATTTATGTTTTTGCAAATTTATTATCAATATAAATGGTATTTTTTATTAAAAAATTATTTAATTTATCAATATTTTTCAATAGCACCTTCGGGGTGTTTCAAAGTGGTATCAGAGCACATGTTATTTGTATTCTCAGGATTGGGGTTATTAGTTCGTTACATTGTCCATTGAGAGAGATTTTATTTATGTGTCTCTTATTTGGGTGATGTTAAAATCTCTTTGAATTTAATGGAAGAAAATTTTTGGGCGAATTTCGAGGACGAAATTCCTTTTCAAGGGGGGAAGCATGTAATACCCAGTAATTTTGAGGGCTTTATTTATGAATATTGTATAATATTATTATTATATTAATCGGGACAGTGATATTATATTTATTTTCATTTGAAATGAATCGAATATTTAAATTCAAATTCAAATGGATTTTGGACATTTTGTGATGAGTTAAATAAGAAAAGTAGGCAATTTTAAATTAAAGGGCAATATAGTAATATGTTTTAGTTTACGCTCCAAGATACGGTTTGAGGGAAAAAAACTATATAAGGAATATTATGGGTGATTATAAGGAAAGAAAGATGAAAAACAAAGGACAAAAGCGAAATCAAAAGAGTGAAAAACGAGTGGAATGAGAAGAGCCAATTTGGAGTGTTTAAATCTTCTTTTCCAGTTCTTTCGAATGAGATTTGAGAAAAACTCAAAACACATAACTGGCGGAATTTTTCGTGTAGAATCCAAATCTGAATTTGGACTAGAAGTTTGAATAATGTTCAGAGCTGATTTTTCTGGGTTTTCAACACATGCATAGAATGGTGAATTTTGACTCGCTTGAGGTAGTTTCGTTCTCCGGTGGTTAATTTAGTGTGCTACACTTATTTAATATTAATTGTATATTTATATCCATGCTATGTGTTGAATTTATATGTATTGTATGCTCGTATATTATATTCTTTTTTGCACCCATTCTGTATGTGTTATTTGCATGCCGTGTAGTTTGGGTAACGAAGCTAGTTGATTTTACAAGCATGTTGGGTTATAGAAATGGGTTGAAAATATATACACTTGATTTACGGGAATCAAATCTGAAATTTATTTGATTTGAGAGAATGATATTATGATGATGATTATTAGAGACTTCACAGGCATTCCTTAGCCAAACCACCCGTTGGACGGGGTGTGCCATCGGCTACAATTTTGTTTATTATCCAAAGACTGGGCCATGAACCCCGGTTGAAGAGTGTGCCAAGTTGTACTATGGTGGTGTTGCCAAGATTTTATGGTGGTGACGTCAGGTTATGATGGGTCGTGCACCCAAGTTATGTTATTTATTTTTGGGAGCCATTGGATTGTTCCGAGGATAATTAACAAGATAGTGGACGGTAGTCCATACCGTACAGTGGGAAGTGTGACGGGAATTTTAATATCGATTCTTGGGTTTTGTAGTACTATGGTGAGATCATAGATGATGATTATATTGTTGGAATTTTAGTTTGAATGTTCATATTGCATACACATTTGTATATGATGCACGCACACACGAGTATGTGCAGTTACACTTGGAGCATTTATAAAAGCTACTGAGTTTTTTGCTCATCCCCCCATAGTTTGTTGTATTTCAGGTTTGGTGCGAGATGGTATTTATGGCATCGTTGGGATTGGGAGTGTCGTTAAAGGCTCTACATATTTATTTTAAAATTTTAAATGTACCGCACTGTTTATTATAATTTTTTTTGTAAAAGGACATTTGAGACACTGTATTCATTTTATTTATGTATTTATGTTTTCGCAAATTTGTTATCAATCTAAATGGTACTTCTTTATTAAAAAATTATTTAATTTATCAATATTTTTCAGTAGCACCTTCGGGGTGTTACAAAGTGGTATCAGAGCATATGTTATTCGTATTCTCGGGATTGGGGTTATTGGTTCGTTACATTGTCCATTGAGAGAGATTTTATTTATGTGCCTCTTATTGGGTGATGTTGAAATCTCTTTGAACTTAATGGAAGAAAATTTTTGGGTGAATTTCGAGGACGAAATTCCTTTTCAAGGGGGGAAGCATGTAATACCCCGTAATTTTGAGGGCTTTATTTATGAATATTGTATAATATTATTATTTTATTGATCGGGGAAGTGATATTATATTTATTTTCATTTGAAATGAATCGAATATTTAGATTCAAATTTAAATGGCTTTTGGACATTTTGTGATGAGTTAAATTTGTAAAGTAGGTAATTTTGAATTAAAGGGCAATATAGTAATATGCATTAGTTTACGCTCCAAGATACGGTTTGAGGTAAAAAGCTATATATGGAATATTATGGGTGATTATAAGGAAAGAAAGATGAAAAACAAAGGACAAAAGCGAAATCAAAAGAGTGAAAAACGAGTGGAATGAGAAGAGTCAATTTGGAGTGTTTAAATCTTCTTTTCCAGTTCTTTCGAATGAGATTTGAGAAAAACTCAAAACACATAACTGGCGGAATTTTTCGTGTAGAATCCAAATCTGAATTTGGACTGGTAGTTTGAATAATGTTCAGAGCTGATTTTTTTGGGTTTTCAAAACATGCATAGAATGGTGAATTTTGACTCGCTTGAGGTAGTTTCGTTCTCCCGTGGTTAATTTAGTGTGCTACACTTATTTAATCTTAATTGTATATTTATATCCATGCTATGTGTTGAATTTATATGTATTTTATGCTCGTATATTATATTCTTTTTTGCACCCATTCTGTATGTGTTATTTTCATGCCGTGTAGTTTAGGTAACGAAGCTAGTTGATTTTACAAGCATGTTGGGTTATATAAATGGGTTGAAAATATGTACACTTGATTTATGGAAATCAAATCTGAAATTTATTTGATTTGAGAGAATGATATTATGATGATGATTATTTAGAGACTTCACAGGCATTCCTTAGCCAAACCACCCGCTGGACAGGGTGTGCCAGCGGCTACAATTTTATTTATTATCCAAAGACTAGGCCATGGACCCCGGTTGAAGAGTGTGCCAAGTTGTACTATGGTGGTGTTGCCACGATTTTATGGCGGTGATGTCAGGTTATGATGGGCACCCAAGTTATGTTATTTATTTTTGGGAGCCATTGGATTGTTCCGAGTATAATTAACAAGATAGTGGACGGTAGTCCATACCGTACTGTGGGAAGTGTGACGAGAATTTTAATACCGATTCTTGGGTTTTGTAGTACTATGGTGAGATCATAGATGATGATTATATTGTTGGTATTTTAGTTTGAATGTTCATATTGCATACACATTTGTATATGATGCATGCACACACGAGTATGTGCAGTTACACTTGGAGCATTTATAAAAGCTACTAAGTTTTTCGCTCATCCCCCCATAGTTTGTTGTATTTCAGGTTTGGTGCGAGGTAGTATTTATGGCATCGTTGGGATTGGGAGCGTCGTTAAAGGCTCTGTATATTTATTTTAAAATTTTAAATGTACCGCACTGTTTATTGTAAATTTTTTTGTAAAAGGACATTTGAGACTTAATACATTTGAGACACTGTATCCATTCTATTTTTGTATTTATGTTTTCGCAAATTTATTATCAATCTAAATGGTACTTTTTTATTAAAAAATTATTTAATTTATCAATATTTTTCAGTAGAACCTTCTGGGGTGTTACAAAATGGTATCAGAGCATAGGTTATTCGTATTCTCGGGATTGGGGTTATTGGTTTGTTACATTGTCCATTGAGAGAGATTTTATTTATGTGTCTCTTATTTGGGTGATGTTAAAATCTCTTTGAATTTAATGGAAGAAAATTTTTGGGCGAATTTTGAGGACGAAATTCTTTTTCAAGGGGGGAAGCATGTAATACCCCGTAATTTTGAGGGCTTTATTTATGAATATTGTATAATATTATTATTTTATTGATCGGGAGAGTGATATTATATTTATTTTCATTTGAAATGAATCGAATATTTAAATTCAAATTTAAATGGCTTTTGGACATTTCGTGATGAGTTAAATATGTCAAGTAGGCAATTTTAAATTAAAGGGCAATATAGTAATATGCATTAGCTTAGGCTCCGAGATACGATTTGAGGGAAAAAGCTATATGCGGAATATTATCGGTGATTATAAGGAAAGGAAGATGAAAAACAAAGGACAAAAGCGAAATCAAAAGAGTGAAAAACGAGTGGAATAAGAAGAGACAATTTGGAGTGTTTAGATCTTCTTTTCGAGTTCTTTCGAATGAGATTTGAGGAAAACTCAAAACACATACCTGGCGGAATTTTCCGTATAGAATTCAAATCTGAATTTGGATTGGCAGTTTGAATAATTTTCAGAGCTGATTTTTCTAGGTTTTCAAAACATGCATAGAATGGTGAATTTTGACTCGCTTAAGGTAGTTTCGTTCTCCCGTGATTAATTTAATGTGCTACACTTATTTAATCTTAATTTTGTATTTATATCCATGCTATGTGTTGTATTTATATGTATTGTATGCTCGTATATTATATTCTTTTTTGTACCCATTTTGTATGTGTTATTTTCATGTCGTGTAGTTTGGGTAACGAAGCTAGTTTATTTTACAAGCATGTTGGGTTATAGAAATGGGTTGAAAATATGTACACTTGATTTATGGGAATCAAATCTGAAATTTATTTGATTTGAGAGAATGATATTATGATGATGATTATTAGAGACTTCATAGGCATTCCTTAGCCAAACCACCCGCTGGACGGGGTGTGCCATCGACTACAATTTTTTTTATTATCCAAAGACTAGGCCATAGACCCCGATTGACGAGTATGCCAAGTTGTACTGTGGCCGTGATGTCGAGATTTTATGGCGGTGATGTCAGGTTATTATGGGTCATATGCCCAAGTTATGTTATTAATTTTTAGGAGCCATTGGATTGTTCCGATGATAATTAAGAAGATAGTGAACGGTAGTTCATACCGTACTGTGGGAAGTGCGGCGAGAATTTTAATACTAAGTCTTGGGTTTTATAGTACCGCGGTGAGATCATAAATGATGATTACATTGTTGGGATTTTAGTTTGAGTGTTCATATTGCATACACACTTGTATATGATGCACGCACACACGAGTATGTGTAGTTACACTTGGAGTATTTATACGAGCTACTGAGTTTCCCGCTCATCCCCCTATAGTTTGTTGTATTTTAGGTTTGGTGAGAGATGATATGTATGGCATCGTTGGGATTAGGCGCGTCGTTAGGGTATTTGTATATTTGTTTTCAAAATTTAAATGTACCGCACTATTTATTGTAAATTGTTTTGTAAAAGGACAATTGCGATTTAATGAATTTGAGACATTCTATTCATTTTATTTATGTTTCCTCAAAGTTATTATCAGTCAAAATGGTATTGTTTTATAAAAAAATTCGTTAATTTATCAATATTTTTCAGTAGCACCTTCTGAGGCGTTACACTTGTATTGAGTTAAAAAAAGAGCATGGTTCTGCAAGAAGAGGTATAAAAGTTGTAGAAGGCAAACTTTATAGAAGACATCAAGTATCCAAAATAAATCTCCAATGTAGTCATGGTCAAGAAGAAGAACTACAAGTGGCACATGTGTGTTGAATTCACCGATCTGAATAAAATGTGCCCTAAAGATCATGATCCTCTACCCAGGATTGACCAGTTAGTCAATGCTACTTCAGGGCATGAGTTGCTTAACTTTATAGACGCTTATTTAGGGTATAACTAGATCAAGATGAAGCTGAAAGATTGGTAGAAGACTTCTTTCATCATCATCCTAGGTATCTACTGCTACAATATTATGCCTTTTAGACTAAAAATGCAGGAGAAATGTACCAAAGATTGGTTAATAAAGTATTTAAAAATCAGATTGGAAAAAATATAGAGGTGTATGCTGATGATATGATCACAAGGAGCAAAAAGGTTACTGACCACATTAAGGACTTAGGACAGACCTTCGATCAGCTGAAAAAATACCAGATGAAGTTCAGCCTAACAAAGTGTGTTGTCATAGTAAATGAAGGGATGTTTATGCACTTCATAGTCAATCAAAGAGGTATTGAGGACAACCCAAATAATATCCAGGAACTGATCAACATGCATTCCTCAACGAATAAAAAAGAAGTTTAAAGACTAACTAGGCATGTGGCAGCATTGAACAGATTTGTTTCCAAAGCTACTGACAAATGTCTTCCATTTTTCAAGGTGTTGTGAATTTTGTTTGAACGAAATGATAAGTGTGAATTTACATTCCTAGAGTTAAAACAGTATATGGGGTATGCACCATTTCTATCAATAACAGTTTTGGGTGAGAAGTTTTATTTGTACTTGGTCGTATCTGAATCTGCAATTAGTTTGACTCTAGTCCAATAAGAAAACGAGGTACAAGGTCATGTGTATTACACTAACAAGTCATACCGTGGAGCAAAAATTCGGTATCCTAGGTTGGAGAAGCTAACCCTAATTAAATATTCCAGAAGGATGAAACCGTACTTCCAGGCCCATACCATTATCGTCTATACACACCAACCTCTGCGCTAAGCTATTCATAAACTTGAGAAATCAAGAAGAATAATGATTGGGGCTTTGGAATTAAGATATTATTACATCCAATATGAACCAAGAATGGTAATCAAGGGCCAGACCATGGAAAATTTTATCACCGAATTCACTTACGAAGAAAAACCTTCCAAGAAGACTTCGATGGAAGAGAGCTCAATGGCAAAAGTGGCAAAGCAGACTTTTTCAGAAAAGAGTTCAGTCCCAAAGAAAACTGAGCAGACTTCTTTGAAAGAGAGTTCACCAGTTCAACTATACGAGCAGACTCCAATAGGAGATAGCTCAACCCTTAATTCAGCCGATCAGGACACTGATGTACCAGGATCATTGGCTAAACAAGAGGAAATTGCTCGCGACTTAGAGCAATTGAAAATTTTATTCAAATTTGGAAACTTAACCAAAGGAAATTTATAAATGAAGCCTCCTGCTTGGAAGATGTTCGTATATGGCTCATCATGTGCCATTGGCAATGGAGCAGACTTAAAATTACAACCCTGGATGACATCGATGTGGAATATGACCCTAGATCCAATTTGAGTCCTCTAACAACGAGGTAGAATAAGAGGCACTCATATAGGATTTGGGTTAGCATTATCTTCTAGTGCTAAATAGATATCGAAACACAATGTCTCTCAGGTCATTGTATACCAAGTGCTAGGAATCTATGAAGTGAGAGGGAGTCTATGGAAAATACTCTGCTAAAGCCAATGGATTATTAGCAAAATTCCTCCTCGTCAGGATGGTCAAAATTCTAAGGGCAAAAAATGCCTGAACAGATGTACTTGCTCGATTGGTATCGGCTGCAAGGACAGAGCTGAGAAGAACAATTCTGGTGGAAATCCTCGTATACTGGAGTACTGACGAGGAGATTGTCCACATGATGTTACTGAATTTGGGGGAGCGGGGCATCCTAGATGGATCCAATACGAGCATACCAAGAGATTGGCATTATCCAAGTAGACCCTAAAGAAGTGGGTAGACTCCAGTATAAAGCAGCAAGATATGTTCTAGAAGTAGGAATCCTATTCAAAATAGGGTTAATCATTTCATTTCTCGAATGTTTCCACCCCTTTGAAGTTGAAGACTTTATTAAAGAAGTGTACAAATGATCTCGTGGAGAGCATTTGGTAGGAAGATCACTAGTGATGCGGGTGGACACATAAGGTTATTACTGGACTACCATAAAGGCACATTGCTTAAAATACGTGAGGAAATGTGACAAATGCCAAAAATAAGATTAAATCAACAAGACTCCAAGGGCATCGCTCACGCTGATCACATCCAATTGGTCGTTTATAATTTGGGGAATAGATATGGTTGGACCACTACCAAAAACTAAAGGAAGATTCAAGTATCTAGTGGTAGCAGTGGATTACTGCACTAAATGGGTAGAGACCGAGCCTTTTGTAGAAATGACAAGTCTTCAACTTCATTTAGAAGAACATTATTTTTCAGTATAGAATGCTAAACACATTCATCATTGACCATGGGCCTCGGTGTGATAATTCAGAGTTTAAAGACTACTACATAAGCTCTAAGATCTAGAAACTCCACTCAGCACCTGGTCATACGCAATGTAATGGAAAGACGAAAATTAATAACAAGACTATGCTAAAAGGAATGAAGAAAGATTGGATGACGCGAAGGGAAACTGGATCAATGAGCTCCAAAGTGTCATTTGGGCATACCAAATAATACCAAGAACAACAACTGGTGAGACACCTTATATGTTGACTTTCGGAAGAGATGCAGTAGTCCTGAGATAAATTGGTCTACCCAGTCACCGCGTCCTCAATTTTGATTCACCAAAGAGCAGCCTAATGAGAAGGTTGTATTGGATTTAGTATAAGAAGTTAGGTAACATGTGGCCCTTAAGGCAACAACATACTAACAGCGAACTGCTCGATTCTATAATAAACGAGTTAAATTGATTACTCTGAAATAGGGAGACTACATATTGAAGAAAGTTATCCGGAATGGAAGCAAATTGGAGCCCAATTGTCATGGTTCGTACAAAGTATATGTGGTTATAGGATCTGGAACTCATAAAATTGAAACCCTAGAAGGAGAGCAGTTTTAGAATCCCAAAAATGCTGAATACTTGAGAAAATACTGCTAATGAATGAGCCATAATGTAAACGCTTTTCTTTTTATATCCTTGTTCAATGATAAATAAATTCCTTCATTCCCCTATAAATGTTGTCATTTCAAAATTTTATAACTTTTTGTTGGAGTAGGAAATGTGCTAAAAGCCAGAGCCAAAGGCATCTTAGTAAGCACGCCTAACCAAAAATAAATTAGAACGTTATATATGACCTCGTAATTTAAATTCTCAAATTAATAAATTACACTCACTCGTGTAATTTAAATGTCCATAAAAGTATGGGTATTACATACCCCCCTTACAAAGTAATTTCGTCCTCGAAATTTGGATAAGACCGGTACTAACAACTTAGGATCTTGAGCTACACAACACCCTTTTGTACCCAAAATCAAATCACGATAATGATATGGTCACTCCACTATTCACCCGATAGTGGGACCCAGTTGTATAAAGGCTTACTCACTATAGCGCCAACTTCACGGAAAGCTTGCTCAATCCTCTTCATACTGATATACTCCATCAGTCACAAGGTCTCAATAATGGCACATCACACATTGTGCTTCTACCAACGATATTTGAATAATACGAGCATATACATCACTGGCTCTATCGCCTTAATACTATTGGAAGGATGCACATCACAAAGTGCTAGCTTCCCGTATCCATCCCAACACAAAACTCCCATCCGAGAGAAACCATAAGAACATCTGACAACTCCTGTCAGTCCTTCAAATCTCGGTTCATGGTGACGTAACTTTAACGACGCTCAAAAGTCACCCCAATACAGTTTGTGGTTAATGTCCTTCTCGATAACGGACTGGATTTCCACGCAAACCCTCAAATGGCTTTCCACACATAACTCTAGCAATCAGTAATTTCCTTTCCTAATTACCGTACAATTTATAATGCTCATAACTCGCATTATCCAACATTATAAATCTCCTCTCGTATACTCATCGGTTATAGGTGACACAACTTGCCCAAAACAAAATGTTATCCCCACTGCTTCCCAAAAATCCCCATCGAAGGTAGGGTTTAAGGATTTCATCCTAATTCACAACAATATTGGGATGCACCTTGCACCGGTGAAATCCTTATTTACCATCCTGTCTGCCCATCCCATCACTGAAATCGTTGGCTTGATACCAAATTTTTTGTTGATCATATCGTACCAACCTATTTCCATCTATGACTGGTGCACCCAGAGACAATCTCACTATGTCTCTCTTAACACCAATTCCCACTTATAACATCTCATAATAAGTGGTACTTTATACTCCCCTTCTTTCCCCGGGGTATACCAAAAATCAAGGTCCGTGTACTTTTTGTTACAATGCGCACTTCTGGGCCCTTTTTACCTTATAGACATCAATATTCTATTTACGCGCAAGCCACCCTCAACATTCAACTGAGTAAGACTCCGCTCTACTTTCACACAATAGTTGGATTTTCCTCTTCTCAGGATATATCCTTTTAAATGACTTCCCATAGCCTTTCAACTCATCTCGGGTGTGCTACTCTCATTGCACACATATACTTGGATCATCGTCTTTCTCACACGACGTTTAATCCATAATGCCATTTCAACTTTGTTTATAACTACCCTACAGGCACATATTCAACACATTTATTACCACGTCCTCCTATGTCGAATGATTTGAAAATCAAACTAACCAGGGCGCCCATACACCTTATTATCCATGCATATTTTGCACAACACTGGAAATATCACACACTTTCCTCAAAACTGGCCTCGCATTATCGACGTGGCCATAACATATGGGTATTCTCAAGCACCCCATAAGTTGGAATTGAATTATCCTTAACATCATTCCACCCTTTAACTCGTGGTGAGAAGAAAAAAATTTAATGCTCTCTCACGGCACTACCGTCTCCACTAGCCTTATATTATATAATAGCTCTCACCTCAGAATATTTTCTCCGCACATTCATTGATTAACATTCAAAATTTATGCCCTAGCATCCATCAACGTCTCTCTACTCACGACATTTATCAAGGTCCATGCAAACTTTCCTCAATGCACTATCACTCAGCATTGGCGGTAATCAAATTCCATAAACTTCAAAAACATAATCGGGACTCTCAAAATCCTGCCCCCAGACATATAAATATAGATCTCAACTCCCATGTCTCTAAAGGAGTGATATAACAATGCGTTCTCCTTATCACCACCTAACAACAAGCTAAATATCTTCGCCCGATAGTAAACCCAATGCACCCCGAATCATAGCAGTAAAGTCCCTACACACCGGGATCAATATCTCGAGATAACTATACTTTTCGAAGTCTCCATCATAATATCATATAAATGAGAGTTCGACCCTCTTTCAGGTGATGCATCACCAAAATAACACATCCTACCATGGGACAGTAAACATGATAGCCTTGCAATATCAGCCCACTATCGTTTTAACCAGTCTATACCTAGGATAATATCATACTCGTATAACACATCACTAAAACTAGTAATTCCAATAAAATGTATATCACTATGACTACACCCGCTTCCCCGTGGATGAAACTAAAAATAACCCCACTATACCACAAAAAATACATACACATAATAATGTTACCACTAAACTCGTCTCACACATGAATTTAGGGCTAATCAAAATACCGTGACTCTGTCGTGTCACATAAACCATACCCCATTCACCCGAGGTTAAAACTCATATTTCAACCTTGCCAATCGCCCTGACTACTCACATGGTTCCCAGACATGACACGCTTGTCCGAACTGATCCAAAAACTATCTTAATCATTGCCCATGTTAGGTACCATACTCTTGCCCCTCACTTTGGGCAAAATCAATGCACGTGGTCCTACTCTCCACATAAATATATCTCTCCATATAATCCACTTATCTCCGTCCACGCCGACCGTATTAGGGTTGTCCTTTTCTCGGAACTTAGTAGCCTAAACCCTGATAGCCACCCTTATTGTTCCCTTAGTTTCACTGACCCTAAGGAACACACTAGTGGCCTTACCAACCCTGACTGAATCCACCGTCACTTGGTAGGAATTCAGCCATCTGAATCCTTTAAATGGGTCCCTTGATGGGTCTCCCTTGTGGTGTTTCACTAACACCATTACATCCAGCCTTACTCTTTGATGAAATCCTTCAACTCTTATAGCTCACTTCACATTGAAGCATTAATATCCTCATTGTCAAAACACGACTTTGTCACCATTTGCATCGATCATCCAAGTGGAATTTCCCATAAGTGCTGACAACTCCTCTCATGAGTCCATCACCCACTTAAGGACTCTTTTTTCCATTGTACCTACCTCATTGGGTACAAAGTTCGCTAGACAATGCCTCGGTCTGCCCCTCTTGTGATAAGTTTAGAATTTTATTCACATTTATTCGTGAACAATAGATGACAGAACTTGTGGTCAAACCTTACCTAAGATCCTTCCATTGGCATAATATTTCACTTTTCAAATGCGGTGATCTACTCCCACCACTACAACACTGCTCCCACGAGCTAAGAAATTTTTTTCCCCCGATTTTCACTTTCGGGTATACTACACTCTTCTGTATGCCAAAGCCTTTGGGTATCTCACATCCATTGTCTAATAAACACACAATCTTCGCTTTTTCTAAAATTCCAATAGGTGGTCCTCTTTAAAGATCCCTCTCACTCCTTGGAAAATATATGTTTCACCTTAGCAGTCCTTACAGCTCCAACTTCCCGAGTAACAATAGGGATGACCTCAACTACGGTCGCCATCCCCAAGATTAATCTACAACTCCAACTAAGCCCCACTTCGTATTGACCTCCTAACAGGCCTTATTTGCCATCCTTCATTGTTCGGCATACGAAGCACACCCGAATGCATATAAGATTCACTATAATTATACATTATAGTAGGAGAACGAAATCTCACCATAGGAATCAACAATACTAAGCATAGGGCTCTATATCAAATAGAAAGGAAAGTTGAAAACGTAGTACGTAGAACCTGATGCTCTGATACAATCTGTGACACCCCACCTATTCTAATCTCGACTGATCAATCCTTTATCAAAATAAAATAGGATTCTCATAATGGATCATTCTCAACATCATTATCGAATGCCAATTAATTACTAATAACCTATTAGGCCCAACATCAAATTTTAGACTTTCTAGTCTTGTTAACTTAAAACACGCAATAAATCCATCCACACAAGTAATATATACAACAACTGAAATAAATAAACAATAACCGATAACTCTTGGTAAAACATTTATACAACCAAATCTATTGGGCGTAATGAAAATGCAAAAAAATAAAATAAAGAACAACAATCGGGCAACATACCCGAATATAACTCACAGTACCTCCTATCTAAATCGCAAGGATATAAGCGTCTAAACAATTCCTACTAGCATCCACAGCTGCTGCATTATTGTTTGACTCGAAGGAATAATCATCTAGGCATCCCTGTGTCTGGACACCTAAAAGGTTTTTGAAAATATTTAAAAGAGGGTCAGAGCCCAAAACGTTTTGAAAATATTTAGCAAGTGTTTAAAATACTTTAGCATTTAAAATATGATATTCTCCATATTTAAACTGGTGTCGCACTCACATGAGATACCCCTCACCTCTCTTCTAACAGTGCACACCTAACGCATGTATTTTAAACACCCTAGTTATGCTATCCAGCCTAACTAGTATCTCTCTAAAATCCTCTAACTCACCATAAGCCATCTCATACCCCGCGTATATAATATCCTAAGCTTTCTCACGATCTTATGCATTATAATTCTCACTTATAATTTATCAGTTTATAATAAATATCTTTCACTAGTTATAATACACTAATCACATTTTAGTGTCATTAATCCCGTATATAAGTTTCTCATCTTTATATACGTATATCATATTTTATTCCAGATTTCATTTTCTCGGATACAACAATTTACTTCTCACTTTATCCTTTATTTTGTCCGTATATATATATATATATATATATATATATATATACACACACACATACACATAATATACTATACACACCAAGTATATCCATACTTATATATCACACATTATAGAAGTATAATAACCACCCCTCAGAGCTTTAACTCGATGGATGCAGTACCTAGGATGCCATCATCTTCCAAGGAATACACACCTCAACCTGGGTACCATCGGTCGGGATCTCACACCGACCTGATAAAAATGTAACACAAACGTAGGGGAAGCGATCATAGTTTCTCACTTGAAAGTGAGACGAATCATACCCAAGACGTCTCACCTAGGATAAAAAGCCACACTCCATAAATAAATGGACGCTATGACCTGGGGACTATACTCACCCTACTCCTCAAGCCAGGGGATTCACCCACATCGCGCAACTTCCCATTATAGCACTAGAAGGGTATGTTCCACATAAATATGTCATTGATACACATATATATTTATCATCATATCATATATATACACTGTCTCTATACCCATATATATATATATATATATCATCAAATTCGGCTATTCCTGGCTATCTCACTGGCATTTGCCTATAATCCGGAATATATCAATTCGTAATAATTCATAAGTATACACACAACAAATTTTAATCCCATAAGTATTCACTCACTCATGATGCAATTATCTCTTCTATCTCTTCTGAATATTAGCTTATCACGTCTACCTAGTATTCTAGTTTCATTCTAAACGCACATTCGGATTTCACTCACATAGTGTCGTCACATACATTCTACACGCATCAGTGTATATATATCGGCTGAAATAATTTTTCGAGTGTTGTTTATCCCAAACACTCTTAAAATTTATAACATGGATCCTATTCCCACTACTCGAGATTTATATATCACTCATTTAATCTTTTAGAGGTTCCCACACTCTATTTAGGATCCCCTAATATTTATCTCCAAAAGGAGTTCTTCTCTAATCCTTTTTGCCCAAGAAAAACTTCTTAAATTTTTCTATTACAACCGAACCGAACCGATGGCCAGTAAAACGAATCGTTCCGGTGATAATAAATGAACTGAACCGATGGCCCCAAAAATGAACCGGTCCGGTGCCCCAAATCGAATCGCATTCCACAGGTTCGACGCAAACAGTTCAGGAGTTCATCTTCTTCTCCAACTCCAAATTTTATGGTTTCTAACACAACCAACCATCAATATAATCATCTACACACTATGATTTACCAAACACAATAACTAATTCCTGGGATTCCTCAATTTAACTAAGATTTAAACCCTAACTTAGTTAAATCGATAATTTCTCATCTTTCCAAATTTCTCACCAAAATTACACCATTAATGTGGATTTAAACTCAGATTTCATATGAGTTGTTATCATCTCAAATTATATGAAATCATTTCTAAAAAACCCATTTTGATTCAAGAATCCCAATCGAAAATCATATAGTTTTCACCAACTTTAATATGAACAATAAACACACATAAATAATTAAAGCAAGTTAAACACTTGCCTCGTTGGCTAAATTCGACGACTTCGTGCCGAAATCCGTCGGTGTTTGACCTTAGTTCTCCGCTTTATCTCCCTTTTCTTCTTCCTTTCTCTCCGTTCTTCCCTTTCTTTCTTTCTCTTTCTCTCGTGGATTATAAGGGAGAAACAAGGGTAATCCCCTTATTAAACCCAAAATTGACTCGTATACTCAAATGCAAGTCCCTACTAGTCCAAAAAGTCCTTGGAATCCAAACACTACCACCAGGTACCTATTTTGACTATTTCGGCCCATCCGAGACCAATCGTGCAGTTGAAATCCCCACCCGATTCACCTATAAAAAATTCACCTTTTTAAATCCAATACAACTCCGCACGTATTTTTCGAATAAAATATTATTACTCATCGCTTTTCCCCACCGCGACATGATATAAAATAATCCAACTACATTTACTTATTCCCGTAAGTAAATATAGCACACATCGATAATAATCCAAATCTCACCAATTAATATTTATCCATTCACTTTAAATTATCAAATTAATAAATTACACTCACTCATGTAATTTAAATGTACATAAAAGTACGGGGTATTACATTTCCTGAGTAAAATATATTTGATAAGAGAAGGGAAGTTGGGTGAGATACAGGAGAAACAAAGAGAAGTTATAGAGAAGACATAGGAGAAAGAGGAGAGGAGTTTCAAAAGCTAGAACCATAGCTCCTACACTTTTTGCACCACCGACACCGCCAAAGCGTAGATCGAAAAGAGAGGAACATCAACATACCCATTTTCTTCATAGGATCAGACCTTCATATTGAAGCAAGTGTTTAATATTGTAAAACTATAGCATGTCTGATATCCGTGTTACTATAGGATATATCATATAAGAAATTTGTATACTTTGGGTTGAATTGGAAGACTTAAATCATAATCTTATGTTATAAATTGATATAGGATTGAACCCTCCATATATGTAGCATGAAACCCACAAAATTACATTAAATCTTGATGAAGAAATCTGAGTTTTAAATTGGTTCTTGAATGAAAGTGTTAACTAGGGTTTTTCATAATTTAATTGGGATTAAATTGATTAATTGATGATTGTTGATGAATTCATGATTCGTGTACGTTAGAAATCATTCGTATATGCTGGTATAATGTTTGAAGTAATTGGTTGGGAGTTTGGGAATGTTTAGTGAAGGTTTTGATGATTGAAAATAGTGAAACCCATAGGAAAAACTATGCAAAATTCGACACTTGTAGGTGGCGAATCGATTCGGCTCCTGACCGAATCGATTCGGCAAGCGAATCAATTCGGACCAGATCGAATCGAATCAGTTGCCAAGTTTTGGCAATTACTTCCTTTTTGTTTAGTATCTTTGGGGGAATTTTCGAGATTCAATCGTGGGACTTATTTTTAAACATAATGGGAATATATTGAAACACCAGTAGGCCTAGGTGGGGTATCGGTCTTATTCCTAAGAGGGGGAATTAAGGGTTAAACTTAAATAGGATTTATCGAGAAAAATACCTAATTTTGAGAATAATTTGGGTCTCGTGAATTCGAGAGAAATGATGACTTAAACCAGTGGGGTATAGGGAGTTTACCTACTGATATTATGTGTGGAATAAAGGATACCCTTCGAGTGGTGAGAAATACTCGAGAGCGTACGATAATAAGTAAAGTTATAAATTATTAAATACGTAGAATGTTCGGGACATACATATGCTACATACGGGATATATGCTATGGGATGTGTGTATGCCTATACTGTTGATATATATATAGGTGGTTTGAATACCTATTGCTTGATTTATTATGTGTATGACATACCTACGCTGCTTGCAATTGAGAGGAGGTTTCGCGTTGTGGACGGTCTTATCCCAACAAGGATTTTAGACTCGTAACCTGAACATAGGACCTTGGACACGTGTTATCTGATAGTATGATAGTTTTGACGGTTGAATGGGTGCGTAGGTACGTGTGTGACCCATTTGGCTAGGGATTATATTCTCCTCCTAATATGTGTGATTTGTATTTATAGTTCGAGGATGACACCGAACCGATTGTCCTTATTTAGTACGTGATGTACCGAGACTTGATAGCAGAGTATGAATGCACCGCAGCTATGCCTCGGAGTGTCATATTAGCATATATATATATATATATATACACATGCTTGCGATTATTATACTGTGTGGATTTAGTAGATCGGTAAGATGGTAAAATATAAAATAATTTGAGTATGTGAACACTTATCCATTAATTGAGAAAGGCCTTGTGTGTGATAAGAAAAGGAATTGATATATTTAATAATTGTATTGCGCGGGAAATGTGGGTGGACATAATGAGTTAGAGTTAGAAGACATATAATTACAAATTAGTTAGGTGTTGTGACAGTAACTAGGGGAGTTTAGAAGTATGTTAGGCGTGCACAGTAGATGAGAGGTGAGAATCTCAAGAGAGAGCCCGAAAAGTAAACATGTATATAGTATTAGCTTTACAGCATTATTAAATACTTGCTAAACAGTTTTAAAATATTTTCACTCGGGCTCTGACCCGTTTCATGCAAACCTATTTTCTTTGTGCAACTATTTTAGGTGTCCAGACATAGGGACGCTAGGCATAGGATTCAGTTGATTTAATGTGATGCAGCTATTATGGAAGTTGCAGGTCCTCAATATTAGATGCCTCCACATCTATCCGTTAAGTTTTTGATGTATTCATTTCAGTTAGGGCATGTTGCCCATTACTAGTTGCCATTCATTTATGAAATATTGTACTCTTTCATTTCAGTTGATGGGATTTGGATTTATTATTTGGTTATTTGTATTGAGACATTTAACTGGAACGTTTATTCCAGTATTGTTATTCAGTCAGATGGTTTCTCATTTATTATTGTTTTATTCAGTAGAATGGTGAATGTGGTTAATGGTTTAGATTGTTGGATAATAATTAAATTATTAAAAGTTTTTGGCACTAGCTTAATTAACTATTAGGTGGTTAATAAAGTAAATATTTTCGACAGTGATGCTAAGAATGAACCAACTGGATATTCTGATTTAATTTAGTAAAAGACTGATCACTCGATATTTAATTGAGTGGGATGTCACATAAATGTCCTGTTGTTCAGTGAGAATTGGTTCAGAAAACCCAAACCAACCAAGCCTTCTGTAGATTCTGAGTCGATGTAAATGAACTCTAGTTTAGCTAGGGGTTTGATTGGTGATAGGGTATTACATGCGTATAGGTCGGCGGTTGCTCTCATATCCAGGGCGAGGCTGATAAAAAGGGTTAACCATAACTTGGTTTTGGTAACTGTTTATATAAACTTGCCTTCTCCGAATTTACCCTTCTTTAAAAATTTTACTAATTGCCTTTGTTCTTCAATATTTGTTGTTCTTGGTTGATTATGACCAACTTATGGTAAGGGATGACCAGCTGAGGGCATCATTCATTGATGTTAAAGTGGTTTTCAAAGAGCTGAAGGAATCTTTGGATGATACTAAGGAGACTCATAAGAAATATCAATAGAAGTGGCAGGTTTTGTTAAATACTACCGAGTAGGGAAGGAAAGATATGGAGAATGATGCATCTGATGCTGCCAAGGCCACTACTGAGGTGGAGAGTAAGTTTCACAACTTGTAGGATACCCTGAAAAGAGGGGAGAAAGATGCCTATATTTGTGGATAGAATAAGGCTTTTTCCACTATTGATGTGCAAATCGACTATCTAAAGAAGACTTCCTTCAACAAAGGTTGAGATTCTACATTGAAACATGTCGGTACTACTGCTTACTCAGAACTTTTCCAATAGTTCCACCCGGGTACACCTACTGTTATTGATGAGAAGATGGAAGATGAGAAGGGTATTGGTGAATCTTCAATGTGACTTAGGCTTCAATAGCAGTTGCTCAATCGACAAAAGAGATAGTCCAAGACAAGGAGAAGGTGCAGACTCCTTAGGATCGTCGAATGTTTTTTTTCTTTGTAATGCTTAATTTCATTATGTCAACTTGAACAATGGCATTTTTTGATGTCATGGCTCTCTATTTTATAATAAAATATGTGGTTGGGCTTGCACCATTGTGATGGCATAGATTGTGTTGTTTAATATTTGTGTTCATACTTTGTCTTTAATTTTAAATCCAAGGAGTTGTGATAGTTACAGCATAAATTGTTCTAAAATACCCGCCTAGGTTTGAGGCTTGGGAGAAACGCCCCGCCTTAAGCTTTTGACGCCTTATGCTTGGTAAAACCCTTAAGGAACACTTTTTCTCTAAAAACAACAATGCTTTAGTGAAACGATATCGACTTTTAAATATTTTTTTACAAACCGGACCACTATCTCATCCAAAATAATCAAATAGTATTTTAATTTGCAAATATTCAGACATATTTTTATTATATATACAATTTTAGTATTTTAATAGCCTTGTTATGGTTAAAAAAATATTAAAATATATTAAAAAGGCCAAAATGCCTTTTCACGCCTAAGGTCTGCTTAGGCTCCTAAGGCTTAAGGCTTGGCCTCCACGCCTCAATCACGCCCCGCGTTTTTTAGAACCTCGGCAGAAAGTGATTTTTACAGAAGGAGTGTTCGGATATTTGGTGTTGGCCATGAAGATTTGGATGAAGACGAGTTAGAGAAGATGTTAGGCTTGGATGCCTCCAACCAAATAAAAAAAACCTACGTCTATCTTCATAGGTTATTTGACCAAGAAGTGGTGACCAACGCTGTATAATATGATATGATCATCAGATTTAAGGAGACTACAAGGCCTCTCTAGCCAACTTACACGCTGATAATGAAACAAAGTATGCTCGGCTCAATAGTGAGGCGGGTTTTGACAAGAAATTGGAAACCATTTCATCGACATACTAAAAAGGAAATTTATGTTGAACTGCGATTTGACCAGTGCTAGAGAGGTGACAAGCTTACTGGAGCATGATAAAAACTCTTTAAGAAGTGAATTGGAGAGCTTGAGGAAGTCATCAAGTGCTATTAGATAGGACGAGGGTGCATCTTTCTTAAAGCAGTAAAATGCAAAACTAAGGAAGGAACCTAAGACTCTGAAGAAAAATAAAAGGCAAGCTAGTCATCCAAGCAGGTGGTGGTTACTCGGCCTACTATTAAGGAGGAAAAGGACAAAGAAAACTCAGGCTAACCAGGCTGCCTTAATCAAGGAAAAAAATTACATCATCAAGAAGCTAACTGATAAGGTTGATCGGCTGACTTTTCAATTCCATAAGTAACCCAGGTCTGTTTGGATGAATAGTTATGATGAAGCCTTGTGTCGCCTAAATGATGAGTTAGAATAAGCTTATCGTGAAGGTTATAAGTGGGGTTGGCTAAATGCCTTAACGATTTTGAAGGTACCAGAAAAAGATACTTTGTGGTATTAATATGACCTTGGTTGTTTGGATTAACCCGATTCTCCCTTTATAATGGACATTCAGTGGATTCCTGCTCATGCTATTCCATAAAGTCTTATCGGAAAACACCTATTTGATTATAGTCTGCACGGCGAAGATACCTATGTTTGGCCCCAACATTTGGAAAATAGGCCGACTTTCAGTGGCCATAAAAGACTTAGGGACTTGAGATTCACCATTCAACCCTCTGCTCTGGATGTTCCTCCAGCTAGAATGGACGAGGTCTCGGGAAAGCGTACGATATAGTGAAAATAATTTACCATTTGTAAACGAAAATAATCCCAGGGTGGTTCCAAATAAATATTTATTCTTGCAAATTTATGAACCAAACATGCAACACCAATTTTAAATAAAATTTATCTTTTTATCCTAAACATGCATATATTGTGATAAAACAGATAAAACAAACCAAGTAATTAACTAAGGCCAAGTTTGAGGAAACCCCAAAGGGTAAATGTAAGGATATGATTTAATAAATTTCTGAGTTATAATCTAAGAATTTTCTGTTGTCCTAGATCACAGTTAGTATGTATGATATCGCTATATTCGGTACGTTAACACGATAATCCATGACGGCCTTGATTTGAATCCTCCCATCCATCATCTTCATGCGTGCAGAAGCAAAGGGAAAAAATCTCCATAAGACTCTGAAATGTTTTTACTACAGAATAAGAATTTTTTATAAGTGTAGAAGCAAAGGGAAAAAATCTCGCTGACATCGTTCAAGCGACATAGCCATCTCGCGCGAAGTCGATCGAGCGGTGTAGCTGTCGTTAGAGTGACATCTATATTTCGTTCGAGCGACGCGCTGCCTTGATTTCTGTATTTAAAGCAGTGCCCATTCTACACGATTTTCAAGCCTTTGGCACTCACATTTCTGCAGAACTGCTGCATATTTCCAAACTTCGTTTTTATATTTTTTCAACCCTTTTGATTCACAAATCATTCCCAAACATATATGTGAGTCTTATAAACCCTAGATATAATTATTCTACTCATCTGGAGTAATCTTGTGGAGAAGAAGGTTGTTCTCCATTGCTGAATTGGAGCTCTTGCAGGATCTCTTGCTGAAAACACCGACGATAACGAACCGACGCTTGTGGGTATTCGTGTGTCACTGTATTTCTCTGTAATTGTAAGTTGTTACGCATTATAGTGAAATAAAAATGGTTTTTCCCCCTTGGGGGATTTTTTCTCATATTGTGATTGACTTTGCATGCTTGGCTGGATTTAATTAGTCTGTTACAATTTGTTTGCAAGAGTTAGGATTTTGAGGATTAAAAATTAGAATTTAATTCAATAAGTTAATCATTGATTGCTGGCGCACTCTCAAATTGGTATCAGATCCATTTACACAATTATACCGTGTAACTTTTTTCGCAAAATTTTTCTAGATATCAATTTTGGTTTAAAAATTGTTTTTTGAAAAAGTGCATTTTCTAATCGAGTGTCAATTTTTGACGGGTCAAATTACACATATTGGAAAGCCCGTATGAAATCTCACTTGAAGTCCATTGATGAATGTGTTTGGGTTGTGTGTGAAAGAGGGAGCACGCCTCCAATTGTCACTGCAAATAACATAACTACTTTAAAATTTATGACTGCATGGACTGAGGATGAATTTAAATGGAGCACATATAACTCACGTGGACTTAGTGCTATTTCCAAAAACATCACCCCCGACGAGTTCCGACGCATCATAATGTGTACCACGTCTGAAGAAGCATAGGATGTTATTCAACTTACCTATGAAAGCACTAATGAAGTTAAAGAATCAAAATTTCAAAATTTAACTACACAATTTAAGACAATCACCATGCTTGAATCTGAGTGTTTTGATGAATTCTATGCACGCTTATCTAATATTGTTAACACTAGTTTCAATTTGGGTGAACACATTCTTGATGCTAGAGTAGTTAAAAATATTTTGAGATCACTACGTAAGCATTTTATCTCCAAAGTCACTGTTCTAAATTCATTAGGAAATTTGAGTAGTCTGAAATTAAAAGAATTTCTAGGATACCTACGGACTTATGAAATTGGCATGTTTCCTAATACGATAAAATCAAAAGATAAAGGGGTAGCCTTAAAGCCCAGGCTAGGAAGAGTGAGGGGTCTACAAGAAAGAGAGGTGAGTCGTCTAGGAGAAGAGAGGAAGAGTTTTCTGATTTTGAGTTTGATTTTGACTTAGACGATTTAGCCTTGTTTGCAAAAAAATTAAAGAATTTCTCAAATTTAAGAAAAATGGTAATTTATAAGATAAAAAGAATTTTGAGAAAAATGAAAAGGATAAAAAGGACGCGCCTAACAAAGATGGGGAGAGATTTTATGTGTGTGAAGGTAGAGGTCATAAGGCATTTGAGTGTCCTACTAGGTTGCGACGTCAAGGCAGAGGCAAAGGCAAAGTTGCTCTTAATGCCTCCCTTAGTGACGACAGTGAGGTCGAGATGGTGGATTCTGGAGATGAGTATCCGCATGAATGTAACTTCGCCGCATTGATGGCTAGTCACGTGAGTAATGACAGTGCACCTCCTGACGATGAGGATGCTACTTCACAGGGACACCTCGATAGTGGAAACGATGTGAGTGAGGGGGAGGATGCTGCAAGTGAGAGCGAGAGTGATTTATGACGCGCATACGTTATTTTATATGCTGATTTATTTAAAACTACAAAGCGTAACAAAGCGTTAGCACGTAGAATAGTTGCCTTAGAGAAAGATTTAGGAGAGACGAGAGAGAGAGAGAGATTCTATTTGTGTTGAGAGAGAGAGGGTTTGTGTAGAGAGAGAGATGTTTAGATAAAGATAAATAGGACTTGACCAAACAAGTGGCTAGTCTTATGAGTGAGCTCCAGACCTCTATGGACACTCGAAAGAAACTTGAAGCTCTTATATCCCAGCTTACTCATGACTTTGAGATATCCAGGGAGGTCAACGTAAAGATAGAGAACAGATCTGAAAAGATGCTCCTCGCCCCTGCTTTAGGTTTTGGTGAAAGGTAGGGAATTGGTTTTGATGGTGCCTACATGTCCCATGTGAAACTAGAACCAATTCCTGAGTTTACTACGAATCCATATGGACATCACTAAAAACCCCATAGAAGAATTCGGCCAAGAAAAGCAAACCAAGGTCGGCCAAAGATTGTGTACTTATGTACCTTCTACAAAAGAAAGGGCCACCTTAGGGAGTTTTGTTATAGCTTGGGCCGGAGACGACATATATTTGCTCCACCACGTGCCGTTAGCGATTTTTCGAGCCTTAGAGAGCATGTTGAGTTTCTAGTCGCTACTTCTCAGAGTCTAGTGAAAGAGTTTCAACGGATTTCTATGCCGTTAGAAAACACTTTTAATATCTCGACTAGAGCCAACAATGACAATGGAAAACAGAAGGTTACCTCATCTTGGGTGCCTAAACTCGATGCAAAATCCCTTGTTGTTCACGTTGCTCTCAAAGCACATAACACTTCTCAGTGGTATTTCTATAGTGGGTACTCCAGGCATATGACATGTGATGTCTCATTTTTTACCTACCTAGAGGATCGCAAGGAAGGTAAATTCACCTTTGGACATGGGAGAAAATCTAGCATAGTAGGATGAGGTACAGTAGATATACCAAGATTTCCTAAGCTAAAGGATGTTTTGTACTTCAAAGGTTTGAAAGCAAACCTTTTCGGCATTATCCAACTGTGCGATGTTGACTTTGCAGTAAAGTTTGATCAGAATGAGTGCAATGTTTATGATCAAGCCGGTAAGCTTCTATTGGAAGTGGTAAGAACTGAAGATAATTGCTATGGGATCGTGCCCAAGTCCTCATTTGTCTGCAACAGCACCACGATCACTCCTATGGATCTGTGGCATCAACGTCTAAGTCATGTGAATTTTAAAGATTTGGATAAATTAGCTAAAAGGGACCTAGTACGTGGATTGCCATCACTTAAAAAGTCGACTTTCGCGATTTGTGGACCTTGTCAGTTGGGAAAGCAAGTTTGTAACCCCTACAGAAAGTTTAATTCCATTACCACTTCACAAGTGCTTGAGTTTATACATATGGATCTTATGGGTCTTACTCGTACCGAGAGTTTGGGTGGTAAGAGGTATATCCTCGTAATGGTATATGATTTCTCTCGTTACTCAATTGTAGGTTTCCTGAGAGAGAAATTCGATACTGTGGAATTTCTTACGAGCGTCGTATCCTGTAAAATAAACACGAATTTACTATCAATAGAATACGTAGTGACAATGGCATGGAGTTTAAGGAAGCTAAAGTATATCTCTACTGTGATGTCCTCGGGATCAAACATGAATTTTCGACCGTGAAGACTCCTCAGCAAAATGGGATTATTGAGAGAAAGAATCAGATAATTTGGGAGACGGCTAGATCTATGCTTATAGGCCATAGAGTTGCTAGAAGATTTTGAGCAGAGGTGGTGTCTAACGCATGCCACATGGTGAATAGGGTTTACCTTCGTCCACACACACTTAATATGCCCTACGAATTGTGAACTGAAAAGAAGTCCAACCTTTTATATTTCAGTGTCTTTGGAAGTAAATGCTATATTCTACGGGATAAAGAACAATTAGGAAAGTTCAACTCCTGGAGCAACGAGGGAATATTATTAGGATATTCATCAACTAGTAGAGCATATCGCATTTTTAACTTGAGTAGTTTTATGGTTATGGAGTCAATAAACGTCACCGTGCAAGATGACGAACCGCCGACCTTTGTTGATTCTAACCTATTGCGTGAGGATGACGCACTTTCTACTGATGATACCATTATTCCTCCCACACCCACAGTGGATCCTATTCTTGATTTAGGGGACACTCATGCTTGGTTTCGCAACAGTCATGATCCTACTACTATCCTAAGAGATTCCACCCTAGGGGTCAAGACTCATGCTCAGCTAGAGAACGTTGTTATCCATGTTTGCTACACGTCCAAAGTCGAGGCTAAGAATTATAAGGAAGCATTCAAAAATGAATAATGGATATGCACTAAGTTGCTTCAGTTTAGAAAGAATGATGTCTGAGAATTAGTCTCCTGACCTATATTGAGACAAATGTGATAGGTACCAAGTGGATCTTCAAGAATAAGATGGATGAGTCTAGTACTATTACCCTAAATAAGGCTAGGTTGGCAGCTCAAGGCTACATACGGATAGAGGTTATAGACTTTGACGAGACATCTGCTCCTGTTGTGAGGCTTGAGTCCCTTCGCTTACTACTCGCCATTGCTTATCATCTGCGCTTCAAATTATATTAGATGGATGTCAAAAGTGCCTTTCTGAATGGCATTCTACAAAAGGAATTTTATGTGGAACAACCAAAAGGGTTTGAAAACCCTAAGCACCCTGATCACGTCTACTATCTGAGGAAAGCCCTGTATGGTTTGAAGTAAGCACCCCGTGCTTGGTACGAGAGGCTTACTTCATATCTCTTAGCTCGTGGCTTTAAGAGAGGGGGATTTAATACGACGTTATTCTTCAGGAGAGATGACGGTGCTATTTTAGTTGCCTAGGTCTATGTGGATGACATAGTCTTTGGACCCATGTGCTCCCAGCATGTTCACCACTTTGAGGAGGAGATGAAGAGTGGGTTTGATATGAGCATGGTTGGTGAGCTTACTTTCTTCCTTGGTCTCCGAATTCGTCAGCTAGAGGATGGGATGTTCATCTCCTAATCCAAGTATGCTAGAGACCTTATGAAGAAATTTGGTTTAGACTCCGCTAAGCACACACATACCCCGATGAGCACCTCAAAAAAGCTTAGCAAGGACACTTCAAGTAAGGGCGTAGAGCAAACCTTATATCAAAGTATGATAGGTAGTCTTCTCTACTTGACTGTCAGTTGTCCCGACATCGCCTTTAGTGTTGGAGTATGTGCGCGATATCAAGCGTCACTGAAAGAGACACACTTACTCGCCCTTAAATGTATTATCAAATACATGAGTGAGACTCTCTCACTTGACATTTGGTATTCCTTTGATACCAATGACCGTTTATCCACCTATTCGGATGCCGATTGGGTCGGGGATGCAAATGGATATAGGAGCATTTTTAGTGGGTGTTTCTTCTTTAGTTCTACTCTTATCTCTTTGTTGAGTAAGAAGCAAAACTCCATCTCTTTATCCACTGTAGAGGCTGAGTACATAGCCATCGAGAGTTGTTGCACGCAACTTCTGTGGATGAAGCAGATTTTGGAGGATTATGGGATATCACAGGACACCGTGACTATTTCCAGTGATAACACGAGCGTGATACACATAACCTATAATCTAGTCCAGCATTTGCGCACAAAGGACATTAGGATACGCGAGCAATTTATTCGTGAGCTTGTAGAAGAAAAGGTCGTATCCTTGAGTTTTGTGCCTACTGGCCTCCAGTTAGCTGATATTTTCACGAAGCCTTTAGATGACCTTAGATTCGAGAGTCTTAGGAAGTCTTTAGGAATTTACATAGTTGACTGAGGGGTGGTCACCATATCTAGAGTAGGATTCATTTCTCATGTTCACATCATATTATTCCTATCTCTAGATTGCATTATTTGTATCATTATTTTTATTGATTTTTATTTTTTTTAAAAAATTGAAAAATCCAAAAAGATTTTAGTTTTAATTTTTTTTTAGAAAAAGTCAAAAGGATTTTCTTTTTATAAAAAATTTGAAAACCACAAAAAGAGTTTTGTATTTTTTACACCGTTTATGGATGAACATTTTAAGATAGCCATAGTCACAACTTCATTCCGTATTTCATGTGACTGTTTGATAGTGATTTGAGATGCTACATCATTTCATCGATGTGCATTACATTGTTTAGAGTCTTTGAGATGTGATTAATGATATTTTCTACATGTTTTGCTCCTTATCTCCTTTATTTCACTCATGTACGATATTATTTGAGTATTGTACTTGTCTATCACATATTGGCTTGAGTGTTTCTATCTCAATTCTATCTATACAACGACCAAAATATGACAAAACTTGACAAGAAAGTAGTGCATGTAAAAATCGTTTATCGTGAGGATTTAATTGCAACAAAATATGATGAGTGCATCACGGGAAAGGGCTACGAGAGTTCAAAATTAACTTGTCGCGAAAGCCATCATTTGAAAAGAGCCTGAAAAAAAATTAAAAGACAATAAAAAGAAAATATATGCCAAATCAAATGGGCCAATAGGTTTTAGTTTCATCACCTCAAAAGAAAAATATAATACATAATTATTTATGAGGGAGTTTGGATGGAAAGAAATGCAAAACGGGTTTGCACGTCCTTGAAAGTCATGAAAAAGCATTACAACGTTTTGGACGTTATTGGTGTGGAAATCACTTTGAGCTTTTATTTGTTGATTTGATTGAGTCAAATTCTTTTAATTCCATCATTTTTACACCTAAGGAAGTGTTGAGTTCATTCGTTAGGAATATCCAAAACTCACCGTGCACATATGTTATGGTTGTATGTATTGATTTTCCTGTCGAAATTATTCACATCTCTACATTTTCGCCATTACTGACTTGGTTGTGTTTGTGTTCTTTCATGGTGTGATTATTTGTTGTATATTTTGTGAGAAAATTTTGCAAAATTCAAAAAGAGAAAGTTTGATTACCTAGTGACATTCTCCGTTTGCATTTGCTTTATGTTCTTCATATTTGTCTATTTGGAGACATCATAAAAAGGGGGAGAACGAATTATGGGGGAGAATTTTCGATTGATTCTATAATGATTTGCTTGAGCTTTAATTTATACTTACTTTTGCTTATCAATATATTTCAAACTGTTGCACGTAATGGGTATTGTTTCCTATCTCGTGCGGGTAGGTACTTAATTGAGGATTATTTGCACACCCTGATGATGACAAAGAAAGATTGAAGAGTTGGAGATTTGAAGATGTTGAAGTTTGTTTGAAGATATGTTATTTAGTATTTCCACTTTTTGGGTTTAATGGGATATTAAATTATATGTCGTTTAGTTTTTGTTTGGGTAGCATAATTCGAATTTTTTATGTATGTATCAACATAGACATAGGAAGAAATTTGTAAGGACATAATTTTATAAATATCCGAGTTAGAATCTAGGAATCTATTTGTCTTAGATTACGGTTAGTATGTTTGATGTCACTACATTCAAAACGTCAACACGATCATCCATGACGACCTTGATACGAATCCTCGCATCCATCATCTCCATACATGCATCATACAACATGCAACGTGCTCTTCGACCATTCCCACTAATCCACTCACAGTTATGGTAAAATAATTTATTTGTAGTGTTTATAATTTACATAAATATTTGAGAAATATTTAAAAATATGTTTTAAGCTTCGTAATAAGAAATTTTTCTAAGTGTAGAAGCGAAGGGAAAAAATCTCGCTGACGTCGTTTGAGCGAGATTGGCTTTTCATTTGAGCGACATAGCCATCTCGCGTGAAGTCGTTCGAGCAACGTGACTGTCGTTTGAGTGACATATGTATTTCGTTCGAGCGATGTGCTGCCTCAATTTCGGTATTTAAAGCAGTGCCCATTCTTCACGATTTTCAAGTCTTTGGCACTCACGTTTCTTCAGAACTGCTGCATATTTCCAAACTTCGTTTTTATGTTTTTCAACCCTTTTGATTCACAAATCATTCCAAACACATATGTGAGTCTTATAAACCCTAGATATAATTATTCTACTCATCTGGAGTAATCTTGTGGAGAAGAAGGTTGTTCTCCATTGCTGAATTGGAGCTCTTGCGGGATCTCTTGCTGAAAACATCGGCGATAATGAACCGACGCCTGTGGGTATTCGTGTGTTACAGTATTTCTCTATAATTATAAGTTGTTACGTATTATAGTGAAAAAAATGGTTTTTACCCCTTGGGGGATTTTTCCTCATATTGTGATTGACTTTGCATGCTTGGTTTGATTTAATTAGTCTGTCACAATTTATTTGCAAGAGTTAGGATTTTTGGGATTAAAAATTAGAATTTAATAAAGCAAGTTAACCACTGATTGTCGACGCACTCTCAGAAAAACTTTTTATTCACTTAAAATTCTATAAGATAGTCGACTTACAAACCACTTGATAACCGCCACAAGCATAAAGCGTTAATCTTCACAAATCTCTAATGAATAACTATGATCCATGCAAGAATCACAAGATCGCAGTCCTCTGTCAGCCGCAGCCTTCGTCTTCAGCAGTGAATCCCCGCAGGTATCACAAGTAAGCCATGGAGATCCTCTCCACAAGGTGTATTAAAAAATACAAGACTTTCTAGGGTCTAAACAAATTCACAATAACAATATTCAAGGATATTTTGTTGTGAATTAAAAGTTTTGAAACACTAAAACATGAAGAACTTTTGCAAAAGTTATGTAGAAAAGTATTAGGAAAAAGTCTTAAACGTTCAAAATACGAAACTGGTATTTATACAAAAATTGAGGCAGTGCATCGTTCGAACGATATGAAGCAATCGTTCTAACGAGATATAGATCTCCTTCTAATACGAGTTTCTCTAGCTTCTAACGACATAACTAAAAATAATACAGTGAGCTCTCGCTTGATGTACATTTGAAATCATACTTCAAACGACCATACAATGTCGTTGGAACGATATGGAGAAGTCATTTGAACGAGCTCAACAAAAATTAAAATTTTCGCCTACAGTATACTCAGAAAACATATTTTCGAAAATAAAAAGCCCTGTTTGTTTTTGATAAAAAAATAAACACTTCAAATATAATTATGTGAATTAATTTAAACTTTAAATGGCTTTATATCTTTACGGGATGTCGGGAAGTCTTCAAACTTGGAGATGCTTGAGTTCGGTTCGTCTTGACGGTGCATGAAGATTTATAACGGGATACGCCAAACTAGCTTAAATTTATGCTATGAACAATGTTAGAAAAAATTTTCTTACAAATCTTCCCCTCTGGCTATTACGGTACAAAATAAACAAAAAGGACCTAACACCAAATTAAAATCAAAATCTCCAATGACAAAAATACTAACACCCTTCCTAACCCTAGAACGGAATGACATAAGTCTCTTTGTCTTTAAACTTCATCCCTTTTTGGAAAACTTCGTCTTTATCCATGTGTCTTAAATTCCACTTTAAGTAGCTGCACAAATGAGATAAAAAACATATACATCGTGACGCATGGAGTTTGAAACAAAATAAAACTCATAATCAATTCTCCCCTACAAATCAAACTCATTTTAATTTCCTCTCCCCTTTATTTTTATCGAAATATACAAAGAAGTAGAAATATAAGCATTAAATACAAAGCATCACGCAAAAGATAAGATATCATCACAAAAAGATATAAATCAAGGATGTGTAATGATCATCTCAAAGGCAAACACAACCAACTACTTTTGAAATTTGTAAATTTAAAAAAAAAAAAAAAATCACAAACACAACACAATACCATATATAATATATGCAAAACAAGTCAAAATAAATTCAACACACATATATAGGTATAAATGAACACAAAACATGACACAAAACACATAAGGTTTACACACTAGCATAGTGTTAATGTGTCCAAACTTGTGGAATGGAATGAATGGGTGTGAACTAGTAACAAAAAAATTATAACCCAAACACTCAAATATGTTTAAAAAGTTCTAATTGACCGTAAAACTTTATCAAACTAAACTTTAGCCTCGAGTGACAAATAAATTTGAACTTAATGAATAAAACAAGCATAATGCACAAAAGCCTAGATTATTGACGATTCGATAAATCAATAGCGTCGTGATAAAATAAGCATAACTAGGTATCATTGTGCAAACCTGTTGATCTTCAACTAAATACCCTCAAAAGATAAACATGATTTATTCTTGCAAATTTGTAAACAAAAAGAATCCCAAGGTGGTTCCAAACAAAGATTTATTCTTGCAAATTTATGAACCAAACATGCAACACTAATTTTAAATAAAATTTATCTTTTTATCTTAAACATGCATCTAGTGTCATAAAAACAGATAAAACAAACCAAGCAATCAACTAAGGCCAAGTTTCAGAAGGAAAAAAAAGGAAAACCCTTTTATTCACTTAGAAATCTACAAGATAGTTGACTTACAAACTACTTGATAACCGCCAAAAGCATAAAGCGCTAATCTTCGCAAATCTCTAATGAAAAACTATGATCCATGCAAGAATCACAAAACCGCAGTACTCCGTCGGCCTCAGCCTTCGTTTTCAGCAGTGAATCCCCACAGGTATCATAAATCAACCACGGAGATCCTCTCCACAAGGTGTATACAAATATACAAAACTTTTTAAGGTTTAAACAAATTCACAAGAACAATATTCAAGGATGTTTTGTTGCAAATTAAAAAGTGTTTGGAACACCAAAACATGAAGAACTATCATAAAAATTATGCAAAAAAGTATTTGTCAAAAGTTTTAAACAATCTGAACATGAAACATGTATTTATACAAAACTTGAGGCGACACGTCGTTCAAACGACATGACCCAGTTGTTCTAACGAGATATAGATCTCATTTGAACGAGAGTTTCTCTCGCTTCTAACGACGTAACAAAAAACAATACAGCGAGATCTCACTTTATGTACATTTAAAATCATACTTTGAACGACCTTAAAATATCGTTTGAATGACATGGAGAAGTCATCTGAACGAGCTTAACTAAAATTAAATATTCCGCTTACAATAAACTCAGAAAATATATTTTCGAAAATAAAAAGCCCTATTCATTTTTTATAAGAAATAAACATCCCAAATATAATTTTATAAATTAGTTTAAACTTTAAATTGCTTTATACCTTTACGGGATGTCGGGAAGTCTTCAAACTTAGAGATGCTTGAATTCGGTTCGTTTTGCCAGTGCGTGGCGATTTGTAACGGGATACGCCAAACTAACCTAAAGCTATGTTATGAACAATGCTAGAAAAATTATTCTTACACTTTTTATGCCTTGTAACTTTAAGGGAGATCTTTTTGTAATAAATTTCATGAACTCTTTTGAATAAAAGATAAAGTTTAGTGAAAATGTGATGTTTGTTATTTCTTTAATATAGGTTATGTAAGTATAGGGCCTACCTGTAGTTTGGAATTTATGGCAATGTGGTTAGCCTTTAGCCGATCACTTTTGCTTTTTTGGTTACCGAATCGAAAAAACCTAAGTTGTCCAACCTTAGGTTCTATTAACACACTTTGCTAGTCGTCTAACGAATATTGTCATTTTTAGACTAAGTATTTGCATTAGTTACCATTGGCGACCAAATATTTTAGGATTTTTCCCTGACTTAGCCTAGTAAAACTTTCTTATTCTTGACTTTAAGTCATACACGATGCTTTTAGAGTTGGGTCTTCTTGTTCTTAACTTGTCAAAGATGAATCATACATGAAGCATTGCTATAGTTTCAATGTTTATATCATTCATTTTAAGACTATAAGATTGGTACATCTCCCATTGACCACCACCCCCCCCCCCCCAAAAAAAAGGAAGTCAATTGATGGGAAATCAATAAATTTTCATTGAACTGGTCTTGATTGTTAAATGATGATAATTTTTCAAGCTAAAATTATTGATAGTACTTCTTGAGATGCTCGGCATTACACAATTCTTCAAGTGTTTTCAAGCGATAAGTACTAGGTCAGGCACCAGCAAAAAATCTATACAGACCATGCCAATTAGGCTCTAACTTGTTTCCTTTTTGAATCACCTTCTTTAAAATATAATCCCCTCTTTTAGATTGCTCGAGTCGACCCTCCTAATGTAGAACCTGGCAGTACGTTGTTGGTACAAAACCACTCGTAGTATAACATTTTCTTTTACTTTCTCTACTAAGTCTAGGTCAAGCCTTCATATAAGATCACTTTAAGGGAGTCATAATTAAGGACTCTGTGACTTGGCAGCCCTAATTTCGTGGGGACCATTGCTTCTATTCTGAATGCTAGCATGTAAGGAATTTCGTCGATTGTTGTCCTCGGTATGGTTCTATAGGCCCATAAAACACTTGGTAGCTCATTGATCTAGTTTCCCTTTGCATCATCAATCCTCTTCTTCAAACTATCGAGCAAAGCTTGGTTTGTCACTTCCGTTTATCCATTGGACTGGGGATGTCCTGCAGTAAAATACACCTTCTAGATTTTATATTGCACACAATAATCCTCAAATTCTTAATTATCGAACTAGGTTCCATAGTCTATGATGAAAGCGTATGGCATGCTATATCGACATATGATTTTTTTTTATATAAGATGATAAACCCTCTTGTAAGGCATTTCAACCTGTGGTTCGGCTTCCACCCACTTTGTAAAATAGTCAATTGCTACAACCAAATATTTAAATCCAGCCAAATCAATTCCCTATAGATCAGAGGGCTAGGGAAATATGACTGGTGTTAAAGCAGCCCCGATCGTCCATGGATGATAATAAACTTCTGGCATTTGGCATATGAAGAGCAATCTTCCTTCATAGTGGGCCAATAGTACCTTGGATAGCTACCCTATGCACTAATTATCATTCTGTCGAGTGGACTCCGTATGATCCTTCATGAACTTCTTTGATCAGGTCATTCACCTCAGTGGGATGAACACACCTAAGTAAAGAGATAATGAATCATATTTTATTCAAGACTCCTCCTTTTAATACGTAGTCGGTTACTTTGTATCTCGACTTCCTTGCTTCCTTAGGATCCCCAAGCAATAATCCCATATCAATATACTCTTTAATTGGATCCATCCATAAGGGGCCTAAATCAACTACTATAAAGTTGATTTATTATTCATCCATGCTCCTACTTTCTAGGATTTCCACTAGAATGGTCCTTTTTATTTATGTTATGGCCGCTGAAGCAAGCCGAGCAAGGGAATTTGCTTGGGCGTTCTCTATCCTTCAAATTCTGACCATTTTAACTGCCAAAAACTTAGTGATGGTTCTTTGTGTTTTGGCCAGGTACCTTATCATCAGTTCTCCTTTAACTCCATATATCCATAACACTTGATTAATAATAAGCTAAGAGTCACTATGAGCAATTATTTGATTATCACCTAATGACAAAGTGAGTTCCAATTCAATAATCAATGCTTTATACTATGCCTCATTATTTGAAGCTTGGAGTTGAAAATGAAGAGCATACTCCACATCTATAATATTAAGGGCGTTAAGAATTAATCCTGCTCCGCTGCCAGAAGTACAGAAGACCCATAAACGTATAATTTCCAGATAGGAATTTCTTAGTCAAAGATCCCATCACTTAGAGATCCTGATTTGAAAAAAAATTTGCCTTGCTCTTCATACTTATTGGCGACCTATTGGGTACCGAATGATTTTGATTTGTCCAGTTTAGAATTATCTTCCGGGGAAGTCTGTTCGGCTTGATTCATCTTTAAGCTCTCTTCCCAGAAAGTCTGCTCGATAAGTTTCCCCACTACTATGGTTTCTTCATAGGCAGATTCTGCTATGAAATTAGCTACAACCAGCCCTTTCAATGTTATTCGAAGCTCGTAGAGTATATCATATTCTCCTAATTCTACGGCCCAAGCCATCAATCGCCCAGATTTTTCTAATTTATGGATAATTTGGCGCAATGGTAAATTTGTGTAAACCGCAATGGTATGTGCCTGAAAGTAGGGCTTTATTATTCTTTATGCCTCAATAAGTGCTAAAGCTAATTTTTTCAGACAAGGATATCAAATCTCTGCCCCTAAAAGCATTGCTAATGTAGTACACAGGTTTCTAAATTCCATTCTCTAGTTGGATGAGCGTCGAGCTCACAGCTAACTCAGATACAATAAGGTATAGGTAGAGTTTTTCCCCCATGACTGGTCGGGAGAGTAGTGGTGGATATCCCAAATATTTTTTCAACATTTAAAAAGCATTTTCACACTCTTTATTCCATTAAAAGGTTTTCCTGAGTATTTTGAAGAACACAGTTGCTCGGGAAATAAATCGATTGAGTGCAACTACTCTTCCAATCAACTTCTGCACGTATTTCTTGCACGAGGGAGATTGCATTTCAATTAATGCCTTGATTTTGTCTAGACTGGCTTCAGTTTCTCATTGATTTATGATGAATCCTAAGAACATCCCCGCCTATATGCTAAATACACATTTGGTCGGGGTAAGTTTCATCTGATGCTTCTCCAGCTGGTCAAATGTCTGGCCAAATCTTTGATGTGGTATACGACTATCTTGCTTTTAGTTGGCATATCATCCACATAAAGTTCCATATTCTTGTTGATTTGCTCCTCAAAGACCATGTTTACCAGCCTTTGGTATGTTGCTCCAGCTTTTTTAAGCCCAGAAGGCATAACATTGTACCACTAAGCACTTCGATTGGTAATGAATGATGTTTTTCCCCATCCTATGACTTTATTTTAATTTAATTGTATCTCGAATAAGCATCCATAAAGTTGAGTAACTCTTGTCTTGCGGTGGCATCGACTAGTTGATCAATTCTGGGCAAAGGGAACTGGTCTTTCGAGCATGCTTTATTGAGATTCGTAAATTCAATACACACAAGCCATTTATTCTTCTTCTCCATTATCACTACGTTTGCCAACCAGTCCGAGTACTTGACATCTTCAATAAAATTTGCCTTTTGCAGCTTGTCCACCTCTTCTTGGATGGTTATATTCTTCTCATTACTAAATACACAATGCTTTTTCGTGATCGGCTTTACCACTTTGGTGATATTTAACTCATGATAGATAAATTTTGAATCAATTCCTGCCATATTTTCATGGCTCTATGACAACATGCTCTTTCGTTCTTTAAGAAAATTGATCAATTCTTATTTGGGGGTTGGTTATAGGGTTGAGCCAATTTGTGTGGTTCTTTCTGGACTTTTATCATCTAGGACAATAATTTTATAGCCTTCACAACCTGTCCTTTAACTAAATCAGCTTCCTCGTGGTGGTCTAAGGTTTCAATCTGGTAGGTTGTCGTGAATTTCTTTACTTCATCTTAGTCGGTTGAAGCATAATAACATTCACAAGCTTCAATTTGATCTCTTATAACAACGTCGACCCCATAGTGAGTAGGGAATTTGAGGCACTGGTGGACAGTTAATCGTACTGCAACTAATTCTTCAAGATGACCCTTCCAAGGGTCATATTATAGGTTGATCAATCGTTCTTGTCTTGATAAAAAAGCGGATCCTTTTAGTCCTATTGGTAGACCAAGTGCCGATTAGAACTTCTAATTTAATAGTCCTTAACGGGTATACCTTATATCGTGAGAAGCTTATGAGGGGCCTGTGATAAGGCTCCAACTTGTGTCTCATAATCCTAAACTATAGAAGCAGTTGTAGAACATAACATCATCAGAGCTATCGTTGTCCACCAGGATTTGAGCAATCCTTGCTTCATGTATTCTCGTGGTGACTACCAAAGGATCATCACGTGGATAGAGCACCCTTAACAAGTCATTCTTGGAGAAACTGATAATCAATTTATCTTTGTTTATTTCCTTGGTCCACCATTAATATTGTCAGATAAATTAATCTACCGAATATAGGAGCATGCTTTGGCTTCGTTTAAATAGGATTTTCTTTTATATATCTCATCACCACTAACAGCATCTCCTCCTACAATATAATGACAGCCAAAAGATATCATTTTTACCTAAATTTCAGGCTCTTGAGGAGTCTTTGGCAGATCTGGGTCTTCTTTTGAATCATCATATCGACTTATTTTCTTATCATCTCTTCCTTTATAAGGAGATTCTGATCGCCTTTCGAAATCTCATTCTTTTGACCTGTCAATGAACTTGGACAACTTGTCACGTTGGATTAGATTTTCAATCTCATTTTTCAAAGTAATACAATTGTCAGTTGTGTGTCCGTGGTCCTTGTGAAACTCAAACTCCTATTAAGAGGAGCCTTCTGCTTTTCGGTCCATTTGAGGTCTCTGCTCCCTCTGATTTCCTTCAAGTTGTGATGCACGCCAACAGTGAGAGGTATTTACTCCTCGTACTTCTTAGGTTTCTCAGTTTTCTTATCTTTTTGCTCCTTCTTGTCAGAGTTTTTATGATGGTCGATCTTGGTACTTGGAGCTTATTTGGCAGCCATAGATTCCTCGACATTCATGATTTTGTCAGCTTTATCCATTAACTCGGTCATGGTTTTAGGGGATATTTGGCTAATGCATAGTATAACTTCTCATGGAGTGACATGCTCATCAAAGTAGTAATAACGGTCTTTTCCTCGTAATCCACCACTTCCAACTTTTCATTGTTAAAGCGAGTTATATACTTGCATGCGGTCTCCCCTCTTAATAGGTTTGGCTCAAAAGTAAAAATTACTAATGAATAACTCGGTGAGCTGCTGGAAACTAGAGATTATCCTCGGGGAAGATTATTATACTAAATTTGTGCAGATCTAGTGACGGTACTTGAGAATGCTCGGCAACGTATCTCATCCGGAACTGAATAAATATCAGATGCTACTTGGTATTATTCATTATGAGGGATGGGGTCAGTTTTACCGTCATATTTGGGAGTGACCACAGTTGGTTTGAATTTGAACGGTGTGAAGAAATCCACAATGGCTGGAACAAAAGGAGACCGCTTTACAAAGCTCTTTTGTAAGGGATTTTTAGACTTGGCTATTTCTCCCAAACGATCTTCCAATTATTGTATCGATCTCCAAGGGTGATCTTCCGAATTAGTTTTGGTTTGGGTCGCTCTGGTAGCTCTACCATGAATTTTTGCTGAGCTCTTTTCCTGGAAAGTCTGTTGGCACGCACGAAACCTCGTATACTAACCCTAAATTTCAGTAGACATTTCTCAGTAATATCTTGACCTAGAGGGATCCCTTTAGTAACCTATACTTGCTCGGGGTCCTGAGTGACCAAAATGATAGGCTTTTCTCAGCTTCTCTAGGAAGCTTGACCGTTCTGGAGTAAGAGATTGTTCGTCATAATAATCAGTGGATCAAAGTGAAGAGGTTACCCCCGAACGGTAAGAATGGTTATGTGAATATCTGAAATATTTGGACTGGCTTCTGTCATCCCTAGGAGGTGGAGGTGGCATTTCCCTCCTATGGGATGGGGTACCAATTGATCTAGCTTGAAGCGTTTAAGTAAGTTGTCGCACGATTTCCTACATCGTTTCCCGCCCTTTGGCGATGTTGAGTAGAATTCCTTATAACTCTCTAATACCAGGATGAGCGGAGGGACTAAAAACATTGTCTCCAGCAAGACTGCCTTTTGGAATGTCCATCATAGTATAAAAAATAGGTTGTGAAAAAATCAGATGAGAAACAATAATGATTTGTTAATTCCTATAGACGACACCAATCTGTTGATGTCTAAATTTAGATATTGATGTTATATCGTAATTATTAATATTACAATCATAGATAAATAAAATAAAGGGATAATAGAGAATTTTCACATGGTTCAGCTCAGGAAATGAGCCTATATCCATGGGTCAAGCTGGTTGGGGTTTATTTTAATATTTGGGTTATAATTACAAAGTGTACTCAAGACGTAATAAGCTTGCCCCTTCAACTAGGGGAAGTAATGTATTTATATTTAGTAGAAAGCTAAGAGGTGAAATTTCTTTATAGATTCAAGCATTTACACCTTTACACAATAATAGGCAACTGGGTGTGTTTTCACATACATGTGCATGATGACTGTTGAGTATACCGCATAGGGGTGTTCACGGTCCGGTCCGACCCGATTTTGAGGTATTTTTAGGACTGGATCGCATTAACCGATCGTACAAAATTATGGATCGAGACCGGATCGAAATAATCGTTCTCGATCCTATTTAATTTTTGAGCGGTCCTTGTTCGGTCTCGATCCTATTCGGTCCATAAGAATAACACATTTTATATAAAAACAACACGTTTTATATATTAAAAAAAAGAGTAAAAAATGGCGCATTTTATCAAAACAACACAATTTTTTAGTAAAAACATCAAAGTTTGTAGTGAAAACAATACTCTTTTTAAAAAATCATCACAATCAAAAGTTAACAATAAATCAATAATAGAAAAAGACTAAAAAATAATAATGTAATTAAAAAACATATTAAAAAAATATTTTGTGTAGGCTGCTTTGCTTGTTCAATTAGCAATCCTTTCCTTGGTGCTCACTTTTTATGCCATTCGTACTTTAAGCCACATCAATAAAGGTAAAAGTACAGAGTTAAATATTCATCGGATTGGGTCTTTGAGTTGCACCTCTATCCCCCTTAATTTTGTACTGATTTCATTCAAATTCTTTGTTTCTTACCAAAAAAAATTACGAAATTAAAGATAATCCAACCTAATAGCAGTTTTGAGTAATAATCGAGCCACATATGAAAAACATATGCTAAGATTCATATACATAAGCTTTTATACTCACAAATGGACATACCATCACAATGTTCTCTTAATCTAAGCAATACATGCACAAGCATATTTATAGGAATCACAATGCACAAAGTAAAATCTTCTATACCAATAAGTAATGCAAAATAAGACTTCCACACATTCATCTAAGACTAGGTTACAAATATATTTACATATATTTGTGTGTGTATATATTAATATTTCATGTAAAAGAACTCTGATTAAAATGAATAAGGGGGGAAACACAAACTAGTTTCATTTTTCAGCAACAAACAGTTCAGAAGGGTAATTTCCCAAATAAAGAGTTAGGGTATGCACATATCCTTAAAGAAAGTACAAATTTTCAACAACTCAATACATAAATTCTTCATATCTAACATCCAATTCAAGACTTATACAATACATAGAGATAAATTTCAGTACCTTTAAAGAAAACCCTCAGATTAAATCCACTCTCCACAACTCAAACAAAAGATATTCAATCGATTGGTTTGCCACCGGAGCCGGAGGCAAGTGAGACGAGATGAGGGAAGGGAAAAGTTGATGGGCAACCGGTTTTACTACCGGAGCTAGGGGAGAGTGAGACGAGATGAATGAAGGGAAGCGTGCGGCCACAGTTTGTAAAGAGGGAGAAGAGAAAATAAGAATTGGGAGGGCTTAAGTTATGTTGTTGTGTGTATAATGCGTGAGTTATTAAATTAACTTTAATTATATATATATAGATATATAATAAAAGTGGTTCGGTCCATTCCAAACCTAATTTTTATGACCCAAGACTGATATTGAATCGAATAATGCGGTCCTTTATAATTAAAACCGAATTAAAAAAAACTCACAAAAGTGGATCCGATCCGGTTCGTTTTTTTGGTCCGTTCAGTCTATTCGGGTTCGTGCGCACCCCTAAATTTTCATATGGTTGATAGTTAAACTTCTTAGATGTGGTCGGAAAGAGAGACGGCCAATAGGTACCTATGCCGATGGGATTTGATCCATGTGGCAAGCCTCATGATAATATTGACAAGTTTCAATGTGTTATTGGTCCAAGTGGCCATTCATTTTAAGACTACAACACCTCTCATCAGAGCGAAACTCCCACTCGTCTTTTATGAAGATAAAGTGTTTTTTTAGCTTTGGTTGCTCGTTTGCATGACCTTTACCATCTTCTGGTCCCATTTTCGAGGAGAAAAATAGTAATAGCCATTAACTTTGTTGTTGTATTTTACGCCATATACAAACATGAAGATGTCACTAGTCAAGTCAGAATCGATATGGAGCTGCCAATACACCATAACCCCAAGGATGGATATGTAGGCATTTGGTGGGGGCTAAGTATCCACTTGCACAGCCCACACTAGGAAACAAACCTCGTTGGTATTAGGTCGATTATAAACCCTTTCATCACAGTTCGACAATCGTATATATATGCTTACAGGGATGTTATACTTATCTCTCAAGCCATCTATCTCATCTTTTAGGTTATCATATTCGTAGGCTATAGTAGTGACTGGATCCTAAGAATCAGAGGTCCCAAAAGTGCATTTCTCATTAAGGTAAACCACAACAGGTGGTGATGAGAACATCTGATTGGCAAGAGCTGTATAAGGAGGTGAATGATCTAAATTAATAACGGATATAGACACGGTGTTAACATATTTCTCACTACCAACTGGGGTGGCCTACCCGAGTGTGACAACCCGCTCCTTATAATAACGGGTGGCCAACCCTATACTATAATAAATCAGGTATCTCAGATGGCGCAATTTCAACATCAACTGATAATACTAAATAATATAAGGCTAACTACTCGAAATCATAAAAAGCGAATTGCCAAAAATTTAAAACTTTTTATTTAACAACAACAACAAAACCAATAATGCAAACATACCCAGCAATACACATCTAACTATGATGAGTGATAAGAGCAAACTCCAATAATATAAAAGGGTACAATACAATGTACAACAAAATCTCTACAATGAAATACCCGAATAAGCTATCGGGTCACAGATAATACAAATAATATGAGGAAAGAAATGTAAAAGTGTTAATCTACAACACATAAGTATAAACTCGAGATACAAATTGAATCCTAATCTAGATACATCAAAGATAGGAATCGTCTAAACAAGATGCCGCAACAGTCCGCTACTGCCACAACTCCACAAAAACACTGGATGGATGAACATCAATGGCGTCCTTGCGGAGGAACACCTAAAGTAATACAATATATATAGGGAGGGAGAAAAGATAAACGGGTCAGAGCCCGAGTTGAAAACAATTTATAGCAAGTGCATTAAAATGCATAATAATTATAAATGCATTATTACATGATTTAATGGAATCGTCCTCTCCATAATAATCCATCTCACCTCTTAACTAGAGCACGCACTAAACGTATGCACGTGGTCTCCAAATGAAAGTACAAATGTAATTTAGGCAGTAAAATCTAACTAGATCCCAAAATGCAGATTCGATTAAGGTTTTCTAACTTATCTCGCAATCTATCCTCATCTAAGTTCTATCTACAACATTACTTTATTCTAAATATTATAGTTCTCTTTATATTTATTCATTTGTTGAACATATAAAGTTGCAAAACCATCCTCGTAATAACATAATCACAATACATCAACATTCTCTTACTACAATTTCATATATTCTAGTTATGCCCTCATTTGGCATGTAAACATAAATATAGTTAATTATATGAGTTATTAGCATCAAGAACTAAGGACAAAACTTCTCCTAATTCTCAACACGGCACTGCGTTTCGTGCGTGGGACGTCTCGCCGAAGCGAAATCCAAACAAGGAACCCCCCGTTACACTACTCCTAACAGTATTGATCCTCGAGATTCATTATGCCCTCAATGTGTGATGCATGTAACCCAAATTATTATTTCTCAAATTTTAATTAATTAATTAATATTCCTAATTCTCAGCAGTACACGGCGTTTCATGCGTGGGACGTCTTGCCGAAGAGAAATCCAAACAAGGAACCCCCCCCGTTACACTACTCCTGGCACTGTCGATTGTTGGGATATGTGATATATATATAAGTATGAGCATTTAGGAGTAACTTCTCCCCAACTTCCAACATTACACTGCGGTTCGTACGTGGGACGTCTCGCCGAGGTGAAATCCAAACAAGGAACCCCCCCGATACACTATTCCTGGCAATGTTAGTCGTTGAGGTCCATTATGCCCTTGATACCCAAGTACAAGCACAATAAACAATAACCATCGAAACGAGATATAACTCGAGGATGCAGGCTCACATGTTATCATCTTCCAGCAGCCCATACACGTAGCAAACTGGGGCCACCTGGTGGGGTTCAACGGCACCCACCTCGTGATCAACTCACGCACACAACGTCCCGGGAAGCGATCATAGCTCCTAATCGGCAAGTGAGAACGTCACATACCCCCGACTTCTCACCCCCAAAAGAATGCATATATATATCGCATAATAATCACAATGGACGACTATGACCTAGGGAATATCCACACCCTGCTCTTTGAGCCACGATGCTCACCCTCAACGCACGCAACTTCCCAATGATAACAAGGAGGGGGTATGCTTCACTATATATATATATATATATATATATATATATATATATATATATATATATATATATATATAAGGTATACATACATCATCACAACATATAAAGATATATCGTCATATAAGGTATACCTGCCACATCATTTACATTTTTAATATTACACACTTAGGCGTAGTTGAATTAATACCATTATTTAATATATCACTCTCTTTTGATACACTAATCTTCAATTCTCACACATTAACCCCACTTAGTATACATTATACTATTTCTCGCTTGAAGATCACAAGTCGCTTCTAATAATGAATTGTTTCTCAATTCAATTCATGTTAAGGATATTCTTTTATCCTAATGCTCTTCAATTAGCATTTCTCATTGTGTGAGACATCTCCCAAATTAAACATCAATAAGGATACTTCTATATCCGTATGCACATCAAATAGCATTTATAATTCTCCATCCATAATAGGGTTCAATTCATTTTATGAACCTTTTAAAGTTATCCCATTGGGATTGGATTATAAAATCCAATATTACTAAACTTATTATCATTCGTCTATATGAATTTATAATTATCTCCCAATAGAGCCTCCAATCAAGGCGAGCTTCCCCACTTAGAAAATACCATAATATCTAATCTATATTCCTCAAATTTAGTCAATATGACTCCAAAAAAATTCTTATAAGGGAAACTCGCTAAAAGTCTCCAAAACATACTCCAAATATCTCCTATAGAGGTTCCCAATCGATAACCTCGAACAAATTGGAATGAAATTCTCCCTAGAAAAACATTCCCCCAAAAGCCGTGTTTTCGAATCGATTCGGCCAGGAAGGCGAATCGATTCGAGTCATTTGACCTGGGACTCTGTCTCAGGCCGAATCGATTCAACTGGGGTCCGAATCGATTCGGTCACTCAGACCTGGGCACCTGCATATTTTCGAATCGATTCGGCCCTTCAGAACTCTCGAAAATGGCTACTTTTTAAGTAAGCCAAAATCCCAAAATTTGTTTTAATCATTTTCTCTTCATTTCTCTTCAACCCAATCACATATATATCATCAATATTCATCCTAGAATACATATAAACTAATTTCTATCCTCAAATCAAAGATCTACATATTTAATCTAAGATTATACCCAAAAGTTAGGTTTTTATCAAACTAAACCTAAAACCCAAAGATTTAATCCACAAATCATGCAATAAATGGTACACAACAATTATTTAGCAAGTTTAATCACTTGCCTCGAGTTCGTAGGGTCTGATCCGTCCTCGAGATCGCGTAGATGCCGGAAATCTCCACTTTCTCTCTCTTTTCTTCTTTTTTCTCTTCTTCTCTCTTTCTTTCTTTCTATTTCTCTTTCTCTCTTTGGAGAAATAAATCTCCCGTAGGCTTTTTAAGCCCTAACTCCCAAGATACACATCTTTAAATGATAATACACACTTTAAATGACTCAATGACTTTAATTCGAGTCAAACTGACTTAAATTATTTCGGAACCTAAATAGACCCCCAAGTACAGTCATTTCGACTTTCTCGACCCTTCCGGACACAACTACAGCCTCAGAATCGCCATTAGATACACTTTCTAATAACTCCAAGTTTTGACCACAAGTGCCAAATTTAATTATTCTCCAATAAAATATTATTTATTTCTCCCAAAATAAATAAATCCTTGTCTCCAAGACCTCGGGTTGTTACAAACTTCCCCACTTACAAAAATTTCGTCCTCGAAATTTTAGCTAAGCATAATTCTCCAAAGCTCAACTAGATTTACTACACTCATCCTCACTAATCCTATCTCCAAATCTCTACTTCCCACGACAAATTAATTTAATTTATTTTATTTTAAGTTGATTTCGAGTCTTATAAAACCAATTTCCACAACTAGAGCGCCCATACACCCTTTATATTCGAGTTATCGCTCGTACGAATCATAATGAGGCTTCATTTGCCTCCAAAGTTCCACAATTCCATAAATATAACTAATACTAGCATTTTAATATTGTAAAAATTTTGAATGGTCCAAGAAATAACTCCTCTCAATTCCTGACATTCGCCACTTTCGTGCGGGGGACGTCTCGCAAAAGTGAAATCCAAACAAGGAACCCTCCCAATACACTACTATGAGGCGATATCGGGGATTGAGAGCTTGTTAAATCCGGACTAGAGTTTGAAAATATTTTGGGGAAAAATTATTTTGATATGGCCCAAGGCCTAGAAAAATTTTTATTTTGAAAACATTTTATAAAAATATTTTGGTTTATGTCTTACGATATTTACCTAAAGTGCCTTATGTCCCACACAAGGTCTTTTAAATCATCATACATATAACAACATATAGCTCACAAAAATTAGCATAATTATGAGCTAAAATTTTCCTGCGTCCCATCAATCCACAAATCCTGAACTCTTTTCAGTAATGATATCTCATATCATATTAACATATTGCCATTTATAAGGCTCGTCCATAACTGGAATACAACAATTATATAAGTCTAACATGACTATATAAAAGAAGTAGCTTTATCATTACTACTTATCACACAACCATAATTCTTACATTCACCACAAGGTTTATAGCTCTTTGAGCATATCACAAAATTATTTATTCTATCGAAAGATAATTTACATAAGAGCCTAACTTGCTCAAAATTCCCCTTAGGGTCATCACATACATAATAGGGCTATAGCACTACCCTCTCATCAATATCTCTTATACGATATTCCCAAAACTTCATATAATAATTATCCTATTCACATAGGAAAATAACTTTCATCACCCATCTCTAGTCCGATTGCCCTTCCTCATCAATGGGCTCCCACACGTAGTCCCCCGGTCTAAAATGACCTCGAATCTGTTGTAGGGGTTGTACTTTCAAAACTTCATCAAAACGTGGTCCTTTACCTCTTTTAGGACAATCTCTTTTTTCTATGACCTATTTCTTTACAAAAGAAACACTTACCCACAAACCCTTTTTGCCCACTCGCATTATTGTCACTCTCATCCCCAAACTTACTTGATGAACTCGAATCTCCAAAGTTCTTACCCTCTTGCGAACGAAGACGACATTCATGACACTTTAATAGTGTCGCATTCACTACCTCGATGAAAGTCACTAACTTAGGACTCTCTAACAAATGTTGTCGAATTATCCAATCTAACCCTCGAATAAACTTCGATATACGTTTCTCTTTCGTATTTACCTCATCAGGTACTAATTTCGCCCATCGAGAAAAATCTTCCTCATATTCTGCCACCGTTCTATTACCTTGAAAATTCTTCATATTCTGAGTCGGGGAAGAAAAATACCTTCGATCAAAAAGCTCCCAAAATTCTATTATAGGCAAAGTATCTCTCTGTTTAGATGTGGTAATAGACTCCCACCATTGAAGAGCTGCACCCGATAACTTAAAGGTGGCTAAAAACTGTTTCTACACCTCACTACACTCGACCATTCGGAGGTGCCTCTGCATACTATTCTTCCATTGACTTGCAGCCATTGCATCAACTCCCCCTGCAAACTCGGGAGGATGCCCCTTACTAAAATATTTCTTCACTCTTTTCCATAAAGACAATCCTAAATGGGGTCGGGCTGCTTGAACGGCAGATTGCTGCGCCATCGTAGAAACGGCAGCAGTTACTGCATGTGCCACAATATTGGCAACTTCATTTGTAGTCATGTTCCTTTGAGGCAATTGGGGTTCTACATTTTCAGACCCTTTGTTTGCCCTGACTGAACGGGCATCTGAAACAAGAACAATTGTATGAGAATGCCTTTCAAATATTTTCAAATCGCAGAAGAAATATGGATGTATAAATGCAATCGTCCTAATAATAAGGCTTTATATCAAGAACGCTTATGAAAGATCGTAGTAACCCGCACACAGATCCTAAAGACACTAGAACCTGATGCTCTGATACCATCTGTGATAACCCGCTCCTTATAATAACGGGTGGCCAGCCCAATACTATAATAAATCAGGTATCTCAGATGGCACAGTCTCAACATCAACTGACAATATTAAATAATATAAGGCTAACTACCCGAAATCATAAAAAGCGAATTGCCAAAAATTTAAAACTTTTTATTTAACAACAATAACAAAACCAATAATGCAAATATCCCAGCAATACACATCTAACTATGATGAGTGATAAGAGCAAACTCCAATAATATAAAAGGGTACAATACAATGTACAACAAAATCTCTACAATGAAATACCCGAATAAGCTGTCGGGTCACAGACAATACAAATAATCTGAGGAAAGAAATGTAAAAGTGTTAATGTACAACACTTGAGTATAAACTCGAGATACAAACTGAATCCTAATCTAGATACATAAAATATAGGAATCGTCTAAATAAGATGCCGCAACAGTCCGCTAATGCCACAACTCCACGAAAACACTGGATGGATGAACATCAATGGCGTTCTTGTGGAGGAACACCTAAAGTAATACAATATATACAGGGAGGGAGAAAAGATAAACGGGTCAGAGCCCGAGTTGAAAACATTTTATAGCAAGTGCATTAAAATTCATAATAATTATTGTTGATACCAAAATTAATCTGCTGACATGGACCAATCATATGAAGACATGTGGCTATCTACAAGGAAACAACAAATACTTCTGAGGAACCCACTCGCTCCGAGGAACAAGACTACAACGAGGAAGACTAGTTCCCCGAGGAACTCACAAGCTCCGAGGAACAATGCCTCACCGAGGAACTCTTAAATACCGAGAAGCTTAGGCGGTCCGAGCAACTCATGGCGGTCCGAGCTGCACCTCGAAGCAGGATACCAACAGTTTAAATGCTTATCATTTGGACGCGCACGCAAAGAGGGCATTAAATGTATTACCCTTTCATATGTATATCATTTAATGTACTACCCTTTCACATTACAGCCTCAGGGATATAAATACATTGTATAATCCTCATTGTAAAAGGACCCCCATACGGGAATTTCTTGAGATAACTTGTAATCGATAATTCCCATACAAACAGCAATACCAAAACGGTGGACGTAGGCCATTCTTACAAGGCTGAACCACTTTAAAAAAAATTTACCTCATTTATTTACCTGTGATTGAATTATTAGAGTGATCAAATTTTTTACTTCAACGGATTGGCGCCGTCTGTGGGAATCGACTGGTAATATCGATTTCTCATCAAATACAATCCATTACCAATGGCTGATATTCCTGAATCCAGCAATCGAAACGCTGGAACCCCTCCAAACCCGTCTGCTCCACCAATGGTTCCAGATCTGACTGGAATAATGGCAAATCTGGCTCAGGGCCAGACCGTCATGCAAGAAACGATGCGACAACTCATCCAAACCCTCCATGGCGGTGCATCAGCCCATTTCGGACCACGAAGCATTCAAAGAAATACCCGTGCGCCTTCTTCGCGTACTAGGCGTAATAACTCACATCGCAATGAGGAATCTGATGATTTCTCTTATCAACCTGGGCGAACTTCGTCTGTGCGAGCCACAGATACTGACCAACGTGTCACTCTTTCCCCAGAAAGGACCAGTGCGTTGGAAAGATTAAGTAGGGTTTCTCCTTTCGACCGATTAGGCCCTAGGAGGAACAAAAGTCCTCTTTATGTAACGTCGAGGAGCTTTCGACGACCATCAGATTTAAGGGAAGGATCTGCCCAGTTGCGATCAGTTGCTCGTCAAGATAGATCCTATGACCGACCAGTTGCTCGTCAGGATAAATCCAAGGAAGCCACTTCAACGCGATCAGTTGCTCGAACTAATAGACTCGAGGAAGGAAATGATGCATGGAAAGGATCTATTCAGAGGCTAGAGGATAGATTAGGGGAAATGGCTAAGGCCAAGAATCCTCTATAACAAACCTTTGTTCGAGGAACACCTTTTGTCCAGGACATTGTTGATTTTCCAACACCATCAAAGTTCAAAGCACCTGTTGTGACTCCTAAGTATGATGGAAAGACTGACCCTGTCCTTCATATAGAATAATACCAAGCTGCAGCTGACATCTATGATGTCCCAGATGAGATGAGATGTAGAGAATTCTTGAGAACACTTAATGGATCCGCTCAAATATGGTATAATAGCCTTCCTCGGGGTAAGATTTCAACTTTTCTTCAACTGGCCGAGCTATTCATTGGGAATTTTTGCTTTGGCGCAAAGCCAGTTAAACGAGTAGCACATTTCTTAAGTGTTAGACAAAAAGCTGGTTAAAGTATCAGAGATTATATAACTCGTTTTGATAACGAGAAGCTCGAAGTCATTGATTATGAGGAGAAGACAGCGATTACCGCTTTGATGAGTGGACTGTTGCCAAACAAGTTGTACTACACTTTGGCCAAAGATCCACCTCGAACCATGTCGAACCTGATGGGAAAAGCGTCCAAGATTATGAATGCCGAGGAGGCTATGTCTGCGAAGAAGAATATGGATGCCAAAGAAACCAAGGTGGAAGGTGATAAAGCTAAGAAGAAAGAACATAAGAACAATGGCAGTGACAAACAATCCAAAAATAGGTCGTCATGGGAGGTCTTGAGGAAATTTGATAATTACACACCTTTGAAGGTAAATATCAACCACGTCTTGGAAGAAATTAAGAACAGCGAGGAGTTAAACTGGCCAAAGAAAATGAAGGCAGACCCTGACACGAGGAATAGGGAAAAATATTGCGAGTTCCACAATGATCATGGCCATATGACTAAAAATTGCATAGCTCTTTAGAACAAGATTGAAACACTCATCCAACGAGGAAAGCTAGCAAAGTATGTTGATCAGGGAGGCGAAAGAAGAAACAACGACCGAACTAGAGAGAGATCTAGATCTCCTCGTCGAGCAGAGGAGAACAAGAAGAGAAACCATGAAGTTGATCCGGAGGATGACCCCGATCTTCCCAAAAAACCAAGGCAACCAGAACGAGAGGTATTTTCTATACGTTTTGGGTCATTTGATTGTAATGTTATTACAGGAGGAGATGCAGGAGGAGGATACCTTACTGCAGAAAGAAAATCTTACCTCAGGGAGGCTCAAGCTTGCTCGTACATTCAGAGAATAAATCTAGCTGAGGAAGATCGCCCGAGAAAGGTGAACAAGGAGAAATTGGTCATTGGTTTTTCAAAAAATGACCTTACAGGTGTTTTATACCCTCATGATGAACCACTGGTGATCAAAATGAGAATGAAGGAGATCATGATTTCAAGAGTGTTGGTCGATAATGGTAGCTCGACAGACATCATGTTCTACTCGTGTTTCAATAGTTTGAATCTAAAGCTATCTCAACTGGAGCCTTACCACAGATCCCTCATCGGTTTTGCTGGCGAGAAAGTATTTCCACTTGGGACGATCAAGTTGGATATATTCATTGGTACGCGGCCTGCTTATCGGACAGAAAGAATACATTTCTTCGTGATGGACAACAATGTCCAATCATCGTATAATATCATTATGGGAAGAGTAGGATTGAAGAAATTCGAAGCTGTGCCATCTACAGTGCATCAGTGCCTAAAATTTCCAACAAACTTTGGAGTAGGAGTTGTGAAAGGTGATCAGAAAGTAGCTCGGGAATGCTATTATTCATCCGCCGAGCAAGAAGAACTGGAAGAATCAAAGAAAAAGACCACTACTTATCAAGTGGATGAAGGTGCAGAAATTAAAACATTGGATCCTCGAGATGAGTCGCAACTCGTGAAGGGTCAAGTGGTGGAAGCTGCTGAAAACATCATTCTTGACGATGAGCACCCTGATCGAACTACTCAAATGGGTTCATCGTTGGAAGCCTCATTAAAATAGGAATTGATAATTTTCCTTAGAAGCAGAAGATAAACTTTTGCGTGGAGTCATGGAGATATGTCTGGGATAGACCCAAACTTCTTATGTCACGAGCTCAATGTGAATAAGGAGATCAAGCCTGTGAAGCAGAGAATAAGAGTATTCAGTCCCGAGAAGAATCAAGCTATACAGGAGGAAGTCGAGAAGCTCCAGAAAGCTTGTTTCATTGAAGATGTTAAATATCCAGAGTGGTTAGATAATGTGGTGATGGTAAAGAAGAAGAACAACAAGTGGAGGATGTGTGTAGACTTCACCGACCTCAACAAAGCATGCCCAAAGAATCACTTTCCATTGCCCCGAATTGATCAACTGGTGGATGCTACCTCGGGACACGAGTTGCTGAGCTTCATGAATGCTTATTCTGGTTACAATAAGATCAAAATGAAACCTGAAGACAGGGAAAGTACTTCTTTTATTACCCCTAGGGGAACTTATTGTTATAATGTTATGCCTTTTGGTTTGAAAAATGCAGGTGCGACATATCAGAGGCTGATGAACAAGGTCTTTGCTGAACAAATCAGTGACAATATGGAAGTCTATGTTGACGACATGTTGACAAAGAGCAAGAAAGCTGCTGATCATCTAGTTGACTTAAGTCAAACTTTTGATCAACTAGAAAAATATCAAATGAAGCTGAACCCGACGAAGTGAATCTTTGGAGTACGAGAAGGCATATTCCTCGGGACATTGTCAATCAACGAGGCATTGAAGCAAATCCTGAAAAGATCAAAGCTCTATTAGGGCTGCGATCTCCAACGACGAAGAAGGAAGTACAGAGCCTCACAGGACGAGTAGCGGCACTCAACAGATTTGTGTCGCGAGCAACTGATAGATGTCTCCCATTCTTCAAGACATTAAGAAAAACTTTCGAGTGGAATGATGAATGTGAGAAGGCTTTTCAAGACTTGAAGAAATACTTGGGAGCACCTCCACTGTTGTCCAGGCCAGCGATGGGAGAAAAATTGTATTTGTACCTTGCAGTGTCCGAGAATGCAGTTAGCTCGGCGTTGATCAGAGTGGAGAATGGAGTGCAAAAACTAATTTACTACACAAGTAAGGCCTTCCGAGGAGCAGAGATTAGATATCCAAGACTGGAGAAATTGGCATTGGCACTGATTGAGGCGAGTAGGAGAATGAGGCCATACTTCCAGGCTCATACCATAGTAGTATATACCGATATGCCACTGAGGCAAGCCCTGCATAAACCAGAAGAATCAGGAAGATTGATGTACTGGGCAATAGAGCTCGGTGAATATGATATAATCTATGAACCCAGATCATCGCTTGAAAGGCAAGCTGTAGCAGATTTTATAGCGGAGTTCACCTATCCTGATACCCCCGAGGAGCAAAAATTACTCGCTAATCAACCTGTGGATGTTACAGAATCAACAAACACTAACCCAGACCAACTCCGGTTGGTAAAAGAACAAGTGGATGTTACAGGATCATTAAATTCGAGCTCAGACCAACCCCAGTTGGTAAAAGGGCAAGAAAAGATGATCAACGATGAGCGAGAAAAATTCGGGGAGGGTGAAAGGAAGCAGCAAATATTTCACCGAGGAACTCTGACTGATTCGAAATTTGAAGACGACTTACCTATATGGAGGCTATATGTAGATGGCTCATCTAGCACTACAGGATGTGGCGCGGGGATAGTTTTGAGCACTCCGAACGAGATCGATATGGAATACGCCTTGCGTTTCCAATTCAAAGCTTCCAACAATGAGGCTGAGTATGAGGCCATGATTGCAGGACTTGGTTTAGCAAAAATTATGGAGGCGCAACAGGTCATTATTTTCAGTGACTCTCAATTGATCATAAACCAAATGATGGGAGTATATGCAGTTAGAGGAAAATTAATTATCAGATATCATGCAAAGGTAAAGGAACTGGTGTCAGAATTTGCCGCTATTCAGCTGGTCAGAATACCAAGAATGGAGAATGCGAAAGCAGATGCACTAGCCCGACTAGCATCAGCTACTCACACCGAGCTACGACGAACAATCCCAATTGAAGTATTAGGTGTTTGGAGTATAAATGAAGATCTGACGATGAACTTTATCACCCTTGATTTAGGATCATCTTGGATGAATCCCATCAGGGCGTATATCGAGGAGGGAGAATTTTCAATTGACAAACTCGCAGTCAAGAAATTGAAGTTTAAAGCAACTCGGTATGTGTTAACTAATGGTGTTTTATATAGACGAGGAATTATGGCAGGTTTGCAGAGATACGTACATCCCTCCGAGGTGAAATAATTGATTGAAGAAATCCATGAAGGGTCTTGTGGAGCACATGTAGCAGGTCAAACGCTTTTACAAAGGGTGATGACGCAAGGATATTACTGGCCGACGATGAGGGCTGATTGCATAGCCTACCGCCAAGAAGTGTGACAAGTGCCAGCGCTTTTCCTCCATCCGAAGAACTCCACAAGCATTGTTGACACCCATAACTTCCCCTTGGCCATTTGCTATGTGGGGAATTGATTTGGTTGGGCCACTGCCAACGACCCGAGGAAGGTTCAAGTATCTCGTCGTCGTAGTGGATTATTTTACTAAGTGGGTAGAAGCTGAGCCACTCATTGACATGACGTACGAGAAGGTGTACCAATTTGTTTGGAAGAACATCATTTGCCGATATGGTCTCCCTCATGCCTTTATCACAGACCATTGAACACAATTTGATAACGAGGAGTTTGCCGCCTATTATCATCAGTTAAACATTTTGAAGGTTCATTCAGCACCAGTCCATCCTCAAAGCAATGGACAAACTGAAGTGACAAACAGAACGCTGCTGAACGGTTTGAAGAAACGATTGGATGATGCAAAAGCAAACTGGATCAACGAGCTACAATCAGTACTTTGGGCTTACCGAACTACTCCCCGTGTAGCAACTGGAGAATCACCATACATGCTGGTGTTTGGAAGTGAGGCTGTCATACCTGCCGAGTTGGGTCTCCCAACACACAGGGTACTGAATTTTAATTCCCCTGTCAGTGACTTAATGAGAAGACTGGATTTAAACATGCTCGAGGAAGTTAGAGAAGAAGCAACCATTAGAAATGCTGCTTACCAGCAGCGAACAGCTTTGTTTTACAACAAGAGGGTGAAGAAGTGCGACCTGAAAGAAGGAGACTATGTGCTGAAGAAAGTAATTCAAAAGCATAACAAACTGGAGGCAAACTGGCATGGACCATACCGAGTTACAGAAGTTGTTCGACCAGGAAGTTATCGAATAACAACTTTAGAAGGCGAGGAGTTTAAAAATGCCTGGAATGCAGAGCACCTGCGCAAGTATTATCAGTGATGTATATGTAACACAGTTCCATCAGTATGAATAAAATGAAAATATTCTGCAAGTCTCTCTGTTTATTGAATTTTTTTCGGGGAATATTAGTGCTACGCACTACTCGGCAAAGCTCGACAGACTACTCAACGAAATATTCTAAATTGTACCAAGTATGGTTGGTTGGGGATAAAAACCCACTAACTGTAGTTGGTCGACGAGGAGAAATATTCCTAAAAATGCCAACCTGTTTGGCTAGGAAACAAAATATTCCAAACTGTACCAAGTACGGTTGGTCGGGGATAAAAACCCACTAACTGTAGTTGGTCGACGAGGAGAAATATTCCTAAAAATGCCAACCTGTTTGGCTAGGAAACAAAATATTCCAAACTGTACCAAGTACGGTTGCTCGGGGATAAAAACCCACTAACTGTAGTTGGTCGACGAGGAGAAATATTTCTAAAAATGCCAACCTGTTTGGCTAGGAAACAAAATATTCCAAACTGTACCAAGTACGGTTGGTCGGGGATAAAAACCCACTAACTGTAGTTGGTCGACGAGGAGAAATATTCCTAAAAATGCCAACCTGTTTGGCTAGGAAACGAAATATTCCAAACTGTACCAAGTATGGTTGGTCGGGGATAAAAACCCACGAACTGTAGTTGGTCGATGAGGAGAATTTATCGACCTTAGTTGGTCGGACACATTTTATGAAAAAGACAAAAATTTACCAAGTATGATTAGTCGGGGATAAACTCTCACTAACCGTAGTTGGTCGACAAGCATAATTTAACAACCTTAATTGGTTGATACTCGTGACTTTATTATTAAGTGATCGAGCAATATTATTGAAACTTGGAACTTTTTTAATTATTACTGAATTGGTCGACGAACATCACAATATTGTTATTTTTAACAGATATGCATAAATGTAAAGTATTGATAGTTACAAGACAATAGTATTTAAGATTTGCAAATAAAAATTAAAGTCTTTCATTGAATTCAAAATAAATTACGAAAGTACAGTTACATTGACATGTATACTAACTGTTACATCAAAAATTCCTATTCTATTGGTCTCTTCCCCTCTGCTTTTGACACAGGTTCCTCGCCAGCAGGCGGATCATTTAAAGACAGAGGAGAATTGATGAAGTTGAGATCCTTCAGCATCCTGACATTCATCACGGATGATCGATCTAAAAGATGCTCGGGACGAGATACCTCAATTTGAGAATGTAAACTGTAGTCACCGAGATACTTCGAAATTAAGCTCCGAGGAATGGCCCGAGCAGGGATCCATTCCATTTCCAAATTGTATGGTGGCACAGGCAAGTCGAGCAACCCGGGATCATGGCAGTCCCACAGATAATGGCCTTGTTTGAGCTTCAACACACCTAAGGCATTCAGCCAGCCTTGCTTGTAGCCCTCATTGTTGGCATTCTGGATACGATCGTCCAGGTGGAATAGTGTTTCGTTGTATCCAGCCATCCAGAACACCCTGGGCTGTTTGTGGAATTGATATGTTAGCCTCTCTAGCTGCTCGTGGAGACTCTTGATGAAAATCTCCTTATTCTCCAAGACGAACTTCTGCGCAGAGAGTTGTTTTTCCAAGTTCCTAATTTTCTTTGACATGTCAGACAAAGCCTGGTTCTTCGCTATTAATTGGAAAGCTTGGTTCTCCAAGGCAGACTGAGTCCTCTGTTCTTCGACAAGGACCTGAGCTGCTCTTTCTCGTCCCCGAGGAGCTCTTGCTCGATCGCGAGAAGATGTGGAAGGGCCCGACCTCTTCAAGGCGTCCAATTCTTCCCTCAACTTGGCATTCTCAACTTCTAAGAATGAAAATCCCTCGTCAGTCACTGGGATTAGGGTTGTTGAAGAAGAAGCTGCAGACTTTAATTGTGATAGCTCTTTTTGCAAGTTGTTGTTCTCTTGCTCCAGCAGCTTGGCAATCTGTCAGCACTCCTCGACCTCACCCTTCAAAGTTCTCTCCCTTACATCATACCGGGCAAAAAGCTTCTCGTAGCCCTTGTCAGCCATGATCAACTTGTATTTCTTCTCGTAACCCTCATGCAACAGGGCAGTTGATTCCTTGTATTGATTCTGAAGGTCCTCGAGGGTGCACTGGAGATCCTCAATCATTTCATAGTAAGCCACATTATTGGCCACTGCTCGGTGACACTTCAAGTACTGATATGCTTCAACTGCCTGTTCTGAAGCATCATGACCAAGGATGTCAGCAACTTGTGCAACACTCAGGTATGTGTGACCAGCCTTAAAGTACTCATTGCACTGTTGCAGCAACTTTGTATCATGGGCAGATAACAGATCCATCCTGGCCAGAAACTAGCAGAGAAAGAAAGAGCAATCATCAATAAGAAGAATAAGCAGAGTATGAATGAAAGATAGACAACAATATGCAAGAAAATTCAAGTTTTATTAGATCATACAATTCAGAGTTACAAATTCTGGATTACATTTGACAAAAGAAGAAAAATATAAAGATAAGCCCGAACAACACTACACCTTTTCCTTATCTCCCAAAACCTTCTCGGGAGGTTGGGAAGAGGAAGCAAGTTGCTCGGAGGGAACTGTGGGTTGTTTGGAGAGCACAAGCTGTTGCTCGGAAGAAGAAACGACTTGCTTGGCAGCATATTGGATGGTTGGGGGGGATCTCCCATCACCATTGAAGACTCCTCAGAGGTAGTTTCGTCCTCTTCTAATTCTTCTGGAGTAGGAGGGGGACCAGGGATATGTCGCTGGAAGAGCTCGGATGATTCATCGACCTTCATTTCCTGAAGGGCAGCAACCCATCCATCCCTAAAATACTTTAAACTGCCATAGTCCACTTGAGATACCATGGCAGCACACCCCTTGTCCCAACCAGAGCTGAAGGACTTCTTCACATCATCTTTCCTCTTGGCCTTCTCCAAGGCAAGCTTCTCGGACAGTAAGTTCTCGGCAGCCTTCAATTTAATTTCTGCCTCTTCCTTATGCCGACCTACTTCTTGAAGCTGGACCAACCTCTCCTCGACAGCCTTGAGTTTATTTTCCAGCTCTCCAGCGGCTTTGAGCTTCTCTTCGAGCTCTTTATTTGCCTTCTCTAAGGCACTATTTTTCTTCTCCAACTCTTTTAAGGCTTCAACAACTCGAGCTTTATCCTACTCGATGGAGGCAAGCTTCTTCTCCCAGGCAGCCTTATCAGTGGCATATGTCTGGCGAGAATCTGCCAGAGATTTTTTAGCTTCCTCTAAAGCTCCCTCCACGCTGGACGAGGAGCATGAAGCTTTAATTGCCTCATCCTTCTTCAGGATTATGTTAAAGCAACTCGTCAACTGTGAACAGAAACAGAAAGCAAGTTAGAAACATAAATGACAAAGGAAATATGAAAAATTGAAAGTAAGAAGACTTACTGAAGCAAGATGACGAGCAGCCAAATAAGTAACCATGTCCCGAGTAAGATTATCTTCATTACCTTGGACCTCGGGAATGGTCCGGGACTTCACCGAGCTCATGGCAGAGCTCGGAGGAACAAAAGTGGGAACTACAGTCCCAGCAGCTGGGGGCTGAGTAGTGGTGTCAACCAAATTGACCGAGGAGCTTTTCTTCAGCCTCCTCGGGGGAACAGGTACAGATTCAACCAAGGAAGAACACTTGGTCGGTGATATCACAATCACCTCTCCAGGAGCAGCAGACCTACTCGGAGCCACTGCGGGCTTCTCGGCGACTTTAGCAGGAGCAGCTGGAGGAGCTGCATCAGTCTTTTTGTCCCCTCCCTTGGGACATCAATCTTAATCCTTTTTACCTCCCCAAAACCGGAGGAATTTTTCTCAAACAGAGCAGGAGTTCTTCTTTTCTTCATCCTTTCGCTCAAAGGAATATGAGATTCAGGCGAAGAACTTGCAGAGGCGGGTACTGGCTCTGCCTCACTGATCACAGGACGAGCAGTGAAGGAGGTGGTGTAGCTCTTGTACTGGAGCAGATACGAAGCCGACCTAATGTGCTCGTCTGCAACACTTTGATGCAGACTCCAGATAAGTTTCAAATGCCTTATATTGACATCTACCTCTTTGGGGCACTTTCTATTGCTATCAACTGCAAATAAATAAACATTGTTATCAGTGGCACATTTTATCAAACACAAAAGAAGCATCATTTCAAAATAAAATGAAATAAAAATAACCTATCCCATTGCCATAAGGAGGGCATCTGGGACCCTGGTAAACCTCATCTCCAGTCAATGGAGGGTGTTGCCAATTTTTTATGACAACCCCATGTTCAAAATAATCCCTATTGGCATCAGGGAGATTGACTACTAAGGCTCTGTTTAAAAATCTAGTTTTTAAATAATAAATATTTTCATTGACTGCCCATCTATAGCAGAACATGATTTCTGGGATTCCTATACGAGTTCCATGCACTTGATTTAACCTATGCACCCCATTAACTATTCTCCATGTGTTGGGGGCTATTCGTGCAGGAACAACATCGAAATACTGACAGAATTCCAGACACAAGGAATTGGGTGGAAAAGAAAATCCACATTCAGCAAAAAAGAGACTGGGGAACCAATGTCCCTCATCCAAATTGAAATAATCAGAAGGCTCAGAAAGTTTTTCCAAGACAACCCAAGAGGGGATGGAGAAATCAGAACGAAACTTCTCAAGAGACTCAACAAGGTAAACCATGGTGAATAAAGAAATAAAGAAGAAGAAAGAAGATCTTACAGGAAAAGAATGGGTCTGCTGACAACGAACGACGGAAAAGATGAACGCACAAGAGAGTAGGAAGAGATGACGTAAAACTCAAAAGACGAAAATTTGGAAAGTTAGAAGACGATGGGAGCGTCTGTGAAGTTTAAATACCTTGCCTTGGGAAATGGTGAAGTAATGATTACAAAAAAGGATGATTACGTTACCAGCGGCTTAAAAGATGAAAAGTAACGCGGGGAATCAAAGCGGACAATAGCGGCTAAAAAGAGGAAAAGTGGCACGGGAATCGAAGCGGACAACAGTGGCCAAAAAGACAAAAAGTAACGCGGGAATCGAAGCAGGCAAAAAAGTCCAAAAAAGCATGATTCTACAAATTGGGAAGGAGAAATAAATACAAGGGAAAACGCTCCTAAAAATCAGAAAGACTATTTAAAGCTACCATAATCCGAGAAAGAATGTTCCATACTCCTCAAATTTCGAACTATGAAACATTGGGAGCTTCTGTTGATACCAAAATTAATCTGCTGACATGGACCAATCATATGAAGACACGTGGCTATCTACAAGGAAACGGCAAATACTTCCGAGGAACCCACTCGCTCCGAGGAACAAGACTACAACGAGGAAGACTAGTTCCCCGAGGAACAATGCCTCTCCAAGGAACTCTTAAATATCGAGAAGCTTAGGCGGTCCGACCAACTCATGGCGGTCCGAGCTGCACCTCGAAGCAGGATACCAACAGTTTAAATGCTCATTAAATGCTTATCATTTGGACGCGCACGCAAAGAGGGCATTAAATGTATTACCCTTTCATATGTATATCATTTAATGTACTATCCTTTCACATTACAGCCTCAGGGCTTAAATACATTGTACAATCCTCGTTGTAAAAGGACCCCCAGACGGGAATTTCTTGAGATAACTTGTAATCGAGAATTCTCATACAAACAGCAATACCAAAACAGTGGATGTAGGCCATTCTTATAAGGCTGAACCACTTTAAAAATCTTTTGTCTCATTTATTTATCTGTGATTGAATTATTAGAGTGATATAATTTTTTACATCAACAATTATAAATGCATTATTACATGATTTAATGGAATCGTCCTCTCCATAATAATCCATCTCATCTCTCAACTAGAGCGCGCACTAAACGTATGCACGTGGTCTCCAAATGAAAGTCCAAATGTAATTTAGGCAGTAAAATCTAACTAGATCCCAAAATGCAGATTCGATTAAGGTTTTCTAACTTATCTCGCAATCTATCCTCATCTACGTTCTATCTACAACATTACTTTATTCTAAATATTATAGTTCTCTTTATATTTGTTCATTTGTTGAACATATAAAGTTGCATAACCATCCTCATAACAACATAATCACAATACATCAACATTCTCTTACTAAAATTTCATATATTATAGTTATGCCCTCATTTGGCATGTAAACATATATATAGTTAATTATATGAGTTATTAGCATCAAGAACTAAGGACAAAACTTCTCCCGATTCTCAACATGGCACTGCGTTTCGTGCGTGGGACGTCTCGCCGAAGCGAAATCCAAACAAGGAACCCTCAGTTACATTACTCCTGACAGTATTGATCCTCAACATTCATTATGCCCTCAATGCGTGATGCATGTAACCTAAATTATTATTTCTCAAATTTTAATTAATTAATATTCTCAATTCTCAACAGTACACGACGTTTCATGCGTGGGACGTCTCGCCGAAGCGAAATCCAAATAAGAAACCCCCCCCCCATTACACTACTCCTGGCACTGTCGATTGTCGGGATAGGTGATATATATATAAGTATGAGCATTTAGGACTAATTTCTCCCCAACTTCCAACATTACACTGCGGCTCATGCGTGGGACGTCTCGCCGAGGCGAAATTCAAACAAGGAACCACCCCGATACACTATTCCTGGCAATGTTAGTCGTTGAGGTCCATTATGACCTTGATACCCAAGTACAAGCACAATAAACAATAACCATCCAACCGAGATATAACTCGAGGACGCAGGCTCACATGCTATCATCTTCCAGCAGCCCATACACGTAGCAAACTGGGGCCACCTGGTGGGGTTCAACGGCACCCACCTCGTGACCAACTCAAGCACACAATGTCCCGGGAAGCGGTCATAGCTCCTAACCGACAAGTGAGAACGTCACATACCCCCGACTTCTCACCTCCAAAAGAATGCATATATATATCGCATAATAATCACAATGGACGACTATGACCTGGGGAATATCCACACCTTGCTCTTTGAGCCAAGATGCTCACCCTCAACGCACGCAACTTCCCAATAATAACAAGGAGGGGGTATGCTTCACTATATATATATATATAAGGTATACATACATCATCACAACATATAAAGATATACCGTCATATAAGGTATACCTGCCACATCATTTACATTTTCAATATTATGCACTTAGGCGTAGTTGAATTAATATCATTATTTAGTATATCACTCTCTTTTGATACACTAACCGCCAATTCTCACACATTAACCCCACTTAGTATACATTATACTATTTCTCGCTTGAAGCTCACAAGTCGCTTCTAATAATGAATTGTTTCTCAATTCAATTCATGTTAAGGATATTCTTTTATCCTAATGCTCTTCAATTAACATTTCTCATTGTGTGAGACATCTCACAAATTAAACATCAATAAGGATACTTCTATATCCATATGCACATCAAATAGCATTTATAATTCTCCATCCATAATAGGGTTCAATTCATTTTATGAACCTTTTAAAGTTATCCCATTTGGGATTGGATTATAAAATCCAATATCACTAAACTTATTATCATTCTTCTATATGAATTTATAATTATCTCCCAATAGAGCCTCCAATCAAGGCGAGCTTCCCCACTTAGAAAATACCATAATATCTAATCGATATTCCTCAAATTTAGTCAATATGACTCCAAAAAAATTCTTATAAGGGAAACTCGCTAAAAGTCTCCAAAACATACTCCAAATATCTCCTATAGAGGTTCCCAGTCGATAAAAAGAACAATTTGGAATGAAGTTCTCCCTAGAAAAACATTCCCCTAAAAGCCCCGTTTCCGAATCAATTCGGGCCAATTCCGAATCGATTCGGCCCAGCGAATCGATTCGGCCAGGAAGGCGAATCGATTCGGGTCATCAGACCTGGGACTCTGTCTCAGGCCGAATCGATTTGGTTGGGGCCCGAATCGATTCGGTCACTCAGACCTGGGCACCTGCATATTTTTGAATCTATTCGGTAGGAGGCCGAATCGATTCGGCCCTTCAGAACTCTCGAAAATGGCTACTTTTTAAGTAAGCTGAAATCCCAAAATTTGTTTTAATCATTTTCTCTTCATTTCTCTTCAACCCAATCACATATATATCATCAATATTCATCCCAGAATACATATAAACTAATTTCTATCCTCAAATCAAAGATCTACATATTAAATCTAAGATTATACCCAAAAGTTAGGCTTTTATCAAACTAAACCTAAAACCCAAAGATTTAATCCACAAATCATGCAATAAATGGTACACAACAATTATTTAGCAAGTTTAATCACTTGCCTCGGGTTCGTAGGGTCTGATCCGTCCTCGAGATCGCGTAGATGCCGGAAATATCCACTTTCTCTCTCTTTTCTTCTTTTTTCTCTTCTTCTCTCTTTCATTCTTTCTATTCCTCTTTCTCTCTTTGGAGAAATAAATCTCCCGTAGGCTTTTTAAGCCCTAACTCCCAAGATACACATCTTTAAATGATAATACACACATTAAATGACTCGGTGACTTTAATTCGAGTCAAACTGACTTAAATTATTTCGGAATCTAAATAGACCCCAAGTACAGTCATTTCGACTTTCTCGACCCTTCCGGACACAACTACACCCTCAGAATTGCCATTAGATACACTTTCAAATGACTCCAAGTTTTGACCAGAAGTGCCAAATTTAATTATTCTCCAATAAAATATTATTTATTTCTCCCAAAATAAATAAATCCTCGTCTCCAAGACCTCGGGTTATTACACCGAGTGGTATTTGCAGCAACTGTAATTTTAGGATAGGTGGATCTAATAACTTGGGGTTGTGGGACAGGCCCTATGGATGAGGCAGTAGTAGGAGTGTACCTAGGGTGTCTTGGATCGTCCTTAGGATGGATAACCTGAAGAGGTCTAGGGAACCTCCTATCTGTTATACCCGGGTAAGATCATTCTATATTAGCCAAGGACTTAAACCAATTCTTGACATAAGGTTCGTAACTCATCAATTGGATAAAATCAAAGACAAAGGGAAAGGGCGATTTAAGGGAAACGACTCTAACTTCGTTGAATGAAAACCCTACAAAGTTTGGAACCATATGACACCAACATAATGGACAACTAAATACCAACTCTCTTCCAATAAATCAATAATTATGAGAGAAAATGGTTTGAGAATGAAAAATTTCTAGAAAATCCCTAGCCAATAGAATAACAAGAAAAACATACCTGTAAACCCTAACAAAGGATCGAAATTGGACCGAAAACACCTTAGATTTGATTCGAATCGAGAAAAGTTGAGGAAAGACATGAGCAATGGCAGAAATGGGGAGTTTTGTGGAACTAAAGGCGAAAGGTTGAAGAAAAGTTTAAAGGATTTTTAACTCCTCTCTCTAAACATTTGCTCTGGAGGAAAACGATTAGGAAAAAGGTAAAGGGTTTGATGCAGAGGGTATTTATACTTTTGAAATGGTGGTAATCATTACTTTTAAAAGATGCGGTATATGATGTCATGCTTTGAAAACATAAATGACACTTGGGGGCTGACACACGCCACCCCAAGCACGCTCATCGTAATAATGCGTGACACGCTTCCCCAACCTTGACACGCGTCCCAACCAACCTTTGATAAAAGTTCCACAAGTCAATCTAATCGGCGCACGTTGAAAAGATTCAAATACGATCAGAACTGTAAAGGACCATGCCATTCTCACATTTAACACTTCACTAATTCAAGCGACCTATCATATGCTCAAAAGATCCAACACTTAACCAATAAGATTGTGACACCTGTCATCATAAGGTGTTCGACGTACTTGATAAACCTCTCATTCTGGTCGACTGAGTAATTATTCTGCTCGGCTGGACAATTATTGACGTTAGTTGACACCGTCGATGGATTCTATCAGGGCACACATGGGTCATGCGGGGGAATGTAAACACACTCATACCATTGTACACGTGGGATATTATACATGATAACTCATCTTTTGGTAAGTTGTAACCAACTCACGAAGCTATCCACTAGTCCTACTACTCTTTTTTTCTAATAACTACCTATAAATAACACTCAGTCCCACGAGATAACGAGGAAGATATTAATTTGCCTAACGACCATACACAAACCCTAGAGAGAACCTTGAGATCTTGTATCCATCTTTTTCACGACTTTTGCCTACTGATTTACATACAACTAGCATTCCACTCGTGGACGTAGGAACCTCATTAGATCGAACCACATTAATCTTTAGTTTCCTTCTTTATCTTTCATCCCTCTCCATTCATCATAAATTGGCAAGTATTAGCAGTAATTTCTTTATTTGTTATTGTTTATTATTGACATATTATAGCTGAGGCCCAAAAATTCATATACCAATTTTAGAAGATAGCAACATATATAAAATTTTCATACATACATGATACATAAACATAAACATATGTACATACATACATACATACATACATAAATGTATCATGTGTTCTTTAGGTTTATTAGAGAGTTTGACTATATATATGTGTGTGTGTGCGCCATAAGTACATACATACATATATATGCTTATATTATGATATTATATATATAATTCCCAATAAAATTGTATACATACAAGAATTCATAATATTATTTCATACATATGTACTATATGTATATTTTATATTATTATATACATGTATAAATATTTGTAAAACTATATATAAGTATCATGTATCTATTGATAATATTATTTAACATATTGATTGTAGTTTATTATATAGTTTAATAATACATACATATACGCAATTTTATGTACACATATATATAATTTTTATTTATTATAATTACACACACACACACACACACACACACACACACATATATATACAAATGTATATAAAAGATGAATATTTTTGGATTGAAAAATGAAAAATAAAATTTAAAAAATAATAACATAAAAATATCACAACTCATTATTTATTTAAAATCAGATGGGCGCGATTAATGCCGGTGCCTATGGCTAGGTCTGTAAACGGATCAGATTCGTACCGAATCAGGAAAATCCAAATTCGTTTCCGTTTATGTTAAACGGATTCGGATGCGATTCGATTATCCGTCGGATTATTTGTTAGGGTTCCAAATCCATATCTGTTTATGTTAAACGGTTTCAGATCTGATTTGATTATCTGACAAATTATTTTTTATAATAATTTTCATTAAAAAAATAAATAATAAAATGTTAAAACATATATTTTTGACCAAGCAAGATGAACTCCCAGTTAGGTTAGTTACTAAGGAGGAAAAGATAACATACTTTCTACACTTATTAAAGGAAGTACAATCCTAATGAGGATAGAGAAAGTAGCGTTCAAAGCGAGAGGCCTTAAAGAAAAAAGAAGAGAAAGCAGAAACTCGTAAAGTGATGATCACATACTGATGTGGTTTCATCGCTATGCAATATTTTAATTTTCAACTCTTAGGAGCTGTGTGTGTGTCTTTTTCCTTTTATATGAGGGATATTTTTTTATATAATATTATAACTATTATAATATATATTTAAAACATTATTAAATCAATATATATTAATTAAAAATATAGTATATATAATTTATATATTTAAAATATTATTAAGTACAATATATATTAATTAAAAATATAATATATATATATTAAAAATATTAATCGAATCGAAGTATATAAATTCAAATTCACTTCATTTAATAAATAAATAATTAAATAATCAAATTTTAGATATGATTCATATCTATTTAAATTAATTGGATTCGAATAAAACCAGGTTCATAGACGTCCGTAATCTTTGCACTTGTGCAAAATTGCCAACTTAATAAAAGATAGAACAGTTGGCGTCACAGGTGTACAGTGATGTTGGTCGTTTTCACACACTCTTTGAGCACGTAAATCAGCTAAGGAACCACACTCCAAAATTGCGTTGGCTGCTGAATTCACTTTTCGCTATTTGTTCTCCCGACCGAAAAGTGAAATCCCCGTCCAGAAGTTCGTCAAGTGATCAGAATCTCGCATTTTGTGTATGTACATACTGAAACAAAACAGCAATCCTGAAATTGTATAGAAATAGAAGCCAGACCAGACCAAAGCAATGGGTTGCGGGCAATCGAAAATCGAGATCGACGAAACAGTGATCCGATGCAGAGATCGAAAGCAATTCATGAAAGAAGCCGTGTCTGCCCGTAACGCCTTCGCGGCAGCCCACTCCGCTTACGCCATGTATTTAAAGAACACCGGCGCCGCATTAAGTGATTTTGCTGAAGGCGAGGTTGATTTATCGTCAACCTCCGCCACCTCCACCGCCGCAGCAACTTCGTCAACCGTCAACCCCATCCTTCCTACCTCCCAACCATCCTACGAAAACATCCGTCCGCCACCGCCTCTCCCCGATTTCACTCCTCCCCCACTCCAACGCGCTGCCACCATGCCCGAATTCGTAATCCCTAAACCCGACTTGAAACACTCCCATCCGATTATTGAGGAAGACAATGAGGATGAGGAACCGGAGATTGAGAATGACACTCATGGGTTGAGACACCGTACTACTAGAAGCTCTGGCGGTGTTAGGGCGGTGGAGGATGTGGTTTTGCCACCCCCGCATTCGCCCCCTCCCATCAATCACGTCCCCCCAATGCCCGCTCCCCAGCCCATGTCTTCCACCTGGGATTTCTTCTTCCCGGATATGGAGAATGTTCCACGGACCAATTTGGATGTGGAACAAGATACTCATGAGATTCAAACAAAGGTGTTTGAAGAAATGTCTAAGAGAGATGAAATGCCAAAGCCTGAGCCTGAACCTGATCCTGAGCCGGAGCCGGAACCCGAGCCTGTCGAGAGTGTGGTTGAGCTTCCACCACAGACGCCACCACCAGTGAAGACTGTGAGGAAGGTAAGGCAGGTGGTGCCCACCGAAGCTAAGAGAGTGGGAAAGGGTGGTGCCGATATGAATTTGTTGCAGATATTCAATGATATTGATGATTCTTTCCTCAAGGCGTCCGAGAGTGCTCATGAGGTTTCCAAGATGTTAGAAGCAACCCGGCTGCATTACCACTCGAATTTCGCAGATAATCGAGGTAATGTGAGTTCATACTTTAATTTTATGTAACACTAATTCGATGAATTTTGGTGATGGAATTAGATTTATTGGGGTACTTGTTTTGTAGGACATATTGACCATTCAGCTAGGGTCATGCGCGTCATTACCTGGAATAGGTCATTCAGAGGTCATCTTAATCTTGCGGATGATACGAAGGATGACTTTGATTCGGAAGAGCACGAAACACATGCTACGATTTTGGACAAGATGCTAGCGTGGGAGAAAAAACTGTATGATGAAGTGAAGGTATATAACACCATTCCATTTGGCTACATATTCATCCTTCATCATTTTAGCATTTCCTCTTTTGCAAAAGTTGGACCCTTTGTTTTCACTTATCACTATGAAGTAGCAATTGTCATTCCCAAATAGGCATGGTTCAAAGTCTCGGTATCGGTTCCGGTGTTGGACACTCGATTTTCAACTCGGTCGCGGTATCGGGCGATACGCAAAAATACGTTATTTAGAGAGCGCGAAAAATTCCGAAAAAATAATATTAACAATATGTACCAATCAGATATGTTCAAACCATTATTTAATATGCATTACATTGTACGATTAGTTATTCAGAAGTGCGGCGAACAAGGACTTGGCATATTGCTAACGTACTAATTTTATTTTTATTTTTAATTATTTAAAATCTCTAAATAATTACGTATTAGTGACTAATTGTTGATTTTAATTTATGTAGGAGGATGTTTGATATTCATGGACAAGATTAGACTAATGGGGATTCTTTTTTCCCCCAATCTTTGTCTCTTCCATTTTTGGACAGCATTATGTGACATTATATTTTGATAGGATATTTTGTTCCAAGTTCAAATATTTTTATGTATGGTGAATGTAATTAGTTTTATATTAGTGACATTTTGATTTTATTGCAATTGCTTAGTTTAATCTTAGTGTGTAAAATTATTCTGCATGTATATGTTATGTGGACAAACTTATATAGGTCGTATTTCTGTAAATGTTACAATATAATTTCAACGACGAAGAAATATGGTAGGAAATTAAAATTCTATAAAAAAATAAAAGAAAATATGATAATGTTTAAACAATGATGCAAATTTTTTTCCATATCACTTAGAAAAATTATGTAAGGCCTCAATAATTTTCACAACATTTTTTTTGAACAAATAAATGTTTTGTAAAAAAATGTACAAAGAAATGTCTTACAAAACGTATTTTTGACATCTTTTTACAAAAAAATAAAAAAAATTTTTTTGGCTGCCAAAAAAAATGTCAAAAGGGTAAAAAAAAATGTGTCTTTTGAATCGGTTGTCTCGGCCGATATCGCGGCGAGATGTATCGGAATCGGTTGTCGCGGCCGATATCTCGGCGAGACAACACGATTTAGTGTTTTTTTTAAATGCCTCTCGGTATCATATCGGTACCTTCCGATTCCGAGTTGACTCGGCCGATACCGAGTTGACCGAGTCAACTCGGCCGATACTTTGAACCATGCAAAGAGGGTTTTCTTTATGGAACGTCATCATAGTTATCAAACGCCTACATTTTCCAAGTTGAAATGAATGATTTTCTATTGAGGCTTATGTTCAGACATTAGGTTTGATGCGCAAGATAAAGAGGTGGGATCGGATAATATTATCCCATCCCATGTTTGATGTGGGATGAGATAGGATTTCAAATGAGATAAGTTATCCCATCCCATGTTTGGTGTTGGATGGGATAGGATTTAAAGTGTGATAAGTTTTACAAGTAAGCGTCCTATCCCACTAGGTGTGGGATAAAACAATCCCACCTCCTCGTTGGGATTATGTTATCCCGTCGGGATGACATAACTCTTAATTTATCTTGCCTCCTTATCCCGTGCATCAAACGAAAATTGGTAGGAAACTCGTACATCCATCCTCGATTAATACAAATTTTTCGAATTTGAGTATATTTCTCTTAAATCAATATGATATGAACATTTACCCAAGTTCCTTTTTCCTTGCAATACCAATATTTCCCGTAAAAAGGTCTTTGTTTATTTATCTTATTGAACCACTCTAAAAAGGTATTAAGGTTAAAATAAAACACATGCCATATTAAATTGTTAGAGAAATGGATAATGATGCGATTTGGACTACGCATTCTGCGATGAAGGTGAGCGTTGTATTCATAGTATCAAATTAGTTTTTATTACAATATGTTTGATATGTATTGTTTTGTAGGCCTCATCTATGTAGCACGGATACTACAAAAATGGCAAATAGGATTATATGATATTATTCTGGTTCAGATACGAATCTATAAGTATCTGATACTTCAAATTGACCACATTGGCCATTTTGCGTTTTGGATATGGCCTGATACGTCGGGGATATACTTTTAGGATACGCTAGGGGCAGTTTGTAATTATTATTTTTTTTAAAAGGGACCATTATAAAAGATTGAACTATTAAATGATATAACGAATTACACAAAAGAGTAACTCTCCTATATAAATGATATAAATAACCACACAAAAGTGTAACTCTCCCAATATACATTCAAACGTCACTTTATGTTTATTTTTTTAAATATGGCAACCGAGTGTTTCTATATTATATCACACTCTCTCTTGCATCTTGAGTGTTGGTTTATTTTAGACCACTAGTATAATTTTTAATTTATTGGTTGATCATTTGTTCTTATCATTTTTGGAGAATGAAGGTAAAATTAAAAGTCCTCTATGAATTGTAATTAACTTAATTATAAATTATAATTTACAATTACTATGTATTGTTGTTTGTGAACTATCATCGTCAACAAATTGTTTGTGTATGCTAATGCAAAATTGTCATATTTCTTAAAAGAATATATATATATAAAATTTTGTTGTCGTATCCTTGATGTATCCGAACTCTATTTTATTCAGATTTCCCGTATCGCCGTATCATACCGTATCCAAACTCGTACTGTGTATCTATATCCGTGCAACATAGGGCCTCATATGTTGGAAGTTGGAACAAATGTGCAGGCCTTTGTGTGATGGAGGGATAGGTAGTAAGAACTTTTCCTTATTTGATAAGACCCTTTTAGGCAAGTGGGTTCCTATGAAGTACGAACACAGACATGCGTGTCGCGTCCGACACAACACGGACATGCCGACATGACAAATCTAAAAATTTAGACCACGGCACGACGGGGACACGACGATAAATAAATATTTTTTATATTTAAAATAACATTAAACAACACATTAACCTTAAATCCCATACAAATACCAACCAAAATGCAAAAAGCATGTAAACTATTAGAGTATTTAAATTCATTCTAAACATTAAATTTCATATTAATCATACTAGAACATATAAACCATTAGAATCTTAAATCTGGTCTAACAAACATTAAGTTACTTTTGAAAAGTTAAAAAAATAAATTTTAAACACTAACTGCCAACAAATAGTATATACTTTTCAGACAACCGAAAAAAAATTCAAATGTTTAAGAATTGAATATTCATTGATCAAATCATTTACTCTATAGTCTGATAGATCTTTTGAAGAACTGATTAATCGGACGAGAATAAAGATAGAGTTCCCATTCTACATGTCAGTAACGACAATAATGTTTTTACTGTTAACAAACATTTGATGTTGATACTTAACACTTAATTGATATTAAAGTGTTTACTGTGTGCGGAGAGGGTGTGCCGAGAGTTACTTGTTACACTAGCTTCGATCAATACACATACTGCTTGTCCACTCCGCACAACGAGTTAGGATTGAAACCATGGTTCAAAGTCTCGGTATCGGTCCCGGTATCGGACACTCGATTTTCAACTCGGTCGCAGTATCGGTCGTGGTATCGGGCGATACGCAAAGATACACTATTTAGAGAGCGCAAAAAATTCCGGAAAAAATGTAGAAAATTTAAAAAAAATAAGATTAACAAAGTGGACCAATGAGATACATTCAAACCCATCATTCAATATGCACTGAATTGTATAATTGGTTGCGCAACAGAGTTATCAGATTCAATATTGCATAGTAAACCAATACTAATATTGAAAAACAATCAAATGGCACATAGAACTGGATAAAAAATTTACATGAAAGATAAATAAAAATGATTACAATGCTTCGTCATTTTCATCTCCCTATTTAGTTGCAATATCGATCATACGGATTTGGATAGGGGTAATTTCTTTCAGTAGGGTAAGGAAAGAAATATGAACCAAGGGTTGGGATGACTGACTAGATGATCCATAATTTGAAAATTGTGGTTGGCGATCTCCCGATTGACTACCGTGATGATAATATTCAAAACCTCTATACCCAGAACTATCAGTTGAAGACCCACCAGATTTTTCAAAAAAATAACATTTTTATAGTTTTATAACATTTTTTTGTAACATTTTATAACATTTAAAAAAAATAACATTTTTATAGTTTTATACCATTTTTTGTAACATTTTTATAGTTTTATAACAATTTTTTGTAACATTTTTATAACATTTAAAAAAATAACATTTTTATAACATTTAACGGTTTTATAACATTTTTATAACATTTAAAAAAAATAACATTTTCATAGTTTTACAACATTTTTTTGTAACATTTTAAAAAAATAACATTTTTATAACATTTAACAGTTTTATAGCATTTTTTTGTAACATTTTTATAACATTTAAAAAAAAAAACATTTTTATACTTTATAACATTTTTTTGTAAAATTTTTATAACATTTAAAAAAATAACATTTTTATAGTTTTATAACATTTTTTTGTAACATTTTTATAACAACTAAAAAAAATAGCATTTTTATAAAATTTAACAGTTTGTAAAAAAAATTGAATCGGTTGTCTCGGCCGATATCGCGGCGACGCGTCTCGGAATCGGTTGTCTCGGCCAATATCTCGGCGAGACAATACGATTCAGTGTTTTTTTTGAAACGCCTCTCGGTATCGTATTGGTACCCTTCGATTTCGAGTCAACTGGGTCGATACCAAGTCAACTCGGCCGATACTTTGAACCATGATTGAAACAAAACCGATACTAGTTATTCCCCCCCTTCCCGGGGGTACTTGATTTATCAGGAGAAAGGTCCACTGTCTGATTCATTTGACCGGTAGAGCTTTTTCAATGAAATGGGATTTTGGGGCTGGGCCACTCCGTCGTTCTTTCTAGTGGGTTTTTTCCCGTCCCTTTTGGAGGAGCACTGCTTTAAATACAAAGAAAAAAAGTAAGATGCAACCATCTCTCCTTGAATTATTGTATAGGGCGAGCCGCTGTTAGTTTCTTGCAGCGGCCATTAGACTCCAACAGGAGAAGAAGAAAGAGAAGGTGGTTCTTCCGGAGACGGCTCAAGACGGGGCTCGACCACTCCATCAAAATAGCAATTACGGCATGGCTGACCAGGGATGGAGGAGACCAGAATCCACCCCGCTGACAAGTTGTTGAAAACCTGGAGGAGGTTATTTTTTATGAAAGTGAGGAGGTTATTTTTTATGAAAGTCGACTGGAGGAAAGTTTTTATCGGAACAACACTGACCAACTATGAGAGAAGGGAGATGGTTGCCCTTTTAAAACGTAACTTGGACGTATTTGCTTGGGAGCCATGCCGTCAGGAATTGATCCTACGATCGCCTGTCACCATCTCCACGTGGACCCAACATTCAAACCGATCATACAAAAGGCTCGCTGAACAGTCCCAAAAAAGGCAAAGGCAGTAGATTAGGAGGTCGGGAAAATTCCGGAGGCAAGTTCCATTAGAGAAGTTCAATTCCTGAAATGGCTCTCCAACCCAGTCGTAGTCCGCAAGAGCGACGGTAGCCGGAGAGTCTGTATAGACTTCACCCACCTCAACAGGGTTTGTCTTAAAGACAGTTTTCCCCTACCAAAGATAAATCAACTAGTCAATGCCACTGTAGTCCATGAGCGGATGAGTTTTCTGGGGTATCATCAAATTCCTTTGTTCGGCCCCGACCAAGACAAAACTTCGTTCGTAACACCATTGGGCCTGTACTGTTACAAGATCATGCCATTCGGCCTTAAGAATGTTAGAACCATATAGCAGAGACCGGTCACAAAGATGTTCAAACACCAAATGGGAGGAACAATGGAGGTATATATCGACGACATGCTCGTCAAGATAAAGGATAAGAATGACCATCTAGGAGACCTGGCCAATACCTTTGAAATCCTCATGCGCTACCGGATGAAGTTCAATGCGAGCAAATGCTCATTCGGAGTGTTATCGGGAAAATTTATGGGTTATCTGGTCTGTAAGAGAGTAATTGAGGCCAATCGTGGTCAAACAATGTCCAATCACCGAAGACACTGCGCGAGATCCAAAAGCTTATTGGGATGCTCGCATCGCTCAATCGCTTAATTTCAAAATCATCTGAGCATTACCGACCGTTTTTTTAGCTGCTCAAGGAGACCGGCCTCACCTGTACCGACGTGTGCTCAAGGGCCCTCGAAGAAATCAAATCCTACCTGGGCAAACTCCCGTTGCTTGCGATTCCCGATTAAGGGGACCCCTTCTACCTTTACCTTGCAGTTTCAAGCCACGCAGTTAGCTTGGCCTTGGTCTGTAAGAAAGACGCAAAACAGTTCCCTATTTACTATGCCAGCAAAACGCTCCTGGATGCCGAGCAACGCTACTTGCCATTGGAAAAATTGGCGTATGCATTGGTGATTGGTTCCCGAAAACTTGAGCATTACTTTAAGGCCCACTCCATTATTGTCATTACTTCTTTTCCCCTTAAGGTTGTCCTTCGCTAAGCCAATCTCTCATGGCGAATGTCAAAATGTTCAATAGAGCTTGGGAGGTTTGACATTCACTTTCAACCAAGGACAACAATCAAGGGGCAAAATTTTGGTCGACTTTATTACAGAGTTCACTGGAGACAGTCCTGCCGATCAATAGTTAGCCGATCAATCAAAGATACATGAGCGGATTCAGGTCGAAAGCTGGACGTTATATGTTGATGGTGCCTCCAATTTCAAAGGGGAGGTGTAGGAATTGTTCTCGTAACTCTAGAATTGGTTGAGCAGGGGATCAGATTGGGCTTTGAAGCCTCCAACAACGAGGCCGAGTACAAAGCGTTTATAGCTGGCCTGCGCAAGGCCCATCTGCTGGGGCAAGTCGGCTTAACGTTTATTGCGATTCCAAACTGGTGTTCAATCAAGTCAGTGTGGATTTTAATGCCAAGAATGATAAGATGGTAGCCTACGTCACAGTGGTGCGCTAGTTAATTATGAAATTCAAGGAAGTCCATATTCAACAGTTCTCCCGGAGGCACAACAGTTATGCCGACGCTTTAGCAGCCTTAAGCTCAGCAGTAGACTCCAATCTCAGGAGAACGATCAAAGTGAAATTCCTCGCCAAGTCCAGTATTGACAAAACGATGAGTCCCGAGCACGTTCTCTCCATCAAGAAGGTCCCAGCTGGATGGATCAAATTATAGCATACTTGCAGAGCGAAACACTGCCGACCGACAAGAAATTAGCCCGTCAATTAGGGTGAAAGTTGCTCGTTTCTACTTGGACTCTGGGGGCAAACTTTATATAAGATCCTTCACAGGCCCCTACCTTCAATGCGTACACTGAAAGGACGTCGAGCAAGTTCTTTACGAACTTTATGATGGGATTTGTAGAAGCCACGCAAGAGGAAGGTCCCTAGTATTCCGAGCAATCAAAGACGGCTACTGGTGGCCCTATATGCAGAAAGACACAAGTATTTATGTTCGGACGTGCGAAAAGTATCAAAAATTCTCTCCCATGGTCCATCAACCGGCCAATGACCTGAGACCATTGACCAGACCATGGCGTTTGCACAATGGAGGTTGGATATCGTGGGACCACTACCTATTGCGTCAGGAAATCGCAAATACTTGTTGGTTGGCACAGACTATTTCACCAAGTGGTTCGAGGCAGAATCACCGGCGAACATTATAGATGCAGACATGATAAGGTTCAGTTAGAGGAATATCATAAGGGCCATTCTAACTGATAATGGCACACAATTTGAAAGTGGATCTTTTCAAGGTTTTTGCAACGAGCACGGAGTCGAGCATCACTTCAATTCAGTGGCGTATTCCCAAAGCAACTGCCAGGCAGAGGCTTCCAACAAAACAATGCTCGATGACCTGAAGAAGAGTCTGGAAAGGACAATAGGCGCTTGGGTGGACGACCTTCCTCATGTCCCCTAGGCATATCGCACTACGTCGAGGAGGCCAACCGGGGAAACACCCTTCTCCCTCACATACAGAATGGAAGTTGTGATTTCACTCGAAGTTGGTCTCCCAAACATGAGAACAAGGTTGTTGATCATGGGTTGAATGACGATGCTCTTCGCGCTAAACTTGACTTGGCTGACGAACGAAGAGAGCATGCCATGATCAAGCTGGTCTCATACCAGCAGCAGTTGGCAAAGCAATACAACGAAGGGGTCAATCCGAGGAAGTTCCAAGTGGGAGATTACGTCCTCAAAAAAGTTATCGGCAGCGTCGTAAGGTCGTCAGACGACAAGCCAGGACCTAACTGGGATGGACCATTCAAAGTAATTAAAGATGATTTACATGGAGCCTATCATTTAGAAACAATGGAGGGCAGAGAGATATCAAGAGCATGGAATGCGGCCAACCTCAAGAATTTCTATTTTTAGTTTTATCAACACTTAGTTTTTGTAAATTTTCATTTCAAAACTCATGTTGGTCGCACTGTATCATTTCAGTTATGAATAAGGCCTTTCTTCCATTTGCTCAATCTCTTAGTGAATTGGTGTACATTGTTTCCAAAGCAACAAGCTTAAGATTGACATTAATCTTTGAAAGTGCTGATCAGGCTTTAACTTAATTACAGTGGCAATTTGGCTTATTTCAATTAAATTTAAAGTCCTCAGGTCCTTGTTAGAGTCAACACAGGCGACCTCACGATTTGCCCAGGCAGACTAAAGCCCTACGAGAGATCTCTAGGCAGTAAACCATCTTTGTTTGGTCGGATAAAATCCTGAACGGGTGAATTGCCCATAAACTAAGTGCATTTTTGCCATTGTCTCTTCTAGGCCTAAGGGAGAGTGACGAAACAACCTAAAAGGTAAGATAGACAAATATAACACATGCTTGGCATAAAAGAATGGAAAAATGCATAAAAATTGGTATTAACTTGATTCTTCGGCAAATGCCCGATTACAATAGATGCCAATTACAAATAATTACGAACAACACAAAAATGATTACAACAGTTTATGGTCGGCTGGCCAAAAACTTTTCGATCTGCTTTCTCTGACTATCGTTAGGATTAGGTCTGCATTCATCATCACTATCATGACCTTCTAGGTAGCTCTCGATGAGTGGAAGGGGGATGGCGTTCAATGGGACCTACGTCTCAGCTTGCCCAAAAGGAGGTCGTCAGTACGCAGTACAATCAACATGGTACATATACCAGAGCTGAGAGTTCTTAGATCATGGTTCAAAGTCTCGGTATCGGTCCCGGTATCAGACACCCGATTTTCAACTCGGTCGCGGTATCGGGTGATACGCAAAGATAAGCTATTTAGAGAGCGCAAAAAATTGCGGAAAAAATATAGAAAATTTAAAAAAAATAAGATTAACAAAGTGGACTAATGATGTACATTCAAACCCATCATTCAATATGCATTGCATTGTAGAACTGGTTATACTGAAGCGCGGCAGAGTTGTCAGATTCAATATTGCATAGTAAACCAATAATAATATTGAAAAACAATCTAATGCCACATAAACTTAGATAAAAAATTTGTATGGAAGATAAATAGGAATGATTACAATGTTTCATCATTTTCATCTCCCTATCTAGTTGCGGTATCAATCATACGGATTTGGACAGGGGTAATTTCTTTCAGTTGGGTAAGGAAAGAATATGAACCATATTGTTGCTCAGATGGCTGGGATGACTGGCTAGATGATCCATAATTTGAAAATTGTGGTTGACGATCTTCCGGTTGAGTACCGTGATGATAATATCCAAAACCTCTATACCCAGAACTATCAGTTGAAGACCCACCATATTGCGTCCTTTGATTATATCCATAATAATCACCACATGTTGTGCCGCTACTAGTAGATCCATAATGGTCTCTATAACGATCATAGTAATCACCTGTACTAGTATTAGTAGATCTTATAAGTTGTGCCGGACCATAATAATTTGTGCCACTCCCACTCCCAGAGATACTATGCCTTCCACCGCGGTATGCATGATCTGTCATTAAACCCATTGCCCGTAGTGGATCATATCCGCTTGAATACTCGTCACTACTAGGGAATCTCGTTAAATTGTCTAAATGCCTTCATTGTTCACTGATTCTCGGGCGATAACCATGATCTGTGTCTTGCGTGGCATAGTAGTTTTCATCTCCTTGTGCCCATGTCATACCACCATCATGCTGTGTACCAGTATTATAAGAACCACCCCTTTGGTGGCTACCACCAACTCCACTCCTTTGTCGGCTACCACTCGATGTTCCCCTACTGACATCTCCTGCCACCACCTTGATCATCATCATCATCGTCATCGTCATCGTCATCGTCATGATTACCATAAGTACCAGGAATATCTTGCCAACTATCATCACCACCATGATCATTATCAGAACGGGAAAGAACACTGACCGGTGCCGGTTGATTGTGACCCCCCCGTCGTCCTTCCCCTTCGCTTTGTTGAATACCTTCATCCAACCGGTTTAAGTCATCGGTCGGTAAAACCCCTTCATCATTCTCTCGGGTCCACTCATCCAAGATGTCGTCCTCCTCAAATATTAAATTCAAGTCTATCGGATTGTAGAAATCTTCGGTATCTCGCATGTACATCAAATTCCTAACTTTAAGTCGCGAATTGTAATGCACATACACCAATTTATGCAATTTTTTTATTGCTAATCGGTTGCGAAGTTTTGTATGGATGAGAGACCATGTGCTCCAATTTATAACTCTAAATTGTATTTTTTTTAAAAGAATGCAAATATTATTTAAAAACATAAACTATGGTAAAAAAATACAATTTAGAGTTATTTTACAAAAATTGCTCATGTTAACAAATGCAAATACAAATATACCAAAAATACAATTTAGAGTTATTTTTTTTTACAATTTAGAGTTATTTACAAAAAATACAGTTTGGAGTTATTTAGAGTTTTTTTTTTACAAATATACAAATGTAAATATAAAAATACATATGTTAACTATACAAATAATAAAAAAAAAGATACAAAAAATACAATTTAGAGATATTTAGAGTTTTTTTTTTAAACAATTATACAAATGTAAATACAAAAATACATATGTTAACTATACAAATACAAATAATAAAAAAAAAAATACAAAAAATACAATTTGGAGTTATTTAGAGTTTTTTTTACAAATATACAAATGTAAATACAAAAATACATATGTTAACTATACAAATACAAATAATAAAAAAAAGATGCAAAAAATACAATTTAGAGATATTTGGAGTTTTTTTTTTTTTTTTTTACAATTATACAAATGTAAATACAAAAATACATATGTTAACTATACAAATACAAATAATAAAAAAAAAGATACAAAAAATACAATTTAGAGATATTTAGAGTTTTTTTTTAACAATTATACAAATGTAAATACAAAAATACATATGTTAACTATACAAATACAAATAATAAAAAAAGATACAAAAAATACAATTTAGAGTTATTTAGAGTTTTTTTTTTTACAAATATACAAATGTAAATACAAAAATACATATATTAACTATACAAATACAAATAATAAAAAAAAAAAGATACACGCATGCACATAACTTAAATCCGGTAGAGCCAAACCAAAACAGCCACACAGCCACACAGGATAAAGCCAAACCACAACTTATAAACCAACACAACCCTTAAGTCCCAAAAAACACACGCACACAGGATAAGCCAAACCAAAACAACCCCGACCCTCTTAAATCTTAAGAAAAAAGGAATGAAACATACTAGTTGTGATTTCTTTCTTCTCCGGTGTGTAAACTAGGGTTTCAAGTTGGTTCTTTTGGAAGAAAAATGAGATGTATGATTTGGAAAGCTGGTGATTTGTTTTATAGCAGAAGATGACTCTTTTTTCAAACACCCGTGACTTGATTTCGTCCTCTCCATCTGTAAAAGGTAAGCCCTTTTAATAATTCCTGTTTTATTTTCAAGATTTTACTGTTTTTTTCATTATTGTACAAGATTCCCTCTTTTTTAGTTCATCTCGTCCGATTTTCTATATCTCGGCCGATATTTCGGGCTCGGCCGATATATCGGCGATTTGACCAGATATCGTCCGTTTCTGTAATTTTTTCGAATCGTGTATTGTTATCGTATCGCCCTATGTCAATCCCGAGTCAACTCGGAATCGGACGAGTTGACTCGGTCGAGTCTCTGAACCATGTCTTAGATTCTTTGATAACTTTGAGGGCATTCAGCCAGCCGTACTTGTAGGCAACATCTTGAGCTTTCTGCAGCCTCACTGGGGCATCTTGCCATCCCTCATTATATCCTGACGACCAGCTCTTGGCCCATTTTGAAAAGATATCGAAGCTTCTTCACATCACGGTTAAGTCCCATACCCATGACGTTGCTAGAGCTGTCAACGGGTCGTGTTAACCGGTGAAAACACCCTTAACCCGTACACGACCCGTTAAGACTAATGGGTCCAATGATAATACCCAAACACGACCCGTTAATATTAACGGGTACACGACCCGTTAATATTAACGGGTACACCACCCGAACCGTTAACACCCGTTAATATTAACGGGTCTAAACGGGTAACGGGTAACGGGTTGGGTGACCCTATATTACCCGTTAATACCCGTTAATACCTGCTAGTACCCATTAGTATTCATGGGTGTAATATTAGTCGGGCACACGACCCAATAAAATCCGGTACCACTAACGGGTGATAATGGGTATAAACGAGTTTAATCGTGTAAGAGTACAAATCCAAACACGACCTGTTATGATAAGGGATCTACCGTGTTGACCCGTTAATGATCCAAACCCGATAAGACTAAACCCATTAACTTATAATTTCGTGTCGTGTCGTGCCTCATTTTGCCAGGTCTAGACGTTGCCCCTCTGAACTTTCTCTTCAAGTTTCACGAGCTTCTTCTTCTTCAGATCATCATTTTCGGACTGGATTAGGGTGCCGACCTCCCCCACGTCCTTTGACTGGGCGAGCTAGGCCTGCAGCTTATTTATCTCTTCCTGCATAGAGGAACCAACATCCTTAAAGTCTTTAAGGTCATCTTTGAGCTTGGCGACCAAGGTAGATCGGTCCTTATAAGTCTTGGTCCTCTTCTTCCAGGCTTATAGACAGTCATGAACGCTTGGTGAACATGGTCGCTGGCATCCTGGCTAAGCAAATTATCTAAATTGACAGAAAAGGAGGGAATCTCCTCGACAACAGGCTACAACAGCAAAACAAACACCAAAATCAAGCAAACATTCATTAGAGCAACATTCAATGCAAGTGCAAACAGATTATGAAAATACGAGACTTTTCATTAATATATAGACAGAATGGGCTGAGCCCTTATAGTTCAATAAAAAAAAGGGAGTACAAAGTACAAGCCAAAAATCCTAAAAACTGAAGGCTTTATTCCTTCACTTGCTTCTCAGACTCAGGTTCCTTCTCCTTTGTCGCCACCTCCTTGTCTTGATCAGCAGGGTCGCTGGTGGAGGCTCCTCATTGACCTGTGGGGGAGGGGCAGGGTGATGCTCGCTGAAGAGCGACTCGACAGGAACCTCAGCCTTGACCAGGGCTTGATCCTAGCCCTTCTTGAAGCTGTCCTTTCGGATGTAGGCCAACTGGAGCTTGGCGTCAGCATAGGCCTCTGTCCAAGCCTTGGAAAAGCTGGCCTCCTTGGCTGGAGGGAAATTGACAACCTTAGTGACCAACCGAGAATTCTTTGTCTTCAGCTGAGTATTCTCAACCTTCAAAATGCTGTTCTCGGTCTTCAGTGAGGCCATAGCCTCAATGGTGGCCTTTTTCTCTCGGTCATAGACTTCTTGGGCCTTGGACATGGCCTTTCTAGATTTCCTAAGGGCCTCGCTCAGTTCATCATTTATCTTGGATCGGTTGGAGCGACCATCCAAGAGATTGGTAAACTCTGCCACAAACTGCAAAATTAAGATACATGGCAAGTGTTAGGCACATTCACAATAAAGGAAAAAACCAAACGAAAACAAGGAGGAGCATAATTTTTTACCATAGACAAAGTTTGGGAAGCGCGAACAGTAAGTTGGTCAAGTCCCAGCATCTTTAGTTGCTTGTGATCTGCAGCGAGCACGGCCCCCCCCTCAACAGACCATGGGCCAGAGATGGATATTGGGTCACAAACATGGCCAAGGAGGCTATGGGGAGGGGGGGAGGAACATTACTTCTCTTAGAAGAAGGAGGGGCCATAGGGGCCTTTTCCTTTTCCTTCTTCTTTTCTTTGATGACCAGACTTTGGTCATCAATTTTTGGAACTTCATCAGTCCTCGTCTAGGATTTAGCTTTGGGGGAGAGGAGGACATCATCATCTTCTATAAAAAAAACCTCTTCCTTGGATGAGCCATGGAATCCTCTTTGTCTGGGAGTATGGAACTGATGTCGAGGGACTCAAATGAGGATGAAGCTTCCTCGTCAGGAATGGGAAGCTTAGGGATGTCATCTACCGGGCGAGCAGTGAAGCTGTCGATAGTGTTGGTGTATTCCAAGAGGAATGAGGCTGATCGTGGATGTTCACCTTCGGGAAGGTACTCTCTCACCCTCCAAACCTTCAACAAATCAGCACCGTTAATGTCATTGATGGAGGTCTCCTTGTACTTCCTGCGAGCTGATCTCTGGGATACGAAGGTTGGTCATATAGAGCTCATTTATCCAGTTCACCCCATTGATGATACATTATGTATTAGGGTGCACATTGAGCTGGGACCATCCCAAAGAACTTGCAAAATTTCAAGAAAAGAGGGTTTGGGGGAAAAGTCAATCCCCCCTGAACCACGACAAGGGGGTGAATCCAGTGTACCCCTTCAACGGCCCCAATGTTTCTAGGCATAGGGGCACAGTCGATTGTGATCCAGGAAGGAATAAAATAAGTTTTTCTAAAATCATGTACATTTTTTTCATGAAGTGTGTTTGCCATTCTCAGAAAAATAACTTATGACAATTGAAGAAAACAGAGATGGAAAAGAAGAAAGCTATGAAGACAAGGAACGATAAAGAAGATGAAGACGAAACTTACAAGTTAAATGAATGCGAATGGAAGGAGCTTTGAAGTCTTTTTTATTAGCAGACAGAGAACAAATGCCGGTTTGAAATGAGTGTGGGAACAATCAAGCGTTTCATAAATGTGTCCAATCATAAGGAACTGTAATCGAAGCAATTTTTGAGACTTCAATTCTCCTCGAGATGAGCGTACCTCTGTAGTTCCAACCTATTTACAAGTTTAGCCTGCCGGTTCAAATTCATTAGAAATGGATCACACGAGTGTGCCTTTGACAAGAATAAAATCCTCTTGCCCAACATTTTTGACTAGGAATTTTAGGGGCAATTGTGGAGATTAAACTATAATTGGGCCCAACTCAAGTATGTTCGACCAAGCCCAGGACAGCCTACTAATGAGAAGGATTAATACAAACATTTATCATGTGGATAATTACAAAGCAGTTAGTATTTTAATAAGCTCACATCGGTTATTCAAAATCTCGGACGAGATATTCAGGGAATCACCACACGAGCCAATAGCAACCCAAGGGAGTTTCTTGAATAATTGAAACACTATAACTTTGCACAACTATAAATACAACCCACACCCTAGGGCCAAGGGGATGTAATTTTGTACTTTGAGAGAAACTAATAAAAATCGAGTGACCTCCGTTGACGTAGGCAATTTGCTGAATCACGTATATTTGTGTGTCGTGTGTGACTTTTGCATGGTTTTCCTTTAATTGCTTTTTAGATTCCATTCATTGTGAATATTCACACACACACACACACACACGTGTTTATATGCATACATGTTTAATTTTGTAGGCATGAGTAACTATTATTCTCATGTACTCCCTTATTCGACCATTATAATTGGATGCTCCCTTCCACCAATGTCATCAGCCCTATGGATTTGATTTTTCTTTTTCCTATTTTTGAACTCTTCCCACCCCTCCTTATAGCTATTCACCAAAAGACATTCTAAGCTGCTTAGAAGTCCTACCACTCCTTTAGCTACAAAGCAAAACTCTTTCCAGAACTCCTACTTTGCGGAGAATTTAGGGAGTTCAATGGGTTTAATTGTAATATGTTTAAATTATACTCTTTCAATTTGTTTACCTTTTATTTAGTATAGATTAATATTTTACATGAGGGATAATATTCCTTTGGAATATTTTAAAAGTACTCTCATTAGTCTTTTTACCCTCCAATTTATGTTGGCTAGAAATATAACTTGAGCGATAATAAGGCTTTTGGCCAATCATTGTAAGCACTCTACATTTTGTTGAGAGAGAGAGAGTTCTTAATTTGTGTTTGCTCTTGTGCCATTTTTCGTATTACGTCAAATTGCTATTAGAGTTATAAGCACCGTCAAGTTGTATTATAGCAAATCATGACATTTTGATGTGTCGTTGAGAGCGGGAACAATTTAATTATACTACGCAGCAATATTTAGAGGCCAAGGGCCCAATTAGGATTTCTCATTCATCTCTAGAAAATAAGTAGTGATTACAAAGATTGAGGAGTATGGTACAATGGAGAGGGTTTTAGAAGGATGATGTCACAAAATGTAGTGCCCCTCAAAGGTGACATTATCAATCGAGAAGTCCTTCAAAATGTTTAATGACAAAAATACAAATTTAGCCTTTATTCCTGCATCGCTCTCCCCTTTAGGATAAGCTACCATATAGTCCCTATACTGGCAATAGAAGTCGGGGTCGATGCACTGCAACGTGTCCTCTATGATCCAAGAGTCCGACGATGCTATCGGATAAGGAAATGTGTCTAGTCTCTGAAATATTAGGAAACCACTTTCGATGCTAGGACTCCCTCAACACGATCAACGTGGGAACGAATTGTGTGGCTCTTTTCTTGGGGAAGAGGTATCGGGGGAATATGGATGTCTCGGAAGGGGGAGAGGTCAACGCTGAAGTTGCGATGCATGCGGAATTCTGCTAACAATTCAACCTCAAAAGAATTGTCCCCACAACTCTGGATCACCGAGAACGGCTCTAAACGACATGTCTGAAGCATGTGCCCTTTATCATGATGGCGAGTCTTTTGAAGATAGAACATGACTAAATCACTGAGCTGAAAGACAACGGTAAGACGATGTGTGTCAACATGGTCTTTGTAGGAGGCATACATATGTTGAAGGTTGGTGGTTATGCGATTGGTGAACTTAATGGCGGCTGGGTTGATTAGGACGGTAGGAGGTAACTCTAGTAAGTCTACTGGTATGAGGGGAGAGGTCCCAAAAACAATCTGGAATGGAGAAAGGTCGGTAGAGCTGTTGATGGCGTTGTTAAAGGCAAATTCAGCCTGAGCAATGACAATATCCCATTGCTGTGGGTTCTCGCCGGCAAGGCAACAGAGCAAATTCCCCACACTCTGGTTGACAGCCTCGGTCTGGCCATTGGCTTGGGGTGGAATGCTATGGAAAATTGGAGGGAGCATTGTGACCAATCAGACATCTCCATCGTAAACGATGCTACGGTGCACACCGTGCAAACGAATAATCACCTGAAAATGGATGGTGACCACATCGACCTGTTCTCCAATATGTCGCTGGCTCCTTGATAGACTTCGTTGGTACTGATATATTGGGCTTTTATTTGGTGAAGAAATAAAAGGGTTTTAACTTTGTGAAGGCTGGACTCCTTCATAAGGCTGCTGGGCTGTTAGGGTTTGGGTTGTTTGTTGGCCTAATTAAGAGCTGCTTAAACTTGCGGAGCCCAAGTATTATTACCAATATGACCCATTTTTGAGGAAATTTTGGTGATGAGGATTTTGGACCTCCCCCTAATTATTAATTCGTGGTCATATTAACTTTTGGGGATCGAAATCTTTAATTTCTCTCTTTGGCTGCATATTTGTGGGATTTACACTTGTCACCAACTTTTAAAGCTCGAGGACGGCCTTCTCTTAGAAGTGGGGGTGTTATGAGGATTAAGGAGTGCAATGGGTTTAATTTTAGTATGTTCAAAATATACTCTTTTAGTTTTTTTACCTATGATTTTATTACCTTGGTTTAGATTAGTATCTTAAGTACAAGGTAATATTCCCTTGAAATATTCTGCCCTATAGTAACTTGGGCTATAAATAAGGCTTTGGCCGATCATTGTAAGCACTTTATATTTTGATATAGTTGAGAGAGAGAGTTTCTTAATTTGTGCTTGCTTGTGTGTCATTTGTCGTGTTATGTCACTACCTCTTCCTCGTCAATCTTCAAAGCCACTAACTCCACCAATCTATTCACTCCTAGCCTAATCTATGATACGAGAACACGTCACATTTGAATTAACAAAATGGTATTTACATGTAGTTTGCCTACCTTTTAAAATTGAAAAATATTGACCATGGATAATTGTATATACAGACTAGAAAGAAAGAGGTACAAAGTCAACTATTTCACAATTCATGAGACCCAACTATGCTTTTCAAGAACATATTTAAAATTATTCTAGTATTTTCTCTGGAACCTACTAAAAAAAGTTATAATTTTATTGGTATTAGTTTAAAAATTATGGATTTATATTTTTTGCCCACCTTATGGAAAACTTTTGGATTAACTGCTGACCGCTGGATCCCAAATCGCCTTTTACCTTGAAGGTTGAGCCCAATTGAACACCTTAATGGGTAGTTGGAGAACTTCCACTATTATATCCGAATTGAGAGCAAACCCATACAAACATCCCGAGAATAATCTCTCACTCTTCTTGAGCTTTTTTGGAGGAGGGTTCTTTGTTTTTTGTTGGTTTATTGGTCTCGTGTACGCCTTGTGTACTAGGTTTCACGACATTAGCATTTTCTTGAATACAATATGATATAATGATAATTGTAATGGTTGTTACACTCCCCCATAGGAAACGGTGGTTACATTTTATTTTTGTTGTGTTATAACTCTAAATTTTTGAAATGACTCTTTAGCCGTGTTTATACGATGCTATAAAAACAAATTATTTTAGTTTTTAGTGTTTCATATAGTAAAATTGAATTTTTTAAATATTACGTATATTTTACGATCGTATACTAGAGTTGGTTAGAGCGCGTGGGTTCTCTCATTGGTAGGACGCCACCCTACCTTGGGAACGACCAATGTTTAGGTCTCATTAGCAGAGTGGCTGCCTCCCCCCCCCCCCCCCCTCTCGTAATTTAATAGTATAGGATTTCTTGTGTTAAAAAAATACTAGAGTTGGTTACGGTATGGTTTTCTACCGTACCGTACTGTTTTGGTCCGTAAAAATTGTTTTTATTTTTTATTTTGAATTACTAAATATTGAAATTACCTAAACTGAAGATACCCAAAATTGTTGGTTGGTTCCAATTTAAGCATTTTAAAAAACGAAATTACCGTACAGAAAGTGGCGAAATGAATATTACCAGCATGTTTACTACAGTGAATATACATGAGTAACGTCACACCATACACTATGAATTAGTAAGTTTATTGATTGTATATAACTCCATCATTGAAATAGTTTATATAACAACATTTGAAGTATCACCACCATTAGGAGCATGGCAAAAAGTATTAATTGAAATGTAACCACCATGTTCAATGGTGCAAAGTAACCAACATTTGAGAGGCACTACATTTTGAGGGGCACTACATTTGAGTCTCATTAGCAGAGTGGCTGCATCCCCCAACTTATCAAATATATATCAATCATAAGCACACTGCATGGACTAATGGGTGCATGTTCTATCAGCTATAAGTAGAATTTTAGTTGTCTCTTTATCAATTGTTCTCAAAGTAATTACTTTGTTTCCTGTGTTTATGTGCAATTCGTTATTAAATCACAACAGTTGAAGCTTTGTTTTTTCATAAGCTGATTTTTGTTGCACGGTGAGTGGTGCTCAACAGGCAGGTGAGCAGATGAAACACGACTATCAGAGAAAGGTTGGCTCGCTGACTAAGCTAAAGAAAAAAGGCACCAACACTGAAGCATTAGAGAGAACAAAAGCAGCAGTAAGTCATCTGCATACGAGATACATTGTCGACATGCAGTCCATGGATTCAACTGTTTCAGAAATAAATCGTCTACGTGATGAGCAATTGTATCCAAAACTTGTTGCACTTGTTGACGGGTAAGTGCTGTCTATATATATAAGCCCATGTATATGCGAGGCCCAGGGATATAAATTGTACACTTATTTTTAGTGCTTTATTGTAACAATAAATGAGTATTCCTTTGGGAATATTCTAGAATAGGTTTAGATAGGTTTTAGCGAAGTTATGGTTGATGCCCACTACACATGACGTCATCATATTCTAAAAGGCTCTCCAATATCCCCTTATTGGTGTGTAATTTTGATGAGCGGAAGCGATTTAATACTAGCTACACAACAACAACAACAACAACAACAATAACATAATGAAAAGAAATGGACTCTCTCTTTCTATATTCGCATTCTCAAAGTAAGGAGTGAGTACAAGTGAGGGGGGCCTAAGGCCCTATTTAAAGGAGAAGGTTAGCTTGCTAGTCAAGCTAATCCTAAATAGGTAAAAGACTAAAAAGGGAAAAATAATAAATAACAAAATAGCCCACAACTAAAATGCTCCTGAATCACTCTCCCTCCCATGAGGACTCACCATGTACTCCGTGTAGTTGTGGTAGAAATCCGGTTCGACACGATGGAGGGCGGCCTCTGTGATCCAGGAATCCTCCGCCTCGGGACGACTATTCCATCGAACCAAGTATCGGGTGTAGTCACCGGAAGGAGATGAGATGGCCTCAGATGCGAGGACACCTTTGATGCGGTCCACATGCAAACAGACGGGATAGCCCTCAGCTAGGGAAGTGGGATCGGCGGAACATGTGTGCCTTGGAACGGAGATAGGTCTGCAACTTTAAATGTGCGGTGCATTCGAAACTCAACAGGTAAATTAACTTCGTACGCATTGTCTTCACAACGATGAATGATCGCCAGGGACCAAAATGGCGCATCTGTAACTTACACCCCTCCCCTGACGGCGTGCCTTCTGTAGGTAAATCATAACAAGGCCCCTCGGTTGAAAGACAACATAATGGAGATGCTCATCTGCATGGTCTTTATAAGAGGAGTAGACCTGCTACAGGCAAGCACGAACATCAGACTTCATAGCTGTCAATCGGGTGGCAAACTCCGCTGCCAACGGACTAATTGGGACAATAGGTGGGAGTTCAGTGAGATCTACTCAGTGAGGTACCCAATACTATCTGAAATGGAGAAAGACCAGTAGAGCAGTTGACCGCTTTGTTGAACGCAATCTCGACGTGAGCGATGACTATGTCTCAACACCCCGGAGTCTCCGAGGCAAACCACCGGAGGAGGTTACCCACGCTCCTGTTGACGTCCTTGGTCTGGCCATCTGTCTAGGGATGAAAGGTGGTGGAGAATTGTAAGGAACAATAGAGCAAATCCTAGAGTGTGCACCAGAAATAACGTTTGAAGCGGACGTCGATGCTCCGAGGAACCTTGTGAAGTCGGACCACCTCCTGAAAATAAAGGGTGACCACTTGGGAGGCATCAGATTTCCTGGCGCATAGGATGAATGGGCCATCTTCGAGAAACGATCCACCACGACAAAGGTAGAATCATGCATGCGTGTCGTGCGGGGAACCTGATAATGAAATTCATGGAAACGTCCTGCCACGACCGATCCGAGATTGGTAGGGGAGATTATAAGCCCGCATTGGAGTGTTGCCCTTGGTTGTTTAACACGTGTAGCACCGACTGATGTATGCGTTTGTGCCCCGTAAAATCGATCACGCAGTGTGGAATGATTACGGGTATGTCCCGTATGATCGGATAACCCTCGTAATGTATCTCTACAATAATTTCTTCTGGAGGGAGGAAGCTGGAATGCACAGGGCGGTGCCTTTAAATAAAATCTGTCTCGAAGCAACTAGTCACCTGAAGCACCGTTATTTTGCTGACAGGCGGCATACGTGTGGCCAAACTTGATATTCGTCGGGTAAAGGGTCCGGACCTCATCAAAACCAAATACTTGACTGTGTATGGTGACTAAGACGTGTCCGACGACTGAGGGCATCGACAACCTTGTTCTCCTTCCCAGGTTTATAGTGAAGAGGGAAGGTGTACCGTTGTAGATATGCCGTTCACTTAGCATGACGATCGCTGATCAAACATTGACTGTAGAGGTAACAGAGAGCCTCGTGGTCGGATTTAATAACAAACTCCTTTTGAAGAAGGTAGACTTGCCAAAACTTAACCGTCTTGACGACAACATAAAACTCAAGGTCCTAGGTGGAGTAATTCAAGGCTGCCCTGTCAACGTATTGCTAAAGAAGGCGACTGGCTTCGCATTCTGGCTGAGGACCTCTCCTATGCTAGTCTTGCAAGCATCGAAAGATAACTCAAATAGTTGGGTTAAAGATGGGAGTATAAGTATAAGGGCTAAGGTCATTAACTCTTTGTTGCGACGAAAGGTGCCGTCCGCTTCATCCGTCCACTGAAACTCTGTGTTTAAACCGTGTTGAATCCCACAATAAAACGTCGGCAAAAACTCGTGAGACCGTGGAAACTGTGAACTTGGTATGCTGAGGTATGTGTAGGCCAATCAATTATCGCCTGTACCTTAAAGGTATCCACGTGGACTCTCTCACCTGATGCAACATAACACAAAAACGTGACTGAAGGAACCATGAATGCGCACTTCTTCAGAGTGAGGTAGAAGCGCTGAAGAGCGACTATGACCTAGGCGACGCAATCTAGATGCTCCTCATTTGATCGGTTGTAGAAGAGGATGTCATCAAAATATACCACCACAAACTTGCCCATGAACGGACGAAGAATCATAGTCATAACTCGCATAAATGTAGATGGGGCATTAGACATGCATCACCGTCCGCTCATAACCCATATTTCGTCTTGAATGCGGTCTTCCACTCATCCTCGGGTCGCTAACTAATCTAGTGATACCACTCTTCAAGTCTAATTTAGAAAAGACTCGGGCCCCATGCAATTGGTCTAACATGTCCTCGAGTCTGGGAATGGAAAAACGATACTTAATGGTGATCTTGTTGATGCCGACTATCCACGGACATGCGCCAACTACCGTTTTCTTTGGGGCGAGCAAAGATCGGACGACACACGAAGACATGCTCTCCCGAATTAGGCCTAGTAATCTGGCGCTGTATTTCCTCGTGCTCTGCGGGGAACATGCGGTAGTGAGGTAAATTGGGGAGGGAAGCTCCTGGCACAAAGTCAATGGCTTGTTGTATGTCACGGAGCGGGACTAGCTCATCGGGAAGGATGCAAACGTTCGCATAGGAATCTAAAAGGTTCTGAATCACCGGGGAACATCTGCCTCCGGGTACCGATGGGACTGATGAGTGCATAACATCTGAGGCCTCAGTGGTCAGGTTCTTTTGGGAGATGAGGAGAGCGGAAGGTCGAGCGGGGTGGATCTCACGCATCGCTCGTAACTGAAATTGGTTTCCCTGATGCTGAAAAGTATAGGTGTTGGCACGCCCATCGTGCATACTCGAATGATCATGCTGCCAGGGAGGACCGAGGATCAAATAACACACCCGCATCTCAACAATTGTACACAAATGCTCATTGACGTAAGCACTGATTGAAAAAGATACACGACACTGTCGGCCTGGGCAAGTAGACCCGCTGCTCCCGAGCCAATTGATACATGGTCTGGAAATGGGTTCCATGGGTAGAGCAAATTTATCAGCCTCTTCTGAGCGACTAGATTGTCACTCGCTCCTTCATTAATGATAACAGTGCAGAGTTGGCCCTTGATTGTGCAAAGTGTAACAAATAAGCTCGTGGGGAGCCAACTAGTATACTCCGAAAACTTCTGGCTTAGGGTGGGGAAAACCACTAATGTGTGAATAATGTCGGTAGATGCGGCCATGAGGCAACGACTGCGCGCTTTTCCTGGAGGTGAGAAAATGTATCCCGACGGCGACAAATAAAACGAGCATTGGTAACGAGACAGTGGAAGGAATGAGTAAAATACCCAATGAGGGACAACCGACGTATATGGGGTTAAGTGATAGAATTGGGTGATAATGAGGCTAGGATTTTCTTTTTTCGGAGGTTTATGGGCCGACTCAAAGTGGGCTGAAAATTCTGGGGTCCAGGGGAATCTCTAATAGCAGGCATAGTGTTGGAAATTGGGGTCTTTTGGGGAAACCCAAGATTGGGTTTGGTTTGTGGGTGGATAAGTTGATGTGTTTTCAGATCTGCACAGGTGGGCTTCAACATGGGGGCTGTTGGCATGGCGTGGGGCTCCTGGACGGTCGAAGATGGCCGGAACTTTTAGAGAGGGATCAATGACTGGAAATCTAGCTCCGCCTGGTTTATGTTGGACGTCATAAAGTGGCAGACGGTGGGGCCTGCAGTAAAGGGTCTTTTGGGGTCTGACGTAAGGTGTTTGTGAGACTTCCGTAGTAGAAAAAGGTCGCTGGTGGAAGAGGGACTGTCGAAAGGTTGGTCGGAAGTGAGGCGACAACAAATTCGGCTTGGATCTGTGCCGGAAGTGGTCCAGAATGTCCAGATCTGGTGTGCATGCACACCGGGATTAGTGTGAGGGTGGAGCTATGTTGGTTCTGCTCCTAGTGATCAGAGGTTAGGCGGGGCAGATCTGGTCAAAGATCACTTTTGGTGGGGTCGGCGGTGGGTGGGTTTGCAGTACCGCCGGAAAGCTCTTCCATAGAAAATCAGTTTTTATTGATGTTTCGTGCCTTTTTCGGGTAACACCAACCTATTTTCCAATCACCTACATCCATACTTGGATACCCTAAGAGAAAACATCACTCTGATACCAATTTGATGTGTAATTTTGATGAGCGAAAGAGATTTAATACTAACTGTAAGAGAATAGTTCTCTTTGTTAAGCTGTTTAGAGATAAACGTAGGCGTAACCCGTATTAATGATGATAAAATAACAGTAAATGTGCTCTCAAATGATAAGGAATAAACTCAGGTATAATGAACAAACTCACGTGTATAACTCAATGATTGATAATAAACGCAAGTGTTTTGATAATAAATGAACCTCAGGGAAAGCTAGCTAGTAGGAGAGAGAAGCATTCACTCTAGATACACCTCACGTAGGCAGCTAAACACGAAGGTATAAAAGAATAATGGTCAAAGCTCACTAATTACTTACGTTCTTTGTAAAAGGTTAGACAAAAGCATTAATGGTGAAGGATGAAAACTCTATTTTGTAATTTCTCTTAAAGTGGTCTTTTGGCTTAAAGATCACGTGGTTTTTCAAATGAATAAAAGGGGTATATATAGGCTCCGGTGACACCAAAGGAAAATTAGGTGCATAAAATGTTGGTCAGTCAACCATACCTAACATGTCAAGCGCATTATATGCGGAGTGAAATCTCGAATGACAGCTGTGTCAGGCGGTGCCATAGTGTGTCAGCGCGTGAACCAGCCAGCTGCTCACCAAACCACCACTGTTTTGAGCTAATAAGCTCGATTTGACGTGTTAGATATGATATGCATCACTAAGATACTTTATGCGAATATACTATTTTGGCACCAAAACGTTATGGTCCAGAAAGCTCAAGATTGCTAGCTTAAGGTTGTTCGAGTATGCTTAATTAGGCAGGCTCGGTATTTTACCTTTTGTATCTAAAATGTTTAAGTCATACCTTAACGTTGTCGTGCTCTCAATTCTCCAAACTAGTTCCTTCAAAGGTTCCCTAGTGAGGTTGCTTGGTAGAGCATGAAAGCTCTCCCAGATCCTGTGAGACCTGTTCCATCGTTGCTACCAAGTAAACCTCATACATATTACAACATAGCTTATAAAAAATAGACAAAATACATGGTGGATCAACTAGCTTCTTCTAGAAGATTCCTCAGTCTTCAATTGAACTCCACTTTGCCTTCATCTGACTCAACTTGGGTGACTCCTCACTCCTTTGTGATGTCACTAATCTTTGATGAATCCTTATCTAGTTTCTCATTTATCTCTTAATGAGGAGGTTTATCTCTAAGTAAGAGGGTTAATCAGTAAGCCCCTACAACATTAGCTTGTTAGTCAAGCAAACCCTAAACAGGTAAAAGACTAAAAAGGGCAAAATAATAAATGATAAAATAGCCCATGACTAAAATGCTCTTGCATCAATTATACCTTATAAATAAAGTGAGTCCCTCATCTGAGAGGACACTATCATATTTTATGAGAGATGAATATATGAGGAGTTGAGTGTTATCTGTTACTCTTCCTTAGACCATTTCCAAGGCAATCGACAAATTTGTCGATTGTCATTTTTGTTTCCTTATTTTGTGATTTTAACGCTGCCGTTGGCATATTTGGAAAAGTCTCCTCGGGCGAAAAAATTGGGAGCAACAAAGTGTGGTCTTCTGCGGCAAACATATTGCCGCCGGAGAGTTACGCGCGACAATTGGTTTGTTGCGGGAGACCCCATTACTTTTTTATTTTTATTTTTTTTCATCGTTCCCCTATTTTGTGATATGTAATATTTTCTTGTTATAATTTTTGATGATTTGAGTTAGGAATGCAATCATACAAAAAACATCAATTAAAAGATTGTTATAATGAAAGCATAAGATTAATAAAAATTCAAGACTAATGAAAACAAGAAATGAAAAACTACACGCGACCACACAAATTTCACAAATGCTCTTGTAAATTGTGATGCAAAGCCACATATGTTGCAATATTGTGGACCCGGAATTGTGCTTAGATCCGGGCTGCTTCATTCATGTCGTGGGGGATGAGAAATTCCACACGGGCTCTTACGTGCTTTCACTATCATCGGGTCGCTAAGGCTTGAGATCGGGTTCGTCCCGTTCATCTTTTACGATCATATTGTGAAGTATGATACATGTCATCATGATGCGCTAGGTCATCTCGGTACCAAAAACAAGCGGGACCCTTAACAATGGCGAAGTGAGATTATAAGACACTAAATGCGCGTCTACATCCTTACGAGCCCACTCTTGACATTACGCAAAGTGTCTTTATTTTTGTTTGCGATTGTGAGACTGTTTCGACAAAAGTGGACCATTTCGGGTTAATGCCATCAACAAGGTAATAATCCGTATTATATGATCGCCTGTTGATAACGTAGTTGCACTCGGGGCCCTAACTTTTTTTAGTTCCTCGAAAAGGTTTGCAACACGTTCTAATCGTTGTTCGCACCCGACATGCCAAAAAAAGTAGGCCAAAACCAGAGGTCATGATCAGCTACGACCTCCAGTATTATTGTCTTTGTTGAGATTATTTTGGTGTCCCCTGCCAAGCCATTGTACAATTTTTCAACTCCCACTGCATGCTGTCTATACTACCTAGCATGCCTCGGAAGCCACGTTCCTCTCCTTTTGCGAGTAAATGTCGTACATCTTGGGGCATAGGTGTCCTCAGGTACTGCATCGAATATAAAGTGTATACATCGCCACAAAATCTCTTCAGCGTCTTTATGGAAGTGCTCTTTGCAATTCTTATATACTCGTTAATTGAATTAGAAGGGCATCCATATGCGATCATTTGGAGAGTCGTGGTCATTTTCTGCACTAGAAAAACTCCATTTTCTCCTTGCATCTCTCATCCTTACGAAATAATCATCACACGAACTTATTCCGTCAAGGATACGGAGGTATAACGAGCGTCGCATGCGGAATTGATGCCGAAATATATCGTCCTTGAATGTCGAGTCTGCATTAAAATAATCTTTCATTAATTGTTGATGCCCTCCTTATCTCTATTTACAACCGTCCGCCCCGTAATATATCCTTGATCGTGCGAGCGCATTTATGGCGTGTCGATCTCTAAAAGGCATAGAACTGCATTTCGCATCAATTGTATCATTGGTTCATTCGAATCAGATGAAGACGGTGACTTGTCAATAAATTTGTTAAAGGGAATTGGCTGATGAAGAAAACACCCAAACTTGAAATTGTTAAGCAAAATTGATGAAGTTGATGGTGTAAAAATTGAAATTATATGGTATTTTATAGAGGTTATGTAAAAAACTAACCATTTATGGTGGTTGATCTCGCGACAAGTGGACTTTCGAGGGGACCATCTTCCCGCGACAAGTGGACTGCTGCGTGGAACAAAGGTTTGCAGATTGCATTGGACCAAAACATGAAAGTGGGGAGGTAAAAGTGCAATTTCATATTTTTGGCTAGCATATTTGGCCCCATGCCTTGGACATGGTCTAAATGTGTGTAATTTTTCGTCGTGTATATATCAAATTGGGACGTGGTCGACGCATGCGTTGTAGCGCCGTGGGTAAGGCTAGGAGGAACCACTGTTAGATCATGCCTCCAAAATCAGCCCCCGCCGCCCATGGTCATGCGGCACCACGGCCTCATGCTTTGGGGTAGCATCAAAACCCCCCATCAAATCACAAGACCCTAACCAATACGTCTCAGGCAAATCCCAAACACTACAATCGATCAGATATGATGACCCCTTCCCCTTACCAATGTCCTTGCATCATTGCTAACGTCTGACGACCATCGACGGTGTCAGACGAAAGATCGATAATCCCCCTTCGGTCTGCATCCAAAAGCCTTAAATTCAAGCGGGATCGATATCACTTTAACCCGTTGGTGATCCTCCATCATGACCCTTTCATCGTAACATTTGCCAATTATTGAAAGCCCTCTCTGTCGGTCTTCCCATCGTCGGCCAGACACCTCACCTGTCAACCCTCCCGGACGACCATCTTCTACAGTCGTGAACCCTATCGGAGCTCTAGTAGGGCCCGACAAGAACGCCATCAACTTTTGATTGCAAAATTTTGAAACACAATTTGCTGGTAAATTCCAGATTTACCCCCAGCCTTATTTCACTCCATATCTGTCTCCAAATAATCGCACAACCCCCTTTGAAGATTTCAGCCACATCCCCACCATTATTTTCCCTTACTTCGTTAACCTATCTTGGATTCATATTCAAATCCACCTCCTCTGCTCAGAAAATTAGTTGGACACACCCGCCTTTTAAAAAAAATTAGGTTTGAGCTCCTAAATTTTTTGAAATTCCCAATCCAACCCTTGCAATTTCTAGCTCTCCCGCTTCACAAGTGGGAGACGTTGACCAAGGGATTGAAGAGTTTTATCGCTACACCACCAGATCTTTAGGCGAAGACTATCGATTTCTAGGATGTCAAGTCCTATGCGACCATCGATCGTGACAGTTGCGAGGCCAATAAGAGTATCTAAAGGTGTAATCGGAAGGGAGATTGTTCTTGTTAGTACCGAGAGGTTCATGATTTCCGTTTCAGGTTGATTTTTGTTGCCTAGTATGAGGAGTGTTGCGTCCAACTATTCGAGTGTGCTCGGATGGTTACTACTATGTTGTTGTCCGGGTGGGATACTTGGATCCGAGAATGTGAGGAGACCCTCGCTAGGTTTTGCGGTCACCCTTGGGTGAGCCATTGTGAGTCCTGTTATTCTGCTTCTCATGACTACCATCCAACCACTCAAGCCTCTCCGGTCATTGGTCTCGTCACCAGTTGATATGACTTCTCTCAAGTACTTAATTGGCGATTTCTTCGACATCTTCGTCGAGGAACGTTGGTTGCCTCACATATGGTTAAGGGACGTTGAGTTGTTTGATATTAGGAACTTTTAGCCATCTTTTTAGAGGAGGAGACTGAACTCAATAGCGACAATTTCTTTCCTATTTTTTTTGAGGATTTTTGGGTGACCCGCACTCATTTTCGAGATGTGGAGTCTTTCTTTGTTGGTTACTTCTTCCCGACGTTCCTTTGGGAATGAAATTTTTTCTGGTGAGAATATTGAGGATGGATCGTAGGTTTGCTTGGGCCCATTGGCGCATGTATATGTGGACCCACTTTGGGAGCTTTTTGCATCCCATTGTGAGGGGTACTTCGGCGTCCACATTGAGATTGCTCCAGCTAAGATATGGCCCCGTCTTCATCCGTGGATCCTTTGACGCTCGGTTCCACCTCTCAACAGGTCTTGGGGTAGAGCTTGCATTATTCGATTGTGGATTGGGTTTTTAGCTACCTATGCCCACCGATTTGCTAGCATGTAAGCGGGTGGGTCCTTTCCGAGGACGGTTTTTCCCTTCCAACGGGGGGAGTCCGGTGTTGATGGTGCAACCCCATGATAGTCTCCTCTCCTGCCTTTGCGCTCGAGGCGAGCTCATATATGCGGGGCCAGGGATATTAATTATACTTTTATTTTTTTTTTAGTGTTTATTGTTTAGAATAAATGAGTATTCCTTTGGGAATATTCTAGAATAGGTCTAGGTTTTTTGTGATTTCATGGTTGATGCCCACCAATGAAGACGGATTCTTCAACTGATAAACGAATTCAAATCGCACCCACCGCATATCCAATTATTTTAATTAAATTTGATTACGGATTCTTCAGGATTCTTTAAGAATCCTGATTTTTCTCATGGAGAATACTCAGGTCAACCCCTTTTTTAGGTAGTTTTTTTATCAACGTCCTTCGTGAAGCTATGAGGATATATATAGTCTAGATTGGATGGAACTTTGAGAAAGAGAGACGGTGAGAGTTGGCCAAAGATAGAGATTCGAGGGTTAGAAAGTCACATATTGAATTGAAAGTCATTGACGTGGTTTTTATTGATATGGATCTTCAAGTTCAACATTGTCGTGTTATTGCAAATCAACTTTCAACATTTTTCGACTTCGAGTGGTGACACTGAATAATAGTTCCATAATGATTTACACGAGTGGTGTTCGAAAGTTAGATACATGGTACGAAAGCTGAAATTAAATAGTGGGAAGTTGTTTGAGAATAAATCTTTTTAAAGAATGATATTATCACTTAAATCTTTTTCTTTATGGTCCTATTTTTCTGTTGGAGATTTATGAAAGTAGTTGTTAATTTGTATATAACCTAAACCTACATAAAATTAAGGAATATTATAATATATTTGTATTTTTATTATATTTCCTAACGCACCCGAATCCTACTTTTTTGAGCTTTTTCGAATCGCTGCACCCGCACCTGCATCTCGAACCCGCATCTATGCTTCATAGATGCCCACTGCACGTGACCTCACCCATGACATCAACATTTTATAAAAGGCTCTCCAATATTCCCTTATGCCCTATAGATAAGTAAATCCCTTATGTGAGAGGACACTACTACATTTTGAGATATATGAATATATGAGTTGAGAGTTATCTCTTATTATTCCTAAATGTGTATGTGTAATTTTCAGTTGTGCATACATCATGCACATATATTACATGCATACACAAATGTTGTTATGTATTCGTAAAATAATTATAATTATTATTTATCCGAAGTAGCATTACGTTTAAATGATGTCAATTCATGTGATACTTGTGTTGTTTGTTGGATATAAATTATTGCAGAATATATATGAAAAAAATCCAAAATGCGAAATAGATAAAATTGGAAGAACTTATCGATCGAGGTTTGTGTTTGACACAAAGTCCTAAAGGTGAAATTGCCCGCTGATATTTGTAGTTGTCAGCCTCGTGAGCAAATACCTTCCAGGATTCAACGATCAGACTTACACACCAGCTTAATGTTAAATCTTGGAACTCTCAGGATACTCCATCACTCCCGAATAAATCATGAATATAAAATTTATTGTAGAAAATAGGCAAATAATTTTTGGCAGAGAAAGTGAGATTGAATTTTTCTGTCTTCTTTTTCAAAGCTGTAACCTTTGTTTTATACATAATTTGGTAAAAAACGTGGGTAGAAGGTTTAGGCAACTAACCCACTAATATCTCCACTAACGGGTAGCTTATTTAGAATAGAAGATCGAGTCAAAAATTAAAAACGGGTTTAAAAATTAGTTAAAAAACGAAATAGTAAATGGGTAAAAAAAATCTGGGCACTCAAGAGAAGCCCAAAGTCCCCAAGACCCAAGGTCAAAATCAAAGACTATTAATGTTTAGTGTGCCTCCTAGGGATTGAACCCAAGACCTCAAGCACAAAATCCCACAAACTTACCACTTGGCCACTTACCCTAATTCATTTATTTCATTCAAAATAAGTACATATACTATATTATACCCAATAATCCCCCACATGAAATAAATAAATAAATAAATATAAAAAGACGCTCTGGAGTATCATAAGGAGTGACGTATAAGGCGAAGGTGTCATTCGACTTGAACCTTTGCTTTTTTGTTGATCTATTGAGTTTACCGGTTGATAGTGAACTAATGTCTTGACTATTTCACTGTTGTTGTAAACTTAAGTCAATAGAACACACACTTGACTCCCAAAAATCATCATCGAGTTCCCACGGTTGTGCTCTTTTCGGCCTTGAGCATGCCCAGGTTTCTTGAGTGCTCTAGAAAATCAACCTTAATTCTCATAGGAAGCCGCCCCACTACCACACTCATATAGGTGCTTCTATTAAGAGTGTATTGTATCTCACATCCCACTAAATAACAGCTATAGAAAGCATTAAGAGATTAAATCTCATCCTCCATCGATACAGTGGTACTGCATCATAGGAATGTTTTGTTTTTTAAGTAAAGTATAAGTTAGTACCCCCACAAATCACTCGTATAATTTTGTTATCCCATTGAACCCTGCTCTTGGGATCTCCATTCATATGGGTTGGGTTTCCATTATAGGTGATCTAGATATTAATAGGCTTTAGGCCCATCCCCCTTGATATTTGATAAACTAGCTCTCTAGTTAGCCCTTTAGTCAATGGATCTGTCAGGTTTTTCTTTGACTTGACATATTCAATTGCTATAACTCCATCTTTCAGGAGCTGTCTTACTGTGTTGTGTCTTCTCCTGATATGTTTAGACTTTCCGTTGTAGGAGTTATTATATGCTCTTGCGATCGTTGCTTCACTATCACAGTGATTGGACAAGGCTGGAACTGGTTTAGGCCACAAATGAATATCTAATAGGAAATTCCTTAACCATTCAGCCTCTTCACTTGCTTTATCCAATGCAAGTTTGTTTGGTAGATTTCCAAGATACGCCTCCTGCCAAGGAAAAAACATATCCACTCGTAGTTTTACATTCGTCATTATCAGAAATCCAATTAGCATCCCAAAAGCCTTCAATTACAGCAGGATATTTAACATAATGAATACCATAATTTATTGTGTATTTTAGATTTCTTAAAACTCTAATCAAAGCATCCCAATGTTCATTATTAGGATTACAAGTATACCTACTAAGTCTACCCACAACATATGTAATATCAGGTCTAGTGCAGTTCATAAGATACATTAGACTACCAATAACTCTAGAATATTCTAATGATGATACACTAAGACGTGAATGTTTTCTTAAGTGACAACTAGGGTCGTAAGGTGTTTTAGTAGGAATACAATTAAATTGTTCAAATTTTCTTCTACTTTCTCTACATAATGAGATTGGGTTAAAACGATTCCTGCAGAATTTTTAACGATTTTAATTCCAAGTATAACATCAGCGACACCCAAATCTTTCATATCAAATTGCTTATTAAGGAAACTTTTAGTTTCATTAACTATGTCCATATCAGTTCCAAAAATAAGCATATCATCTACATATAAGAAAATGATCACACCATAATTATCCTTGAATTTGCTATAAATACATATATCCTCTTCATTAATTTTAAAATCATTAAATATCAATCAAATTTTTCATGCCATTGTTTAGGAGCTTGTTTTAGTCCATATAATGATTTTTTTAAGTCTACACACTTTATTATCTAGGCCTTGGACTACAAACCCCTCGGGTTGATCCGTATAAATTTCTTCTTCAAGATCTCCATTCAAAAAAGCAGTTTGATGAATTATTAGATTATGTAATGAAGCAATGGCGATTAAAAGCCTAATAGATGTAATTCTAGTAACAGGAGAGTAGGTATCAAAGAAATCAATTCCTTCATTTTGCCTATAGCCTTTAGCTACAAGTCTTGCCTTAAATTTATCAATGGAACCGTTAGCTTTTAATTTTTTCTTAAATATCCATTTGCATCCAATAGTTTTACATCCTTTAGGCAAGTCAACTAACTCCCATGTGTTAGAAATAATAAAATCATATTCACTATTTATAGCTTCTTTCCAAAAAGTAGAATCGGGTGAGGACATTGCCTCATTAAAAGTGACAGGGTCATTTTCCATTAAGTACGTTAAAAATTCAGGACCAAAAGAAGTAGCTATCCTAGGTCTTTTACTTTTTCTAATTTCAATTTCTTCTGAATCCGAAGGTTCATTTCTAACACTAGCACCCACTGGAACAGAACTACTAGTTCCCTCACTTCTCACTTTAAAAGGAAATTTATCCTCATAAAATTCAGCATCTCTTGACTAAAAAATAGTGTTTTTATCTATATATTGATTTTTAGAATCAATTACAATAAACCTATGCATTACTGTTTTTAGCATAACCTATAAAAACACAATCAACTGTCTTTGGCCCAAGTTTAGTTCTCTTAAGTACTGGTATTGAAACCTTAGCAAGACACTCCCACACTTTAAGGTGTTTATAAGAAGGTTTTCTGTTTTTCCACATTTCATAGGGAGTTTTATCATTTTTCTTAAAAGGTATTTTATTAAGAATATAGCAAGCAGTAAGAAGTGCCTCACCTCACCCCACATATTATAAGGTAGTCCCGAAGTGCTTAACATAGAATTTATCATATCCTTAAGAGTTCTATTTTTTCTTTCAACCATACCATTAGATTGGGGTGAGTAAGGAGGAGTCACTTGATGAATTATTCCATTTTCTTTACAATATTTAGCAAGATCATCGGTGCATTCTCCTCCCCTATCGGATCTTAAGGTTTTAATGGATTTTTCCAATTGTTTTTCAACTTCTAATTTATAAGAAATAAATTTTGAGAAACTCTCATCTTTACTCGTACGGAGATAAATATAAGTAATTATCAATAAAAGTAACAAAGTATTTATTTCCACACATGTCACATATCCTTCTAAGTCACAAAGATCAGAATGCATTAAACTTAAAAAGGTTGACCTTCTTTCGACACTCAAAAAAGGTTTTGTAGCATATTTTGATTCAACATAGATTTCACATATAGAGTTGATAGAAATATCAGATTTTGGTATGTTTCCCAAAAACATTAATTTTTTAATAGATGCATTATTTACATGACCAAGTCTAAAATGCCACATATCACAAGAGTCAATCAAATAAGCAGAAGAAGTAGATGTTTTATTATTATCAACCACAGTTACATTGAGTTTGAAAAGACCCTCATGAACATAACCTTTACCCACAAAGACACCTCCCTTAGTCACAACTACTTTATCACTCTCTAGGACAATTTTAAAACCCTTTTTAACTAAGACAAAATCGGACACCAGATTCTTTCTAACCTTAGGGACATACAAAACATCTTTCAAGGTAAGAACATTTCCTGAAGTGAACTTTAAAACTACGGTTCCCTTTCCCTCAACCTTAAACGAAGAGGAGTTTCCCATGTACAGACGTTCATCCTCACCCACATCAGTGAAGGTAGTGAATGCATCTCTGGTGCTGCAAATATGTTTGGTAGCGCCAGAATCAAGCCACCAGTTTGTCATGTTACTCACAATGTTTGCCTCGGTCACCACAACAGAAAAGTTACCCTCGGTTACATTTGCTTGAGGCTTCACATTCTGACTCTTCCTAAACTTGTAATCTCTTGAGTAATGACCTGGTTTTCCACACACAGAGTATTGACGTACAGGTTTAGATTTAAGCTGGGGTTTAGGATTTTTATTCTGATCATTAGGTTTGAATTTATGGTTGGATCTCGAATTCTGGTTTGATTTATGGTGCCCATGTTTTTAGTTTGAGTGGTTAGTCTGAAACTGGTTCTGTTTTTGGTTTCCTTGTGATTTTCCCTCGACCAAATTAGACTTAGAACTGAATTCAGAATTTTCTCCTTAAGTTCTGCAATTCTATTATCTTCCTCAATTCTCAAATGAACTATCAAATCTTCTAGTGACATCTCCTTTTTCTTATGTTTAAGACCATTTTTGTAATCGCTCCAAGAAGGTGGCAGTTTTTCAATTATAGAAGACAGTTGAAACCCCTCACATATGCTATAACCCTCGGCCAGAATTTCATGAATAATAATTTGTAGTTCCTCAAGTTGCGACACAACAGATTTATTATCTTCCATTTTAAAATCCAAAAATTTTTCAACCACAAATTTTTTAGACCCAACATCTTCATCAGTTGCATATTTTTTATTCAGTGTGTACCATAATTCTTTAGCAGTAGAACATGACCAATAAACATCATACAATTCAAGGCAAAGACAATTCAGAATATAATTCCTACACATATAATCCCTTTATTTCCAAACAACTAGTTCTTCAGGTATAGAAGGTCTATCAGATGCAATCAAGTCAACGACCTTAAGAGTTGTTAGGTAAAATTACAGTTTCATTTGCCATCTATTAAAATTCTTTCCATCAAACAGTTCAGGTTTTTCAGAGTATTTTGCATTAGAATTTTCCATAGCAGGTTGTAGAATAACAACAAAATTTCACCTTTAGATTGTTGTTTGTTGGATATAAATTATTGCAGAATATATATGAAAAAATCCAAAATGCGAAATAGATAAAATTGGAAGAACTTATTGATCGAGGTTTGCCTTTGACACAAAGTCCTAAAGGTGAAATTGCCCGCTGATATTTGTAGCTGTCAGCCTCGTGAGCAAATACCTTCCAGGATTCAACGATCAGACTTACACACCAACTTAATGTTAAATCTTGGAATTCTTAGGATACTTCAGCACTCCCAAATAAATCATGAATATACAATTTATTGCAAAAAATAGGCAGATAATTTTTGGAGAAAAAGTGAGATTGAATTTTTCCGTCTTCTTTTTCACAGCTGTAGCGTTTGTTTTATACAGAATTTGGTAAAAAACGTGGGTTGAGGTTTTAGGCAACTAACCCACTAATATCTCCACTAACGGGTAGTTTATTTAGAATAGAAGATTGAGTCAAAAATTAAAAACGGGTTTAAAAATTAGTTAAAAAATAAAATAGTAAATGGGTAAAAAAAATCGGGGCACTCAAGAGAAGCCTAAAGTCCCAACGCCCAATCAAAGACTATTAATGTTTAGTGTGCCTCCTAGGGATTGAATCCAAGACCTCAAGCACAAAATCCCACAAACTTACCACTTGGTCACTTACCCCAAATCATTTATTTCATTCAAAATAAATATATATACTATATTATACCCAACAACTTATTTGGTGGAAATGTGTAAAATTTCATCTGCCAACTATCCTGAAAACTAGGAGATCCTCTTCACTTTCTATAGTGGTGCAATTGTATATTTTGGATCACTTTATTAGTTATGCCAAATATTTATAGGCTGTCGCATCTTTCCTTATACTTTATATCATATCCTATGTGTGATTCCCCTTATTTTGCAGCTCTTGCAACCTTAACTTTTGAACTCTTCTTTGTGGTGTGGTCATTGTTCTGCTGTGTAGTAGGCCAAACCAACTCAGTTGGCTCTCCTCATCTATAATCAGGAATGCTTTTCATTTCTTATATATCCATTCTAATCTGACCACTTGTCCAAAACACATCAGCTTTAGATGCTTGGTATTATGGACACCCTACATTGTCTACCATAAAAGTTGGCTAGTTCCATAATTTCTTATTTCGATTTAGATGTGTTTCGACTAATCCGCAAGCCAGGCTCCTCTTCATATATCCTGTTAATCACGTCTCTCTCGCGTGCACAGTTTTGAACCATCGGCAATAGTCTGATCAGAAATATGACTACCAGCTAGTCTTTAGCAGAAATACGAAGCTACTAATATCTCATACCATCTCTTGCATTTTTTTTTTCAAGAATTACTTGACCTCTGAAAATCAACTTATGGCGTATAACTGCAGGATGGCTACAATGTGGGACACCATGAAATTACACCATGAAAGCCAGTCAAAAATCGTCCGGTTCCTGAGGTCTCTCGATGTCTCCCCTTCCCCGAAAGAAACAACCGAGCAACATCACAATCGCACAGTCCAGCTCTGGAATGTCGTCCGAGAGTGGCACTCGCATTTTGAAAAACTCATGACACATCAGAAAGCTTACATTAAAGCCCTAAATAATTGGTTGAAACTAAACCTCATTCCAATAGACAACAACCTAAGAGAGAAGGTCTCGTCCCCTCAAAGGCCTCAAAATCCCCCTATTCAATCTCTGCTGCTCGCTTGGCATGATTTGCTCGAGAAGCTTCCAGAAGAGCTCGCCAGAACCGCTATACAAAATTTCACTGCTGTTGTAGATACTATAGTGCAGTATCAAGTTGAGGAGATTAGAATGATGCGCAGTTGTAAGGACACCCAAAATGAGCTTGAGCGAAAAAAACGACACTTCGAAGATTGGCATAACAAGTATATGCAGCGGAGAATGCCTCCTGATGAGGTGGTTCCCGAGGGAGAACAAGATAAGGATGAAAATGTTATAGAGCGGCAGATGGTGGTGGAGATGCTGCAACACAGGTTGGAGGAGGAGATGGAAGCCTATCGTAAGCAGTGGATTCAGGTCAGGGAGAAGTCATTGACAACTCTGAAAACTCGCCTGCCTGAGCTTTTTCGAGCAATGTCAGAATTTTCTCTCGCTTGTTCAGATATGTACAAAGACTTGAAGTCCGTATCAGATCCCCATTACTCAAATGAGAGTTCATAGTGAAATGGGGATTATATATTTTGTATAATTTGCTCATATAATTTGAAAATTTTATTTTATTGTGTGATTTCCAGGTGAAACAATTACTAATGTTAATAGTGATATTTTATATATACAATTGCTTTGAAAATTATGAAGTTGTGTAATCAGTTATGAGCTATATAATATGAAGCGGTGTTTTTTGGGATGGGTTATTTTCAACGGATTGTAAATTATAGAGATTAACTGTAATTTTTCTTTTAATTATATAAATGACTGCAATCTAACTTATATAGCATGCAAGGTCACATTTTTCAGTGGACTTTTATGCTTTGAAGCATTATGAAGTAGGTTCTCTGGATACTTACAAAAATCACTTATAGCCAACCATATTTTTCTCTAGAACATACATTGCTACGGGTTGTCTTGTGTTATGTTGAGGTTGTGCCATGTTTAAATCATGTATTCCCTATATATTGTGACTAGGGGTGTTCGTGGTATGGTAAAAACTCTTACCGAAAACTAAAATTATCGAAATCGAAATTATTGAATTTTTTGTGATTGGTTTTTGCTTACTCATTAAAAAAATCCATTTACAGAATATCATACCAAAATTAAATGTCGAAACTACCGTTCAAAATACCGATTTATATGCTAGAGATACCAAATCTTTCTGTACTACGGTTGTTGACTTTTATTATTAATTGGGTGAAAAAAAGTCTGTAAATAATGTTTAGGTTGAATTAGATAAAAAAAAATGTTATAAATTGAGTTTTTTGATCTATTTTTTTAAAATAACAAAACAATTTATTTTGAGCTAAATTTATTTAGAGGGATGCTCTGCATTGTTAAGAATCCATAAAAAAAAATCAGTTTTTACTATTTAAAAAAATCATCTGTTAATCTATTTTAGTCAAAGACCAAATGATAAAACAAACTGATATTTTGATGTTTTAGTTAAGTCCCACATCAGTGGACGTGAGAATCTCCTTCCAATCCCTTCTTATAAATACCGTTGCTTGCCCTCTTTAGAACTAAATTGGCTTAACTTTGAATTTATAGTTTGGTGTACATTATTATTTTAATAAAAAAATGACAAATAAAATGATGTTAATCCTATTTTTTCTTGGTTCATTTTTTTTTTAAATTACATCATTTATGTGATTTGGTAAATATTATTATTTTGGTAAAAAAATTGACAATAAAAAATGTAGTTTGATATATATATATATATATATATATATATAAGCAGACTTCTGTGCACACTAAAGTTTGCACATCATTTTTTTAAAATAGCAAAAAAAATATTTTTGACTTGATTTTTTTTTTGCGATATTTAAACATTTGAAGGAACCCAAATAAAAAAAATCAACTCAAAAAAACCTTTTTCGTTATAAAAAACTCGATCAAGTTTTTGCAGATTTTAAAGTGTTTAAAAGCTGCGAAAGTTTGACCGATTTTTTTAAAATAGAGAAAAAAAAAATTGAGTCGATTTTTTTTGTGACATTTAAACATTTCAAGGAACCCATATAAAAAAAGTCAAGTCAAAAATATTTTTTTTGCTATTTTAAAAAAATGATGTGCAAAGTTGGTGTGAAAACTTTAATGTGCACAAGACCCCGCCTCTCTCTCTCTCTCTCTCTCTCTCTCTCTCTCTCTCTATATATATATATATATATATATATATATATATATATATATATATATATATATATATAACGTCAGGGTTCTGTGCACACTAAGTTTGCACATTATTTTTTTTAAATAATAAAAAAAATATTTTTGAGTTGATTTTTTTGTGTGATATTTAAACATTTCAAGGAATTCATATAAAAAAATCAGCTCAAAAAACGTTTTTTTGCTATTTTAAAAAAATCGGTCAAACTTTCACAATTTTTAAAGCACTTAAAAGTTGCAAAAGTTTGACCGATCAAAAAAACTTTTTTTATCTGATTTTTTTTTTATATCAGTCCGTTGAAATGCTTAAATATCATATAAAAAAATCAACTCAAAAATATGTTTTTAATATTTAAAAAAAATAAGTGTGCGCCAGTACATGTGCAAACTTAGTGTGCATAGACGCCTGCCTCTATATGTATATGATCAAATACCAAAAAGTCCCTCAAACATTTTCTAATACACATTTAGTCCAAGCTTTCTATTTTGTACCAAAAAATTATTTATTCTCTTATCTTTAAAAATCCGCGCCAGCAGCACGGTGAAAGACTTTTTGAAGCAAAATAAAAAAATTTGAACTAAATGTATAATAAAAAATGTTCGAGAGACTATTTGGTATATGCCCCATATATAAAGTATCAAAAATTTTATATTCCCTTTTTAAAAGTTTTTGATACTTTCAAAGAGTAGTTGGACAAGTCATAATACGCAAGCGTAAAGTTTTCTACTTGATGAAATTTTTTATAATTTTTGTTATTTCAAAATTTAACAAAAAAAATGATTTTATCACAAACCGCACATTCGATTTTAGTATATTCTATTTACCGACCAAACCGACCAAAAGTCACTCCTAACTGTGACCCATCAACTGAATTTTTTTGTTCGTGTCGTAAGTCATTTTAACAGCTCTAAGAACATGAAGGTGCCATCCATTAAGAATTGTTAATCAGTGGCAAAATGCTCTTAAAAGAGGGAACCATCTGATAAAATATAATGTTCTTTTTATACATTTCAGAGCCCATTAAGTTGTGAAACGATGCTTTCTCTTTAATCATATGTACACACCGCAGAACAACTTTCGATCATGAATACCAATTATAATTTCATGTGAGCAATTGCTTTACAGACATTACATATGCCTATATATATGGGAAACCCAATAATATGAGTTTAGAACAACTTATGTTCATCTACACCAATTCTAATTTCATGTGAACAGTTGATTTGCAGTCATTTCATTTTGCCTTCAAATATATCTGGGAAAACCAATAATCTGATTTTAGAAATTAGAGCCTTCTGAGGATTTGTGACAAAGTAAATGTTCAAAAAACAATTATATATTTACACATAAAAATCAAGAAAGCTTATGCTATTCGTTCTCTCTGATGGTCCAGAGACAGAATGGTAGGTCACACCGAGCAACAGAATATTCTTCTAGCGCGTGTTTCATTGCGCAAGTTCATTCCAGTAGGCTGTGAAGGGGTAGCTTTTGCCAATCTTTTTGCTGCAAGAGGTAGAAGGAAAAAAACATTCAAGTATTCCATTACAAAACAGCTATTAACCCCCCCACCCCCACCACAAACACAAAAAATAGGGAACAAAAAATAGACACGGCATGTTTGTCAGAATTTTGAGTGGACAGCTTAATTTCATTGTGCACAGAAAATAACCAGGGTGAAAGTGTAATTTTGAAAGTTTGGACCACAAATTGGAGAGGTATGGTTAGTGTTCTAAAAAACCCGCCTAGGCTTGAGGCTGGAGGCTTGAGAGAAACGCCCTACCTTAAGATTTTTACGCCTTATTCTTGGTAGAACCCTTAAGGCTCACTTTTTTCGAAAAATAACAATGCTTTAGTAAAACGATATCACCTTTTAAAGAATTTTTTTACTAACCGGACCATTATCTCGTCCAAAATAATCAAATAGTATTTTAATTTGTAAATATTCAGACATATTTTTATGATAGGTATAATTTTAGTATTTTAATAGCCTTGTTATGGTTAAAAAATATTAAAATATATTTAAAAGGCCTAAACGTCTTTTCACGCCTTTTTACGCCCAAGGCCCGCCTAGGCTTCTAAGACTCAAGACTTGGCCCCCACGCCTCGATCATGCCCCGCATTTTTTACAACCTTGGGTATGGTTAATTACATTGTATACAGTAACCAGAGATAAAGGTACAATTTTGTCAGTTTGGTACTTAGGGTGCATCTGGTTAAAATCAGAGAAAACTGGTTAATTCTAGTTGTGCATAGAAATTAGGGAAGAAAGTGTAATTTTGAACCTTTAGAGCAAAAAAATCCCTTCTATTTTTCACTAAATCAAGTAATGGTCTATAAAGTACTTTTTACAATTACATATGTTTTCCTTTTTTCTCTTTTACTTTTTTTCAAGGGGAGTTCGGGTTTTCGGGGGTAGGGGGTTAAGCCTGGATAAAACTTAGGGAGCTTGACAAATAGGTCCAATTTACACAAGACATTTCTTAATTGGTTCCATTAAAAGATATGTTCTTCTTTAGGTCCTATTTGTCGACAGGTAATAAATATTTACTATAAGTTTTTTAATGGGACCTATTGGAGCAACAATGTAATTTAATGAGAGACCTATTTGAGTACATACTTAACAAACAGGACCTATTGGTAAAAATCCCTAAAAATTACCTATTTCGTGGAAAGGTTCATTGACATTCAGGGCTGTTTTCGCAGATACTTCTATGAAGAACATCCCATTTTCTTTAGAGAATTGCATTCCTGCCTGCGAGAGGTTCGAAATAAAATCCAAGGCAGGCAATATAAAGTTACATGCAGATAGCTTCGTCAGGCACAACCAATCCCCTCACGTTGTGCATTGTGCTACTCTTAGAGTTAATACAACCGTGGATGGATAATCAATTATATAATGACCTTGTATCAGAACAACCAAGGAATGTAGATCAGAAAAGGGAAAACAATTCAATTTGTGCGTATACCTCAGTTTCTACCTCTCTATTTGGTTCCAAATCAGACTTATTTGCAACCAATGCCATTACCAAATTTCCGTTCCCTAGAAAAGGAATATGAGAAAGAAAAAAGAAAAAAATCGAGTCATTTGTAGATACATGGGGCAAAGAAGAGGGCTGCAATGTGTTACTGAACTCATTTTAAATTACTAGGGCACCATTTGGTTATCCCCAAATTGTAAATTGTCCCATTTACAAATTAGCCCATTAATTGTGTTTGGTTTTATTAATGAAATGATTCATTAATTGGCTTGTTTGAGCTCACATGTAAAATCTGAAAACGTGAAATGCACCATTTGAAGTAGGAGCATTTCACATATGCTCATCCCTACCCGTAAGCTCTCTCTTAATTTCCATTTGTTTTTAACGTTTTTTTTTGCCTGATTGAACCTTAACATCAATCCCAGATTTCCAAACATCGTGTAAAATTGGATTTAAACTCATTTCAATACTAATTTTTACTAATTCACAACGATCCAATTTAGATAATTAAACAATTTGCGCAACCAAACAGGGCCTAAAAAATATCAACTATACAAGTGTGTATACAATAAATAACTTGTCAAGCCAAGAAAGATATAATAAGCATTAGTTCATGGTGTGACCTTGTCTTTTCAGCTCTTGAACCCATTTTTTGGCTCGAATGAATGTATCCTGAAGCCAGAACAAAACATTCTTATTCAAATGAGCTACTGCTTATGAGGTGAACAACTAAACTAAACATGAAAAAAAAGATAAATTGTCTAATTTAAAAATCGACGCACCCCCTGAACTTTTGCAATTTTTTTTTATATACACCTTAATGTTTGTATATAGAGATTTAGGGTCTAGTCGCACCTCAATTGTTTGAGTTGGCACCACCCCATGTGTTTTTTAAAGTTGTAGTTAGTCCTCTAACTGCTATTAACCACATCTTTACATGTCTTTTAAAAAATGACACATGTCCCCTATTCTGTTACAATAGGACCAACAACCAAATAAACAATAGTTGGGATCGTAAGCAAAAACAAACTTTATAATGGGGACTAAATACTTGTGTTCCCTTTTGTATAATTATAAAGTTAAGAGTAGATAATGTAATGTGCATAACCTGCTTTATTTTTAGCGCTTAACTTTTAGGGTTATTTGCACACTGGAACCATATGTTATGCGTATTATGAGGTCGGAGTCCAACATTTTCCATATTTTGAGCATGGGATCCATAATATCATGAATACTCAAAAAGTTCATAAAAGATCCTCAAAAGCATCAAAAAACTTCATTAAGAAAGTATTTGACACAACGCACAACAAATGGACCCAAAATATAAATAACCCCAACTTTATTAAAAAGCTCTCCCTGCATTTGCACAGGATATTGTACCCTTTAATATTATGATTTATTTTTGTATATCTAATTATCTTAATTCTTCATAAAAAAATTAATAGAATATTTCGTTCCGTAGATGAAATGTAAGCTCCACCACTGAATGGGTGTATTTAATGATATGGGAACACAAACATAATGAACAACTCAAGCATAAGCTGTATCTAATAATAATTATTCCCCTGGATAAAGAGGCAAAACAGGAGCCAATAACTAGTCAGATTCGATAATTAAATCAGAGGTCGCTGCACTCATAGAGCCTGATCCATAACATACATTAACTAAGATATGCAAATGGCTAAAATAGAGAGAAAATTAGTTACCATGCTCGCGATGTCGTAGACAACAACGGCTGCTGCTGCACCACGATAGTACATGGGAGCGAAGCTGTGGTACCTTTCCTGTCCTGCTGTGTCCCATATATCAAATTTCACAGTGGCTTCAGATGAAGATAATATTTGAGTGAAGAAAGCTGCACCTACCGTCGGTTCCTGGATCAGAAATAATGTCGAGGATCCTCAACTTTAGAAAGTTGTGAATAATTAACAAGGTCGGAACAAGGCATGAAATGAAAGTAAACCTGGTGATCAAAAAATTGGCCTTTGACAAATCTTAACAACAAACTGGTTTTCCCAGTTCCCACATCCCCCAGAAGCACCTGTAGGGAAAAAGAGCAATTGTTAAGGATATGTAATACCCCGTACTTTTGGCTATATTTATTTTTGGGATTAATTAATTAAATGCGTATTAATTGGAAATTAATCCGGGTTATAAATACTGATGTGATGCGAATTGGTATTTGATTATGTGCATATATGATTATATATGTATTTGGTATTATAAAATTTGTCGTGGGATTTATATACGGCATTTTAGAAATTTTGTTGAGACGCGTGGGACCGCCGCGTCACGGTATAATATCTTGATATTAAAAGTAAATTTAAAATCGATAATCCGTATGGTCATTTTGAGCGCGCCAACGCGTCCGGAAGGGTCGAGATAGTCAGAAAACACTAGCCGGGGGTATAGTTTGGGTCCCGGGGTAATTTTAGACCGTACCGGTAACTTAAAGGGTATTTTAGTAATTTGGTATTTTTGGGTAATTAAAAGTGACGAAAATTGAGAGTTGTAATCTGATAAGGATTGACCCCAACCAACACTTATTAACCCAACAAGCTACGGAGGTTTATTGAAATTAGGTTTCATAAGTTTCCCCAAAGCAAACCCTAGCCACCATAGCCTTTTGGAGAAGAAAGCTTGGAGAAGGAGAGAGAGAGAGAGATTCTGCAGAAATTCTACACCGAATCCACACCAAATTCAGAAATCAAACCAAGGCAAGTGACTTTATTTCCATTTAATTACTGAGAATGTCTTTTCCATGTTAGAAATTGAAGAATCTTAATTGTTCTTGAAAGATTAAAAGAAAACCCATAAAATTTGAAGTTATTATTGAATGTTGGGATAGGTTTGCATGTAGAAACATTGTTGGAAGATTAAATTTCGGAGATTTCATATCTAGGTGATGCATTAACGAATTAAAATCTGGGAATTTATGATGAGAAAAAGTTAGGGTTTATGTTCTTGAAGAAAATTGGGAATTAGTGTGGAAATTGTGATTTAATGATGTTTAGATGATATCAAACCCTTTAATGATGTTAGTATAGCCCCTTAACATGTTTGAGGATGATTAGAGAACTCAATATATTGTGGGAACGAATTTTAGAAGAGGTTTGAGGAGTAAAAATGGTGAAAAACGATTTTTGGGAAGTTCTGGGCCGAAACTGGCATCTCGTTAGAAGCAGCCCCCAGGTGGTTCGAACGAGCTCGTTCGAACGAGCTTCTAACGAGTTGACCAGTCGTTATTAACGAGTAGGATTTTCGTTCGATATCTCGTTCGAACGAGATATCGTTAGAAGGGTCAGTTCGTTCGAACGAACTGGGATCTCGTTCGAACAGCCTCGTTCGAACGAGACTTCTAACGACCTGACAGTCCAAACTCGTTCGAAGCCTCGTTCGAACGAGACTTCTAACGAGTTGACAGTTTGACCCTTTTTGGACTGTTTTGACTTTTGGAGTTCCGGGAGATGGTTCAAGGATAGAGTTAGCATCCCTTTGATGATATAGTGACTTATTTGGGACTTTTGGGTTGTTGGGGTGAGTAAATCATATACGAGAGTTATATTCAATGAATCATTTGGGTTGAGACGTGAGTGTCTACTACGATGTGAGGATGAATTATAGCACGTATAATTATGAACCGGAATAAAATAAGTTGTGATAATTAGTTAGTACGAGAATGCGATATGTACTACGATTATAATACGGTATTACTAAGATGTGTGATTACTTAGTATTAGTATATGGATTATGTGTATGACATACCTATCATACTTGCTATCACGGGAAGTTTACGTTCGCTTAGGACCCTCTAATCCTTGTGTGCCTACGGGGGGGATATAGACTGGTACCTTGATGAACATAGGTCATTGAAAGACTTATTGTGATATTAATAAGTCCGCTGACCATGGGAGCGTAGGTATGTGCGTGACCCATGTGATGGTGACTGTGTTCGCCTCCATTATTTGTGATGTTGTTATCGGTAAACTATTCCTGAGAGATTCGGAATATGTAATCCTTATGTACGTGATGTACCGGGATGGATAGCAGAGTATGTGTGCACTACAGCTTAGATTGCGGGGTGCTTGTATCGTATATTTATGTGATGAATAATATACAATTATTTAATGGAAATCCTCATGTTAATGTTGTAAAATATTCCGGTATTGTTTCGAGATATATAATGAGTTAGCTGTTTGTTATATCAATGGCATACTTAATAACGGAGATTACGAGAGACCTCTATTAAATTACGAGCGTTGTTATGTTAAATTAACCGAGTAAAATGAGTAGAACCTTTGGTTGTCTAGCTAGTTTACGTTGTCACTTAGCTAGTGGAGAAGGTAGTTATAGATGGGTACTTACGTTAGGAGTGCACAGTTAGTCGAGAGGTGAGAATTTAATGTGAGTGCACGTCCTAACATGTACTTTGCATTTAATGTTTTAAATGTTTTTAAAGCACTTGCAGGTTTTTTTTAAAATGATTTCCACTTTCGGGCTCTGACCCATTTGCTTTCAAATATATTTTCTTGTAAAACCATTTTAGGTGCCCAGCCACAAGGACACCAAGCATAGGATTCTCATTCAGGTGACGTGCTGTAGCTGGTTGTGGAAGCTACAGGGATTTGCTCATAGACGCTTCTATCTTTTGGATTCCAGAGTCACTATCTATCAGTTGTAGGGCATGTTGCCCATTCCTATTTAGAGCATTTTTACATTTCAGTTTTCAGACTCTAGCATGTATTGCTCAGTATTCAGTTTTAGTTATTTATTCCAGTTTACTTATCAGTTGTGGGATTTGTATTGAGGAGTTTTTCCTCCAGGTTTTATTTACATATTGTGATGGTTATTCTTGTTACTTCAGTATGGTGAATGGTGTTATTTAGTTATTCATTACTCTTGTTGCATGTTAATCAGATTTAATAAAATTTGGCACTTACTTTTTAAATACTAGGTGGTTAGTAATAATAAAACGTTTTCGACAGTGATGCTATTAACTGAGCCAACTTGGCATTTTGAATTAATTTTATAAAGGAGTAGCTACCCGGTGTTTAATTAGTCGGGGTGTCACAGGTGGTATCAGAGCATCAGGTTCTAGTGTCCTTTAGGATCTGTACGGCTATTATGTTTCCGCTACGTTTCTTTGATATAGAGCCCTATATTTTAGGACTGTTGTATTCTTTTGTGTATGCTTCGTTCTTCAGCTATATTAAGTTTATAAACCGTGAACTTATAAACTTTGTTCTTATTTCAGATGCCTCCACGACGTGCACGACGAGTTCCCAGGAATGCCACGCCCGAACCACAGCCCGCTCCAGTTCAGGGCATGTTGAACGCCGCTGAGGTTGCTGCTATAGTAGCCCAAGCGGTAAATGCTGCGATTGCCGTGATTCAGCAGGCACCACCGCAGGCGCCGGTTGCCGCGCCAGTACAGGTTAATGCATTCCCGTCTGCTTGGGAGCGTGTACGAGACGCTTTTCAGAAAGCGCATCCGCCAGAGTTTGCTGGAAGCTCAGATGTAGTGGTCTCGAGCCAGTGGAGGAAGGACATGCAGAGGCATTTGAGGATGCATGAGTGCACAGATGTTCAGAAGCAGGTGCTAGCTACTTTCAAGCTAGTTGGATCTGCACTGCAGTGGTGGGAGTCCATTACCACCGCGGAGGAGAGGGATACCCTCACGATTCAGGAGTTCTGGGTGCGGTTCGATCGCAAGTACTTTCCGTCTGCAGTTCATACAGAGATGAGGAGGAAGCTGATGAGTTTGAAGCAGGAGGGCAAGACAGTGGCCGAGTATGAGGCCGAGTTCACTAACTTGTTGAATATCGTTCCAGACGAGATTCCAACAGAGAAGAAGAAGATAGAGAAGTTCACCGACGGGTTGAATTGGAGAATCCGGCAGCATCTGCTTGGGAACCTATCGTTGGCCACGTATTCTGATATGGTTAACGCTGCATTACTACACTGCCAGGACCACCGTTTTCATATGGCCGAGGGCAAGCGGTCAGGGGAGTCTAGCCATCAGGGCAGGACTGGAGGACATGGTGCCAGCGGGGCACAAACCGGTCAGGGGCAGAGACAGACTGAGCAGGGTACCCAGCAGGGGGACAATAAGAGGTTCCGATCAGGGAACTACAGGCAGGGACAGGGAGGTTCCCGCCAGGGCCATCAGGGTCCAAACGGCCAGCAGGGCCAGCAGGGGCAGAATGGGCAGCAGTTCCATCAGGGCCAGCAGGGCCAAGGGAGGAATGGTAACGGCCACCAGGGCCGGGGACAGCAGGGGCAGAGGGGAGGAAACTTCCCAGGGAAGTGCTTTACTTGTGGCAAGACTGGCCATAAGAAGCAGGATTGTCCTGATAGGGGCAGGACCCCACAGCAGCAGCAGCAGGGTGCTCGCCAGGAGCCACAGAGACCTATGTTTCCCGCCGCTCTTCCTGCACCGCCACAGATGGCAGCATTGCCACCCATTCCAGCGGTCCCAGCTCAACAGGGGCAGCTACAGTATGGACGTGTCTACAACGTTCACCAGGCTGCAGTTCCACAGGCACCGCCCGCGATCGAGGGTACGTTTCCTATCCATGGCACTATGGGTCGGGTGTTATTTGATACGGGTGCTACACATTGTTTCATAGCTACACACTTCGCGAAAGCTTTAGGATTGTTAGCTACGGCAGAGAGCACAGTGACGTGTGTCGACTCACCATTGGGGAGTGGGTCACTTATTTTCTTTATATGCCGGGGAGTCGGGGTAGAGGTTGGTGGTTTGGTATTGCCTGCATACATGTTAGTGTTAGACATGCATGTTCACGATGTGATCATCGGTATGGATTGGCTCGTAGCATATAGGGCCATGATTGATTGCTTCAGCGGGAGCATTATTTTTGCCATTCCGGGGCAAGAGATGTTTGTAGTGGCGATGCCTCGCCCAGAGGGAGGATCGACCGCTCATCTGTATTACATAGAGGAGGATACCTCTAAGGAGGTTGTTATTCCTTTAGATTCGATCCCGGTTGTCAAGGAGTACTCGGATGTGTTTCAGGAGATACCAGGCTTACCACCCAGTCGAGAGATAGACTTCGTTATTGATTTGCTACCGGGTACGAGACCTATAGCACGTGCACCGTACCGTATGGCTCCAGCTGAGATGCGAGAGTTACGGGATCAGATAGAGCAGCTGTTAGGGCAGGGCTTTATTCGCAGGAGTACCTCACCTTGGGGCGCTCCAGTTTTGTTTGTGAAGAAGAGGGATGGTTCACTGAGATTGTGCGTGGACTACCGAGAGTTGAATAAGGTCACGATACGGAATAAGTATCCGTTGCCTCGAATCGATGACTTATTCGACCAGTTGAGAGGAGCTTCTTTCTTCTCGAAGATTGACTTGAGGTCGGGATACCATCAGTTGCGTATCAGGGAGGAGGATGTCTTGAAGACTGCGTTCTTGTCGAGATATGGTTCTTATGAGTTTCGGGTTATGCCTTTCGGCTTGACCAACGCTCCAGCAGTGTTTATGGACTTGATGAATAGGGTGTTCAGAGATTTCCTAGATCAATTTGTCATTGTCTTCATTGATGACATTCTGGTTTACTCTCAGACAGAGGAGGAGCACGCCGAGCATTTGAGGATGGTTTTGCAGACACTTCGTCAGAACGAGCTGTATGCAAAATATGAGAAGTGCGGGTTTTGGCTGAAGGAAGTCCAGTTCTTGGGTCACATTATTTCCGACCAGGGAATATCTGTCGATCCGGGGAAGGTGTCAGCGGTGAGGGAGTGGGGACAGCCCACGACACCAACGGAGATTCGTAGTTTCTTGGGTTTAGCAGGATACTACAGGAGGTTTATTCGGGGTTTCTCAGAGATAGCAGGTCCTTTGACACATCTTACTCGTAAGGGTGTGCCATATATCTGGAGTGATGCCTGTCAGTTGGCATTCGATGAGTTGAAGGACAAATTGACCTCAGCACCTGTGTTAGCATTGCCGAGACCGGGAGTTGAGTATTTGGTTTACACCGATGCGTCTTTGCAAGGACTTGGAGGTGTTTTGCAGCAGGAGAGACAGGCCATAGCTTATGCTTCCCGTAAGCTTAAGCCTCATGAGAAGAATTACCCCACGCATGATTTGGAATTGGCAGCAGTAGTATTTGCCTTACGGATTTGGAGGCACTATCTTTTGGGGGAGAAGTTTCAGCTGTTCACGGACCACAAGTCACTACAGTATCTGTTCACGCAGAAGGAATTAAATATGCGGCAGCGTAGGTGGCTTGAATTTGTGAAAGACTACCAGTTCGACATTCAGTACCACCCGGGTAAGGCTAACGTGGTAGCAGACGCGTTGAGCCGCAGGCCAGCAGATGAGGTGGCAGAAGTGTGGAAAGCGAAGTGGAAGGAATTGGGACACCAGGATGCAGTGGCCCGATCTTTCATGGCTGTGATGACCGTTACACCGCAGATTGTCACGAAGGTTGTACGGGCACAGGCAAATAATTCGTTCTGTCAGGAGCAGATAGTTCGATTACTCGCTGAGGGAGCTGAATCCTATACCGTTAGCTCAGACGGGGGATTACGCTTCAATGGGAGATTGGTAGTTCCGGAAGGAGAGGAACTGCGACACGATGTGATGGCAGAGTCGCACGGCTCACGGTTCGCGGTACATCCCGGAGGGGACAAAATGTACCAAGATATGAGACGGCAGTATTGGTGGAGCGGTATGAAGAGAGATATCGCAGAGTTTGTCTCGAAATGCGCCACTTGTCAGCTTGTAAAAGTGGATCATCAGAGACCAACAGGATTGCTACAGCCATTGGAGGTTCCGGTGTGGATGTGGGAGAGCATATCCATGGACTTTATCACGGGGTTGCCTACGTCGCAGAGGGGTCACGACTCCGTTTGGGTAATTGTGGACAGATTGTCCAAGGTCGCTCACTTTTTACCCGTTAGGACTGATTACACTGCGGGTCAGTATGCCCAACTCTTCATTTCAGAGATTGTGAGACTTCACGGTGTGCCCCTAAATATCGTGTCTGACAGAGACAAGATATTTGTTTCGAGGTTTTGGGAGAGTTTCCAGGAGGCCATGGGCACGGAATTGCGGTTGAGTACGGCTTATCATCCGCAGACTGATGGGCAGACCGAGCGCACCAATCAGATGTTGGAAGACATGCTACGCATGTGTATTATTGACTTCGGGGGTGGATGGGAGCAGTACCTTCCACTGGTGGAGTTTGCTTACAACAACTCCTACCAGTTCACGATTGGCATGGCTCCGTTTGAGGCATTGTACGGTAGGCCTTGTCGTTCCCCAGCATGTTGGTTGGAAGTGGGGGACAACAAACTACTTGGGCCGGAAGTAATTCAGGATACTTCGGCAAGGATTGAGTTGATTCGGAGTCGCATTCGGGTAGCTCAAGACAGGCAGAAGAGTTATGCTGATGCGAAGAGATTTTTCAGGGAGTTCCAAGTGGGGGACCAAGTTTTGCTCAGGGTTTCTCCGATGAAGGGGATTATGCGATTCGGGAAGAAGGGGAAGTTGGCACCGAGGTATGTGGGGCCGTTTCCTATTATTGAGCGGATCGGACCGGTTGCGTATAGACTCGGGTTACCGGAGCATTTGCATCGGATTCACGACGTGTTCCATATTTCCTCGCTGAGGAAATACCTTAGGGATGATTTGGCTCATTCTCACATTGCTGTGGAGGACATCGATCTCCAGCCGGATAGCTCTTATGAGGAGGGGCCAATTGCTATTTTGGACCGAAGCGAGAGGAAACTGCGGTCAAAGATAGTCCCGTTAGTACGTGTTCAGTGGCGACATCACAATGTCGAGGAGTCCACATGGGAGCGCGAGGATGAGATGCGCGAACGTTATCCAGAGCTGTTTTTAGCAGGTACTTTCTAGTTTCGAATTTCGGGACGAAATTCAGTTATTAGGGGGGGAGTATGTAATACCCCGTACTTTTGGCTATATTTATTTTTGGGATTAATTAATTAAATGCGTATTAATTGGAAATTAATCCGGGTTATAAATACTGATGTGATGCGAATTGGTATTTGATTATGTGCATATATGATTATATATGTATTTGGTATTATAAAATTTGTCGTGGGATTTATATACGGCATTTTAGAAATTTTGTTGAGACGCGTGGGACCGCCGCGTCACGGTATAATATCTTGATATTAAAAGTAAATTTAAAATCGATAATCCGTATGGTCATTTTGAGCGCGCCAACGCGTCCGGAAGGGTCGAGATAGTCAGAAAACACTAGCCGGGGGTATAGTTTGGGTCCCGGGGTAATTTTAGACCGTACCGGTAACTTAAAGGGTATTTTAGTAATTTGGTATTTTTGGGTAATTAAAAGTGACGAAAATTGAGAGTTGTAATCTGATAAGGATTGACCCCAACCAACACTTATTAACCCAACAAGCTACGGAGGTTTATTGAAATTAGGTTTCATAAGTTTCCCCAAAGCAAACCCTAGCCACCATAGCCTTTTGGAGAAGAAAGCTTGGAGAAGGAGAGAGAGAGAGAGATTCTGCAGAAATTCTACACCGAATCCACACCAAATTCAGAAATCAAACCAAGGCAAGTGACTTTATTTCCATTTAATTACTGAGAATGTCTTTTCCATGTTAGAAATTGAAGAATCTTAATTGTTCTTGAAAGATTAAAAGAAAACCCATGAAATTTGAAGTTATTATTGAATGTTGGGATAGGTTTGCATGTAGAAACATTGTTGGAAGATTAAATTTCGGAGATTTCATATCTAGGTGATGCATTAACGAATTAAAATCTGGGAATTTATGATGAGAAAAAGTTAGGGTTTATGTTCTTGAAGAAAATTGGGAATTAGTGTGGAAATTGTGATTTAATGATGTTTAGATGATATCAAACCCTTTAATGATGTTAGTATAGCCCCTTAACATGTTTGAGGATGATTAGAGAACTCAATATATTGTGGGAACGAATTTTAGAAGAGGTTTGAGGAGTAAAAATGGTGAAAAACGATTTTTGGGAAGTTCTGGGCCGAAACTGGCATCTCGTTAGAAGCAGCCCCCAGGTCGTTCGAACGAGCTCGTTCGAACGAGCTTCTAACGAGTTGACCAGTCGTTATTAACGAGTAGGATTTTCGTTCGATATCTCGTTCGAACGAGATATCGTTAGAAGGGTCAGTTCGTTCGAACGAACTGTCTCGTTCGAACGAGACTTCTAACGACCTGACAGTCCAAACTCGTTCGAAGCCTCGTTCGAACGAGACTTCTAACGAGTTGACAGTTTGACCCTTTTTGGACTGTTTTGACTTTTGGAGTTCCGGGAGATGGTTCAAGGATAGAGTTAGCATCCCTTTGATGATATAGTGACTTATTTGGGACTTTTGGGTTGTTGGGGTGAGTAAATCATATACGAGAGTTATATTCAATGAATCATTTGGGTTGAGACGTGAGTGTCTACTACGATGTGAGGATGAATTATAGCACGTATAATTATGAACCGGAATAAAATAAGTTGTGATAATTAGTTAGTACGAGAATGCGATATGTACTACGATTATAATACGGTATTACTAAGATGTGTGATTACTTAGTATTAGTATATGGATTATGTGTATGACATACCTATCATACTTGCTATCACGGGAAGTTTACGTTCGCTTAGGACCCTCTAATCCTTGTGTGCCTACGGGGGGGATATAGACTGGTACCTTGATGAACATAGGTCATTGAAAGACTTATTGTGATATTAATAAGTCCGCTGACCATGGGAGCGTAGGTATGTGCGTGACCCATGTGATGGTGACTGTGTTCGCCTCCATTATTTGTGATGTTGTTATCGGTAAACTATTCCTGAGAGATTCGGAATATGTAATCCTTATGTACGTGATGTACCGGGATGGATAGCAGAGTATGTGTGCACTACAGCTTAGATTGCGGGGTGCTTGTATCGTATATTTATGTGATGAATAATATACAATTATTTAATGGAAATCCTCATGTTAATGTTGTAAAATATTCCGGTATTGTTTCGAGATATATAATGAGTTAGCTGTTTGTTATATCAATGGCATACTTAATAACGGAGATTACGAGAGACCTCTATTAAATTACGAGCGTTGTTATGTTAAATTAACCGAGTAAAATGAGTAGAACCTTTGGTTGTCTAGCTAGTTTACGTTGTCACTTAGCTAGTGGAGAAGGTAGTTATAGATGGGTACTTACGTTAGGAGTGCACAGTTAGTCGAGAGGTGAGAATTTAATGTGAGTGCACGTCCTAACATGTACTTTGCATTTAATGTTTTAAATGTTTTTAAAGCACTTGCAGGTTTTTTTTAAAATGATTTCCACTTTCGGGCTCTGACCCATTTGCTTTCAAATATATTTTCTTGTAAAACCATTTTAGGTGCCCAGCCACAAGGACACCAAGCATAGGATTCTCATTCAGGTGACGTGCTGTAGCTGGTTGTGGAAGCTACAGGGATTTGCTCATAGACGCTTCTATCTTTTGGATTCCAGAGTCACTATCTATCAGTTGTAGGGCATGTTGCCCATTCCTATTTAGAGCATTTTTACATTTCAGTTTTCAGACTCTAGCATGTATTGCTCAGTATTCAGTTTTAGTTATTTATTCCAGTTTACTTATCAGTTGTGGGATTTGTATTGAGGAGTTTTTCCTCCAGGTTTTATTTACATATTGTGATGGTTATTCTTGTTACTTCAATGGTGTTATTTAGTTATTCATTACTCTTGTTGCATGTTAATCAGATTTAATAAAATTTGGCACTTACTTTTTAAATACTAGGTGGTTAGTAATAATAAAACGTTTTCGACAGTGATGCTATTAACTGAGCCAACTTGGCATTTTGAATTAATTTTATAAAGGAGTAGCTACCCGGTGTTTAATTAGTCGGGGTGTCACAGGATAACATATCTCTGAAATATTAGTTGAATTCTTACTTTGGTACTTTTAATATTATCACATTACAACAATTATTGCAGAAGGGAGGGTGATGTGAAACGCAGCGGAATTGACACACACCCACGAATAATAATACTATCAAATAATATTTTCTTTCAAATCATCTCTCCCAAATCTCATAAATTTCATTAATAATAATTTTGATTACAAGAGAGGGCCAAGGGCCTTATTTATAGATAATCCTAAACTTGGGGAGCAAGACTCCTAGTTAAAAAGGAAACTAAAAGATAAAAGGTAACCTAATTAAAATAGGTAACTAGTACTTAATAAAAAGGTCCTAAAGGCGCATGGTGTGGTCGTGACGTAGAAGTCAAGCTTCAGGCCTTAGCAGTGTTATTGCGCCTAGGCGAAGCCTAGGTGTAAGAAGGCGTTTTCCCTTTTGTTATCATTTTAATTATTCTAAGGCTAGTAATATAATATGTTCATATGTTTGGTAGCCATCTTTCTCATATGCATACTCTATAATCTATATACAAAATGTATTTCTCAACATTTAATAAGCAATGTACAAAATGTATTTTTCATCATATAATAATCAATATCAAAAATCATTCAATAATCGATAATCAATAACCAATACAAAATGATTCAATATAAGAAACGTATTTTTCACCTTTCAAATGAAATAAAAAGACTGTTGATCGGAAGTCGGTCGACAATATTAGGCTTTTATTTTTAGGAAAAGCGGGAGAGGTTTGTGATATTGTTTGTCTTTTGATTGTTTTGGACGATATATTGGTCCGGTTTGTAAAAAAAGTCTTTGCGGTATCGTTTTAGTAAAGCGTTTTTTATTTATTTATTTTTATTTTAAAAAGTGCACCTTAAGGCTTTTATCAAGAATAAAGCATAAGGTTGCTGGGTTTATTAGCATTGATCGTTGTCGACTACACGCTGTACAATAGGTTTCCTTGAACTCTTGCCATAGCTCGTGACCTTGATACACACAGGCTTGACACACACTTGTGTGGAAAATCAGGAGTGAACACAACTCTAATACCAATTTGATGTGAAAATTAACACACACCAGAATAATAATACTAATCCAACCATATTTTCTCTCAAATCATTTCCTCCAAATCTCGTTAATTTAATTAATACTAATTCTAATTACAAGAGACGGCCAATGGCCTTATTTATAGATAATCCTAAACTTGGAGAGCAAGACTCCTAATTAAAAAAGAAACTAAAAGATAAAAGGTAACCTAATTAAAATAGATACCCGAGACTTAATAATTATCTCTAATAGTCATACTAAAAAAAATTAAAAAATAACTAATTAATGCTAAAATACTAAAAATAAAATAAACATGTGCTGAAAAATAAATAGTACCACGTGGGGCTATCCCACACGCACACTTGCACGTTGGGTTGGGGGGGGGGGGTTGGGGGGGGGGGAACCTCTCCTTAAATGGATTATAGTGGTAATTACAGTGCCGAACGTTGAATATGAAAATGTTTTTTGTAGATGCTTTAGTGGGGTATCGTTTGGCAGACTGCAAATCCATTCCAACCCATACAAAGGATTTATAGAGGCAAAAGGTCGGCAAAAATGAGCATAAACAAGTGGAAGCTTTATCTTCAAAAAAACTAGAACATGACCAAGTGTATAGGCCATGGACGCTTAAAATAACTTGTAGGGGCCAAACAAGGCATGAAAAAAATCACACCAATCCAATAGCAAAGCGTCTATATAAGTAAGTTAAGTTCCTCTCCAAACCAATTTGTTGTACCCTCTTTTCTAAAAAAAACTAAAACTAAAACTAAAACAAAAAGCATAAAAAACCCTCTACTACCCTTCCCAACCGTACTCCACTTGTGAGCCAAACACTTGCTCTCAAGCGCTACCAAGCTTGACCCACCTTCACCTATCAGTCTATCACAATTCAAACTTAAACCTTTACATTGAACCCTCAATAAGGCTAGTTTCAAATATTACTTGGTGAGTAAGGAGGAGGTGAGCAATCTAGTGAAGAAGGGGCGGGGGGGTTGGGGGGAACTGGTAGGCTCTTTGGGGAAAGTGGTTGTGGAAGTTCCCTTTAAAGGAGCATAGGCTTTGCAGGAGGGTAGTGGTGGCTAGGTTCGGATAGCCCCAATAGGTGGGGGTCAAGAGAAGGGCACTTTCCTCATGAAGCCGGTTTGTGAAAGGATATTGCAAAGGGGTTCCAAGAGTTTTTTAGTCATACATACTTTCGTTTCGGTAGTGGGAATAAGGTCAAGTTTTGGAGAGAGACTGGGTGGGGATTTCTCTTCAGAGGACAGGTTCCCTAGCCTTTATCGTATTACTAGTGAGAGGTATGGATGGTAGGGTGTTATGGAATCTGAGGTTCAGAAGGAGGCTTAGGGAGTAAGAATTGGAGGAGGCAGAAGAGTTGTTTGGTTGGGAGAAAGGGAGATTCCTCAAGGAGGGGAGGCTCGAGTTCATTGGTTGAGGGGTAAGAATGAGTAGTTTTAGGTGAGATCCTATTATTGGTTAATGGAGGTGGGACTGCATTCCCATGGAGGAGTACTTGGCGGAATAAGGCTTCGCCCAAGGTCGCTTTCTTTGCTTGGATAGCAGCAAGACAGACTATCTTAACACCCCTGTTTGCAACAGAGGGGTAGACGAATGGCTAGCTGGTGATGGTTGTACAAGGCCACGGAGGAGTCAACAAATCACTTGCTTTTTTCACTTTCAGGTGACGTAGAGTTTTGGGGAAATAAGCTACTCTCTATTTAGGGTATATTGAGGAGGAGTTGCCGGCTTGGAGGTGCCTGGTGGGCGTTACGCCAAGTGTGGAATATGGCATCTTTGTGCATTTTTTGGACTGTTTGGAAAGACAGGAATCCGAGGTGCTTTGAGGAAGAGAAGTTGGCTTCATCTCGTGGACTTCGATACTCTACTTAGTTCTATGATTTTTTGGTTTAAAGAAGAGGCACAGTCTTCAATTCCTCATCTTCTATATTTTTTGGAGGATTTGGGGAGGGAGGAATCATTGTATATGTTGCTTACTTTTTATATAGAGTCTTGAGAGGAGGTGGTGAAGGGTTGTTTTTTGTTTTTGCTTGGGAGGTTTTTGTTACTCCTAGTTTGTTGGGTTATAGTCTCCTTTTATTTTACGTGGTATATTTTTTGCATACGAGTTTTGGCCCCCTTAGGCAGGCGTGATTAATTTACAACTCATTTACTTATCCAAAAAAAAAACTTTACTGTTACAAGCAGTGGCGGACGCACGTTGGACCGAACTGGGGCGGCCGCCCCAGTTTAGATTTGGAAAAAAAAAAATTGTTTAGTGTTATTAGTCCAGTCAACTCCGCCTGTATTGTGCTCAACTTCTTATATTTTTTTTACACTGCCGGTCCCAAGCCCGGATAAAGGAGGAGGGTTGCGTTAGGTAGCTGACAACCAGCGTAAAACTTTGTCATATCCTTATGAACATGAATCCTATGAATATACGTGCTAATGCTAGGACATTCCCCTTAAGCGATGCGTTGCGCCTGCCGCCGGGTGTCTCGAAAAATAGGCAAGGGGCGTCGCATCGGCGCCCGGATGCGACGATAAATACGCAAGGGTTCCTGCAACAAGCTGGACGTGTGCGGGTAAAGATGCTAGTCCAGGATACTAGACTGAGGTTAGCGACTTGGAACATAGGGACTATGACAGGAAAATGGATGGAGTTGGTAGATACCATGATAAGAAGAAAAGTTAACATAGCTTGTTTACAAGAAACTAAATGGGTCGGTGAGAAAGCTAGAGAAATAGAAAATACAGGATTTAAATTTTATTATACAAGAAAATATAGAAATAAGAACGGAGTTGGAATAATAGTAGATAAGAACTTTAAGGATGATATCGTAACCGTTATTAGGAAGTGATAGACTTATCTTTGTAAAATTGGTATTAAGTCAAAACATAATTAATATTGTTAGTACTTATGCACCTCAAGTAGGATTAGATAAGCACACTAAAGTACAATTTTGGGAACAAATGGATGAACTAATTCAAGAAATACCTGTAGGTGAGAAAATCTATATAGGGGGAGATTTTAATGGCCATGTAGAAGAAGATCGTGTAGGATATGAGATAGTGCATGGAGGATATGGTTTTGGAGATAGGAACGATGGGGGAGAGTCTATCTTAGATTTTGCGATGGCTTATGATTTTGTACTAGTAAATACATGTTTTAAAAAGAGGCTTGAACACTTAATTACTTATAAAAGTGGAACGCATAAGAGCCAAATAGATTTTTTCATTACTAGAAAAGGAGATCGATTAACGTGTAAAGATTGTAAGGTTATCCCGGACGAGAGCTTAACCTCACAACATAGGATAATGGTGTTGGATATAAATATTAAAAATCAATCACGAGTGCGAAAAGTGAAGATTAACCCACGAACTAAGTGGTGGAACTTAAAAGGAGAGAAATTAGAACTATTTAAAGATCAATTATTAAATGAAGCAACATGGAATACTGAAGAAGAGACTAACATAATGTGGAATAAGATTGCCACATGCATTAGGAGAATATCAAAGAAATTCTTGGAGAATCAAAAGGCAAGGGGCCACAGTCTAAAGAAACTTGGTGGTGGAATGAAGAAGAACAAAATATAGTAAAAATTAAATGGGAGTGCTTTAAAACATGACAAACAAATAGAAATGAAGAAAATTTTGAGAAATATAAATGGGCTAGAAAGGAAGTTAAGAAAGTGGTAAGAGATGCTAAGTTAAAAGCGTATGATGATCTTTATACAAAATTAAGTACATAAGAAGGGGAAAAAAGTATTTATAAGCTTGCTAAACTTAGGGATAGGAAAACAAAAGATTTTAATAACGTTAAGTGTATCAAAAGTGATGATTCGAGAGTCCTAGTCAAAGATGATGAAATTATGGAAAGATGGAAAAACTACTTTGAGAGGTTATTAAATGAAGATAATGGGAGTAGATTAAATATAGAGGAACTTAGGGAAACTCGAGAAATTATATTTTTCCGCAGAATTAAGACAACAGAGGTCAGGATTGCTCTAAAAAAGATGAAAACAGGGAAGGCTTTAGGACCAGATGGTATCCCTATTGAGGTTTGGAAGTGCTTAGGGGAGGATGGAGTATCATGGCTTACAAAATTATTCAATAGAATTTTAATGACTAATGGGATGCCCGATGAATGGAGAAAAAGTGTTTTAGTACCTATTTGTAAAAATAAAGGGGACATACAAAGTTATTCAAATTATCGTGGTATTAAGTTAATGAGTCAAACAATGAAACTTTGGGAGAGAGTGATTGAATATAGATTGAGATTAAAAACAACAATATCTAAGAATCAATTTGGGTTTAGGCTTGGGAGGTCAACAATGGAAGCAATCTATTTATTGAGGAGATTAATGGAGAGGTATAGGGAGAAAAAGAAGGATCTTCATATGATTTTTATAGATTTGGAGAAGGCGTATGATAGGATACCAGAGATATAATATGGTGGGTTCTAAATAAAAGAGGAGTGACTCGCAGATATATTGATGTGATCAAGGATATGTATGATGGTGCGATGACTACAGTAAGAACATCAGCCGGAGAAAGTAGTGAATTTTCAATTACGGTAAGTCTACACCAATGTTCAGCATTAAGTCCTTATCTCTTTGCGCTTGTTATGGATGAGTTGACTGGACAAATATAAGATGAGGTGCCATGGTGTATGCTATTTGCAGATGATATTGTTTTAGTGGATGAGACTAAGACATGGATTAATGCTAGGGTGGAATTGTGGAGAGAAACTTTAGAAACAAGAGGATTTAAAATAAGCAGAACTAAAACAGAATATGTGGAGTGAATTTTAGTAGTAATAGGAGGACAAATGGAGATGTGGTGAAACTGGAGGGTTAAGAGATACCTAGAAACGATCATTTTCGTTATTTAGGATCGATTATCCAAAAAGATGGAGATATTAGTGATGATGTTACTCATAGGATTAGAGCAGGCTAGGTTAAGTGGAGAAATGCTACCGGCGTTTTGTGTGGTAGACGTATACCTTTGAAGTTAAAAGGTAAATATTATAGAACGGCCATTAGGCCCGCCATGTTATATGGGACAAAGTGTTGGGCAACCAAGAAATAAAATGTGCAGAAAATGAGTGTGGCGGAGATGAGAATGCTAAGATGGATTTGTGGTAAAACTCGAAAGGATAAAATTAAAAATGAACAAATTCGTGAAACGGTAAAAGTAGCTCCTATAGAAGATAAATTGAGAGAAAATCGACTTAGATGGTTTGGACACGTCAAGCGTAGACCAATGGATGCTCCTGTAAGGAAGAGTGATTTAGTTAGTATTGATGGTAACACAAGGGGTAGAAGTAGGCCTAAATTGACTTGATGGGATATTGTAAAAAAGGACATGATGTCATGTGATTTAACCAAAGACATTGCACTGGACAGAATGAAATGGAAAAATAGGATTCATGTAACCAACTCCAAATAATTGGGAAAAGGCTTTGTTGAGTTGAGTTATTAGTCCGGTCATTTGGTGGTTGAGGAAGGAGGTTGAGGTGGCTTGTGGGTGTACGGTACCGGAGGTAGTTTGACAGAGGTTGGTATTCTCTTTTGTTTCAGTATTGGCTCGGAGGATTGAGGATGGTGAAGAGGGTTTTGACAGAGGTTGGTGTTCTCTTTTGCAGGAGAAAATATGAGGATGGTGAAGAGGGTATTGGAGCCTAGGAGCTTGATGGGACTTGAGGCCATGAATGGGTCCTTCTCATATTGTACATATATCGAATCTCTGTAAGAAAGAGGAGCCATATTGTTTTTCAACTATACGAGAATTCCACACGGTAAAAAATTGAGTTGGGTTCAATTAGTTTTTGGATTTTGAATGGCTTTATATGATAACAATTCAGTCTGATTTATTAGTTGGTTTTCTCATTCAACGTTTTAATTTTTGTAGAAATTTAATGGGGGCTTCATTAACCTGTTTGTGTTCCATCAAGTGTGTTTCGATTGAATTTTAATGGTGTCAGGTCAGTTAACTCATTTTCATACTTTATATTAAGCAAAATTCAATTGTTATCACTATTAAAATTTAGGTATTGTGAATATTTATTAAGCGTCATTTATTTCTTGAAATTAATTAGGTATTATTAATAATGATTGGGAGTAGTTGTTTGGGCATTATAAAGCTATAATTTGTATAAAACTCGAAATAACCCAAAAAAAAAATCGCCTCGGGAGCTCCCGGCACCACTCCAAACTTTCGCCCCAGTTGGCCAAAAATCCTGGATCCGCCGCCACCGCCACTTGCTACAAGATTGAGCACACCGTTAAGTTCAATTTGGAAATTTAAATGCAACCTATACACACATGCCCGTTACTCCCTTCACTATTTCCTTAGGTCCAATCCTCCCAACTTTCTCAAAGGAGCACTGCTGGTTTTGGCAACCAATAATTTGATAACAACCCAATCAGGTGAAACCGCCCCTAATAATGATAACAAATGGCGCATCAGTAATTGGTACAGAATTGTCACACATGAAATAAAAGTTTTGTTTTAAGCAGCAGCAATCTCAAAATACTAAACACATTGATTTTATTATTAATTTCAGGGCGTACCCTAAATTGAGACTTCCCCGGGCAATCTAGTTTGTGTGACAAGCACATAAATAAAAACAACCTCGTAATACCTGCATAACCTAATTATAAGGCCAACATAATTTTGTGTATTAAGATAGCAACAGATTTTCTTTGTGTTGGGCTACCATTATTATGGACATTCAAGGACAAGAGAGAGGCAACTATAGCTCTCACTTATCAAACCAGTGGAATCAACAATTTAATGCTATATATATATATATATATATATATATAGAGAGAGAGAGAGAGAGAGAGAGAGTAAAAACAGAAGGTGAAACGTACCCACCAGCTTGGCTTGTATAATGTTGTTCCCAGGCCTCGCCATTCAAGATGTTCAATATCGCAGGAGCTATAACACAGAGTTAACAGGGAGATTTATTTATTTATTTATTTTTAAATTAGGATGATGCCCTTATATTATATACTAGCTGTACGCGCGCGAGAGGCAATGTGTCGAACATAAATAAATAAATAAAATATAAAATAAACTTGTATATAAGTTTTAACGAAATTTTAAATTCAAGCGTGGTTATAAATTTTTTGCAACATTCTATGTCGGAATTACTAAAAAGTTGCTTCCTACATATGGCAAACAAACTGCCAAAGTAGAAAAAATAAATTAATACGTAATTATTAGAGAATTTTGTAGATGAAAATGAAAAAATGTTAACGTTAGTTGAAAATTATTATATTTTAATTGAATAAAAGTTATTATTGAATTAATTTTATAGACACAATGGTTCATGAAATATTGTGTCCATCCGTGAATGGTTGTGATCAATTGAAAAAATATAACTATTCGTGAAAAATGATATATGTTTTTGAGTGGTTATGATCATTCGTAAAGAACCTGACTATTTGTAAAATGATATGTCATTTGATGAAGGAGTATCTACTCTTTCTATAAATAGATCACTACTCCTTCACAGTGCCGGCCCAAGGCGTAGGCGAATGAGGCAACCGCCTTAGGCCCCCAAATTTGACATAAATTTTTAGGCCCAAATTTTTTAATAGTATGCTCTATAAATTTTTAGGCCCAAATTTTTTATTAGTATGCTGTATAAATTTTTAGGCCCAAAATTCCTTAAACTAAAAACCCACTAACACCCCTCTATTCTTTATACCCAAAATAAACCCTACTCTTATCATTCCAACCAAAGTGCGGCCGTTTATCTCTCTTCTCTCATTCTCTTAAGTGCATTTACAAAATCTTCAAGATAGGAAAAGGAAAGTCAAGATCAAGAGGTTTGTTTTTTTTCCATATAATTTTTTTTATCCGGCATTATTTAATAAATCAGGTTGTACTCTTTTTTAATGTTGTTAATTTTTTTATGTTTTTTCTTTTAATAAATTAGGTTGCGTTTTTTTTTAGTTAACTTAATAAAATCTGTTATTAATAAAATCTGTTAATAAAATTAGGTTGCGGTTTTTAGTTAATTTTTTTTATCCGGCATTATTTAATAAAATCTGTTATTAATCTGTCATTAACTAAAAAAAATATTAAAAAAGAGTACAACCTGATTAGTAACATTTTTTATGTTAACTAAAAAAAAAATCGCAACCTAATTTATTAAAAGAAAAAACATAAAAAAATTAACAACATTAAAAAAGAGTACAACCTGATTTATGTTTGTTTTTTGTTCTAAATGTTGTTTATTATTATTTATTTTTTGTTCTAAATGCTGTTATGTTTGTCCTAAATGCTAATATTTTTTGTGTAATAAGTTCATGATGTTAATTTTTTTAATGTATTTTCAGGATTTTTTTAGCGAGGAAAGGCTTTAAAGTTTGATTTACAAATTCAGCAAATCAGGTTCCATTGTTCATTTATTTGGTTGCGGTTGGAATTTTTTAGATTGATTGTTGAATTATTGTGTATTTATACCATGCCTCCTAGAAAGTATGTTTCTAGATGGGAAAAATTAAAGAAGAAGCAAAAGATAGAAAAATTTATGCAATCCCAAACGGGAGCTCTTGATAAATTTATTTTTAAATTGAATGAAACGGGAAATGAACATGAGAATGAAAATGAAGAAGCTTTGATTGAAGATGAAAATTTGGTGCATAAAGACGATATTAATGAGAACGATAATGAAGAAGGTTTAAACAAAGAGCATGCAAATTTGGTGAATGAAGAATCTAGTAATGAATATGGACCGTTAAATATTTATGATCCTGGAAATTGGGATAAGATTGGTATAAACCATAGAGAGCTTTTAGTGGAACGAGGGCCCATAAGAGTTGTTTTTGATTTTCCTAAAGATAATGATGGTAGACATTTCTCTCGAGTGCACTACACTCGACAATGGTTGAATGGAGAGAAGCGTGATAGAAGATGGCTAGTATATTCACTTTCTTTAAATGGGGTATTTTGCTTTTGTTGTAAATTTTTTAGGTCGGATGAGAACAAGACTCAATTGGCTACTGACGGATTTAACAATTGGAAAAATATTAGCCAGATGCTTTTAAGTCACGAGGGGGTAATGAACATATTTCTTGCTTGAAAAGTTGGCTTGATTTAGAAATGAGATATAAAAAGAATGAAACAATTGATCCAGAGGTACAACAAATGATAAATAAAGAGAGAGAGCATTGGAAAGAAGTGTTAGTGAGGATAATTTCTGTTGTTAAAGCACTAGCCAAGAACAGTTTGGCTTTTCGAGGAGATAATGAGAAGATATATCAAGAAAATAATGGAAATTTCTTAGGTTTAATTGAAATGATTGTGGAGTTTGATCCAATAATGAAAGAGCATATTCGACGTTATCAAAGTGGTGAAATCCACAACCATTATCTTAGCCATAAAATCCAAAATGAAATTATTGAATTATTAGCGGGTGAGATCAAACGTGAAATCATTAACACAATCAAAGAAGCTAAATATTTATCTGTCATACTAGATTGTACTCCAGATGCAAGTCACGAGGAACAAATGACTTTAATTATACGTTGTGTTGATATTTCAAAAGGTCAAATTAATGTGGAGGAGTTTTTTCTAGGATTTCTAAAGGTAGATGATACATCGGGATTAGGGCTTTTTAATGAGCTTGAAGAAGTGTTGGAAACTTTGGGACTTAATATTTGTGATGTAAGAGGACAGGGTTATGATAATGGATCTAACATGAAAGGAAAAAATAAAGGTGTTCAGAATAGGTTACTCGAAGTAAATCCAAGAGCATTTTACACTCCGTGTGGTTGTCATAGTCTTAACCTTGCACTTTGTGATATGGCAAACTCTTGTTCTAAAGTTGTTTCTTTTTTTGGTGTGGTACAACGACTTTATACTTTATTTTCTTCTTCTACCAAAAGATGGGATATTTTGAAAGAACATGTTGAAGGTTTAACTCTGAAGTCTTTGTCACAAACACGATGGGAGAGTCGCATTGACAGTGTTAAAGCAGTAAGATTTCAAGCTAGAAAATTAAGAGATGCGTTAATTCACTTAGCAAATGTGGATCGGGAACCGAAAACAAAAAGCGAAGCCGAATCATTGGCAATTAATGACATGGAGAATTTTGAGTTTTTATTAAGTATGGTTATTTGGCATAATTTGTTGTTTGCTGTCAACACTGTTAGTAAATTTCTACAAAAAGAAGATATGCAAATTGATATTGCCATTGATCAATTGAAAGGACTAATTAAATACTTTCAGGACTACAGAGAGAATGGGTTCAAAAAAGCCATGATTGAAGCACAACAATTAGCAATGGATATGAAAATTGAAGCGGTGTTTCGTGAAAAACGAGTCATTCAAAGAAAGAAGCAATTTGATGAGAGTGTTACTAAAGAGGTGGAACTTTCAGGCGAAGAATCATTTCGAATCAATTACTTTTTACATGTAGTGGATCAAGCTATTTCTTCACTCAAGAGTAGCTTTGAACAATTCCAATGTTATGAAGGTTTTTTTGGGTTTTTATTTGATTTGAAGAAGCTTAAGTCCATGGATGATGATAGTTTGAAGACTCAGTGTGACAACCTTGAAGAAAAACTCAAACATGGAAGCCATTATGATATTGATGGTAAGGACTTATTTTTGGAGTTAAAATTGTTGAGAGAATACTTGCCAAAGGAAGCGAAAAAAGCCGTTGATGTGTTGAATTATTTGCATACAATGGATGGGACTTTTTCAAATGCGTGGATAGCTTATAGAATATTATTGACTATACCAGTCACCGTTGCAACTGCAGAAAGAAGCTTTTCAAAGTTGAAATTAATCAAATCTTACCTTCGATCAACAATGTCACAAGAGAGGTTGAATGGACTAGCATTATTATCAATTGAAAAGGATATGGTGAAAAAACTTGATTATCCAAGCTTGATTAGTGATTTTGCAACAAAAAAGGGGAGAAGATCATATTTTAATTAATATTTTCAGTTTATTATCCTTGTTTTGTTTACTTTTTTTGGGGGGGGAGGAGGAAGAGTACTTGAGTGATAATTGTAGGTCTTTTGGCCATGATGAGTTGTTTAAAAATGATATATTATATTTATCATTAGTATTCTGGCAGCTTATATATTTGAGTCATTTCCTATTATCTTGTAAAAATACAAAAATATATATTTTGCATAAAAAAATTATTATATAAAAGGCCCCATTTTACAAGTTTGCCTTGAGCCCCAAAACCTACGGGGTCGGCCCTGCTGTTCGAAGTAGAATTTTGTGTTCGAAGTATAAACATTTGTTGAGTTCGCCGGAGCATTGAGTGTTTGAAGTGCTATTACCATCGAGAACGAAAAATATGTTTTATCTGGGAGACGATTGCTTACAACCTTGGGCACCAATTGGGGGAGCAAAATTGTCTTAAGGACACAACATGAAGTCGTTGGGCTCAGATTCTGTTATCAATTTTCAAGTCAGTATCGTTGCTTTCGTTTACAGGATTACTTGTAAGTTTCTTTCTTTACTATTAATAAATATTGTATATTTATTATTTATTTATTTTATTCTGTTTTAAATTATTAAAATAGTTTATTTTACTTTGTAAAATAAATATCCGGAATAACAACGTCAACTGTAAAGTAATATAAATACTAGAACAATCATAAAAAGATGTTAAGATATTATTAAATAAACAGACAATACATATTTTAGATGATAATGGAATTTACAATATATGAGAACCAAAGATTGGCATATTAAAATAAATGTCACTATTGAGAATTTATGCAAATGATTAGACACTCCTAACCAATCCTTCGTTCAAAACAAATATTCGAGATAACACTGACCTGGGATCTTATAAACAAGCACTTGTAATACTCCGTACTTTTATAGAATAAAAAAAACTATTTTTTGGAAGAAAATAAAATTTATGGAAATTAAATTTAACTGTTGAATTTAAATTTATTAATTGCAAACAAGTAAATTATCATTATGTCACAATCATGGGAGATTAATTTTTATGTGAATAATTACAATAGAAAATAATTGCATGTGTAGTGGATAATTAATATACGATGCGTGACTCGATTGTAAATATAATTGTGGAATAAAAATAACTGGGACGCATTTCGGGAGGCTTTATGGGCTCGTTTATGTGATTTAAACCTTTAGAAATTATCGCGGGGTATAGATATATAAGTTGAGATTTTTTTTTACTAGTTTAATTATGGGTTTGGGCCCATTTGGGGGTCCAAAATTACTTAACTCGGGATTTAGGATTAATATAAGATCAAGGGCAAGACTAATACTCCCCACAAGTAATCAAACACCTAACCCTAGCAACCCCACCTCAAGAGAGAAAGGAACAGAGGCCAAAAAGGAGAGGAAATAAGGGATTCAAGCACTACACCAAATCTGCCGAATTGTCACAGTGATTGACCTTGACAACTTCAACTTGTCAAGGTCAATGGCCGTGACAATTCTGGATGAGACAACTTTTTTTGTAACGGTCATTGACCGTGACAAGATCGTTATAATTGTCACGGTCGTGTCACGGTCAGTGACTGTGATAAGTTTTGTCACAGTTATAAACGGTGACAAGCCCGTGACATTTAATAAAAAATTATCATGGTCATTAACCGTGACAAGTCTGTGACAACTTTATTTGTCAAGGACTTGTCACGGTCAATGACCGTGATAATTTTGGTCAGAATTGAAAAAAATCTGATGGGCAGTATGGCCACTGCCACTGCCCAACAGTATATTTGTACCTGTTATAGCAACGTTGTACCTGTTCAAACATCATATATCCAAATAAACTAGAGATAATGAAAATATACATTCAAAATAAAAACAATATGCATCACGATATAATCCAAATATAATTCAAATGTACCAACTTAAAAACAATTCAAATGTAACAACTAAAAAACAATACAATTCGATTAAAATATGTCACTACATGTCTTGGGTAAGGTTAAATCCGAGGAGGTGAGTAGGCCACACGATATACGAATTGACACACCCACTGATATACATCGTGACGCATTGTTCGCGCAACCACAACAGGGAGTTCTCCTTCTCGGGTATCACATGGGTGACGAGCACCTTGGACTCGATGTCTTGAAGCTCACGTCCATGAACTAGTCCACCCTGGACGATATTCGGGTCCCTCAACCCCTGCCCTATCCGCTGGCCATCAAATATGTCCAGTATAAACACGCTCGGCCAACCAAGCGTCTACATCGATCGGTCGAAGGGAGCCAAATATGGAAGTGGATAATCAAAGTCCGCACGTGTCGGCGATGAAGCAGCGAGGTCCACATCCTCATCATCCCGCACCTCGTCCTCTCGCACCCCCTCCCCTACCACCTTCTCCTTCCCTTTCCCCTTGCGTTTTTCGCCGCCCAATGAGAGCTTCATGAATGAGAACATATCTTGGACCGCCCCCTCCAAACGGGACAGCTTCGCGTCATACGAGTCCACCGTTCAAGCCAACCCGGTGTCACTCATCTCCAATCCGATGATCCTAGATTTGGCCACCCGCGAGCTCACCCCCTTGTCCTCCCCTTGCGATTAGAGCCAAGCACTTGGCTGAGTACGTCTGTGGACAAAGATGCCTTGTCGGCATCAGACTGCGACTCATGCACTTCTTTAAGCTTTGCTTGAAATGACAAAAAGCACATGATTAGTAAAATAAGTAAATTAAAAAATTATAATGTAATTAACAAAAAGTAAACTGCTATCGTGGTCGCGATGCTCGGGGACACCTTCTTGTCCTTCTCCTTCTTCGTTCGAAGAGCCACATAAGTATCGAGCCTATGTGGCCTACCCCCAGGGCCACTCCCTGTCCCCTGAAATAAAATAAAGTAAAATTAGTATCGGCGCCGCAAAGTAAAATAATGGAGAATAATATATTTCTGTAGTTATAGAAAAATTAAATCTTACCATCATCCTATGCTCCACCTCGGCGTAAGACGTCCGGCCGGAGTAGTGCACGTCCGTCTTTTTTGCCCGATTTTCCCTCCCTGATTGGCGAGATGCCAATTGTCGCTCCCCGATCTCATTGTTAACGAACTTTTGCCATTGTACCAATGAGATCGGCTCCTTAGGCGGGACGGATTCACGCTTTTGGATAATGGACTATCGTGTCTTCCCAAAGTACCGGGTCCTCATATTTTTCTTCCACATCTTGTGTTGCTCCCTCAACTGCTCCAAGACGGAATCGCGTAGCTTTGGATCCAAGCTGAATTGTTCTTCTCCAACAAATACAATGTTAGTTGCAAATAAATACAAATATAAAATGAAATTGAAATCGAAATCGAAATTGAAATATTCATATAAATATAAATATAAATATAAATACATTACCTGTAGTGCTACCCAAACAGCTAACTTGAGCTCCTATGGCACCTCCTTCCAACTAATGTACCCCAGGTCAATGATCGTCTTTACCCGCTCGAGGGATCTCGCTAATAGACCCGACTTGTTCTCTATGGCCCCCCAATTTGCCATATTTGGGGAGCCTAGGGGCCAAGGAGCCCTCGTCGCCTCCGCTACCACCGAGCCCAGACGACATCATCATAACAAGCATCATCATCTTCGCCTTAATACCTAAAGGAGACTTTTGCTGTAAAAAAATGTTATTAGTACATATCAAAATGAATTAAAAGAAGATATGCAAATAAACTAACAATTAAAGTATACAATTATTAATTTACTAATTTACAATGAGGGGCAATCCTTCTTTCATAATTAATCATAAATTAATTTACTAATTTACAATGAAGGGCAATCATATATTAATTTACTAAAAACATTAATAACCAATCAATTCGTTTACAAGGGACATTACACACATACACGCACACTACACACACATATACACACCCGCGCACATTCACACACACACACGCAGCCCCTCCTACCCCACCACCCACCCACACATCCCTGCCTCCCCCCCCCCCCCCCCCATCTCCTCCTAAGGATGAGTTCAAGTATGTTTCATATAATTTCAAGTAGTTTTCAAAAAAAGTTGAAAAATCCCACCCCCATATGGACATAATCCAGTGGTCATGTTACTTTTAAAACTAACCAACCCAACATCGATCCACTATAATCCAACAACAATGTCAACAACAAATGTGTATCCCGTACTCCTTCTAATTCATATACTCAATTAATTCATTTCATCAATTAAACTAACAATTAAAGTATAACAATTATTAATTTACTAATTTACAATGAGGGGAAATCCTACTTTCATATGAAATGGGCACTAATTATTAATTTACTTTCATATAAAACTATACAATTAAAGTTACAATTAAAGCTATACAATTTATTAATTAAAGCTATACAATTGTTGAGATTGCCCCACCACACACACACCACACCCCATCCCCACCACCACACACACCTCAATTATGAATTCCAAAATAACAGCATCTAGCTCATAATATGTACAAGAGTGAAACATCCCCCCCCCACCCCTACTGCCCACACACACGCACACTACACAAGAGTGATACGAAGTAATTTAAAAAAAAAAGTTGAAAAATTCCACCCCCATATGGACATTAATCCACTGGTCATACCACTTCTAAAATTAACCAACCCAACATCAATCCACTATAATCCAACCGCAACAACAAATATGCATCCCGTACTCCTTCTAATTCATCTACTCAATTAAATCATTTCATCAATTAAACTAGCAATTAAAGTATACAATTATTAATTTACTAATTTACAATGAGGAGCAATCCTACTTTCATATGAAATGGGCACTAATTATTAATTTACTTTCATATAAAACTAAACAATTAAAGTTACAATTAAAGCTATACAATTTATTTTATTAAAGTTATACAATTAAAGTTTTTTCGAATCTCAACAATTATCTGTTAATGAGGGGCAATCCTACTTGCATATGAAAGGGGCAATACATATTTTATTAATCAATTTGTCCATTTCAATTGTTGATATTGCCCCACCACACACACCCCACCCCACCCCCACCACACACACCCCCTCCCCCACCACACACATGCACACGTACACGTACACACACACAAACCACCTCACCCCCTGCCCCCTCCCCCCAACACACACACCTGCACACACACACACATACACCCCACCACCCCTTGCCCCCCCTCACCCCACCACACACACACGCACACACCTGCACATACACACACACACACCCACCCCTTGCCCCCACCCAGCTCCCTGTCCTTCCCCTCCCTAGCCCCCTGTCCCTCCCCCTCTCCCCACCACACACGCACACACACACACACCCCACCCCACCCCCACCATCCCCTGCCCCCTCCCCCCTCCCCCCACCACACACATATATACACACACATATAGAAATGAAAGACAAAGAGAGGAAAAAAACATACCTTAGATAGATAGAGAGCTCGAAATCGCTTAGAGAGAGAAAGAGAGGGAAAATAAAAAACGGTGGGAAAAAAAGAAAGCGTAGGGGACGTGTCACGGTCCTTGACTGTGATAATATTATAAGGTTTGTCACGGTCATTGACCGTGACAAGTGTCGTTGTCACGGTCTTGTCACGGTCAATGACCGTGATAATACGTTGTCACGGGCTTGTCACGGTCAATGACCGTGATAAAAAACGCGTATTTTTTTATCACGGTCAATGACCGTGACAAGGCTAGTCGCTGAAAGGGTGCCAATTTACCCATTTTGGTGTAGTGAAAAGGAAATCAACAATCACCATATCCAGGCAAGAATTTTCTTGCTTAATTTAATGCCCAATGTGCTTCTTGATTCATCGTAGTAAACCTATGTGATTTCTGGATTTTTAGTATGAAATTAGTGCTTAATTGGTAGGATTTAATCTTATGCATGTAGAGGAGACTAATTTGAAGTTAGGTGGTTTAACCCAGAAATCTAGGATGATTATAATCTTGAATTGGTTGATAGAATTCATGCCTTAGGATTTTTGAGTAAATTGGAAAGTTTGATTTATATGTACCGGATTTGGATACATGTTTAAGATATGAAAATTTAGTGACTTTTAACCTATGTGATATGTTAAAACATGACTTGAATCTATATGGATTTATAGTAGCAAATCCGGGTTAAAGGTCTTGACCAATTGATGTAAATTCTGGGATTTGGGGAAGGACATTTTATTTTAATTTATGAAATTAACCATTTTAAGATGAAGAACTAAGTCATAGGGACCTGTTCATATGTTATTAAAAAGGAATTAACAATGAGAATTAATCTTGTGATGAAATTGAGGATTCCCGTATTGAAGAAACATAACAAATCTGGGCTACTGTCCAGATCCGAATCGATTCGGCCATGAAGGTGAATCAGTTCGGCCAAGGAGGCTAATCGATTCGGCCTTTGGGGCAGGACGAGTTGGGACCGGGGATGGATCCGAGGTATTGTTAAAAAATCATACGAGTTGGTGGGACGGTATTTGGGTCAACGATGAATTTATTCAAAAGCTATGGTGGCACAAATATTAATTAAGAAATTACATTTAACTAGATGGTTAAATAATTTCATAAAAAAGGAGAAATTAATAATTAACTAAATGGTCGATTATTGTTGGGTTTATACTTTGAGTAATTATGTGAAAATCTTAGGTAATTATATAGTAATTACCTACGCATATTATATGGGAATATTATGTACTTGTAATTATTTATGTGGACATACCTATGTTCATGGATGGTCTTATCGGTTGAGACTACGCGCGTTCGGGACCGTACCCCACGTCGGCACAGGTGGACTAAACGTTGTGTAGATAATTATTATAGGTACTGTGTAGCAACGCCACCTACGATATGTAGGTGTAGAGGCTGGGATTCTTTGTCACCGTTGGGTATGGGCCGTGGACAGGTGTACAACGTAGAGACCGCCCCACTTATGTGTGTTTTGTGATGTCTGATTGGATAGAGAATTCCTTCGAACTTACCGATAGAGCACAAACGAGACACCAATGGTAGATGCCTCTGAGTGTCGCTTATATGAAAGGACATATATATAATTATCCAAATTAAATGAGATTTTATTAAGTTGTCTAAGAAGGTAGACAGTAAATTACAGCCCATACTATGTTGTGCGCATAATAGGTGTTTATGTCACCTTACAGGTTGTGCGATCGGGATACTCTGGCCAACAGTAATATGGATGTAGATAATTACATTTCATTATATTAATTGCATTTAATGCATCTGATATTAAATTGGTACAAGTATCATGTATTATTTCGGGATTTGATCGGACACGGGAAATGTCACTCTTAGACGAGGGGTGAGATACTTATCATATATGAGCGACGATGAGGAATATTTACTTTGAATCGACTGTATTTATTGCACTTTAAATTAAATAAGTTAATTCTTATAATTCTAGGGCGCTGACCCAAATATAAATATTTTTCCCCAGGTGCTCCTAGACAGGGATAGCAGGACTATTGACGAATCAGCGTTGCAATCTCCTTTTACTCATCAGATTCTTCAGATTTATTGATTATAGTTTAGGTTCTACTCGGCTTCAGTTTATTTATATTACTTGGGATTTATTTATTGGCATATGCCTGAGATTTATTTAATTCATGTTGGTTTGAGATATTTACTGTTATGTTGGATTTCTTATACATTTAATGTTTGGTTGGATTTTATTATCGCTATGGATATTAATTTAAACTCAATTATGATTTATCAATATATGTTTTATATAGTTTAATGCTAAGAATGGTATTAATTGACAAACAAGCCCGCCCTATCTTCGATGTATCGTGTCTGGCCAATCTTTACTTGAGAAAATGGTGGTTGTTGCAATACTCTCAACCAATTCCTTTAAAAAAATACTTCCTTTAAACCAAGGCTATTGATTTATCCGATTTCTAAGTTCACCAGCCCATAAAGTTCACATTTTATACAAAAACATAGAAATAGATCGAATAATGCTAAAAGGGAGAATTTTGAGGAAAACTCACCTGAAAGAAGTTAAAAAGAAATATTCTTTTTGGGTTTCCAGTATGGGTTCTAGATGATGCTGCTAAAACTCTTCTGTTAACTCTGTTTATTATTTTTAGTCAAATAAAACCCAAAATCAATATCTAGAGATATAGAAGGTGGTCTCGATGTGTATATTGTATATACTATATAGGTAGATAATAGAGTTCAATTTTCTTGCTATATATGATTTTCATATGTATATGAATTGATTTTTTTTAATTTTATCCTTATGGGTTTTAAATAGCAAGAGTAAAACAACCATCCTGAGAGGGACGAATTTTTTTTTTAACTCGAAAGGAGAGGAAAAGATTCATTTAAGTGAGAAAGATCTCCATTTATTGGGGAAGAGAAAAAACATCTTTAAGAAATATTATTCTTCGATATGAAAAAAAAAGTGTGTAGAGAGAATAGAGGAAATAGAGGACATTCAGTTTCCCATGATTTATAAAGGGAAAGGAAAGAGGAAGACATAAGGAGCTCTAGCTGGTAAGTTATTTTCATTGGGTACTTTTTACAAATAAAACCGATTTAAAATTATCGGTTTTATGGTTCGATCTTCAAAGAGATGCCGACAACTTTCTTTATAATATCAAGGAAATGCCACTTGGCATATTCAGATGAAGGCCAAGTGGGAGGAAATTTGGGGGTGATCCACGTGGAAGACTCAATGAGTGGGGAAGTAAACGGTGGCTTTCATTTTATAATATTAATAATATAGGCTCATTATAAAAATAAAGTTATAAAATATACAATCCACAATTATTAAGAAATCTATAGAATTACTTTATTTTGTATTATTAATATGAATCGTACCCCCTTGAGTATGTACATATCAATGAAATGAAGAAACTCCCTCCCTTTATATTCTCTATGTATCCCCTTTATTTTACAACACGTTGTCAGCATGAGTGCTTTAATATTTTTCACATAATTCATTGTATTTATGCATCGTGCACAAGTCTCCTGCTTAACATATTTTTATCATGAAAGTCCATTCCCATAAAGTAACATCACTCATGTTAATTCCTAATATATATGATTCTTTTTTGGTTGACTGCTGATAATAAAAATCAAGCATGTGATTAGTAACTCTTCATCTCTTTTTGAATATCTATGGTATGGATCATCCCTATCCAATATACATATTCTTTAACTATCGACTAATATATTCTACCACTCAATTGTTATTTTTTGGGACTTGAAGTTTTCAATGGATATTTATATTTGGGTACTGAAGTTCCCATATAGTCATTTTAATTTGGTACCTGAAGTTTTCGTATAGTAATTTCAATTTGGGATGAGAAGTTCCCAAATCATTTAAAATTAGGACCTGAAGTTCTCAATTATTGTTCAAATTTTTGGACACAACAATGAAATATGCCTTAAAATTAAAATTAAAATTTTGGTTATTTATATAATAGGGCAAGGGATACTAAAAGTCTGTAGGGACAAATTTGAAATCGAGTCAATTTATTTGTAATTGGCTTAATTCCAGACAAAACATTTGAGTCATAGGTTAGGCTTTGTATTGTCGATCTCGTAAGTTTATGACATGTTTGAAGAAGATGTAACGACCAAGCTTCAAAGATGGATATGCATCGTGCTGTGTTTAACTCCAAGTTTGTCTTCACGTATACCGAGGATCTCGCGGGTATGAATGCATTAGAATATAATCCTTGAAAATTTATCTTGGTAGATTTGTTTATAAACAAAATCCTTTGGAACTATTTTTAAATAACTTTTTGAGAAATATTTTTTTTGTTTCTTAGTTCATTAGAATGAGATTCAGAATTCGTTAGAACGAAATGAGATTTTTGTTTGAATAAGCTTGAGAACTTTGTTAGAATAAACATCTCCTGTACTTCAAACGGGCACTCTCTGTCAAATAGAAGGCCACTTATTGGAAGCTCGTTCGTTCGAACGATAATGCCTGCTCGTTCAAACAAGACTAATCTTTATTTGAATGAAACAAGCATTTTGTTTGAACAAATCATATGTTTTCATTCGAATGAATCCGACTCCTCAAAATTCGTGTTTTTTTATTTAAGGTATGCTGAACTAATATTTTTAAGAACTTTTGGTGAAAAATGTTTTCTTATCTATTTATCAAAGTTCCCAAACCCTAGTTTCACCCAAATCGTTTGAAGATCCAAGTTTCCATATTCTTGTGGTTTGAGATCTTTGTATTGGGCAACAAAGTTTGTTTCTCATCGTCTTGGATTGAGAAAATGTTTCGTGCGATAATTTTGTTCTTAATTTTTTGTGTTGTGATGAAGAAACAGTGATTTCATGTTCTAATTCCGTAGGCGATTGCTAAACCTCATAGGTGGATACCGAGGCGTTTGTTATGTCAGCTTGCGTGGGTGGACGCCCGTGTTGCACTTTGGAGGAGATGTTGAAAATTGAAGAGTGTCAAGCCTTGCGAGGGAGACGATTCGTAGAGTAAGTCTATTGTCCATATTTGTAAAATCTTATCATAGTAATATGTTTGGCAATGTCTTCCGAGATTTTTTCCTTAGTGATTTTTCTCGTATATCGGCATCTTGTGCGATTATTTTACTTATTTTATCCGCTTATGATCTAGATGCATGTTTTAGGTTAAACGGATAAAATTGGGTAAATCATTTTTTTGGAATAAACGGTTTAGATTAGTGCACATTTTTTGTTGGGTTTAATCAGTTTAAAGTTTTATTCTTTAAATATTAAAACATCTAAAAATAGATCTTTTTATTTGTGTGACCATCGCTATCTAAGCATTATCGGGCATTTTCAAATTGATATCAGCGCAGGTTACACTAAATTATTATGTGATCCTTGTGTTGAGTGCCGATTGTTTTAGGATACCTTTTTTTTAAATTGGTATCATATCGGGTTACACTAAGTTGTCGTGTAGATTTTTGCTTCGTGTTGTTTAAGGTGATATGTCTCTCTCTCTCTCTATATATATATATATATATATATATATCGTGTTTGTTTTTATTTGTTACCCCTCGGTGAGTCATCATTGTGATAATTTGTCCGACACTACACCAAAAGGCTGAATTAGCACCCTTGACCCGGCCACCCTTGTCACAATCAAAGATCGGACAAAAAAACATGCACTTTTTGTCACGATATTTGATCGTGACAAATGCATTTTTATTATTGTCATGGACATATCACCATCAAAGACCGTGACAACCTTGTAAAGTTATCACGGTCAATGACCGTGACATGTCCGTGATAATGTTAAAAACATCAAACCTAGTCACTTCAGTTTTTCCTTCCCTCTTTCATTTCCCTCGTTTATTTATCTCTCTCTAATCTAGTACGTCTCTCTCTCTCTCTCCCCTTTGTGTATGTGTACGTGTGTTTATGTGTGTGAGTCAATGCGTGTATGGAGATTTGAGGTTGGTGTGTGTGTGCATATATGTATGTGTATGTGGGACAGTGTGTATGGAGGGGGGAGGGGGTCACTGTGTGTGTGTATACGGGGTATTAATTTTCTTTTTTATAAAATTGAAATTGATAAGGTAATTGTGTGTGTGTGTTCGGGTCACTGTGTGTGTGGTTTTGATTTTATTTTATAAAATTGAAATTGATATTGAAATTGGTAATATAATTGTTTGTGTGTTTTGGGGTCACTGTGTGTGTGTGTGTGTCGAGGGGGGGAGGGGGGTATTAATTTTTTTTATGAAATTGAAATTGTGTGTTTTGGGGTTAATGTAAATGAAATTCGGTTTCTCTCTCTAATTGCAGCATCGACGACCATCTCTCTCTATCTACACACATTTTGGTACATCTCTCTATCTATATCTCTCTATATATTTATCTTTCTCTCTCTCTCTCTCTCTCTCTCTCTCTCTATATATATATATATATATATATATATATATATATATATTGTCGAATTGTTTGGGATTCTTAAATTATTGTTGATTGGTGGATTTGAGCATTTAGATGGCCATTGAGTTGGTTGGCCCTAGGAATTTATAATATATCGCATTATTATTTGCATTGTTGTTTGATATTCTTGAATTGTTGTTGGCTGGTGGATTTGAACATTTAGATGGCCATTAAGTTGGTTGGCCCTAGGAATTTCTAATATATCGTATTATTATGATTTGCATTATTGTTTGGGATTCTTAAATTGTTGTTAACTGGAGGATTCGAACACTTAGATGGCCATTTAGTTGGCTGGCCCTAGGCATTTCTGACATTTAGGTTGTGATTAAACCGAATATAAATAAGTAATCGTGCATTAACATGAGAATACATGCACGCTTGCAGCTCGCAAAGCAAGTGTTATATAACAAGTAATGAGGGTAAAAGGTAATAACGGTAACCGCAATAGATAGCCATTGGCTATCTATTGGTTCTCATTACTATAATCTAGGCATGCATATAGCGCTTTGGGGGTATATAGCGTTCTCATTACTATAATCTAGGCATGCAAGTGTTATATAGCGTTCTCATTACCCTCATTACTTGTTATATAACACTTGCTTTGGGGGTGCATGCATGCATGTATTCTCATGTGAATGCATGATATAACGGTTGTGTAACATTTATAACTACTTTAAATTACATATAGCGCGCATAGATACTAGCGTTCTAGTTCTTATGCATACAGATTCAATAGCCCTTAAACCTGTTCGAGAGTCATTACCCTTGTAACGAGATCTCTCGAATTGTTCCATTTGGACAGTTTGGGACTACATAGTTTCAGTATAATAATATTCTTAGTGGATTAAACTTGTTACTTTTAGGGAAAGTTCTGCTATCATATCTTAGTGTTCTCTAGGTACATACTAGATGATGCGATGTTAAGTGTTATTTCAATTGATAAATTGAAATAACACTTACACTTGCTAATCTATGTCGTGTACTTGGAGAAGAACTATAGGGATATTGTGCCAAATTTTCCTCAAATTGGAACAATGTGCATGAGTTGTTAAGTATATTATAGAAACAAGCGGTGTTGAATGGGATAGGACCACTCACCCTTCAGAGGAGATGGAGGAACTACGAATTATATTATTTTTATAATATAACACCGAAAGATGAAATGTCAATTTTGTAGTAAATTATTTAACGGGAACTAAATGTTCACCCTTTTGTTTATACTAATCCGTGAATATACGTTTCTTACCCATAATAGGTGAATGTTTGTAGTAATTATAATGGGATATCCAAAATACAAAGAGTGGATGGGTGAGACAAATAGATTAGGGGATGTATTTCGTAGAGGTGCTAATGAATTTGTGAAATACACAAAGAGATGTCATAATGATGAAGAGTTCTCGTTTTTGTGTGCCAAGTGTAAGAATGGTAAGGTGTTTGAGTGGAAAATAATTGAACTACATTTGTTAAGATGGGGTATGCAAGATAGTTATCAATTTTGAATTTTTTCTGGGGAATAGAAAGTTCCTTTTGTCCCCGAGAAACCTTCACAATAACCTTCAACATAAATGAACAAGGGAAGGGGGACAATGTAGATCATAATATACTAGAGGATTTAGTTGATGACGTATATGGAGTTCATGAAGTGGAAGAAAATGATGCCAAGGATTTATAATTTAATTAATTCGGTGATATAAGAATTAATTTATCTGGAGGATTTAATTAAATTAGTGAATTAAGATTTTATTTAATTCGAGTTATTTTTAAATTCGCATATGTCATAATTTGAGGTTGAGATTCGAGATTTTAGTTAAGTAAATCAACTGATGATTCCGAGTGCATGGTTGATTCCGAATAGGTCGAGATAGTTGGAAAAGAGTATCCCGGGGTAGTAATTGGGTCTCGGGGCTTTTTTAGGTATAACCGAGCTCACACGGGGGTGTTCGGGTCATTCAGGCTTGGTCTGTTAGTCTAAAAATGGGATTAACATTATTTAACCTAGAGTTAGGAGTTAGTGACAACCATAACTCATTTAGAAAATCCTAGATCTGCAAAGGAGGATAGAGGGAGAAATTGAAGAGCTTTTTGGGAGCCAATTCGAAGAGGGATCAATGTGCTTATATCAAATTCATCCTCTTCACCAAAAGATCAGAATCTACGAATAAATACAGGCAAGTAGTTAAACTTGATTTCATTTAAATTTTGGTATTGTGATTCATATCATGGTGGGTGTAAACCATATTCGTTTTGGGAGGGTGACACATGTGAGAAATTGGGTTTTTGGGGAGATAAGCATTAAAGGTGAAATCGATGTCTAATTAATGTGGAGATAGTATCATATGATGTTAGAATGTGACTTAGAATCTAAACCTAGTAACAACTGTTGTTAAATTCGGATTTTTGAATCGAATTATAATTGTGATTAAAAGAATTTTAAGAAAAACCCAATTCGTTAACCCTAGAAGGTTTTATTAAAATCAGTGAGGATTGATGGCATATATTGGTGATTAAAACTTGTTTAAGGATGAAATAAACATAGGATGTTATTTAGTTGAAGTTTGGGTTGGAGTAAAAGCTTTGACGTTTAAAAATGGTGGAATTCGCAGTCAGAGAAGAAGGCCGTCACATGCTCGATCGATCGATCGATGATCCCAGAATTTCGGCAATTTTGCCTATTTAATTATATATGTTAAATTTTCTTTGGAATTTGTTTTAGTCTTATTTATTTAGTGAAAAATGAATATGAGGCCTATCTCCTAGCAATTATGGATGGATGTAATTGAGAGTAGGAGGGTGAGACAAGGTGTGTCATATAATTAAGGAATTGGGTGAAATAAATTCTAAGGGTTAAATTATGGGCCGAGTGAATGAGTCCGGGTATTGTAGTTGAGTGACACAACGCTAATAAATTAATAAATGGTTGATTAATTAAATTACGAGTCGGGATAGAGACTCGGATATTTTGGGCTAGTGCTATGCATGTTCGTCACAGGTTAGCCGGACTTTTATTATATATATATATGTATGAATTATAGATATCAGTGTGAATGATATATATGTGAAAAGCTTACCTATTTAGTGCTATCATAGGAGGTTGCACGATGTGGGTGAATCCCCTGGCTTGAGGAGCAGGGAGAGTATAGTCCCCAGGTCATATCGCCTATTTTTATTACGTGATTTATTTTTCGAGTTGAGACGCTTTGGGTATGATTCAGTTTCACTTTCGGGGGGAATATGACCGCCTCCACTGCATTTGCGATATTTTTGCCCAAGTTCGGTGTGAGCTAGTCCGACTTGAGGTGACCGGAGAATGGGAATTAGTTATGATCTAATCGCTCCCAAAACTCTTGAATCATTATGGTGTCTCTCTCCTGTGCAGTGGTAATGGACTCCCACCACTGCAAGGCTGCCCTCACTAGCATAAATCCAGCTAGCATTTGTCTATGTACATCAGTGCACTCATACATCCTCAAATTCCATTGGATATTTTTCTTCTATTGGCATGCCGCAACTACATCAGAGCTCTCCTGAAACTTGGGAGGATGAGCCTTCTGAAAGGCATCCCTGACTTTCTCCCAAGCATAAGGAAAAGAGTGTATCTGGCCTGGTTCCATAACCTGTGGATGAGGTGGAACCTGTGGTGCCAGTTAAGCAACGGTAGTTAAGACTTCGTTAATCACCTGTGTAACAATAGCGAACCTCAGCAACATTCATCATCCCCTATGCTTGATTTGGTTGTGGCTCGGGTTGTGCATCTCTGGTAGCTCGTGGTGCACGTATGGGAGGTATCTAAAATGAAAAAGAATGTCTATAAGTCCACAATTCAATATATCTCAAAATAGCTAAAGATGTAAATGTACAAAATCATGAATACAACAATTCTAATAGTAGGTAGCTAAATTAAAGAACGCAACGATGGAAACGTGACACTAGAACCTGATGCTCTGATACCACATGTGACACCCTGCCTATACTAATCCTGGGTGATCAGTCCATTTTTAAATTAAACCTGAATCATTAATGGCTTTATTCTTAACATCACTGTCAAAAACTAATTTATTTTACTAATACCCTAATGGCCATGTGTAAAACTTTTAATCTTTTAATTAACAGGTAATGAATTGAACTAATAAATCACATTCACCATTCTAGTAAACATAGTAATAAAGACAAAACCACGAGATGAATAAATGTGTCCGGAATAAATACTCCAGACTGAAATCCAAATACAATCATCCATAATATAAATCCCAAATCCAAAACTGTAAATAAAATAAAAGTACAATGTCTCTGAAATACCCACTAGCTAGAGATGGTCGACATTCCCGACTGATAAAACTGAATGATAAAAAAAAACTGATAAATGTGGAGGCGTATACTACCAAGGTCCTACAACGTCCACAGCAGCTGCAACACGTCAAATGTGAAGGAACTCCTAAGCCTGACTTCCCTGTGGATGGACACCTAATTTTTTTATAAAAATGGATTTGAAACGGGTCAAACCCGAGTAAAATAGCTTGAAGATATTTTCAAGTATTTAAAAGGCAATAAGAGTAGATATTATATGCATGTTAGCTTCACGTGCCCCCACTTGAGATCTTCACCTATAAACTATTGTTCACGCCTAACGTATACTTCTAAACCAACCTAGTTATGCTACCCCGCCTAATTAGTCTTAATTAAGTCTCATCTTGTCTAAGAAATCATCGTGCCAATCCGTATTTCCCATACAATACGTTAATAAATTTCCAAGTTCTTTTATCCATTAAAAGTTACTAACTAATTGTTAAGTTTCCACATACTTAGATTACTTTAAATATCGATATCCATCATATCTACTAGTACACATGTAGTAGGATAAATCACACACACACACACACACACACACACACATATATATATATATATATATATATATATATATATATATATATACGACATCCCTAGGTGGAGACCTACGATACGGGCATACTCTGCTATCAAGTCCTGGTACATCACGTATTAAGTAAAGGACATCGGGTTCAAAATCACTCTCGAACCATACATTCACAATTTCACACAATTTGGAGGCGAACATAGTTCTAAGACTTTGGGCTACGCACCCAAATGACCGGTTACATTCTCATTCACACAAGAAGTGCTCAATCCCTAAGTTCTATATTCTAAGATACAAGTAAAAATCCCCCTAGTGGCTCATTAGGATAAGATTATCCATAACGCGGAACCTCCCGTGATAGCAAGTAGCATAGGTATGTTCATTACACATAATAAATCAAACAATAGGTATTCACACTACCTACACACACACACACACACACACACACACATACATACACACACACACACACACACATATATATATATATATATATATATAGGCACACACGTAACCTATAATATATCTCGCACGTAGTATATAACTCTCGAATACCCTGCGTAGTAACAAATTACCATTATACCCCTTTATCGTATATTCCGGAGTATTACCACTACTCTGAGGTTATCAAATACCCCTGAAGCTATTTCAGTAGTCATCCCACTCATATCCTACTGGTCCAAGTCATAGGTCCCCTCGATTCCTCGTGACACGATATTATTCCTCGAATTTAGTTTCATTACCTAGTTAGGCCTAAATGACCTTAGCCCTGAATTCGCCTCACGTGACTAAGTCTCAATCCTAACATTTGGCCTACTGGTAATCAAAATGTCTCCCATTATGTTTAAAATTACTTCAAAAATTAATCCAATTGTTCCCCACGAGTTCTAAGCAAAAAGGGGAAAAATGTCTAATTCTTGGAAACCGAATTGGTTCGGCCTTGGCCAGAAACGATTCGCTTTCCAAATCGATTTAGCCAAGGAGCCGAATCGATTCACATGTAACAAGTCTCATCTTCTCCATTACAGCAGATATGGGATTCGCCATATTTAACCCTTAAACCTCCATGATTCAACCCAATCTCCCAATCAAGTATACTAAATGTTACACCAACATATATACATGATTTCTAATGTAATGGAATCCTTAAATAATAAAAGAACACCTTTAAATTGAATTAATTCTACACTAAATCTAAAAAACCCTAGTTTATTATTTTTATTCAAGAACTTCAATAAAACTCAGATTTCTTCACATGTTGATATCACTAATTTGTCAAATTCGTTCTACATCCATAAAGAGATTAAACCTATCATGATTCCTACCTAAGAACATGAGTTATATCTTCCAAATTAACACCAATCTTTATGTATTCATGAGTTTATTCATCCCACACTAACATGGATGATATATATACTCATAATTTAGCAAGATAAATATTTTCCTCAAATAGCATGTCTGAATTTCTGCAGAATGATGGTGTGATTGCTTTCCTCTCCTCCTGCTCTACACAACGATGGTGGTGGTGGTGCAAGAAAGGTGTGGGATGGCCTTGAAACTCCCTCTTTTCCTCCTCTAACGGCCTCTGTTTATTCTATAAATTCGAACCCTAGTAGCATCAACCTACCAGATGATATAAATATCCAATTTTTTTAGGTATCTTTTTCCCAAAAATTCAAAAGACCACCCATTCAGGGTGCTGATTTGGCCTAAAAATGCCACAAGACTCAAACTAAATACCCGAGTACACTTTTCTGACTATTTATACCCTTCCGAACAAATTATCACACTTGAAATGACCATTTGAATGACCCATAATTAAATTATATTTTAACTCATAATTTTAAGTCCCTACACGATGACACGCATGTCCCGACTAAATTATCGTAACTGCCGTATATCTCACTCACGACAATCATAAAACGTTCTTATTAATTTATTACTCATTCACTAAGTAACATCCAATATAAATAAATATTAACCCTTGTCTTTCTAATTAATATTTAATTTAACCTGGATTAATTTCCCATTATTAATATAATTAATCCCAATATAAAAATCATTAAAAATACGGGGTGTTACACCCGGTCAATCAAGCCTTGGACCACATTTCTGAGATGGAAGCATTGGTCGGTAGTGTGGCCCATATATTGGTGAAAGGCACAGTTGGCATCAGTTTCCTGGGAAGTGGGTTTGTTAATGGATGGGGGTCTAAGAGTTTGATGAGGTTTCATCTTAAGAAGGCCTGGTAAACTTTAGATAAGGGAGCATGGAGCTCGATGTATTCCTTTCTAGTAGGATTAGGCACCTTTTTGGTTCCCAAGAGGTAGTAGGCTGGGAGATATTATTGATGGTTGAAACATAGCACTAATAGGCTTCTCGTATTTTTGGGGAATGAACTGTCTGGTCACCTTGTTCGGCTCGGCTTCTACTTCAATAACATTTTCTTCAATTTCAACACTCGCTTCCCAAAGGGCTTAAAGGTGTGGATAATGCTAAACTCCCATAGTCGCTCGGATATGGGGCAAAAAATTCTTCTTCATGACATTGACTTGTTCTTTTACGAAGGGTAGGTTGGTCATGGTAGCAGCTTTCTCTCTCCACCTCCCTATGAAGCTTCTAACAATTTCCCCTGGGTTCTGCTTAAGAAGCTCTAGACCAGGACGTGTAACTTCTAGTTATTTGTTATAGTTGTACTGAGACATGAATTCTCGAGTGACATCTTCCCAACTAGGGATTCTGGATTCTTAAATAGGAACCATCAAAGGGAGCTTTTCTTCAAAGTCTGTTGAAATTTTGGCCATTATCTCTTCAGAGGTGCCAATAAGGGTCATTGCTCGGTGATGAAAGGAGACTTATGGGTGTAGTCTATGTAGTTCCTAAATATTTAGACTTGGTCAAATTTCTTGGACAGTAGTTTGAGGTCTTCCTTGATGTTGTCCAGTTCTTTATCCTTGGGATCAACAGGTACTAGCGAGTTACCCCCTGGATGGGTAAGGTTTGGCATAGGGAGTTGAGCTGGCGGCGGCCCATTGGCAGACGGGGCGTGCGGAGCATGCTGATATTCTTTTGAGAGGTAGATAGGATCGAGAGCGGGTGTACCTATGGCACGAGGAAAGAGAACCTCGGGTTCTTCGAGAATTTGGACCTAATTTTGCTGCATCTCATGGGCCTCGATTTGAAGGTTGTCAATCTTGACACTGAGTTGGACTAAGACTTCCATCAGATCAAATGGCATGTTCGGTGCTTAGTCGGCATTTTCCATAAAGAGCTGGTGAAGGTAGATTCCAAACTCAAATGAAGTAACAGAGGAATTGGCTGAGTTTCAAGGCAGTTTGACGGAAGACCAAAGCCAATAGAGAGCCAAGCCAAGAATCAAGTATGCGATCGACCTGAGAAGGATAAAATGGTTCGATTTTATTTTTTAAAGAGGGAAGAAAGAATTGTTTTTTTATATTTTTGAAAATAGGAAAAATGTTTTTGGTATTTTTTATAAAAAGAGGAAAAATATTTTCGGTATTTTTGGTAAAAGGAGGAAAAATGTTCTTGGCATTTTTTATAAGAGGAGGAAAGATGTATTTAGCATTTTATTTTTTTGAGGGAAAAAAGGAGGAAAAAATAAGTGAAGGATCTCGATATTATTATTATTATTATTATTATTATTATTATTATTATTATTATTATTATTATTATTATTATTATTATTATTATTATTATTATTATTATTATTATTATTATTATCATTATTATCATTATCACTTGTATTATGTTTACGTAAATGCAAAAAAAAATACCGGACATGACCTGAGCCTGAAAAAATTGAATTTGAAAAATATGTAAGACGTGGTTCGACTTATTTCTAGGCTCATAGACGGGGTCCTATTTTGAAAAATGGCAAAATAGCACAAAAAATTGGGCGGCATTTCGACAGAGTTTCGTGTAGCAACTAGCAAACTAAATATGAGTACCCTAGGATTGACGCCTATATGAGGTTTATGCAGTTTTTTGGGCTAGTGGTAGGGTTCCCCCTTTGGAATGACTTCTATGATATACTTCTTACTTTTGAGGTCAATCGGTACATGTGGACAAGCCATTTGATATACCTGAGTGTACGTGAATTGCCTCACAATATACCTTGTGGGGATAATACGTGTGAGAGCGAATTCGATATACTCAACGTACGTGAAGGAGTTCCCTGCTATATACCTCTTGTCATTAGTTCGGTCAATAGGTACGATGCGGGAGGAACCGTTCGATATACGTTAAAGGTACTAGGCTAATGGAAGGTACGAGTCATATTTCTTAGGCTAACAGCGACCCGCAAGACCAGCTCCCATCACAAAGTGGCCCCCAGTAAAGGATAAAATTTTGGTTAATATTGCAATGCTCTTGGTGATGTAGTGTGAAAAATGCATGATTATTAATCAGTATATTATAGAGATAGTGTCTTTGATTTGGTATGATGAGTAAAAGGAACACTATACTAATGGCAAAGAATATATAAGTATCATTAAAAATAAATCTAACATTCAGTATAGAGACTACACTAAGCATGGATACATGTAAGTGAGTGATATGTGAATATCTACAAGTGAGTATGTGATAGCGAGCCTAAGCATGGATCAATTACAAATGACGTGTGATATGTGCAAGTGAGCATGGATACATACAAGTATGATAAGTGGAGGTGTGTGCTAGTGAAGCCTAAGCATGGATATCCTAAGTGGCGTGTGATACGTGAAAGTGAGCTTGTGGGTATAAGTGATCCTATATACAAGTGTAGGTAGTATGAAGTCTACATAGAGGATATCTTCAAGTGAATGAAGTGAAAAGTGATATATACATGAGTTAGATATATACAACAAGTAATAGAGGTAAGAAAAGGGAACATATAGGTAGGTGCATATGCACACATGCAGATAATAATGACACCCATGTAAAAATAGGGTCTAGTCCTAAAAGAATGCAATTCAGTCCCCAACGGAGTCGCCACTGTGGCCATCCCTCCCCGATCGGCGCACGTACAGGGAGTCTCGCACCCTTCCTCGGGGCGCTTCGATCGTCGTCAGTTGGGGTGATGTATGGGTAATATATAGAGATAGAGTCGTCAGCCTATTTTGCACAAAACAGGCAAAAGAAATGATGTCACCTCGAGAGAATGGCATCAAAGACATATTGATGCTTGCAAAACCAATTAGTTCAAGTATTCAAGGACTGAGTTACGGAATGGGAAGGTGTTAGTCACCCATCCCGCCCTTTTGGTCTCTCATAGGCATATATTATTGTTCTCCTTAATAATTCCATAAAGTGTGCGCGTGTATATATAAATGGAGAGTGGAATTACTCGACTCGCGTCATGGATAAAGGCGGAGTGAGGTCATCCTTAAGAGTGTTTCCAAAATAGTAATCAAAATATTATATTTGCATTTATCGGGTCACCGATCGCTTATAGAAGTACAATGGTGTAGGTCGTACAAAACACAAGCATGAATTACTAGTACATGATATGAAAATCATATATGAACAAAAATAGGAGAGGACTCGAATCTCAAATTTTACCCTAGACGCCTACGTAGCCTAAAAAGGCATCAAAGTCCACGTAGTTTGCATATAGCACGGGGTGGGTTTTATCCCATAAATCCAATCGAGGAATTTTCTTATTGTATGTGAGTGGAAAAAGGATGTTTTAGTGTGAGAAAATATAGTGAGAAATTCCCGTTTGAAATTTATAGGCAAACCTTGTTTTTCTTGTTTTTTTATTTTTTTTTATAGAAAGTATAGTATGTGCAATACTACTAATAAAAAGTTGGATATTAATATGTGCAATCTAATAAAAAATGAAATGATAAAATAAGAATTAACTAATGCAAAAATAAGAGAATTAAAAGATAGAGTAAAAGATTTGGACCTTCTTTTGAAGCCTTAAAATCGATCTTGTATGTTAAAGGGCTGCTCTTGCAGGTGGATGAAGGTAGTATAAGGAAGAGGAAGGATATTTACCAAATTGGGTATGGAAAGGATGAAAATAGAACGTGGGAGAGAGGTTTCAAGATGGAAACCACGCTGACTTCGAGAGAATGTTGCTGAGATCACTGAGGGGGATGTTTCTGAGTTCTCCTTAAAGTGAGCTCATGCACTCCTTACATAGGGTCAAGGGGGTTCTTAGAATGGGGTAACTGTTAATGAACACAATGCTATGTAAAATACATAATGTGATGCAATGATATTTTCTATGAGGTAGTATTATGGAGGGTAGTCTTGGGATTGAGATCATGTGTGTAGATATTTATCTCCCATTTTATATGTGAGCTAGTTGCCCTTGATATTGTTCGTTAGCATATAAATCAGATTTCATATATGCGCTTGGGTTGGAAATGCAAATTTTATTATACTTGGTTGAGGGATCAAATACTTATTGCATGTGAGTGCCGATGGGCAGAATGTAATGTGAATCTACTTCATTATTATCTATTGGTTTGGTAAGTTAATTCTTACAACTTTAGGGTGCTGACCCAAATTATCAAATATTTTTCCTTCCAGGTTATCCTAGATAAGTGGGGATGACAAAGGATCAGACTTGCAGTTGCACTTATTTAGTAGTGGATCCATCTCTTTGATTCTAGCATATGTTGATAATCTTTATTTCATTCGATTTTTATATTCCAAAGATTGTATGGGCATAAGCCCAAGACTTATTTATTCTCGCATTTACTTCCGGTTATGCTAAGATGGATGTTTTATATTTTATGTGAGTTGGGACTTATTCAACGTTAGTTTATTATTTCATATGGTTTTATTGCGCGTGGATGTTTTAAATTGAAATTTCATTTTTACGATTTGATGCTAAGAATGGTATGAATTGTTAGACAAGCCCTATCTTCAGCGTATTGTGTTTGGTTAACTTTTTCGTGGAAAATGGGGTTTGTTACAATAAGTTGGATATTGGGGATCATTTTTTATTCTCGAAGTGATATGTTCCTCTCCATGAAACTTCAAATGAACCTAGCTCCCATAACATGGTTTAGGCCTCGGAACAAGGCTAAGAATGCCTCCATATCAGGTTGAAGTGTTCCACTAACTCTGAGCCCAACCTATCCTTTATGTTTGTTAAAACCTTATATACCTTTTACATATGGCATGTCATTGAAGGATGGCCGGTGCACTGAGATGCCGCAAAAGTAAAGAGGAAAGTCAGCAACAAATCCTCCACCATCAGTATTCTCAATTTTATGTCGGATTTAAATGCACACTTACACTCATTTGATCCAAAAATGGTGGATGTTGACAGTAAGCGGGTATTATTAGCGTTAAGAATTGCCATTGGAAACGATGGGGCGATGGAATGAATATATAGTGACGACTACAACAACATGGACCCCCATATACATATATATTAAGGGTCGGAAACGGGGCTCCCTCGACAAGTGGGACTAGCAGCGAAGCGGGCGATGCAAGCACAAGAATGGGATTTCTAAATCCCAAATGAATGATTTTTTTGTTAGTTTTTGTTTATGTTGGTTTAAATATTATTAGTTTTTTAAAATTTATTTTGGTTCAAACAAATTTCAATCCAAGTACCATTAGTTTTTATTTATACAGTTTAATTTTCATTGTTTATGCGATATTATTTAAATAATTGTGTAACTCAATTCAACTAAGTTAACTCATTTAAAGAAAACAACGAATTTAACCAACACATTTCATTAATAACCCAATGTTACATTAAACATAAACGAAAACTAAATAACCTACAATATTTTCCTAATAAAACACTAGATCGACATATGTCAAAGTTGCATTTCAATAAAATGGCTTTGAAAAGTTGCATTTCAATAAAATGGCTTCTTGGGCGTGTAGGGTTTATTGTATTGGGAAAAGACAGAGGCACCGTATATCGAAACTTACATTTTAAAGTTGACTTTTCTTAAAAATTCTTTGCCTTTGTCTCAAAAACTTTTTTCCATTTCTGAAATCATATTCTATTATGTCATTAGATCAACATATGAGGAGGCAGTCGACGACAACATATGCTTGTCCTCCTCCTCCTCAAAGAAGTAAATATTATTTAGGGTTCAATTGAATCTAGGTACGAATACACCGGTTTGTGAATCTACATACACCGAAGATGGTTTATCATGCGTGTTGAATATTTGATGCGCCAATCGTGTACCCATCAGTCTGACAAAAAGCATTGCGCCTAAATTCTAGGTCATCTGCCCTTGAAAATGACATAAAATCCCAAATCACTCATCGTTTAATATATAAATACTAAATTATTTCATGCCAAAAGACTATATGTGGGAGGAATTAAATAGGATGGATGAAATTGTGTTCATTGGTGGCGTGACATTACAAATGTCATGTGTCCTTTTCTCGTGGCATTTGGTCTGTCGCGCTAATGTGGCCTATGTTGCTCCTAAACAAGAAAAATCTTGAGCAAGGCCACTATATTAGTTTGCACAATGCTAGCCAAAATAAAAAAAAAATAAAGAAGAAAAAATAGCATTTTGTTATTTTACCAAATGCCTTGGAGATAGTATAAATGAAATGTAGAAGAAAAAAAATATTGAAAGTGCTTAAGTGATCTAGGAAAACTAGAATAGATTCTTTAGAAAATAAAATAAAATATGTCAAAGAATGGATTGAACAAGAATGTATGAAAACAGGAAAAAAATGGTATTTAAATTATTCTTGTAGCTTGAACCAATGAAGATTGTACAGATGAGGGGAAGATAGAAAAAAAAGTTTCTATAAAAAGAGAATGTATATATTATAGAAAATATACATTGAAAAGATTTTTTATTTTCTCAAGAAGGGAAAATAACTTATAAATATTGTCCTTATTGAGGAAATGGGCACTATGACAATGCTAACAAACCAATCTAGACAATTATTCTAAGATTAATAATTAATTGAACGCTAATAAATTTTAGAACACTTAAAACTTCTAACCAATGGGTTTGGACTAGAAAATTCCAATAAAAATTATCATAAAACCAGGTGTAAATCCACGCGATGCGCGGGTTCAGCGATTCTGATAGTTATTTCGCACGCAAATTGTTTACTCCATGTCATCTATATTCATGCCTTTTATAATAATGAATAAGAAACAATAACAAGTTGTGTTATATAATATTATAGTTACCATAAAAATATCGTGTTATACCATTTTGTTAAATTTAATGGATTCACCATCAATGGAATTTTTACTTCCAATATGTGTACCTAAACAATCTTTTGGTAAGATTGAATGCTAAGTATTTTGGCAACCGAATGCAAACAGATTTCGGTCCTCTTCTTTATCATATATCAACACCTGAACCAAATATTCAATATATAATCAAAGCTTTATAAAAAATAATAAGACTTGTTTGTTTACCGAGGATATAAAGGAATATTATTAATTGATTACTTATGAGAGAATAAATCAAAAGAACTAAAGTCTTCATTTAAAACCATAAAATAATAGAAAATATGAGTATATGTTTTATCTAACAGTTAAAAGCAAACTTAACAAACCTCATTGCTGAACTAAAGCAAAACCATAAATACACATAAAATCACACTTTCACAAAATTTGCAAATATACTATGCCATGTTAATTCATTGATCAACCTTAGACTATATATAAATTTTTTATAGCCTTCCATATATCATCAAATAAACTGTAGAAAAATTAGTGACACTCTAAGTTCAATGCCTTTATTTTCTCCCAACAACATACGACAAATTCATCACTTCTTCTCCGCTTGTAGTTGCGATTTTCTTATATACTAATAGTCAAAACATCTAACCAAGAAAACTATAGCCATCTTATTCATATCGACAAAATATACCCAATACCCAACGTCATACCAGTTTCTAAGGTTGTACATATGTCATCCTTTGTATACAATCTAAAAATAAAAAAGATCCAATATAAAACCCATTAATACAAATCTAACACTAACAAATATGAGAAAAATCTAACATATAAACAATAAAACTAGATTAGTGTGATAAACAAAATTGGAGGAGAACATCATCATGAAATACCAAGTTGAAAAAATGGAAAGAAAATCACCTTATTCCAACTACGACAATGCTCTTGATCTTCATCATCACACCCTATATTGAAATCGGTCCAAACAAATTCACATAAATATATCATCAAGGAGAAAAATAGATGCAAACCTACCAGCGTAAAATTATTAAATATTTCAAAATTTTTGAAATCATTGTTGATACCAAATTTGATCTGCTGACGTGGACCAATCATAAAAATACATGTGTCCATTTGCATGATGAATATAAAGACTTTGGACGAATAAGGACCGAGCAACTCAAGAGGTCCGAGCAACTAAGGCGGTCCAAGCAACTAAGTCGGTCCGAGCAACTCGAATACTTGTGGCATACGCATCAAGAAAACCGAAAGATAATTGTGCATTAAATGCGCATTATTATCGTACAGATGTACATGCCTACTGGACAGCTATGCATTATTCTTTCACATGTACAACCTCAAAGATATAAGTACATTGTAATCTCCTCATTAGAAGGACACGCTGAATCTCTTGGTAAAATCACTTATCAAGAATTCCAGGCAAACAAATCAGTAATATAAAAACAGTGGACGTAGGCCATTCTCTTAAGGCTGAACCACTTTAAAAATCTATTGTCTCATTTACTTACTCATTTTTATCTGTGATTAAAACAATTAGATCGAATCTAGTTTTTTACATCAACAGATTGACGCCGTCTGTGGGAAACGACTGTAATTAGTATTTTTCACCAAAACAACTCATCATCAATGGCTGATAATCCAGAATCCAGTAATCAAAACACTAGAATTCCCACGAATCCTTCTGCTCCCCCAAATTTTTCAGATCTGGCTGGTATAATGGCTAATTTGGCTCAAGGGCAAACGACCATGCAAGAAATCATGCGTCAACTCATACAAACCGTTCAAGGCGGAGTGCCAGCTCAATCAGGACAACGAAGTGTTCAGAGAAACACTCGTTTACTATCTTCGCGAACTAGGCAAACGTTATTCCCAGAGGAATCTCAGTCCAGGCGCACCGATTCATATCGTACTGAGAGATATAATGATCCTTCTTATCATCCTGGGCGAACTTCATCGGTACGAGCTACAGACACTCAATAAAACATCACTCTATCTCCAGAAAGGACAAGTGCTCTTGAAAGGTTGAGTAGAGTCTCTCCTTTTGAACATTTGGGTCCTAGGAGGAATATAAGTCCTCTTAGGATTATGTCGAGGACCTCTCAATGACCATCTGATTTAAAGGAAGGCTCTGCCCAATCTCGATCAGTTTCTCGTCACGAAAGATCCCAAGAGGCAAATTCAACACGATCAGTTGCTCGAACCAATAGGATCGAGGAAGGAAATGATGCATGAAAGGGATCAATTCAAAGGTTGGAGGATAGATTAGGGGAGATGGCTAAAACCAAGAATACTCTACAAAGGACTTTTGTCCGAGGAACACCATTCATACAAGAGATTGTGGACTTTTCCACACCGTCAAAATTCAAAGCCCCAGTAGTAACACCAAAATACGATGGAAAAACTGATCCTGATCTCCATATAGAACAATACCAAGCAGCTGTTGATATCTATGCTGTTCCAGAAGAGATGCGATGCAGGGAATTTTTAGGAACTCTTACAGGATCTGCTCAGATGTGGTACAATAACCTTCCTCGGGGGAAAATTATGACATTCTTTCAGCTAGCAGAACTCTTTATTAGAAATTTTCGTTTTGGAGCAAAGCCAGTTAAACGAGTAGAAAACTTGCTAAGTGTTAGACAAAAGACAGGTGAAAGCACCAGGGATTATATTACTCGTTTCAATAACGAGAAACTGGAAGTAATTGATTACGAGGAGAAAACTGTAATTACTGCTTTGATGAGTGGACTGTTACCCAATAAATTGTACTACACTTTAGCCAAAGATCTACCCAGGACCATGGCAGAACTAATGGCGAAAGCAGCTAAAATCATGAATGCCGAGGAAGCCATGACTGCGAAGAAGAACGCAGATACTAAAGAGACCAAGGTGGAAGATGGTAAAACTGAAAAGAAGGAACAAAAGAACAACGGTGGTAACAGGCAATCAAAGGGTAAACAAGCATTGGGACAGATGAAGAAATATCGAAATTATACTCCTTTGAAGGTGGATATAAATCACATTCTGGAAGAAATCAAGAACAACGAGGAGCTAGCCTGGCCAGCGAAAATGAAGGCAGATTCGGACATAAGAGACAAGTCCAAATATTGCGAATTCCACAAAGACCATGGTCATACGACCAAACAGTGCATAGTTCTTCAAAATGAAATTGAAGCACTCATCAGACGAGGAAAGCTGGCTAAGTATGTTGATCGCCAAAATGGTGGAAGGACCAACGACCGAGGAAGAAAAAGATCCAAATCTCCTCGTCGAGCAAAAGAAGAAAAGAAAAGAAATCATAAAGAAGATCCAGAAGATGATCAAGATGATCCCGATCTCCCCAAAAAACCAAGACAACCAGAACGTGAGGTATTTTCAATTCGTTTTGGATCATTTGATTGTAATGTTATTACAGGTGGAGATGCAGGAGGGGGAGACCTTACTGCAGAGAGAAAAGCTTACCTCAATGAGGCTCAAGCTTGCTTGTACATTCAACAAATAAATCTAGCTGAAGATGATCTCCCGAGGAAGGTGAATAAAGACAAGTTGGTCATTGGCTTCTCTAAGAACGACCTAGCAGGTGTGTTATATCCTCACAATGACCCATTGGTGATCAAAATGAGGATGAAAGAAGTAGTGATTTCACGAGTATTGGTGGATAACGGTAGCTCGGCAGATATCATGTTCTACCCATGTTTTGATAGTTTGAATTTGAAGCTAGCCCAGTTGGAGCCCTATCATAGGCCCCTCCTTGGTTTTACTGGCGAGAGAGTTTTTCCACTTGGGACGATCAAGTTGGATATGCTCATCAGTACATGGCCCGCTTGTCGAACAGAAAGAGTACGCTTTTTTGTAATGGATAAAAATGTCCAATCAGCTTATAATATCATCATGGGAAGGGTAGGTTTGAAGAAGTTTGAAGCAGTACCATCTAATGTACACCAGTGTTTAAAATTCCCAACCAATTTTGGAGTGGGAGTTGTGAAAGGTGACCAAAAAGTAGCTCGGGAATGCTACTATTTATCTGCCAAGCAAGAGGAACGTGAAGAGTCCAGGAAGAAGACTACTACTTATCAGGTAGATAAAATAGAAGATGCGAAGATTAAAACTTTAGATCCAAGAGATGAATCTCAGCTCGTTAAGGGACAGGTCATGGAGGCTACCAAAAATATCATTTTGGACGACGAGCATCCAGAACGAACAACTCAAATTGGTGCGTCATTAGATGCTTCACTAAAATAGGAATTGATAGCTTTCCTAAGAAGCAGAAAACAAACTTTTGCATGGAGCCACGAAGACATGCCAGTTATAGACCCAGCCTTCCTATGTCACGAGCTTAAAGTGAATAAGGAAATCAAGCCAGTAAAGCAAAGAAGAAGAGTGTTCAGCCCCAAAAAGAACCAAGCTATACAAGAAGAGGTTGAGAAGCTTTAGAAAGCCTGTTTTATCGAAGATGTCAAATATCCGGACTGGTTAGCAAATGTGGTGATGGTGAAGAAGAAGAATAACAAGTGGAGGATGTGTGTTGATTTCACCGATATTAATAAAGCCTGCCCAAAATATCATTTTCCTTTGCCTCGAATCCATCAGTTGGTAAATGCCACCTCGGGACACGAGTTGTTGAGTTTCATGGATGCTTATTCTGGTTAAAACCAGATTAAACTGAAGCCTGAAGACAGGGAGAGTACCTCTTTTATCACCCCCAGGGAAACTTATTGTTATAATGTTATGCCTTTTGGATTGAAAAATGAAGGTGCAGCATATCTGTAGCTGATGAATAAGGTGTTTATAGAGCAAATCAGTCATAACATGAAGGTTTACGTTGATGATATGTTGACGAAGACCAAGAAAGCTGCTGACCATCTAGTTGATCTAGGTCAAACCTTTGATCAACTAGAGAAATATCAAATAAAGCTGAACCCCACCAAATGCATATTCGGAGTACGAGAAGGCATGTTTCTCAGATACATTGTTAATCAACGAGGGATTGAGAACCCTGAGAAGATCAAGGATCTATTAGAGCTACGATCTCCAACCACGAAGAAGGAAGTATAAAGTCTCACAGGACGAGTTGCTGCACTTAACAGATTTGTGTCACGAGCAACTGATAGATGCCTCCCATTCTTCAAAACCCTCCGAAAAACTTTTGAGTGGAATGATGAATGCGAGGAGGATTTTCATGAATTGAAAAAATATCTAGGGACACCTCCATTGCTATCCAGGACAGTGATGGGAGAAAGACTATACTTATATCTAGCAGTCTCAGAGATTGCTGTTAGCTCGGCATTAATAAGAGTGGAGGATGGAGTGCAGAAACCAGTCTACTACACCAGCAAGGCTTTCCGAGGAGCAGAAATCAGATATCCAAGGCTGGAGAAGTTGGCATTAGCGCTGATTGAAGCCAGCAGAAGAATGAGACCTTACTTCCAAGCCCATACTATAGTTGTGTATACTGATATGCCATTAAGGCAAGCTCTACATAAATCGGAGAAATCTGAAAGATTGATGTACTGGGCAGTAGAACTCGGAGAATATGATATAATTTATGAGCCTAGGTCATCGCTCAAGGGGCAAGCAGTAGCAGAATTTATCGCAGAGTTTACTCAAGAAAATGCCGTCGAAGAACAGGATTTGAAAACTGATCAACCTGTAGATGTCACGGGATCATCAAAATTAAACCCCGACCAACTTACTTCGGTAGGCGAGGAAGGAAAGATGACTGACGAGCAGCGAGAAGTGTTGGATGAGGATAAAAGGAAGTTCCAGATATTTCACTGAGGAACTCTCTCGGATCAAAATTTTGATGATCAGTTACCCATATGGAATTTGTATGTAGATGGCTCTTCGTGCACTGCAGGCAGTGGAGCAGGAGTTGTTTTGAAAAGTCCAGATGAGGTCGATATGGAGTATGCTCTGCGCTTTCAATTTAAAGCTTTTAATAATGAGGCCGAATATGAAGATATGATTGTAGGTTTAAATCTAGCCAGATCAATGAAGGCAGAGTAGATTCTTGTATTCAGCGATTCACAGCTAATCGTAAATCAGATTCTCGGGGTATATACAGCAAAGGGAGAGTTAATGATTAAGTATCACGCAAAAGCAATGGAGTTGATATCAAGATTTACTGCTGTTCGGTTGGTTAGAGTACCAAGATTAGAGAATGCAAGGGTAGACGCCTTAGCCCGACTAGCATCAGCCACGCGCACCGAGATACGAAGAACAATCCCAATAGAGATTCTAGCTAACCGGAGCATCGAAGAAGATCTGATTATGAACTTCATTGCACTTGATTTGGGACCATCTTGGATGGATCCCATCAGGGACTATATTGAAGAGGGAACTTTGCCAATTGATAAACTTGCAGCTAAGAAATTGAACTTCAAAGCTGCTCGTTATGTATTAACCAATGATATTTTATATAGACGAGGAGTTATAGCAGCGCTATAAAGATGTCTTCATCCCTCTGAAGTGAAAGACTTGATCGAAGAAGTTCATGAGGGGTCTTGTGGAGACCATGTAGCTGGTCGGACGCTCTTAGGAAGAATAACCATGCAGGGGTATTACTGGCCGACGATGAGAGCTGATTGCGCAGCTTATGCTAAGAAGTGCGACAAATGCCAACACTTCTCGTCCATTCGAAGAACTCCTTAGGCATTGTTAACACCCATAACATCTCCTTGGCCATTCGCTATATGGGGAATAGATTTGGTCGAACCATTACCAACGACTAAGGGAAGATTCAAATACTTAGTGGTCGCAGTGGATTATTTTACTAAATGGGTGGAAGTTGAGCCTCTTATTGATATGACATACAGTAAAGTCTATCAATTTATTTGGAAAAATATAATTTGCAGATACGGCCTCCCACATGCATTCATTACTGATCATGGAACCCAATTTGACAACGAGGAGTTTGCTGCATATTATCAACAATCCAATGTACTAAAGGTCCATTCTATACCAGGCCATCCCCAGAGCAATGGGCAAACTGAGGTGACAAACAGAACGCTGCTAAATGGTTTGAAAAAACGACTGGATGATGCAAAGGAAAATTGGATTAACGAGCTACAGTCTGTGCTTTGGGCTTATCGCACCACACCACGAACAACAACTGGAGAATCCCCATACATGCTGTCATTTGGGAGTGAAGCTGTCATACCTGTTGAATTAGGTCTACCTACACATAGGGTACTAATTTTAATTCTCCTATTAGTGATTTGATGAGAAGATTAGATCTGGATATGCTAGAAGAAGTTAGAGAAGAAGCAGCTATAAGAAACGTCGCGTATCAACAATGAACAACTTCGTTCTACAATAAAAGAGTCAAGAAATGTGATTTGAAAGAAAGGGATTATGTGCTGAAGAAAGTCATCCAAACGCATAATAAACTAGAAGCCAACTAGCACGGACCCTACAGAGTGACATAAATTGTTCGTCTAGGGACATACAGGATTGAAACCCTAGAAGGAGAAGAATTCAAGAACGCATGGAATGCGGAGCATCTACGAAAATATTATCAATGGTTGAAATTTTTATGTAACACAATTCCTTCAATATGAATAAAGTGATGTTTCCTCCATATTTCTTTATTCGTTAAAAATTTTCGGAATATTAGTGCTACACACTATACAATAAAATACCACCAACTCCGGTTGGTCGGCAAATAAATTACCACTTACTCTAAGTTGGTCGGGAAGAAAAATACCACCAACTCCGGTTGGTCGGCAAATAAATTACCACCAACTCTAAGTTGGTCGGGAAGAAAAAATACCACCAACTCCGATTGGTCGGCAAATAAATTACCACCAACTCTAAGTTGGTCGGAAAGCAATTACCACCAACTCTAAGTTGGACGGGAAGCAAAATACCACCAACTCCGGTTGGTCGGTAAATAAATTACCACCAACTCTAAGTTGGTCGGGAAGCAATTGCCACCAACTCTAAGTTGGTCGGGAAGCGAAACACCACCAACTCCGGTTGGTCGGCAAATAATTACCACCAACTCTAAGTTGGTCGGGAAGCAAAATACCAACTCTAAGTTGGTCGGGAGTTGGTCAGCAATATAATTTTCACCAACTCCGATTGGTCGATAATTTAAAATAACACAGGACATTTTTTATCTTTTTACAGATATACATACATGTTCATCAGTAAATAAAAGAGATATTTCATAAAATATTTCCAAACCAATGACAATTAAATTGCAAAGAAAACTAAAGATTTCTTCATTAAAACTAGAACAAATTACATATGACATAAATTGCAGATTACATGTAATATGAATTGAGTTCATTACATAAAAAAATCCTACTCTATTGGTTTCTTTCCCTCTGCCTTTGACACAGGGTCTACCCCAGCTGGAGGATCATCAAGACTATAAGGGGAATTTATGAAGTTCAGATCTTCCAGCATTCTGATGTTCATTATAGATGGCCGATTAAGCAGGTGTTCTGGGCGAGATATTTCAAAATTTGAATGAAGACTATAATCATCAAGATACTTGGAGATTAGAACGCAAGGAATGGCCCGGGCTGGAATCCAACTAAGGTCAAGCTTGAAAGGAGGCACAGGTAGATCAAGAACTCCAGGAGTATAGTAATCCCACAAGAAATGACCTCTCTCCAATTTTAAAACACAAAGAGCATTCAACCATCCCTATTTATACCCTTCGTTGTTCGACTGTTCTAAATGAGCATCAAGATGACAAAGTGATTCGTTATACCCAGCCATCCAAAATTCTCTGGGCTGCTTATGGAATTGATAGGTTAATCTCTCAAGTTGCTCATTGAGCTTCTTCACCAGAATTTATTTACTCTCCAGAGCAGAAGCTTGATTGGAAAGTTTTTCGGAGAGGTTCAGAATTTATTTAGACATATCTGCCAGGGCTTGGTTCTTTGCCATCAACTGGAATGCCTGGTCCTCCAAGGCTGATTGAGTCCTCGCCTCTTCAACTAAAATTCGAACAGCCCTTGCTCGTCCACGAGAAGAAGACCTTGCTCGTCCACGAGTAGACGAGGAGGGTCCAACCCTTTTTAAAGTTTCCAACTCATCTCTTAAGTTGGCCTTTTCTACCTCCAAGAAGGAGAAACCTTCGTCATTGACAGGAACCAAAGCTCCCGAGGAAGATGCTGCAAATTTTGGTTGGGCTATCTCTTCTTGCAAAACAATATTTTCCTGCTCCAACAGTTTAGCGATTTGCCTATGCTTCTCAACCTCAAGCTTCAGAATGCTCTCCTTCTTGTCATAAGCGGAGATGAATTTGTCATAACCTTTTTCAGCACTCAATTGCTGAAATTTCTTTTCATACCCTTGATGCAGAAGAGTTAAGGATTCTGTGTACTGCTGCTGGAGTTTCTTGATCGTTCCTTGAAGGTCCTCAATCATCTCATAATAAGCCACATTATTGGCAATAGCGCGGTCGAGCAAGCACTTCAAATATTGGTAAGCCCCAACTGCTCGTTCAGAAGCATCCGAACCCAGGATATCAATGATTTGAGGCTCATCAAGATCTGCATGACCTGCCTTAAAATAATCGTTGCATTTTTTCATAAATGTTGTGTCATGAGCCGATAATAACTCCATCCTGGCCATAAACTAGCAAAGAGAAAGAGATAAAAAGAAATCAATGATGATACAAGCAGAGCAAGGATAAGAGAAAATTAAGACGAACAACCGAAGTTCAAATTTTATTTCATCATAGAAGAAAATACAAAGTATGAGGTTACATTCAAAAATAACAAAATAAACTCCCGAACAACTCTACACCTTCTCCTTGTTCCCTACGACTTCCTCAGAAAGTTTGGAGGAAGTGACTGGTTGCTCAGAGGATGAAGGTAGTTGCTCGACTGAGGTACTGGTGGGTTAAAGTTGCTCGTAGAAAGTTTGAACAACTGAAACAGGAGGAACTTGATCTCCAATCATCATGGAATATTTCTCTGAGGAAGCTTCGTCCTCTTCTTCTTCTCCAGGAGAAGGAGGAGGGCCATGAGTGTGTTGCTGGAACAGTTCAGAATCCTCAGCGATTTTTAGCTCCTGCAAGGCTGCAACCCATCCATCCCTAAAATATTTAAGGCTGGCAAACTCCATTTAAGAGGACATGGCAGCCAAGCCTTTATTCTAGCCTTTGTCCCAACCAGCGCTGAAGTACTTTTTAACTGCAATTTTTTTTTGCCTTCTCCAAGGAAGTCCTCTCAATAAGAAGTTCCTCGACTGATTTCAACTTCCCTTCAACATCCTTTTTCTGGCGATCAACCTCATGAAGTCTACTAACTTCCTCTTCAGCAGTTTTGAGCTCATTCTCAAGCTCTTCAGCATTCTTGAGCTTCTCCTCAAGCTCTTTATTGTTCTTCTCAAACGCTTTTAATTTCTTCTCCAACTCCTTGGAGGCCTCCACAGCTCGATATCTCTCTTGCTAAAAGGGCTTAACCTGCTTCTCCCAAGCAATTTTATCTTCCTCATACTTCTGATGAGAGTCTTTCAAAGACTGGGTTAGTCCAGTAAAAGCCTCTTCCACTCCATCCGAGGAAATGGAGGCCCTGATGGCTTCATCCCTTTTTACAATGATTTTGAAACACGTTACCAACTGAAAAAAATAATAATTCTAAGTCAGTGTACGAATATAGTATTAAAAAGTAGAAGGTTCAGATCAATAATACTTACTGAGGCAATGTGTTGAGCAGCCAGAGCAGTAACTCTCTCACGAGTGAGAGTGTTTTCAATGTCATGGACTTCTGGAATAGTCCAAGATTTTACTAAGCCCACAGCGGATCTCGGAGGAATGAAGGCTGAAACACTACTTTCAACATTGGAAGATTGAAAGACAGGTTCAATAGGTTTCTTAGACAAACCCTTTTTTAATCTCCCTAGAGGAGCAGGAGCATCCTCAATCAATGATGCTGTCTTTGTTGGAGAAATGACAATGACATGACTTGAAGGGAGGACAACAACAACCTTGCTCGGAATCACAGGGGGCTTTTCAATGATCTTGCTCGGAGCCACAAGGGGCTTCTCGCTAGATTTCTTGGCAGCATCAGAAGAGGGTACCTCTACAGCCTTTATCCCCTCTTCTGGGACATCTTTCTTACTTCTCTTTGCCTCCACAACAGGAGAGGAAGTCTTGTCTAAAAAGGAAGGAGCTTTTCTTCTCTTCATTATATCATTGATAGGGATATTTGATTCAGAAGAAGAACCTTCCACACTAGTATCAGCAGCTGGTACTTGATCAAGGTCAACCACCACAGAACGAGCAATGAAAGATGAGCTCGAAGTTCTGTATTGCAGCAAATAAGATGCAGACCTAATATGCTCCCCAGCAACAGATTGATGCAAACTCCAGATAAGTTTTAAATTTTTTATATTGACATCAATCTCTTTTGGGGGCTTCCTTTTATTGTCAACTATAACAAACAAAACCAAATATCAGTAAAGCATTTTATCAAACACAAACAAAACATGATTTCAAAAATGAAATAAAAATAAAAACAACCTATCCCATTGTCATACGGCGGACACTTGGGACCTTGGTACGCCTCATTTTCATCAAGTGGAGGGTGTTGCCAATTTTTCATCACTACCCCGTGATCAAAATAGTCTTTGTTGGTATCAGGAAGATTGACAACTAAGGCTCTATTTAAAAATCTAGTTTTTAAATAAAAAGTACTATCGCTAGTGACCCATCTATAGCAATACATAATTTCTGGGATTCCTAAATGAGTCCCATAGATTTAATTTAATCTATGTACACCGTTAACTACCCTCCATTTATTTGGAGCTACTTTTACAGGTACAATATCGAAATATTGGCACAACTCCAAACACAGTGGATTTGGAGGGAAAGAAAAGCCACATTCGGCTACAAAGATACTTGGGAACCAGTGTCCCTCAACCAAGGAAAATAAATCAGAAGGACCAGATAATTCTTCCAAAATAACCCATGAAGGGATTGAAAAATCAGACCGAAACTTGTCTAATGACTCAACAGGATAAATCATGGCGAATAAAGAAATTAAAAAAGAAGGAAGAAAATCTTACAGAAGAAATAGAGATCAGTTGTCAATAAACGATGGAAAAGAACGAAGGCACAAGATAGATAGAAGGTAAAGAGTCCAAGGATACAAATTTGAAAAGGTAAAAGACGATAGGATTTTCTGTAGCGCCTAAATACCTTACCTCGGTAATGGAGAAAAGTAATGATTATAGAGAAAGACGTTTGCGTTACCGGCGGCTAAAAGGAGAAAAAAGGGCACGAAAACCGAAGTAGCTGGAAAAATTCAAAATATTTATGAGGTCTGATTCTATGAATTCAAAGAGGAATTAAATATAAGGAAAACGCTCCTACAATTCAGGATGACTATTTAATCTCATCATATTTCGAGAAGAATGTTCCACACTCCTCCTCAACCTCGAACTGTGAAACATTGGGGGCTTCTGTTGATACCAAATTTGATCTGCTGATGTGGACCAATCATAAAAATACATGTGTCCATTTGCATGATGAATATAAAGACTTTGGAAGAATAAGGACCGAGCAACTCAAGAGGTCCGAGCAACTAAGGCAGTCCGAGCAACTAAGTCGGTCCGAGCAACTCAAATACTTGTGGCATATGCATCAAGAAAACCGAAAGATAACTGCGCATTAAATGCGCATTATTATCGTACAGATGTACATGCCTACTGGACAACTATGCATTATTCTTTCACATGTACAACCTCAAAGCTATAAATACATTGTAATCTCCTCATTAGAAGGACACGCTGAATCTCTTGGTAAAATCACTTATCTAGAATTCCAGGCAAACAAATCAGTAATATAAAAACAGTGGACGTAGGCCATTCTCTTAAGGCTGAACCACTTTAAAAATCTATTGTCTTATTTACTTACTCATTTTTATCTGTGATTAAAATAATTAGATCGAATCTAGTTTTTTACATCAACAATCATTAATAATACAAATTGAACTATTATTAAAATCAAATATTGAAATAACGAATAGGAAAAAATCTAAGTTAGAATACATATACATTTTATAGTTGGAAAATTTTGAAATCACTGATAATACAAATTGAACTATTTTTAAAATTACATCTTGAAATAAGGAAGATGGGATTATTCTTTGACAGGTTCATTATTATTTTTGTTGATCTCATCGAAATGAATTATTCAACCTCCGGAACGGATGATTTGGGGTTCATCTGTTGTTTGTTAAAATGATAAAGAATGAGATTTGGTATGTAATATGATCATCGGGGAGGTTCTTCTTCCCTTTCTTACGTTATTGCTTAGTAACCAAAAATCAGGTGTAATAGAAAATAAGATAAAGGAATACAATGTTTATTGTAGTATAAATCATATCGCATTTGGATAGCAAAGCAGTTGTGAACAAATGAACAATCAGATATTTATCAGCCTGTAGTGTATAAAGTATCATCGTAAAAACATTATGGATGAAGAAGACTAGTTAGAAGATAGATAAGAATCCTACAGTGTATTTATGGAGGAAGAGGAATATTTAGCAAATAGAGAGGAAGGGTCGGAAGGAGAGGGGAGAGAGAGAACATATATGGGCCTGATACGCTGAAAACAAGCGATATTAATATGGGTAAGAGAAATAAAAGTAGGGAAAGATCTTATGGAAATCACACTCTGTTTCGAAAAAAACAATGGTGGTGGTGAACGGATGATATTTCCATAAGATCTTTCCCTACTTTTGAAAAAACATACCACACTCAGTTTGAAAAAAAGAGAGTTTTGATTAAACACTTGTTTAAATGATAATAAAATGCATTAAAAAATATTTATATTAAAAGTTTCATTGCCTAATTTATTTAAAAAATCCGTGAGTAAAGTTAGTTAAAGTTGTACAAAAGTAATTTCTATTCAAACACTGCATTCTATTTCTTGATTAAATGATTGCAAAATGCATGCAAAAATATTTATATATTATAAAAACATATTGTTTGATTTTATTAAAAATATGTGTTAGTAAAGTTACTTAAGTTATACAAAAGAATTTTATATCTGTGACACCCCACCTAATTAAATACCGGGTGATCAGTCCTTTATTAAATTAAAATCAAGGTGAACGGTTGGTTCATTCTTAGCATCACTGTCGCAAAATAATTATTTTCAATTTAAACACCCTAAATAATTAAGCTAAGTGTCAAAACAGATTAAAGTCTTCATTTAGTTAATTCCGTTGTAAAAATATTTTTAAATATAAACAAATTTGAATAATACAAATGATAAAGATACCAATCATCCAATGAACCATGCCAACTAGATTACTCAAATCCAAATAATTAACCACAAACCACAGATAATGTGAGAGATAAGATAATCCCAAATGAAAACAGAGTACTGAAATGATAGAATTACGAAATCCCTATCAAGTCTAAACAAGTCTGGAAATGGGAGACACATACCCTAACTAAAAGAGCTAAACAGAAGTCTGAGGAACCAAAGGAGGAAGTGTCTACTGCAATGACCTGCAACTCCCACACAAGCTGCAGCACATCCAGTCAAATGATTCTACAACTGACGCCCCTATGGATGAGCACCTGTAATATATATATATATATGCAAGAGAGAGAGAAAATGACAGAAAACGGGTCAGAGCCCGAGTGTAAAATAGTCTTAAAAATAGTTTAGCAAGTATTTAAAATGCTTACTGGCTATTATAACAACCATGTTAGTTTGCAACACTCTCTTGATAATTCTCACCTCTCATCTAGTGTGCATGCCTACCGTACTACTAAGCCGCATAAGTCTATCTAACTCGTCTCCCGTACATTTTATTTCTCAAAGTCACAAGACTATGATTTTTAGCTTAAATATTAATCTCTTAACGATTTCTTACGTCTATTATGTATTTCTTAATTCTGTAGTAACATTCTCGAACAGTTACTATATTTATGGAGCATTTATACAATACTATCTACTTATATGCACAGTAGAAGAATTCCATATATACGTATATATATTAATCACTCACATAATATATATACTATCGACACCCCACATAAAATCTATGGTGCTGGTATACTCTGTTATCAAGTCCCCGTATCACTCATACTAAGGGAAATACTAGTTCAAAATCACTCTCGAACTGTATTAACACAATACACACAAAATAGAGGCGAAGCATAGTTCCAAGTCACTAATAGGTCAGTACATACCCCTCACGTCTCTTAGGACTGTCTGACTATCATTCTCAGATAGTCTATACCAAGGAATCCTATATTCTAGGGTACAACTCAATACCCCCCATAAAGGTCCCATCGAGATAAGACTATCCCGGCTCGACAACCTCTGTGATAGCAAGTAGTGTGGGTATGATTATTCACAAATATAATATTTAGTATATGCACACAGTCACACGGCCATATATATAAATATTCACATTTTCCAATTAGGTTCGCCCATGACCCATAATAATATTATTAACCGTACTTAATACAATTTTACCCAATCTTTACACATAAACAACTCATCTCATTTATTCTTAATTATAATCATTTCGTAATTACTTTTCGTCCCTCGAAGTATTCTCTCTTCCTAAAAATCAATTCAGTAGGTACACCCTCTCTAACATACTGGTCTAAGTCATTCACGAATCTATCAATTTCGTAGCTAACGTATGCACAATTTCCAATATGTTAAACCCCCGTTAACCCACTGTTACATCCTATAGAACATTTCCTTCAATGGAATCTACTTAGACCCTACTGGTCCTCTTCATGGCCCATTATTTTCTTTAAATGATATTTAAGGGTTCCTACGTATTTTATCCGAATTAAACAAAAAGAGGAAAAACATGCAGTTTCTAGGAGGGGTCGATCGATCGACATACTTGATTCGATTGATCGATCAAGCAGTTCTTTCCCACAAAACTGTTAATCCAACCTACGGGTTTCATCCAAGAAAATTCTTCAAAACACCATTAACGATTCCCAAACTCCCAAACAAGTTTACTACTTATTAAATACACATATATACATGATTTCCTACGTGAAGCATGTACGAATTCATCAAAGGTATCGGATTAAAGGGCCAATTCACTATATTTGTCAAGAATCCTAGTTTCATCATAATTTCCAATATTTTAATTCTTTTTCCATATTTTTTTATTTTAAACCAACATAATTTCGTGGGTAATCCTATACATATAACAAGGTTTCCAGATTTCATGTGTTATTCCTAAAACATGTGATTCCAATCTCTTAATTCATGAAATTTTTCAATAAAACATATATTCATCAATCCTATTCTAACATGGGTGAAATATTAACTATAAAAGTAGCAAGATAGATACTTGCCTAGGATTTAAAAGTCTGATTCTCAGGTGTTGATGGGTATGGTTGCCTCCCTCGTTTCTTGATCTACGCGTTGGTGGTGAAAGATGGCAAGGGTGGTGTAGGTAGGGTGGTTCTCCCCTTTAGAGTCTTCTCCCTTCTCCCTTCCTTAGCCTCTCTGAAACTCTACCAATTCTAATCCTCGAAGACTCTAACTCCCATCAGATATATCCCTTTAATTTTTGTCCATAATTAAGCCTTAAAAAGGAAAATTACTAAAATGCCCTCCCGGGTTACCGGTTAGGCCTGAAAACGTCCCGAGACCCAAACAACACTCCCAGATACCTTTTTCTGACTATCTCGACCCTTCCAGACACGTTGGCGCACTCGAAATGACCATACATGCGACTTATAATTTAATTACTTTATTTAATAATAATTTAGTCCCGACACGACATAAGCACCTCCCGACTTAATTTCCATAATTGTCATATTATTCACTCGTGACAATTTTAATAAATTCAATTATACATATCACTTTACCCATTAATTAATATTCAACAAATTCCCAATAATTATTAACTCTCATCACGCTAGCAAATATTAAAAATAAATTTTTGGATTAATATTAAATTACATTTCAATTTCAATTTAATAAATTCCCAAATTAAAAGCCATAAAAATACAGGACATTACAATATCCAAACACTATATATTTTTGCTTGCTTGGGTGTGAGATTAAAACACTCAATGAAGTGCTTAACATTTATATGACAGAGATCAATAATGAGAAGAAAAGTCATGTTCTATAACTGGCATGTTAGTACACTAAGATCATAGGATATTAAAAGGAAATAAATTTGCAAGTATAAAATATTTTTTATATACTACTAATGAATGCAAAAGTATAAAAGAGTAGAATAACATGAAAGTGGAATTTACTTATTTATTTATTAATTTTTTGTATGTGAATTGAGGGTGGAAAAGATAGGTAAAAAAATTGAGAACCAAACCAAATTAACCCGATAAATTGTGTAATGTCAGGTCATTTTTTACACAAATTGTTATCGTGTCGTGTTCATAACAAAAAATTTGACTCGTATTAGTCGTGATGTTCATTTCATGTGTTGTTTTTGTGTCTTGTTAGGATTGAAAATCAAGAACATGTTATGATGTGTTTTAAATCAGTTGTGTTCGTGTCAATTACAAAAATACAAAGTCGTGTTCGTATTTTAATGGGGTTGGTCATGTGAACGACTCAAAAAAACCTTGGGTAAGGGTTAAAAATAATCTATTTTATCCCATACAATCGTGACATGTAGAGCATTTCAGCACAATTGCCATTTATTTGCACCAAAGAAAAACCTAATGTTAATAACTTAAGTTCCTTGATCCAAATAATGTATCCCAACCTCAAAGTAAAAAAAAAGTTAGAATATTAGTTATTTTGAAACCAAAACTGTTCAAGGCCCTAATGCAAGTATTGATTGTAAATAGGCCTGTCAATGGGTCGGGACTTGACTCGGACCCGATTCGTATAATAGGGCCTGAGCATATTTTTTTGGAACCGAGACTCGAAGACCCGAATACCCATTTATTAAACGGGTAGGGTCTGGATCTTATACAAGACCCGGACCCGAAGATCCAACCCGTATTCTACATTATTATTATTTTTAATATATATACATATACTATAAATTTATATATATTTATAAATATATCTTATCAATATAACATGTAACTAATATATATATATATATATATATATATATATATATATATATATATATATATATACAATAAATATAAATAATATATGTTTTATTTATACTAATAATATTCTATAATACATTACAAATTTTTTTAATTTAAGATTAAAAAATAAAAAAGGGGGATAATATAAAATAAATGTATATATTTGGCCAGACCCGGACCCGAACCCGAACCCGAACCCAAGACCCGAAGATCCGAACGGATTCGGGTCTGGATCCAATATTGTAGACTCGATGAAGACCCGAATCCGAGCCCGAACCCGATGAAGACTCGATTACACAGATCTGGATCTCTTTAAACCCGACCCGGCTCCGACCCGTTGGCAGGCCTAATTGTAGATGCACAATTGTGAGTAATCTAAAACTATGAAATGATATTTTAGTCGAGCTCACGACCCTCATTTTTTCCAACTCATGGCGTACATTTTATGGGAAGAACATGTCAACACGATTTTGTAAATAGTGCATTTATCCTAAATATAAAATAAAAAATAATAATAAAATGCAATTGATAAAATTGTGTGGGAAAACATCCACTAATGGTAAAAACATTTTAGGTACAGAGGATTAGCCTTAGGTTCTTCGAATAGTACATAAAGGATTCTCTTCATATTTTTCTTTGAGACAATTAAACAAACAATATATACACAACATGACAAAAGGCAAAATAAAAGAGGAATTTACACTTCAATATACCATTTGTACATATACCAAACATGTATGAAAATTATTTTACAAATTATGTGATAATAAAGTAGGAGAATATTTTTAGGAAGGCCCTTCAAACAATTTATATAATTTTTTTACTATTAATCTTCATTCAGGCATTTAAGCAAACAATAGATATCCAAAACATAGTATTCACAGAAGAGTAAAACAACCGCAAAAGTCATGATTATAAATTATACGAAAATAATAGATTAAATACATATTTCACATTCTTGGGAGATTCCAAAAGGTTATATTAAAATCACATTCATTGGAACTCTGTTAAAAATTTTAAAACTAATAATTTCTCAACAAAAAAGAGGATTTCTTTTACCATATTTCAATTTGTTCAACAATATGCTACCTGTTACACCAAAACATAGTTTATGATAAGCTCATAAAAGAGTTTGATACTAAGAGTTGTAACAAATAAAATTGAAAAAGTAAACTCAATGAATTTTGTGTGTACTACTCAAGGAGATAAACTTACCATCAATTATTATTATTATTATTATTATTATTATTATTATTATTATTATTATTATTATTATTATTATTATTATTAATATTATTATTATTATTATTATTATTATTATTATTATTATTATTATTATTATTATTATTATTATTATTATTATTATTATTATTATTATTATTATTATTTACAGAAGCCACCCTGTGCAATAGGAATACTAAGGGGGGAAATGGAGAAGAGATGAAACGAACGAACATGAGACTATAGGGTGATGGGAGCGTGAGGTTGAAATAGAGTGAGAGGTGCGTGGGTTTATGATGGCCATAAAGAGAAGAAATTGTGCAATTAAATTTTCTTAACAACCCCCATTTTCTCACGTAAAGTTTGCTCAGACATGAAACACCAAAGATGAGGCTTGTTTGTCAATTAACACCATTCTCAGTATCAAAACCATATAAATATATATTGATAAATCATAATTGAGTTTAAATTAATATCCAAAGAGATAATAAAATCCAACCAAGCACTAAGTGTATAAGAAATCCAAAATAACAGTAAATATCTCAAACCAACATGACGTAAATAAATCTCAGGCTTATGGCCATACAAAAATACCAAGTAAGATAAATAAACTGAAGCGGAGTAGCACATAAACTAAAATCAATAAGTTTGAAAATCTGATGAGAAAATGGAGACTGCAAGGCTGATCCGTCAATAGTCCCGCTATCCCTGCCTAGGAGAACATGGGGGGAGAAAATAATTAAATTTGGGTCAGCGCCCTAGAGTTGTAAGAATTAAATTATTTTATTTAACGTACAATAAATACATTCGATTCAAAGTTAATATCCGCCATCGTTGCTCACATACTATTAACATCTCACCCCTCATCTAAGTGTGATATTACCCATATCCAAACAAGTCCCGAAATAATAAATGACATTTATGACAATTTAATATCAAATGCATTAACTATAGTCAACATGATAAAATGTAACCGTCTACATTCATATTATCAATGCCCAAAATATCTCAGTCTTATATACCTCGTGTAAGTGACATAAACATTTATTATACACAACATAATATGGGTCTGTAATTTATTGCCTACGTTCTTAGACAAATTAGTCAATCTCATTTAATGCGGGTAATTATATATGTGTAATTTCATATACACTACACTCAAAGGCATCTACTAGTGGTGTCTCGTTCGTGCTCTATCGGTAAGTCCGAAAGAGTCCTCTATCCAGTCAGACATCACAAATGACACATAACTGAGGTGGTCCCTATGCAGTACACCAGTTCACGGCACATACTCAATGGAGAAAAAGGATCCCAGCATCTACACATACCTCTCGTAGATGGCGCTGCTACGTAGTACCTATAATAATGACCTGCATGACGTCTAGCCCACCTGTGTCGACGTGTGCTACGTTCCTGAATGTGTGTAACCTCAACCGATAGGACCGTCCACAAACATTGGTATATCCACACAAATAAACATAAATATATATTACTCCTATATAATATCTATAGGTAATTACTCAATAATTACCTAAGGTATCCCACATGATTACTCATAAAATATTTATTTAACCATCTAGTTAAATATAATTTCCCAATATATGCGCCACATTAGCATTTTTCATAAAATCATCATTGAACTAAATATCGTCCCACCAACTCGTATGGTTTTCTAAAAATACTTGGAATCCATCCCCGTTCCCAACTCAACCTGCCCCACGGGCCGAATCAATTCGCCTTCATAGCCGAATCGATTCGAACATAGGCAGCAACCCAGATCTATTATGTTTTTTTTTATTACGTGATTTCCTAATTTCCTCCCAAGATTCAATAAAATAGTTAATTCTTTTTCAAAAATCTGTGATCAGGTCGCTATGTCTTAGTTACTCATCTTAGAACAATAAATTTCATATGTTAACATTAAATTATTTCACCAAATTCCAAAATTTACATAAATGGGTCAAGACCCTTAGCCCAGATTTTCATACCATAATTCCATCTATATTCAAATCAGATATGGGGCATATCACATGGGTTAAAGGTCACTAAATTCCCAGATATTAAATTTATATCAAAACCTCTATATGTGAATCCAACTTTTCAAATTTATCCATAAATCCTAAGGCACCTATCATCCAATTCAAGATAATGATCAACTTGGATTTTTGGGTTAACTATCTAAGTTCTAACTAGTCCTCTACATGCATAAGATTAAATCCTACCATATTAATCAACAATTAAAAACTAAAATCTAGAAATCATATGGGGTTTACTAAGATGAATCAAGAAGCACATTGAAAGTTAAATTAAGCAAGATAATTCTTGTCTGGATATGTGATTGATGAATTTTCCTTTGAATCTCTTGTTCCTTCTTCTCTTTCGCCTTTGTTCCTTTCTCTCTTGAGGTAGAGATAGTAGGTTTATGTATTTGATTAAGTGTGGGGAGTATTTATCATCCCCTTAATCTTATATTAGACCCAGATCCCGAGTTGAGCTTATTTCCCCAATTTTGGACCCCCAAATGGGCCCGAACTCATAATTAAACTAGCCCGAAAGTCTCCCAACTTATATACCTATATCCTGGGACCATTTAAAGGCTTTAAATACCTAAACGGACAAATATAGCTTTTTGAAATGCGTACCAATTATTTCATTCCACAATTATATTTATAATCGAGTCACGCATTATACATTAATTTTCTACTACACATGCAATTATTTTTTATTGTAATTATTCACGTAAAAATCAATCTCCCATGATTACGATATAATAAAAATTTACTTGTTCGCAATTAATAAATTAAATTCACCGATTAAATTTAATTTCCACTAATTTTATTTTACTCCAATAATTAATTTTGTTTGTTCTAGAAAAATACAGGGTATTACATTCTCCCCCATAATGACGGGATTACGTCCTCAGAATCTAGAAGAGTATTTACCTAGATAGAAGAGTTTGGGATATTTAGTCCGCGTGTCGTCCTCCCTCTCCCAAGTTGACTCGTCCTCCTTATAGTGTCCCCACTACAACCAAACTAAAGGAACAACCTTGGATCGAAGTCGGCGCTCTTGACGGTCCATAATGGCTACTGATCTCTCCTCGTAGGTAGCATCTGGCTAGAGATCTATCTCATAAATTTCGATATGCTAGTATGCTATCTCATCTCTAAGGAATCTTCGTAGTGCATATATGTGGAAGATGTCATGCATCTGCTTCAAGTGGTCCGGTAATCCCAATCGATATGTTATGGGTCGTCCCAATTCTCTCAAGAATAGGGAATGGCCCCACGTATCGAGGAGCCATCTTCCCTTTCTTACCAAACCTATTCACTCCCTTCATGGGGGACACTTTAATTAACATATGATCCCTAACATTAAGTGTCTTAGACCTACATCTACATAGCTCTTTTGTCTATCTCGGGCAATTCGTATCTAGCCCAAATCATCTCTTCCTTCTCTGAGGTGTTTTGAATGAAATCTAGCCTAAGTAACTTGTTCTCCTCAATTTCCAACAACCATGAGGGTGAATAGAAAGGTCTCCCATAGGGCGCCTCAAACGGTGCCATCCCAATTGTGAATTAGTAGCTGTTGTCTTACGTAAACTCCACCAAAGGAAAATATTGCTCCCAGATCACCTTAAAATCCAATATGCACATCTGTAACATGTCCTCCAACATCAAGTTCACCCTCTCTGTCTGCCCATCGGTCTAAGGATGATATGAGGTACTTAAACTCAACTCTGCTCTTAAAGTCTGCTGAAAGCTACTCCAAAAAATGGGAAACAAACATCCTGTCCCTGTTCGACACAATGTTGAGTGGTATGAAATTTTACAATCTATGTGAGGAAAAGTCTAGCATATTGCTCTGAGCTGTAATCTGTCCGGATCGATAAAAAGTGATCCACCTTCGTCAATCTGTCGACGATCACCCAGATGGAATCATTCCCCCTCTGTGATATAGGTAGCCCAGTGCTGAAGTCCATGGATATGCTCTCCCCTTTTTCACATCGGGATCTCCATAGGTTGTAACACACCTGCAAGATGCTGATGGTCCACCTTCACCAGCTAACACGTAGGACATTTGGACACAAAATCTAATATATCCCTCTTCATCTCGGTTCACCAATACCGACGGCGCATGTCGTGGTACATCTTATCCCCTTCAAGATGTACCATAAAGTGTGAACCGTGAGCCTCAGACCTAACGACTTGCCTCAACTCCTCGTCATTTGGGATAGCTTATTTGTCCTGGAATCTCAATCCATCATCAAACCCAATAGAATAATGCTCCACTTCCTTTACTAACAACTGCCTAACTCGTTCCTGACAAAGATGGTCTTCTGCATGTCCCTTCACCACCCGAATAATAATCTTGGGTGTGATGATGAGAACTATTATAAATGCACGACCTAAGTCTTCATCCCCACGAAGTGATTTCCACTTCACCTTCCACACTATCGCTAACTCCAACATCGTCTTGCAGCTTAAAACATCCACTACGACATCCGTCTTCTCCTGGTGGTACTAAATGTTGAACTGGTAGTCTTTCACAAACTCTAGCCATCTTATTTGCCTCATGTTCAACTCCCGTTGTGTGAATAAATACTATAGGCTCTTATGGTCTGTGAATAGCTAGAACTTCTCCCCAAGGAGAGAATGCCTCCACACTCGCAGTGCAAATACCAGATCAAATCCCCTCTAAGTCCCCTAAATTATGCATCTCTGAAGACCTTAGAGTTTATCCCTGCCCTAGGTAATGCCAGAACTAGTGTTGTAATCAATCTAGTATTTAGCTCATCAAATGTCTGTTGGCACGCATCATCCCATACAAATGGCACTTCCTTCCTTATCAAATTTATTAGGGGCCTGATTATCTTGGAGAACCCCTGAATGAATCGATGGTAGAACTCGGATAGTCCCAAAATACTGCGTACCTCAGTGGGTGTAGTAGGTTATCCCCACTCCATCACTACAGAAACCTTCCCCGGGTCCACGGATATCCCCCTCCCAGACATAATATGGCCTAAAAACTGCATCTCTCGCAACCAAAAACCACATATCTCGAACTTAGCATAGAGTTGGTGGTCTCGTAGTGTCTGTAAGACTACCCGTAAATATTGTGCATGCTCCTATATAGTCCAAGAATAAATCCGAATATCGTCAATAAAAACTATGATGAACTGATCCAAATAGTCTCTAAATACTCGATTCATCAAATCCGTAAACATCGTCGGTGCGTTGGTTAACTCAAAAGGGATAAGCAAAAACTCATATGACCCGTATCTCGTAAGAAATGCCATCTTCGAGATATCTTGCTCCCGAACTCTTAACTGATGATAACCCGATATCAAGTCAATTTTAAAGAAATACGCATCACTCCTTAGCTGATTAAACAAATCATCAATACGAGGTAACATATATTTATTCCGTATAGTGACCTTATTCAACTCCCTGCAATCAACTCCCTGCAATCGATACAAATTCGCAATGATCCATCCTTCTTCTTGACGAACAAAATTAGAGTATGCCACGGTGAAGTACTCCTCCTAATGAACCCCTATTCCAATAACCATTCAATCTGATCCCAAAGTTCCCTCATCTCCGGAGGAGCCCTCTGATACGATGTATGTGCAATGGGTCTCGTGCCCGAAATCAAATCCATCATGAAGTCTGTCTCTCGACTAGGTGGCAATCAGGGGATCTCCCTAAACACATCTGAAAACTCGCTAACTACCGGGATGGAATCTAGCGACACCACGACCTCCGAAGAGGTCTCCTCCTCGATATAGTATAAGTGCGTGATCGACCCACCCCCAGGGAGCGACATTGCAATCAAGTACATCTTCTATCCTGGAATGATGAAGACGATGGATTACCATAATAGTCAACACATGCTCTGTATGTAGTTAGCCAATTCATCCCTAAGATAACATCGTACTAGTGCATATCAAGTACCAGTAAGTCAACTACAAAAGCGAGTCTCCCAATCTCAATCCCTATACCCCGACACACTGAATGTATGGATGCCCCTCTACCCATCGGTGAGTCTATGTTTAGTACGATATCAAAAGCAAAGTCTATCATCCCAGTCTAACATGCAAAACCCGTTCTAACAAATGGCTGGCATGCCCCCGTGTCAAATAAAATACGACTTATGTCATGCCCTTAATTTCCTGAGCTGACACTGGCCCCTCTATCGACGCAATATGGTAAATTCGTCTGTCCTATAGCGGTGGCGGTTGTCCCTGAGGTGGGGTGACAGGTGCTGGAGCAGCGGGTGCAACAACTCCTGGAGCTGGTAATCGTGGGCGCTGTCCTCGTGGCGCCTAATGTCCCCTTTGACCTCCATGCTCCTGGGGTACCTAATTACCCCTAGGACACCGCCTAGACGTATGTCCCCTCTCTCCATAAGTGCAACAGTTCCCATGAAATGGGTGTGGCTCTGCCTATCAGACCTGTTGGCCTTGACCCTACTGACCTTGTCCCTGATGGCTTCTGTGCTGCTGGCCCTGTCCTTATTTCCCATGGCCCTGCATGTTTCGATCATCGGAACCCCTGAATCTCTTATGCTTATTTATGGACGAAGTACCCCTGAACTGCTGGGTCCCGGATCATCTACCCCTACTTGTCTTACCCTGATGACTCGACTCCTTGTCGCTTCTCACCCTTGTTCTTATGGAAGGCCATGTGATCCTGGTAGTGGAGAAGTGAGATATTCACCATATGATTATATGTGATGAAGGAGGGGTTACCTAAAAGAGCCTTCCTAATGTGCCAAGCTGATCCCGCTATGAATCTGTCCATCTTTCTCTGCTTTGTATTCATATCTTCATTGGTAGAGTATAAAAGGGAAAGGAACTCCTCCTCGTACTCCTCCACTGTACGACCCTCCTTCCCGAGCTCCATAAATTGTCTCCTCATCTCAGACTGTATAGGCTGGGAGTAATGCTTCCCCTCAAATCTCTCTCACAACTCATCAATCGTCAAGCTATCTTTCTCTGCAACCGATGTTATTGACTCCCACCACTAGAGCACAAAACCCCGCAAGCTGAAATGAAGCAAACATCTTCTGTTGCACTGGTGTGCACTCCACTATCTATAAATATCTCTGAATGTTTTTCTTCCAGCTACTTTCCACTAGAATATCTAGACTTCCTGAGAACTCTAGACGTTGGCCCTTGACGAAGGCCTCCATATTTCTATCCCAAACTAACCCCGATGCCTGGACTGGTATGACCACTTGCTGTGGCGATGTCTTCTACTGAGCTCGTGGCGGTGGAAAGTGTTGAAACATAGGTGCCATGGCAGTGGAAATTGCTTGGGTCACAATAGTGACGGTCTCTGCTGGAGTGATCAACTGTGAGGCTGGTGGGGCCTGCAGCTGCTGCTGTGGCACTGACTGATCCTCCTCCTCTATAGCGGGTGCGACTACGCGCCTAGGTCTACCCCTCCGTCCGTTTGCCATTTAAAAGAAAATAAGGTTCAAATTAATACAATCGAAAGAATACAATGAACCCTAAGCATATGCTCTACATATCAAAGGACGCGACGCATAACGTAATGAACACGACATATCCTAAGAAAACTAGAAGTTGGCTTTGATACTAACTATAACAACCCCCATTTTCTCACGTAAATGTTGGCCAGACACGATACGCCGAAGATGGGGCTTGTTTATCAGTTAGTACCATTATCAGCATCAAACCATATAAACATATATTGATAGATCATAATTGAGTTTAAATTAATATCCAAAGCAATAATAAAATCCAACCAAGCACTAAGTGTATAAGAAATACAACATAACAGTAAATATCTCAAACCAACATCAAGTAAATAAATCCCGGGCTTATGACCATACAAAAATCCCAAGTAAGATAAATAAACTGAAGCAGAGTAGGACCTAAACTGGAATCAATAAGTTTGGAGAATCTATTGAGCAAAAGTAGACTGCAAGGTTGATCCGTCAACAGTCTTGCTATCCCTGTTTGAGGGGAGAAAATATTTAAATCTGGGTCAGCGCCCTAGAGTTGCAAGAATTAACTAAGTTCATTTAAAGTGCAATAAATATAGTATTCAAAGTAAATATCCCCCATCGTCGCTCACATACGATTAACATCTCACCCCTCATCTAAGTTTGATATTACCTTATCCAAACAAGTCCCGAAATAATAAATGACATTTGTGCCAATTTAATATCAAATGCATTAACTATAGTTAACATGCTAAAACGTAACCGTCTACATTTATATTATCAATGCCTAAAATATCCTAGTCTCATATACCTCGTGTGGGTGACATAAACATCTATTATGCATAGCATAGTATGGATTGGTAATTTACTGCCCATGTTCTTAGACAAATTAGTCAATCTCATTTAATCCAAGTAATTAAATACATGTCCTTTCATATATGTGACACTCAAAGGCATCTACCAGTGGTGTCTCATTCGTGCTCTAGCGATAAGTTCGAAGGAGTCCTTTATCCAATCAGACATCACAAATCACACATAAGTAGGGCGGTCCCTGTGCAGCACACCAGTTCACGGCCCATACTTAACTGTAACAAAGGATCCCAGCATCTACACCTACCTCTCGTAGATGGTGTTGCTACGTAGTACCTATAATAATGACCTATACGATGTCTAGCCCACCTGTGCTGATGTGTGCTACGGTCCCGAAAACGCATAACCTCAACCGATAGGACCTTCCACGAACATTGGTATGTCCACACAAGTAAATATAAATACATATTATTCTCATATAATATGTTTAGGTAATTACTCTATAATTACTTAAGGTATCCCACATGAATACTTATAAATATTCACCCATTAATAATTGACCATCCAATTAATTATTAATTCCTTCCTCTTTAAAAGATTATATAACCATTTAGTTATATATAATTTTCAATTAATATATGTGCCACATTAGCATTTTTAATAAACACTACAACAAATCTGCCGAATTATCACGGCCATTGACCCTGACAAGTTGGACTTGTCAAGGTCAATGACCGTGACAATTCTGGAGGTGACAACTATTGTTGTCACGGACGTGTCACGGTCATTGACCGTGACAAGTTCATTAGAATTATCACGGTCTATGACCGTGATAAGTTTTATCACGGTTTATGACCGTGACAAACCCGTGACTTTTAATTAAAAAAATTATCATGGTCATTGACTGTGATAAGTTCGTAACAAGTTTTATTTATCACGGACTTGTCACGGTCAATGACCGTGACAATTCTGGGCAGAAATGAAAAAAAATATGCTGGGCAGTATGGCTACTGCCACTGCCCAGCAGTATATTTGTACCTGTTATAGCAACGTTGTACCTGTTCAAATATCATATATCCAAATAAAATAGAGATAATGCAAATATACATTCAAAACAATATGCATCACGATATAATCCAAATATAATTCAAATGTAACAACTTAAAACAATTCAATTCAAATAATGTCACTACATGTCTAGGGTAAGGTTATCTCTGAGGAGGTGAGTAGGCCACACGATATACGAATTGACATACCCAGCAATATACATCGTGCCGCATTGTTCGTGCAACCACAAGGGGGAGTTATCCTTCAAAGTATCACAAGCATGACGAGCACCTTGGACTCGATGTCTTGAAGTGAACATCCATGAACTGGCATACCCTGGACAGTATTTGGGTCCCTCAACCCCCGCCCTATCCGCTGGCAATCAAATATATCCAGTAAAAACACGTTAGGCCAACCAAGTGTTGACATCGGTTGGTCAAAGGGAGCCAAATAGTGGAGTGGATCATCAAAGTCCGCACGTGTCGGCGATGAAGCAGCGAGGTCCACATCCTCCTCCTCCATCACCTTCTCCTTCCCTTTCCCCTTACGATTTCTGCCCAACGAACGCTTCATGAATGAGAACATATCTTGGATCGTCGCCTCCAAACGGAACAGCTTCGCATCATGCGAGTCCACTGTTTGAGCCAACCCGATGCCGCTCGTCTCCAATCCGATGATCCTAGATTTGGCCACCCGCGAGCTCACCCCCCTTGTCCTCCCCTTGCGATTAGCGCCAAGCACTTAGCTGAGTGCGTCTGTGGATAAAGATGCCTTGTCGGCATCAGACTGTGACTCATGCATTTCCTTAAGCTTTGCTTGAAATGAAAAAAAGCACATGATTAGTAAAATAAGTAAATAAAAAAATTATAACGTAATTAACAAAAAGTAAACTGTCGGATTACTTAAAATCGCGGCCGCGACTCTCGGGAACACCTCCTTATCCTTCCCCTTCTTCTTCTGAATAGCCACATAAGTATCGAGCCTATGTGGCCTACCCCTAGGGCCACTCCCTGTCCACTAAAATAAAATAAAGAAAAATTAGTATCGGCCTCGCAAAGTAAAATAATGCAAAATAATATATTTCTGTAGTTATAGAAAAATTAAATCTTACCATCATCGTATGCTCCACCTCAGCGTAAGACGTCCGACCGGAGTAGTGCACGTTCGTCTTTTTTGCCCGATTTGACCTCCCCGATTAGCGAGATGCCAATTGTCTCTCTCCGATCTCATTGTCAATGAACTTTTGACATTGTGCCAATGAGATCGGCTCCTTCGGCGGGACGGATTCACGCATTCGGATAACGGACTCTCGGGTCTTTCCAAAGTACCGGGTCCGCATATTTTTCTTCCACGTCTTGTATTGCTCCCTCAACTGCTCCAAGACAGAATCGTGTAACTTTGGATCCAGGCTGAATTGTTCATGTCCAACAAATACAATGTTAGTTGCGAATAAATATAAAATGAAATTGAAATCGAAATCGAAATCGAAATCGAAATCAAAATCGAAATCAAAATCGAAATCGAAATCGAAATCAAAATCAAAATCAAAATCAAAATCAAAATCAAAATCAAAATCAAAATCAAAATCAAAATCAAAATCAAAATTGAAATATTCATATAAATATAAATATAAATACATTACCTGTAGTGCGACCCGAATAATTAACTTGAGCTCATTTGGCACCTCCCTCCAACTAGTGTACCTCGGGCCTATGATCGTCTTTACCATCTCGATGGATCTCGCTAATAGCCCCATTTTGTTCTCGATCGTAATCCCTGATTTGCCATATTTGGGGAGCCTAGGGTCCGAGGAGCCCTCGTCACCTCCACTACTACCGAGCCCATACGACATCATCATAATCATCATCATCATCCTCGCCTTAGTACCTGAAGGAGACATTTTCTGTAAAAAAAAAATGTTATTATTAGTACAAATCAAAATGAATTAGAAGAAGACATGAAAATATGTACAATTACTACAAATCCAAATGAATTGTTACTGTTTAACACCTCAATTCTGAATTCCAAAACAACAGCATCCAGCTCATAATATGCAGAATTACTAAAAATCCGAAACATCCCCACCCCTACTGCCCACACACGCACACTACACAAGAGTGAAAATGATAAAGTGAAAATCAATTAAAATCATTAAAAATGGATTGATAAAGTAAAAATTAGAATATTTATTATAAATTGAAAAATTATTTCAAATTCGGGTTATCATAAAAAATGGATTGATATTCGGTAGGAGCAGCCAAGTCATCCACACTACTATTTAGATGCTTTGGCGCGTGTAGGACAATTGACCACGACTCGTTGTTGATATACTCCGAGTAAACACTTGGTTAACCTTTTGAATGCACAAACAAACGGCTCATCGCTCACGTGGTTATTGCTCTTCAACTTGGACAAGTCAACCATGATCAAATTGGTGACAAGATCAACTTTACAAGCATTTTTATCCTCAACTCTTACCCAGTTATAGTAAAATACAACTTCTTTGAAGCTTATATAATCCAATTCAAATATATTTCGAATTACACCATAGTAAGTCATTTCAGCTTCAATGAGGTTTTTATCTTTTACGCTCGCTCGAAAGAGAGTAAGAGCCTTGTATGAAATGCCCGAGTTTTGTACATTTGTACTTTCCTCGTACACTTTTGCGCCGAATACGTAATCGTTCAATCGATACTTTTTATATTCTTGTTCCACGAACAAGGGTCCAGTGGCTAGACGATTATGAAGTTCCAAATTGTCCAAACGGGACAATTCGAGAGATCTCATTACAGGGGTAATGACTCTCGAACGGGTCTAAGGGATATTGAATGCGCACGCATAAGAACTAGAAGGCTAGTATCTATGCGCACTATATGTAATTTCAAGTATGTTTCATTTAATTATCATACTATATATATATTGTTCGTCATACAAAGTAATTTTCAAAAAAAGTTGAAAAATCTCACCCCCATATGGACAATAATCCAGTGGTCATGCCACTTTTAAAATTAACCAACCCAACATCGATCCACTATAAGCCAATCGCAATGGCAACAACAAATATGCATCCCGTACTCCTTCTAATTCATCTACTAAATTAATTATTTTCATCAATTAAAGTATACAATTATTAATTTACTAATTTACAATGAGGGGCAATCCTACTTGCATATGAAATGGGCACTAATTATTAATTTACAAAAAAAAATAACAACCAATCAATATTAATTCAATCAATTCTTTTACAAGGGGGACTACAATATGAGGGGCAATATCTAATAAAGCAATAAAAATTTAATTAAAAAAAATACACATATACACACACAGCCCCCCTGCCCCCCACTGCCGCTGCCCACCACGCACACACACACATATACACATGCACATATACACACACACGCGCATATATACACACACAAACACACACACACACACACACATATATATATACACACACACACACACACATATGCATAAACACCCCCTCCCCTCCCCCCCAGCCTTGCCCCCCCCCCCCCCCCTCAACGCATATATACACCACACACACACACATGCACATTTACACACACATATATACACACACGCACATATACATACACATATACATAAATGGAGGAGAAATAGAGAGAGAAAACATACCAAAGTTTTAGAGAGGGAGAGTGTGCAGTCCCTAGAGAGAGAGAGAGAAATGGAGGGAATGAGAATCGGTGGAAAAAAAGAAGAGGGAGGATTTTGTTACTGACAGAATTATTACGAACATGTCACGGTCATTGACCGTGACAACTTTATATGATTATCACGGTTAATGACCGTGAAAAATTATTGTCACGGCCTTGTCATGGGCGTTGACCGTGACAAAAAACGTATTTTTTTTTGTCACGGTCAATGACCGTGACAAGGCTGACCCGTTGAAGGGTGCCAATTTGACCATTTTGGTGTAGTAAAAATCATCATTCACCCAAACATCGTCCCACCAACTCGTATGATTTTCTAAAAATACCCCGGATCCATCCCCGACCCCAACTCAACCTGTCCCAAGGCTGAATCGATTCGTCTTTTAAGCTAAACCAATTCGCCTTTATGGCCAAATCGATTCGGAGCTGGGCAGCAACCCAAATCTGTTACGTTTTTTTAGTACGGGATTTCCCAATTTCCTCCCAAGATTCAATCCAATAGTTAATTCCTTTTCAAAAAATTTTGATCAGGTCCTTACGACTTAGTTACTCATCGTAGAACAATAAATTTCATATATTAACATTAATTCTTTCACTAAATCCCAGACTTTACATAAATGGGTCAAGACCCTTAGCCCAGATTTTTTTACCATAATTTCATCTATATTCAAATAAGATTTGGGGCATATCACATGGGTTCAAAGTAACTAAATTCCCAGATCTTAAACATATATCAAAACCTCTACATATGAATCCAACTTTCCAAATTTATCTAGAAAATTTAAAGAATCTATCATACAATTCAAGATTGAGTGGTGCTATGCGTACAAAGTAAGTCCCCCAAATCTCCCCCAAAAGCAATAAATTAAGGTGCCCTGGTGGGACCCAATACCACAAGGCAATACTTAATAGGTAGGTGAGAGAATATGTGAAATCCACGCCAGATTTGAGGGAGGTTTTTGTACCCATATCATTATTCTTCAAGATTATGACCAACCTAGATTTATGGGTTAACTATCTAAGTTCTAATTAGTCCTCTATATGAATAAGATTAGATCCTACCATATTAATCACCAATTACAAACTAAAACCCGAAAATTATATGGGGTTCACTACGATGAATCAAGAAGCACATTGAATGTTGAATTAAGCAAGTAAATTCTTATCTGGATACGTGATTGATGAATTTCCCTTTAAATCTCTTGTTCCTTATTCTCTTTGGCCTCTGTTCCATTTTCTCTTGAGGTAGAGCTGCTAGGGTTATGTATTTGTTTTAGTGTGGGGAGTATTAATCTTCCCCTTAATCTTATATTAGTCCTAAATCCCGAGTTGAGCTTATTTTCTTAATTTTGGACTCCCGAATGGGCCCAAACGCATAATTAAACTAGCCCGAAAGTATCCCAACTTATTTACCTATACACGGGACCATTTCTAAAGGTTTAAAACACCTAAACGAGCCCATATAGCTTCCCGAAATGTATTTCAATTATTTTTATTCCACAATCATATTTATAATCGAGTCACACATCATATATAAATGTTCTACTACACATGCAATTATTTTTTTATTGTAATTATTCACATAAAAATCAATCTCACATCACTATGAGATAATAAAAATTCACTTGTTCGCAATTATTAAATTAAATTCATTGATTAAATTTAATTTCCACTAATTTTATTTCACAGCAAAAATTAGATTTATTTATTCTAGAAAAATACGGGGTATTACAAGTTTGAGGTTTTTTTAAGGCTTTTCGTTTGATTTTTTTAATTCTTAGAAATTACGAAACGAAAGGGAGAATTTAGTGACTAGGATATTTTTCAAGGTGAAATGAACGTGGGAGGGAGAGTTATGAGGGGAAACCAAAAGTTGGAGATGATGAACTTGGAGAGTTAAAAAAAATATTACTAACGCTTTAATGTGGATAGACTTAGATTAAGTCAAAATTAATATTGTGTAATGCATTTTATAGTATATAAAAGATTTGTAAGGAATATCTCAAATGATATATACATGCCAAACCAAGCTCATGTGGGACAAAAGTGGAATGCCCTTGGGGGGTCATGGTCAATCTAGAATTATATTAACTTTTCAACCCCATTAATTTTTTTTTTTATGTTAGACAAGACATGTCATTACAATTTTTTTTTTTTGGTAGCATGCCATGAGGTGTCCAGGTCAGCTTGTGCGCACCTCGACTAATTTTCATTTGCGGTTCGTGGCTTCCGCTGGCGAAGCATTATGTTGACAGTACGAGGCATCGAACTGGGGACCAAACCCAATCTACTCCAAAATTATCCCAGTGATAGCCTTATACCACTGAGCTAAGATGCTTAGTTTCATTACAACTTTCAAGCGAGTGAAGTCGAAGGCGAATTCTCATTTGTCTATTCATGATTTTAAATAAGTGAATATATTAAATTGATTTACTCACAAGGTAAAACACAACCTAGATCCACCTCAACTACTATGTGAGTACTATATTACATGTAAGCTCCAAATTGACCAATATAATTATGATAAACACTATAATTTTAAGCCGTTACAAGAAAATATAATTTGGGTAATTGTTTGTCACGATTTATAGTCTATACACCTCAAGTCAATCTTTTAAATAGTCAATTTTTCATGTGGATTTAATTCCAAATCGTGGACACATTTATTGTTGAAAATTTAATGTATTTCAGAATAGATAAAAGTGAGGTTCATGAAGTCTCTCGTGTGTGGGTCTCTTGAGAGCAACATATGCTGATTTTTTTTACACCTTTTGTACATCTGACTTGCCAATAAGATTATTAGAAGTACTCGCACTAAAAAAACCTCTACCTTCTAATCTATCCCATGGCTGTGTTGCCTTTTAAAAACAATTGCCCTGTGTTGCTTTCCAGCATACACATTGAATTATTGAATTGTGTGATTGCTTCAAAGTTGTGAGCATGTAATGAGTTTGGTTACGTTTCCTTCTTTCTGAAGTTCGAATATTAATTTATGCTTCTTATCTGCCAAGATACCACCACCCTATATCTTATATATAAATTTAGGATATATAAGAAAGAATACATCAAAACCGAAAGTGCCTAGCCATTTTAGTCAACCTCTCCATTTAGTTATGTGCGACGAATTTTTTTTCATTCCATTCACACCAACATAAAGTGTATTTGAGATCCCCAATTTCATATTTTGAAATTAAAATTAAAAGTTTTAAATTGTAAAAATTCAATTTTAATTGGGATTATGTTTGTTAAAATGTTATATTCAAGGTGGCATCCTTATGGGTCCATAGTTGCATTTTTCAAGAAAAACGTTTATTATACCAAAACATTACTTTAGAGGCGGCAAAAGCTTCTTTCTAATAACATTACTTAGCACACAACAAATTTATTTTTTCCTGAACATCTTTCGTTAATGTCACCAGCATATAGTGTTCAATTCTTTTGCTTTTCTTATTTTAACTCGGCCGCGATGTCTTAAGGCATCTGTTTCATTTCCGATTGTTATGTTTAGACCATCCAATCCCCATGCACCAATATATATTTTACGCCGTACTCCAAGGTTTGCTAGAAGATGCCTTAATGAGATCAAATTGAAGTATTTTGGTCAGTAATAAATTTTTAATTAAATAATTAATCTCAATGGAAAAGGTCATTCACATCTTACTTGTTTAATTAGGATATTTTAATAATGAGCCTTGTAACTTGATTTTATTATTTATTTATTTTTTTGAGTTAAAGCCACACCAAGATCAATTTGGATGTCATAGAGATAACAGTCTTATGTATAAAAAAAAGGGGGGGGGGGGGGGGGGGGGGGGGGATTAAAATGTAAGAAAATCGTTTGATTATTGGTCTGAATACATATACCTCTTAATGTTGTAAATACCCCAAAACTATGAAAAAGTTGCTAAAATTATTTTACAATTTACGAATTTTATAAAAAAATAAAATAAAATTTGGGTGGGGGTGGGGTGGGGGGAGGGGATTTCTCCCTAAAAGTCATAAATTATTTAACAATTGACGAAATATATAGAAATTGAAATTAATAGTCTTTTGTTTGAGAAAATGGTGGACTTATATTACTTGAATAAACCTATCATATCATATCATATCTTATCATATATATAATTCTCTCATTTAAGGAGAACATGGCATGGGTGGTGTCATTAATTAGATATCTTCATACATTATCTTTATTAATTCCTATGAAACTTATTAAATGAAATAGAATACAAAGAAGCGTGCCACCAATATTTTAACATAACAATTAAAAAAATAGTTTTTTTAATATGATATATTCTCAAATTCCTCATAATATGTTATAATTAATAAACTACAACTTTATTATCAAATCACAATAAACTAATATTATTTTTTATAAATCATATATTTTTTATCCATTTTTTTTCTAGGATACGCCCATTAACACTCGTGTTTAATTACACCGCATTTCACAATTGTTGCGAATGATACTTTTTAACTATTTTTATAGGATACGACTTGATGCAAATTAGAATAAACTAACATTATTTTTTCTTGCATACGACTATTTGATACCATTGCTTTCGATGGATACTAGGGGTGGCCGTGGGCCGGGCCTGGGCAGGCCCGGTCGGGCTTGAAAAATTAACGGCTATCCCAAGCCCGCTCGGGCCCAGATCGGGCCTTATTATGTAATCCCAAGCCTGCCCAGATTTGAAAGCTCTTTACCCAAGCCCGCCCAGATTTGAAAGCTCTTTACCCAAGCCCGCCCGATCGGGCCATATTATATTAATTAAAAGATTTTTAAAAAAAAATTAAAATACCTATTTTTTTTATTTAAAGACCAATTTTTTAATTTAAAATCTGTTTTAAACTCCATATATTACAAAGTCCATATATAAAGTTTCCCACTCTAAATGAAAAGACTTGGTATACGTTTTTATATTTATAAAAGTTCCCCCCCCCATATATATATATATATATATATATATATATATATATATATATATATATATATATATATATATTCGGGCCTCGGGCCGGGCCGGGCCGGGCCTCATCGGGCTTAAGAACTCATGCCCAAGCCCGCCCGAAAAAAAATCGGGCCTATAAAATTTTGCCAAGCCCGCTTGCCGGCCTATTCACCTTACCCAAGCCCTATTTTTTTATTGGGCGGGTTGGGCGGGCTTGGCGGGCCTCGGGCCTATGGCCACCCCTAATGGATACTGCAAAGGATCATACCAGGGTGACAAAATTTACTTCATAGAGTATCGCAAAATTTAATATTTGGATGGTCTAATATGAGTAAATTTTTTTATAAATGATTGCACTTCAATGAATGTAGTAATTTATTTGCTCTTTTTAACATTTTCTGCTAAATTATACTTATTCTCTCTCTCTTTTTTTTGGAGTTCACCGCCAGTAACACATGTTCAATCTGCACTATTAAAATACGAGAAAGTCCGCACAAAAACAATATATATATATATACAGTCCTGTTCTTGTGCGGATTAGTCCGCATTTTAAGAATGCGGATCGGACATGTGTCACCTGGCGGTGATCCCAAAAAGAGAGAGAGTGTACCTATAATTTAGGCTATAATTTCTAGGCGCACCGTTAGGTGACACATCTCCGGTCCGCATTCTTAAATTGAGGACTAGTCCGCACAAGAGCAGTATTGTATATATATATATATATATTTTTTTGGTTATTAACCGGGGTGTCCACTAGCGACTTAGTGACTAATCCCCTCGCTGATTTGTAGGCACCTCGAATATATATAGGTCAAATAACAAAAAGTCCTTCAAATATTTTTTTAATATACATTTAGTCCAAGCGTTTTATTTTGTAGCAAAAAGTCCATCGAACGCCCATTTAACTAATATTCTTTTGTTTTTAAAAGCCCGTGCCAGTGACATAGTAATTGACTTTTTGAGCAAAATAAGAAAGTTTGAATTAAACGTGTATTAAAAAATATTTGAGGGACTATTTGATATATATATACACGACGTAATATTTAGCTATAACTAATATTGAAAAATTATCAAAATGCTTTATATGTGTGATACCATAGCGTGAGTGGTCAGCATGTTACAACATATGTAAGACATTGTACCTGTAATTAAATTTTGAGTTAGTCATGGGAGGGTACAAGTTCGAGTTCGGTATCCAAGTATATCACTCCTCATTTTACTAAATGTAATGTTGTTCTCGTCAGTGATGGACTTAATGCCCTGGTGTGAAAACATGACTGTTTCTGGGTAAAAAATCGCCAAACTCACCATCACCACCACTATGGTAGACTTTATTTTTAATAATTGGAAATTTTATTTAGTAGAATATTAAAATTGGAATTGAAGAAGAATATTGAAAAAAAAAATAATAATAATTTTTGAGAACTAAGCGGACCTCATCTTTTTCACCAGACCCATCTTATGAATTTGTACGAGAGGGAGAGGGAGAGAGCCGATCTTCACCAGATTCATACATGAACAGTAGCTATACAGGAAGAAAGAAGAAAATATAGTACAGTTGCATAACTTATCTCTTGTTTTAAATGCCACCATGAATCATAGTGTACTTACTAACTAGGCGTGGGCCCCACTCGGCCAACCCATTGATACTCTCTTTGATGATGCCTACACCTGAACGAACCCGGGTGGCGCGTGGGTGAGCACACACACTGCTTCACCACTCCACTTTGAGTTGCCTCAATTTGCACCTGCTGCCTCACAACGGCCAACCCTCTACCTCTATTTCCCGACCCATATACACCACTAACCAAATAAACACCCGGGTAACACATATCTTACTCTACAAACAAATGGTTGAGAATGTATTATTATTATTATAGAGGAAAGAAAAGATACGAGACCATTGGGGCGATTTAATAAAAGAAAAAAGCTTTGGATATCTTTCGCTTTTCTATTGGGGAATGGGCTTTTTTGGGACGCGCTTTGCATGGTGATAAAAAAGTGGGAGGAGGCTTATCTGCAGAGGGGTCCTCCACCTAGTTGGTCCAAGTAATGTATGGGGGTTGTTTATACTCCAAGGTTTTGTGATGAGGCTCCAACCGAAATTTCCAACCACTTGTCATATGGGAGACTGGAATATTCAATTTGGGTTCCACCTCCTTATATTAACTTTTGTCCTTTGTTTTGGCGGTTTAGGGCACGATTGATTTGCAACTATAATTCTGTTTTTCGTATTTAAATACAATTTTGATAAAAATTTATGTTTGGTAATCTGTGTTTAAACACTGAATTATAATATTTCTATGTTATAATCAAGTTTTTTAGAAAACAACAAAAATGTGTTTTATAAGTTCTGTTTTTTATTTTTCAACTCATAATTATTCATTCTTAATATTTTAATGCATTTATACCTTAATATATAATATACATACATAATACATTAATATATGTGCAATTCTTATAAATAAAAAAGTATATATATATATATATAGAGAGAGAGAGAGAGAGAGAGCGGTTCTCATGCATACCCCAGTTTGCATACCGCTGGCGCGGACCAATTTTGATAAAATAGTAAAAAAAATATTTTTGATGTAATTTTTTTTTTATAGTTTCTAAACATTTCAATAGGACCATAAAAAAAAATTCAACTCAAAATGAATTTTTTTGCTATTTTAAAAAAATCGGTCAAACTTTGTCAGTTTTTAACAACTTAAAAACAACTTAAAAACTGACAAAGTTTGACCGATTTTTTTAAAATAGCAAAAAAATTCATTTTGAGTTGAATTTTTTTTATGGTCCTATTGAAATGTTTAGAAACTATAAAAAAAAAAATCAGCCCGAAATTACTTTTTTTACTATTTTAAAAAAATGGTCCGCACGGAGGGTATGCAAACTGGGTATGCATGAGATCCTTTCTGTATATATATATATATATATATATATATATATATATATATACACGTACACAAAATTACGTATATTTATATTATTAAATTATATAATATACTAAGACCCATATATTAAATAATAATATGAATAGATGCATGATACTTATATATAATTTTATACGTGTATTATTAATGTATTGAATAATATAAAATATACATATACTACATATGTATTAAAAAATATAATCAATTCATGTATGTATATAATTTTATTGTGAAGTATACATGCAATATCATTATAAGACACACGCGTGTGTGTGTATGCATTCATGTATCATGTATGTATGAAAGTTTTATGTATATGTTTATACATATGCACATATATGTATAATATAAATATACATGTTTGTCAATTTTGTCAAATTTTCAAAAAACTGTATTTAAAAACATGTTTACCAAACGCAAATCAGTAATTATAAACACAAAAAACTGAATTTTAAAACTGTATTTAAAAACAGTGTTTAAATCGAGTTTTCAGAATAGAGAACCAAACAGGCCCTTACTTTCCCATATGATGATTATTTCTGTTATATGATGATTATATCGAAAGTCGACAAAATAATTGCTAGTGCTGCCTCTTGGCAGTCTTGGCCTTCCTGGAAAAAAAAAAGGTTCTAAAAATAAGGCGGGAAAGTCACGCCTTAAATTTTATAAGTTTAAACGGATTTTAAGTGTAAAAAAGTGTGAAAATATGTTTACTTTTTTTTAATATATGTTTACTTTTTTTTAATCATAGCAAGACTATTAAAATATTAAAATTGTACATATTATAAAATATGTTTGAATATTTATAAATTAAAATACTATTTGATTTTTTTGGACGAGATAATGGTCCGGTTTGTAACAAAAATCTTTAAAATGCGATATCGTTTCACTAAAATATTGTTGTTTTAAAAAAAAGTGCACCTTAAGAGTTTTATCAAGAATAAGGCGAAGCGTTTTTTCCAAGCCTCAAGCCTAGGTGCGCCTAGACGAACCTTTTAGAACACTGCTCGGAACATTTCGACTCAAATCGTAGACCATGTTTATTTTCGAGAAAATGTTATATCTGTCGATTATTTATATCAAAATTGATTTATCAAGTGTATTAAATTGTTATATTTACTAGGTGTAAATTTGTGCGATCATTAAATAATATAATTTCAAAATATATGATGTCCATTCAAAAAGTAAAAGATCAAAACACCAACCGAATCAAGCCCAGGCCAAAACATTAGGGCATAATCCCCTATCACTAAGATAGAAGTTGAAGCCTCTAAATGGTTGGTAATTTATGAAGGAACTATGAAATTATGAATTTAAGTTAGTGCAAGACACATTTTAGGAACGTTGTCTTTTAGGCAATATTTCTCCCATTCTGAATGAAAATCGCGAGTACACAATGGAATTGGAGTAAAAATTTACCTTTAGCATACAATGCAGTGATGTTTCTTGTTTGATTCAAACTATGCACGATTTAATCAAACCAATAACACTATGAGATCTTAACCTGATAACGTCATAAGGTAGAGGACAGAGAGAGGAGAACGGAGCAATTTTCGTTGTCCAAAACAGAGATCTGAAATTATTTTTATAGCCATTTTGGTGGCACGTGCAAGGTGCCAAGTGCACCATCAAAGCGTCTAATGTGCCCTAAGTTGCCCAATCACCCTTTCGCACGAACGCGCACCGCGTGTCGTGATTGGTGGTGCTTTGCACCACCGCAAAGCACCATAACATAGCCCATTTGACTAGAAGATTAATAGTCATTTTTTGTCTTTTAGTTATATACCCTTTCACTTTTTTGTAAAGTTTCTATGTGGGATACTAAAACCATACTCACATCATATATACCCATTTTTCTTTAACTCTCTCTCTCTCTCTCTCTACTAGAAGACCCAACATAAAAATCCAATATATAAAAACTCAGTTACACAATATTAATACTAAATAAAATTCCAAAAATAAAACTCAATAATACAATTTAATTAATAAATTATATTTTGAAATTCTAATAATTCCCCACCATTTCAAAATACTTATAAATAAGAAATTGAAGATAAAAGAGTATATAGACAGTAACAAGGTTTCTGGCATTATCGCTGAATTCTAGTACATAAATAAGAAGTGTCTTTCAGACTTGAACTTTCACTTAGTGAAAATAATTCAAAGCTTCATCAAGGTGTTGTGGTTAACGTACCTTGAACCAATGACCATTTGAGACAAATCTGAATCAGCATCAATGATTGGGGTAATATCCACACTCAACCCCATAACTTCAACATCGAAAGGCGTTCGTGAAGAGCTATCCCCGTCGTGGGAAGAGACACGACTTTGGACCTCGGCCTGATCAGGGACCTGATCTTGCCTATCGCCTCCTGGAATAAGTCAACAGACATAGGGTCTGAGGTAGACGACTCAGACTCAGACAATGGAGTGGGTTCTAACGGAGTCTCCGCTGGCTCAGCTGGTTCTGCTGGCTCAGGGTATATTACCCTCAGAGGGGGTGGAAAAATAGGTCTGAGAGGAAATGCCTCAGACCTACGAGCTTCCTCTTGGGCTCATTCTATCTGCCTAATCTTGTATAAAGTCTTCTCCCTACGAGAAGGGAATTCCTCTAAGAGCTGATAAAGAGGTTTGAGTATATGAGTCAGACCTTACACTTAGGACCCTAAATCCTAAATAAATAAGTTTACAATTTAGCTAAGGATCAAATTGGGACTTTAAAGCAAGAACGGTGAAGAACAGGGACCACCAAAAAACTCAATAAGTCATCGTAAAACCCATACAATCACCAGATAGTGATAACAGTTGTCGAAAAATACAAGAAATGCAGAAATAAGACTATAAACGGAAGGAAAGATGAAGATGGTACCCGAGGAAGTACAAAATGAAGGATAAAAAGAGTAAGGGCAATGAAAATGCAGAGGTCTGAGTGGCGATGAAACTCTTGGAAAGGAGAAAGAGGACACAGGACACTCAAGCGGGAAAAAGGAGAAGAAATGGGAAGAATAAGAAGGAAATGAGGTTTAAAAACCCCAAACCCATATGCATACGCCCAAGGCCCATCATTGCCTTGGGGGCCTAAATAGCAACCATCATGGCACTTGCCCAACACGCTATCTACTGCAATATTATATGGGTTTGTGGGACAATCATTTTAGTAGTGACCAGACCCTTACTTATGATAATGTTTGCAAATGCATGTGCGATAAGTCAGAAGCATATGATTGGTCTTGTGGTAATATGTGCATGAGTTTGGAGAACAAGATGATTGCCCCTATTTAGGATAATTAGTGGAAATTACTTCATCTTTAATTTTGGATTTAGAGATACCAAGTCTAGTTTCTTCAGACAGAAGTTCTGAAAAAACTCCTTCTAGTAAGGCAACGAACTTCAATGGAGAAGACAACCACGAACATATTCAAAACGATCATAAAGAACCATTAGAAAGGTTATTACACATTATTGATCAAGGTAACAAATTAATTAACATACTTCTGAGATAAAAGTCATTAATGGATTGATCCGGCTGTTTATTTTTATGGTGGAGTTTTGTCAATAATTGATAATGGTGGGCAAGGTCCGTAGTGGTGTAACGAGTTTTGAGAAAATCCAAAACTTCTTTTGAAGTTTCAAATCAACCAAATTATTGATTTATGGAATAAATCAAAGTGTTGCGGAACCAAGTGATCATCTGTCCATTTTTGCTATCCTAATATTCTAAACATTCTAGGAATTTATCACCGACTTTAATGGACCTTTTTTGGTTATATGACATTATTGGTTACAAGATATAAAAAATTACGATCTTTAAGGAATCTAGTCATTGCTTCGACCTAATGTATGTAATTATGGATATCGAGTAGGGTGCCAATTTGGTGAGAGACTTCATATCATTCCAAAGTAAGTGAATTGAAGGGATATAAAAAATAAATACGAAGATGTGTGAAATATTTCAATACAAGTAGTTTTTGTTGGAAAACTTTTCTATGCAAAATTATATTTCAGAGATTTCAGGTTTCAGATTTTCGAACAGAGCGAGATTTTTAACTTAAGAGAGAAGTTGAACATAGTGAGCTTTTGGTTTGGAAGTGAGATTTTGGTTTGAGATTTTTGACTTTTGAGAGTACTCGAACAAAGTGATATTTTTGGTTTGAATAAAGTGAGGTTTTGGTTTAAGATTTTCGGTGTGAAATTTTTAGTTTTGAAATTTTTGGTTTGAAATTTTCGACGCTAAAATTACTGGCTTGAGAGTTCCGGAGTTAGAATTTAGATGAAGGATTTCAATGAACATTTATAGGCTCTGATACCATGTGAACCTTAAGAGAGATTATCATAAATATGTAGAGATGGATTGAGATAAAGTATGTATGGTATTGATGTGTATTCTATGTTACAAGAAATACCTATTTATAATAGAGTTAAAGGTACATAAGGAGGGACACGAGCGGGGAGATAAGGAGGAAAATAAGGAAAGAGACATGAAAAAGGGAGTGGGTCAATATATAATATCCAGTTAATATATATGAAATTATGTAAATACACTAACACTATGAAATCTTGTATTTTTACTTAACAGAAATGCCACCAATTTAAAACACGATACGAATAACATTATCATTAATTTTACACTCAATTAAAAACGATAAATAAGAGAAAAACACGAATAACATGACAAGACACGATAACATGAGTCAAAATTTTGACAAGACACGACACGAGACTTCGTGTTTGAAAAACTCTGACATGAACATGATACGTCTTCGTGTCAGAAAAAAAACGAGTCAAACAGGAATATATCATGTCAATTTAATATCATTGTGTGTTATGTTATCGTGTCATGTCTAAAACTTCAACCCTTAGGAATATCACAAGACACATATTGCATTAAAATTGACTAAAGATATTTCATTACTTATTGTTCACTAATGATATGATTCATTTTTCCACTCAACTTATCATAAAATAGTGCAATTATTTCCACGTAATTTTCTTAGACATAATGAAAAACCGGGTCATATGGATAGTCCGTAAATTAGGTCACACACATATAAAAATTCCCATTTTAGCCAAATTTTATCTTGATTAAATTTAGGTTAAAATACAAGCTAATTTCAAAGCTAAAAGTCATAATCAAACATTCAAACCATAACATGAAGAAGATTGAGGAAAAATCTCTTTCGGGTAAAACCTATATTTCCATTCTATTTTAGACACGATATACCAATATAGACTTACATATAACTTAGAGATCCACTAAGTTTAATGAAGTAGTGTATTCAAGTCTTTCACGGAAAATGATGCAGTCTAGCATCGTCTATAGCAAGCAGTTCTTGCCTCTGTATCCACTGATCAACCTCGAGAATTAGAGTTCCTTTCTTTTTCACCAGTAGAGATAAATCTACGTAAAGTCAGTCATAGCTCAACACTCCACAAGGGTATGAATATGGATAATGTATCTAGGTTTAAAAGTAAACTTAATAAATCATTCAATGGGATTCATTTAGAAAGCAAAAGGTGTTTTTCACAAAAAGAATTGTGAGACTTTTGGGACTTATATGGGAAATTGATTTTCACCAAACGTTCTGAGAAAAACAATCCACAAGAACCATATTTATATAAAATGCAAAATTCGAGGTGGTGGAGTTCGTTTGAACGAAAATAGGGATTCGTTCGAATGAAAAGCTCATTTCATTCAAACGAACTCTAGTCTTGTTCGAACTAATAAGAGTTATCATTCAAACGAGATTTGAATGAGATTCTAACGGTTGGACTTCTGTCAGGCAGAGAAACCTCGTTGGATGTTTATTTGAAGTTCGTTCCAACGAACTCACAAACTCGTTCAAACGAAAAGCAGACCTCGTTCGAACAAAAAACAGTCTCGTTCAAACGAAGCTAAAATTCGTTCGAACGATCAAAAACAAAAATATTGTTATTTTAAAAAATTATGTTTAAAAATTTATCGTGAATAAATTTTAAAATCATCCTATAATGAAAATGTATAAAAATAAATCAAAAACTTAACCTCCTCGATGATATAGCGACGATTTTAACTCATGTGATTTTTTGATTTATTGCCCGGTCACTAACTTGTCTTCTTATTGAAGTTATTAAGAAGAACATGATGATGTTGTTTGTAACGGGATGCGCCAAAATAAACAAAATTTTGAGCAATCATAAAATTTTCTCTTACAAAGCTCCCCCTTTGACCATTCCAGTAATCAATAGAAGCCGAAAATAAAACCCCCTAAGACAAAATGTATTAATGCCCTCTCAAACCCGAAAAAAGGAGAGACACTTGAGACTTTGTCTTCAACTAAAAGTCATCATCTTATAGTCCATGATATTATGATATTATCAAGGCGGAATGACCCACACACATGAAACAAAAGAAATACTGTAACGCATACGAGAGTTTGAAGAAACGACAAAAACTCCCCCTCAATTTGTTCTCTCCCTTTTTGTCTGCAATAAATAAACGGTTTGCAACTAATCCTAAAATGTTAGCATCACCCAAATCCAAATATGAAATAACATTAAAATTCCAAAGAAGCAACCTACTAATATTAAAAAAATTTAATTTTTGAGTAGGTAAAAAGTATACGTGTATAAAAAGTAAATATAAGTACAAATACAAGCACACCATGGAATAGCAAGAAAATATCCGAATCATAAAAGCAGAATGAAATTGTATGAATCAACATAGGTGTATGAATAAATAGTGCACTAAATCAAGGAGATACTTATAAATAAAGGACTTAATTTCAACCTTACATGTAAGAATGTTGAACAAAGTGAAATTGACTTGACTTATGCAAAATGCCATGAACTTTAATGCTTCTCAAATCAATAACACCCTCAAAATCTCACAATTTTAAGCATACACTCTCAAAATTTTGAAGATATTATAATGCTCATGAAAGAGAAGTATCAATGAAATAAAAATAGCCTTGACATTTTTGTTTTTGTGTGCCAAATTATTCTTTTAGGCTCTTACCAATGGTGACTTTTAACACAAAGAGGATGTCCTCTTTCGTAGCCCCTTTCAATTGCTTAAGATAAAATAAATTTTTTAGGAAAAGAAATTCGGGTAAATGTTCTTACAAGCACAATTTATTTCTAGTACATCTAGATTATTATTAAACACTATTAAGATAGAAAAACACCATATTGACATATGACAAGTAGGTACAATGTTCAAAAAGTCCAATTATGTGTGAAATAAAGGTGATAAAAGATCTAGCATGAAGAAAGTAATCATCAATAAACAACGAAATGCTAGCCATGCATTATTAAGGACACTAAAGAAACGAAGTCATATATGCAAACATCATGAAAAAGTCACATAAATGGATGGAATGTAGTTGTGATTCGAACATCTTAAATGCACATCCATATATGGTGAACATCTTAAATGCACATCCATTTTTAAATTCTTTATCAAAAATATTTTTTTTTAAAAATTTTCAAACTTTTTCTGAATGAAATGATTTTTTTTGGATTTTTCAAAGAAACTAAACATATAAATACAATCTAGTAATAGGGACAAAGGATAACAACATGATAGTCACCCTATACATACTATACTAGAAAGAAGTCTCGACTTCAATCATTAGTTCGAGAGGTGTTCTCAAAATGAGTAAACATCCTTTGAAATTCCTCCATCAAACATTGAGAAGTCTTGACTAAAAACTCCAATTTCTCTCAAAAACTATCAAAATATCTATAATGGTGTGTGAGAGCATGTGTGGGAACATGTGGGAAAACTTGTGGGGGAACTTGTGTGGGAGTATGTGTGGGAGAAACTCTCCCTAGCATAAGGTGACATTTTTATTTTCAATAGGAAAAAATATAGATAAGTTTGGGTTTACCTTGATTAAAATGTCGAGGACAAGATCTCATTGGTGGTTTAGATCGATGCCCATAAAGATCCATCACAAACTCGGGAACTGGTTTGGGTGTGCTATTGGAGTGGATAAACCATTGTAAAATATTTCTTGCCTCTCTTAAAACTTAACACAGGACCGAGAAACCTATTTCGAACCTTCGTAGATGTATCCTTTAAAGTAACCTTGACCTTCCAGGCACATTTGAGATTTTTCTCGAGTTGGGATACAAGGGCTTAAAGTTTCTCACGAGTCTCCAATGAAGCTTGAAGTTCTCTCGTAAGGCTATAGGTCTTTTCCCTACCAACCATAATAAAAATTTCTCACATAAAGAAACTTTCAACTTCTCGCGTTGACTCACAGACGCCTCAAACTTTCTCGAATTTTTTCAATTCTTTTTCTACATCCAACACCCTAAAAGTCAAATTTCTATTTTTTCCTTTTGGTTTGTAAAGACTCTTTGTTAAGATCGGCGTAGGAGCATTGAAGGCCACTTTTTTCGTCACTCATATTATATTCATCACTCTCACTGTCTCCGGAATGGTTTGGCATATTATCGAGGCTATCACGCTTTGCAATGTCCTCATTGGCGCGGTACAAACTATAAGTACTAACGTGAATGGCCATAAATGCACATAAATTAGGTTCACATGGTGATTCATCTCCGAAATCCACCGAATCGACATCATCATTCCTAAGAGTGGCATTATATGCAACTTTACCTCTGCCCCTTCTCATAAGCCGACTAGGACACTCATGGGCTTCATGTAATTTCCCTTCACATTCATAATATCTCTCCAATTAAACTTTCTTAAGGTACTCTCCTCTCGCTCTTTGTTGATCATTCTCAAAACATTCTTACCCGTATTTTTATTTTTCTCATAACTTTTATTTATTTGGAATAATTTTCTTTATTAAATTTGAGGATTTTTTTGGCAAACAAGGCAAGATCATCTAATGTAAAATCAAACTTGGAGTCCTTCACGAAATTCTATCCATCGCCTCTACCTCATGTTCAGATCCTTTTGTGTGAAGATATACTGAAGTGACTTATGATCCGTGAACAATGTAAACTGCTCCCCCAATAGATAATGTCTCTATATCCTCAATCCAAAAATGACCGTTGCTAACTCGAGGTCTTGGGTGGGGTAATTCTTCTCTTGGGTATTTAGCTTTTGAGATGCATAAGATATAATCCTCTCCTGCTGCTGCAACACAACCCCAAGTCCTTGCAAGGATGCGTCAATATAGACTTGGTACTCCAATACTCCCCTAGGTAAAGCGAGTACTAGTGCTGAGGTCAATCGGTCCTTTAACTCGTCGAAGGCCAACTGACATTGGTCGCTCCACACAAATGGTGCTCCCTTACGAGACAAGTTCTTCAAAGGCCCAGCAATCTTTGAGAACCCCTTGATGAAGCGACGGTAATATTCGACCAACCCCAAGAAGTTACGAATATCGATAGGTGTCGTGGGCTGCCCACACTCCCTCATCATCGATACCTTACTCAGATCAACAGCTATGCCTAATGGGGCTAAGAAACTGTACCTCCCGAAGACAAAATCCACACTTACTAAATTTAGCATACAGCTGATGGTCCCGTAACGTCTGCAGAACCATACGTAACTGCTCAGCAAGCTCCTCCTCCGTACATGAGTAAATGAGGATATCATCAATGAATACTATCATAAATTGATCCAGAAATTCTCAGAATACACAATTCATGAGGTCTATAAACACAGCAGGCGCAATCGGGATGCCAAATGGCATCACCCTAAACTCGTAGGACCCATACCGCGATAGGAAAGCGGTCTTGGAACATCCTCCTCCCGAATACCCAACTGGTGATAGCCTGACCTGAAATCGATCTTGGAGAAGTAAGCAACCCCTCTCAACTGATCAAAAAAATCATCAATCCTAGTCAACGGATACTTGTTCCATATCTTCACCTTGTTCAGCTCCCTGTAATCCATGCACATGTGAAGAGAACCATCCCCCTTCTTCACAAACAACACCAGAGCACCCCCACGACAATGTACTCCACCAAATGAAACCCTAACCCAAGAGCTTCTGAATCTTATCTCTCAGTTCCCGAATTTCTGAAGGAGACATGCGATATGGTGCTCTGGCAATCGGTCTTATCCCCGGTGCTAAGTCGATGACGAAATTTATTTTTTATCTCGGTGGTAACCTGGGTATCTCCTGGAATACATCCTCAAAATCCCTCACTACTGGAATAGAATCCAAGGGAACAACCACCTCCTGTGAGGTCTCCTCCTCGATATAATATAAATGAGTACGCGATCCTCCCTCGAGAAGAGGCATCGCCACAAGGAACATCTCCTGTCTCGGAATAAAAAGCACAATAGTCCTCTCATAGCAATCTACCATCGCTCTGTAGCCTGCTAACTAATCCATACCTAGAATCACATCATATCCCTCCAAGTCTAACACTAGAAGATCTGCCGCTAGACTCAATATCCTAATCATAATATCTACTCCTCTATAAATCGAATGTATCAACGAATCGCTACCCACTGGTGACTCAACACACATAAGGAGACTGTCGGCTGTCTCTAATAATCCAACAGCTCGTGCAAATATAGTCTTAATAAATGAATGAGATGCCACAGTATCAAATAAAATCCTACCCTTGAGCCCGTGAATAGGAAACTTACCCTCTACTGCCGGTGGTGGTGGAGGTGCTGGAGGTTTGGATATGTCTCGGATGTTGTACACACGTCCATAATGCATCTGGACCTGCTTCCACGTGGGGCTAGTGATGGTGCTCCCCCCTGAATTGCCCTACTGGCTAGCCTATGTTCCTCTCTTGCTTCCCTTCGCATGGAAGCGATAATCCTAACAGTGTACAAGTGCGGCATTGACAACATCAATGCAAGTCATTAACTTAGGATTACCAATAAAATGTTACATGATCCTCCAGGCCAATCCATCCATGAACTTAGTCTTCTTCTTCTCCTCATTGCTCACCTCGTTTGGCATAAAGTTATCCAGGCGGGTGAACTCCTCCTTGTAGTCACCTACTGAGCGGTCACCCTGACATAAACCCCGAACTTCCACTTCATCTCTGACTTAACTGCCGGTAGAAAGTACTTTTGGTCAAACCGCATCTAGAACTTTAAAATATTCATCGAGTCTCTCTCCTCAACGTTGGTCACTGTCTCCCACCACTGAAGGGTTACCCCTTCTAATCTGATGGTGGCCAGTATCTGCCTCTGTACCTCACTGCAATCTAACATGCATAGATGGCGCTGAATGTTCTTCTTCCAATGGCATGCCGCCACTATATACGTACCACCCTGAAACTCAGGAAGATGGCTTTTCTGGAAGGTCTCCCTGATGCTATGCCAAGTGGGTTGCCCTTGTTGGGCCCGAATAGCTGGTGATGCGGGCTAATATGCCTGAGGCCCAGGGAAGTGGGCTGCCATGGCCCTCATAGTTGTCTCAATGGCCTGTGCCACTATTACTGCCACCTGAGTAGCACAAATCATCTCTGGTGGTGGCAGTGGTACCTACCACTCCTGAGGGTCCTCCCTAACCTCGTCTCTGACTGCTGCCCTCTCGACTTATTCTCTCCTCGACAGCATACTGAAATATAATTTAAATTGTATAAGTACACAGTTTATACCAAAATCTAATAGCAGAAGCACAATATCTCAAGCACGCAGATATAAAACAACAGTCATAATAATAGGGTTCTATATCAAAATAATGATACGCTGAAATCGTAGTAAGCCATACAAATCTTATGGAAACTAGAATTTGATGCTCTGATACCGTCTCTGACACCCCTTCTAATTAAACATCGGTTGATCAGGCCTTTATTAAATTAAAACAGGTTTCTCATATGGTTCATTCTTAGCATCAGTGTCGAAGACTTTTTACTTACTAACCACCTAAGTGAAATTATACCGGTGCCAAATTTTATCTTTCTTTAAAAGATAAATGAATAATGCGAAAAACTAAATTAAACATTCATAATATACTGGAGTCCAATCATCATATATAAATGAATAAAGCCTTGCTGAATAAACCATCGGCTAAAAATCCAAAACCAAATACTCCATAATAATAAAGAGCTAAAAGACTGAAAACTGACAACGGACAACATGTCCATACATGGAATATGAAATGAGATCCTACACTAGATCTAAATGGAAGAATCGTCTAATCAAATCATGTCAACATTCATAGTGCTACATCTTCGAGTTCCTAGAATGAAGTCACGCCTGGCGTCCCTATGACTGGACACATAAAAGGTTTTTAAAAATATTTCATAGCAAGTGTTAGTACACAAAACGTTTTGAAAATATTTACCAAACATTTATTACATTAAAATTCGATTGTTGATTACAAATGTTCACGTACACTCTCTCTTGAGTTTTTCTCACCCCTCATCTATAGTGCATGCCTAACGTTCTATACTTAGCCCACCTAGCTATGCTACCCAAGATAACTAGACTAAAGTATTCAACTGAACTTATATATACATCCAAGTTCCCATATTTTCCGTACAGTACATTAATTTATTAACATCTATCACGTTTTAATTATCATCATAAGTATCATTCCTCACATGTTATCTTTCAATTCACTACATTAAGTTTCTTTCACTTAATTATCAATTCAATATCTACAATCGTAACTAACATTCACCTATGTTATTAGCTTCTTCATATAATTAAGTTTCTCGACTTAATTTATTCTAATTAGATACACACCATATAAATGTCTATTGCCACACATAAATAGATACTTTGCACGATACATACGTCCCACACAATATATATATATATATATATATATATATATATATATATATATATATATATATATATATATATATCACTATAATATCCTCATATCACATATTAAGGATTCATTGGTTTAAGGATTCATTGGTTTGGATGTTCCTTTGACCCCAATTTCTCATGTCATTCACATTGGTCCGGATAGCCCTCGACCCCATATATATATATATATATATATTGGTCCAGATGTTCCATCGGCCCCGACATTATTTATATTCGATATTGGTCCGGATAGCCTCGACCCCTATTCGAACTTTTATGTATTAGTCTGGATTTTCCCTCGACCCCAATATATCTAATATACGTTAGGTATTCACACCACCTGAGTATTCATATGATAGGTATTCACACAACCTAGGTATTCACGCTTATACTTAGTATATTTCTCTCGTATACTAATCATACTAAATTTCCTTACGAATTGTCCCACTTATCGTATTAATGAGCATTCACACAACTCTAAGGGTCCTAGTTACCCCTTTATAAATTTCAGTGGTTAAGCCTAACTCACCCTACTGGTCTACTTCATCAATTCAATTCCCAAACTCCCCCGTAATTTATTATCTTTCTCTTGGATAATTTACGGCACACAAATTAATTCAATTTCATTCTCGTCTTAATACACTCAATAAGGCCAAGTCATACCCCCATCATAAGCCTACTATAATATTTTACATCTCTCAATATTAAAAATTCCTCAAAAATCTCACAACAATTATTTAGGGATTTAAAGCAAAGAGGGGAGATTTCAATTTTTTTGTGTAGCCGAATCGATTCGCAGGAGGCCAAATCGATTCGTTTTTCTGCAGAATGGTCTTCTCCAACAAGCAAATACGTTTTTCACCATTTTTATCCACATAACTCTCATGATTCTTTACCAAACTCAAAACTAAGTTTTCCAAACCATTAATATATGCATTAGGATCAATTCAAATGTGATTTTTACACCAAATCAATACCATATCTAATCAATAGCGAATTAAACCCTTCTAACATAAAAAACCTAGGTTTCAATGTTCATCCTCTATTATTGATCAAAACCCAGATTAAATTCATGGATAATAACACATAATCACTAATTTATTATACTCTGCTGACATCAATTCGTTCTACATGCAAATCCTACCCAAACATGTCCAGGGTTCCAACTCTACTGATTATAGCTTCATCTTGATTTGCAATAAACAACTTGCCTCTAGGTTTGTAGAGTCTTAAAACGTGGTGTTGCTGAAGGATTGATGGTTCTCTCTTCAAATCTTCACTCCTTAGATGCTTAGGATGAAAGATTAAGGTTCAATCCTCCAAGAACAACTCCTACGCCTTGAAAATTGATTTCTCTCTTCTCTCTAATGGCTTCCTTTGGGTTTAACTATTTCTAACCCTAGCCTCAAGTCTTAAACATCAGATATAACACTTAAAATTTCATTGTTACCTTAGCCTCTATTTGCTAAATGACCAAAATGCCCTTAATAGGTGCCAGTTTGGTCTAAAATTGACCCGGAACCCAAACAATACCCCCGGGACACTTTTTTACTATTTTGACCCATTCGGGTTCATCCGTGACCTCTAAATTATCATCCGAGTCATTAAAAAAATATTTCCTTTCTCAACCTCAAATTAGCCTACACGCGACTCCCGGTTGAGATAAAAAAAAATACGCACATATCACTCGCTATTCTATATTATAATAATTATCACTTATTTACTATTCACACTTAGTAAATATTATAACATAGTATTAATCAGTATCTGTCTCTCGATCAATATTTAATAATCACATTTATCATTTAATCACATTAAACTACTTCATCCGCGTAATTTAAACAAAAACATATTTTCTCAATTGATTCCCGAATTAATTAAATTATAAATATGCAGAAATACGGGGTTTTACAGCAGGTTATATGAAAAGTTCGTAGATTAGGTCACAAGCACACAAAATTATCTTTTTAGCAAAATTTTATCTTGATTAAGTTTATGTGAACATGAAAGATAATTTCAAAGCTAAAAATCACAACTAAACATTCGAACAAAAATAGGAGGAAGATTGAGGAAAAATTCCTTTCAGGCAAAACCTATATTTTAGCACTGTTTTAGACATGACAGACCAATACGGACTTACAGATATCTTAGAGCTTGACTAATCTTAATGCAGTAGTGTCTTCGATCTTTCACATAAAATAATGTAGTAGAGATAAATAATACAGTAGTGCCTTCGAGTCCACAACAAACATCTCTTGCCTTGGTATCCACCGATCAGCCTCACGAATTGAACTTCCTTTCTTCGTCAGCAGTAAAGATAAATCTCCATAAAGTCAGCCTTAGAACAACACTTTACAAGGGTTATGAATATGGATAGTGGATCTAGGTCTTGAAGTAAATTGAACTGTGACACCCCGCCTAATTAATTACCGGGAGATCAGTCCTTAATTAATTAATTTCAGAATATCAAGTTAGTTCAGATAATTGCATCACTGTCGAAGAACTCCAATTTTGATTTTTTGAAAACTAACCACCTAATATTTAAAAAGGTTGGTGTCAAAATTTTATCTTGTCATTAACCATCATCAAATAAGGAAATAAATTAACTAATACTATTCATCCCAAAAGCATAAGGAAAGAACCAACTGAATTAAAATAAAGAACTGGAGTAAACACTTCTAGTCAAAATCCCATGCAATAATCCAAAGCCATGAAATAAAAGTCAACTAACGAATAAAACATCTAAATATTTGAATATAAAATAAGAAGGGATGACATGTCCAACTGAAGTAAATAACTGATAGATAAATAATAATAGACTATGAAGCATCTACTAGCAATGTCATGTAGCTTCCACAGCAGCTACAGCTTGGCAACTAAATGGAATCTCCTAAGCTTGGTGTCCCTGTGGCTGAGCACCTAAAATAAAGGAACAAGAAAAGAGTTTTGCAGAAAAACGGGTCAGAGCCTGAGTAGAAAATAGTTTAAAAGTAGCAAGTGCTAAAATTGATTTAATTAGCACATATATTATCCATGTTAACTTAGAGTACTCACTTGAGATACTCCCATCTCATCTAATGTGCACGCCTAGCGAGCCTAACTACCCACACTAGTCATGATACTCTGCCTGACTATACGTAGTATAACCACTATGCCGGATAAAATATCTAGATAACCCGAAGACAATATATTGATATTATTTAGGAATAGGTTTAAAGATGTCTTAACTCATTCTCATTGCATTCTTAATTCTCAACTGATGACCCAATACGTATACACTTAATAAAGTAGCCAACATGAAACACATAATAGGCACTCGGTATACATATATAAAATCTCCCTATGTATACATACAATATATATATCAATACTGCACCCATGCTTAAGAAACCCCTGCAGCTAGGCATACTCGGCTATCTAGTCCCATTGCAAATGCTCACGTATAAAGGACAACATGTTCAATCTCCCAAGAACCAATAAAACATATACACATATTGGAGGCGAACATAGTTCCAAGACGATGGGCTACGCACATATCTGCGCACCCATAGGACTGTCACTACTATCATTCTCACAGATAGCCCGTACCTTGGTTCCATACCATAGTGGTACAACTCAAAATCCCCCGAAAGCACACAAGATATGGTCGTTCACAATGTGCTAACCTCCGTTCGATAGCCAGTAGCTAGGTATGTCATACACATAATATTCCAAGTAATAAGCATGCTCACAACTTATTTAACTTAATAGGCATTCACGCAACCCAATTACCATAATACGTAAGTAATATTAACGTCTATACTCTCCATGATATCCATTTATATATAACCTCTCTAGGACTTACATTCTCTCATAGGTTTCCATACAAGTTCAATGCCTCGAGTATCATTACACCCTTAATTCAATAAAATTTTGGATTTTAAGTCACCCGTTACTCACGTAGGTTAATACACTCGCTTGGATAAACCTAGGATGATTCTTAACTAGACCAGACCCTAAAAACCCATTCTGGAATCTCGTTAGAAGTCAAGGGATTCTCGTTCGAACGAGGTCATTCGAACGAAGTTCTCACTTCGAACGAACCCAACATATCGTTAGAAGTGTCATTAGAATTCTCGTTGGAAGTCTCATTCGAACGAGGTCGTTCGAATGACCCGGGCAGGTCTTCGAACGAGAATTTTAGACTTCCCCCTATTCTTCCAAAACTCATTTTTCCCATCTTTCCAACCTTCAAATTTTTCCGAAACTCAACCAACTTCTAATTTAATGTTTCTAAACTAATAATAATTATAACAGGGAACTTTTTAACTCCAATTAAAATGTCAAATCCTTATATAATCAGAGGGGATCTAAGCTAGTTGTTAAATTGTTAAAAATCCTTTACCAACAAACTCACCATTAACAATTATTCAAACTCCCCATTAATTTCGTGGTTATAACATCAAATACTCAGATTTATCACTTTTACAACAGGGTCATTCATCTACATGCAAACCTACCTTCAATTCTCAAAATTTATTGACAAATCATCACAAATTTCATAACAATAATGGTTATCTCGTTAATTAGGGTTAACATGAATCATATATGCTCACCAAATTGGCTAGATAAACACTTGCCTTTTTACGAATTTCTGAATCTCTGACTGCAACTGGTATAGGAACGATCCTCTTGACACGATCTACGCGCTGGTGAAATTCTTGGTGTGAAAACTTAAGTTCTTGGCTTATGGGTCCAATGGAGTTCTTCTTCCTCTTTGGTTCTCTCTCTCTCTCTCTCTCTCTCTCTCTCTCTCTTTCACGTAGGTTGAAAACTGACAGTAACCTCTAACCCACGTACAAACTTTATTTTAATTCCTAATTTTTGTCCATTAAAATTCTCAAAAATATCAAAGGACCTAAATACCCCTCTGGGGTGTCGTTTTGGGCTAAAATGTCCCGGACTCCAAATAAAAAACCCGAGTAGTGTTTTCTGACTATTTCGACCCTTACGGACACACCGGCGCACTCAAAATAGTCATTCGAGTTATGTAAAAATAATTTACCTTTTTAACCCCAAATGTGGCGTGACTTATATGCGCGTCCCAAATAATTATATTTTAACTGTCGTGTATCTCGTCCTCGGTCATATTATTATTTCCAAAACCATCTATTGCGTTACCCACTACATAATGCTCAACATAGTTAATACTCAACATGATTTCAACATAAATATTTTCTATAACTCTTAACTCTCGTCACGCTAGTAATTATTACCATAAAGTCAGATTCATTATCAAATAAAATTTCTCTCTTAAATTAATTAATCCCAATTTCCATAATTTCATCATAAAATAAATATACGTAAAAATGCGGGGTATTACATGAAAATATCATTCAATGGGATTGATTTGAAAAACAAAAGGTCTTTTTCATAAAAAAAAGGGTTGTGAGACTTTTAGGAGTGATATGAGGAATTGATTTTCGCCAAAGGTTTTGAGAAAAATAGTCCACGAGAACCTTATTTATATAAAACACAGCATTCCAGGCGACAAAGTTTGTTATAACAAAAACAGGGGTTCGTTAGAACGAAAATCTTATTTCGCTCAAATGAACTCTAATCTTGTTCGAACAAACAAGAGTTCTCATTCAAACGAGTTTCTAACGACTAGACTTCTGCCAGGTAGAGAAGCCCCATTGGATGTTCATTTGAAGATTGTTCCAACGAACTCGTAAACTCGTTCAAATAAAAAACAGATCTCATTCGAATGGAAAATAGGTCTCGTCCAAACGAGGCTAAAATCTTGTTCGAACGACTAAAAATAAAAATATTTTTATTTTAAAAAATCGGTTTTAAAAATTGGCGTCAAATAAATTTTAAAAGCATCCCAAAATAAAATGTATAAGTATAAATCAAAACCTTATACCATATACCTCCTTGATAGTGTAGCGGCGATTTCAACTCATGCGATCCTCGATTCATTGCTCGGTTACTAACTTATCTACTTGTTGAAGTTCTTAGGAAGTACATGATGATGAAGTTTGTAACGGATACACTAAAATAAATAAATATTGAGCAATCATAAAACTTTCTCTTACACACAAAGTGATTGACATTGAGGAAACTAGCAAATCTTCATACTCTCTTTATTTATAACATAAACCAGATATATTAAAGGCTCGTTTAGTTGTCCCCAAAATTGTAAATTAGCCCATTTAAGATGGGTTCATTATCGAATTGCCTTTTCATTATTTTTTATTTATAAGAATGAATAAATTCAAAGATAAGCCAATTCACGTTGATTTATAAAAGCTTAAATTAGCCCATTTCACTAAAAAGTTGAAATTGCACAATTTAAATTTGCAACATAAACCTTAAAGGGATCACTCTCATAGAGTTATACTACTATACTACTATACCACTCACATACTCATTTAATCTCTCTCTCTCTCTCTCTCTCTCTCTCTCTCTTTCACACACACACACACACACACACACACACACACACACATACACGCACTAAAGTTTGCACATCATTTTTTAAAATAGCAAAAAAATATTTTTGACCTTATTTTTTTATATGGGTTCCTTGAAATGTTTAAATATGACACAAAAAAAAATCAACTCAAAAAACTTTTTTTTGCTATTTTAAAAAAATTGGTCAAACTTTCGCAGATTTTAAGCATTTTAAAATCTACGAAAGTTTGACCAATTTTTTTAAAATAGCAAAAAAAAAAATTGAGTTGATTTTTTTATATGGGTTCCTTGAAATATTTAAATATCACATAAAAAAATCAAGTCAAATTTTTTTTTTTTACTATTTTAAAAAACGATGTGTAAACTTAGTGTGCTCATGTGCCTCTCTCTCTCTCTCTCTATATATATATATATATATATATATATATATATAAAATAAGGAGTAGAATATTGGTTATTATTCCATAAGTTGACAACACAATCAGAGGTTCTGATTTAGCCAATAATGCAAGAAATTAAGGGTCCAGATTAGTTGACATCGATCCAAGACACGTGGGTCTGTAAAATTTACATGTTTACTTCATCTTACCTCCAGACTCTCAATCTCACCCACCCCGGTACGTGAGTAGAACAAAAAAAACACTTCGGTCTTTTCTGCCTCTCTCTCTCTCTCTCAAACGCCCTTCCTTCTCATGCGCTTTCAACCTCCGTCCTCTTCGCCTCTATCAAAGCCTCTCTGCATCTTATCAACAGGTTCTGAGACAAGATGAAGTTTTGGATTTTTTTGGGGGTTTTTGGGTACGGTGCCATCAAAGAGTTGTGTTGAACAAATGAAAAGCAACATCCGTGGATACGATGAATGAATGATGTTGGGGTGAACCAACATATTTAGATACGGTGAATGGAAAGCAAGATCTATGGATACGGTGAATCGACTCTTAATCTCACACACCTTTTATCTCTCTTTCTCTCTTTTTAGCTTTTTCCTTTTCATTTGTGCTTTTCTAACCGGTTTTTATTTTGGTGTTCCTCTGCTATTATGTTTCAAATTTTAGAGTTTTTGGCATTAAAGGTCCCAAGTACTCTCTCTCACATTATATTCAATTTTGTGATTTCATAGTGTCTTTATTTGGTTTTAGAAGCTTTAATCCCTTCTAACAAAACTTCATACACTATATCTACCTACGTGTGTTATGTTTGTTATTGGACGTATTTTATAGTTATTTGGTAGGTGGATTTTGATGTTAATAATCTCATGCTAAAGCAGGTTGCAGCAGGGCTTAAATAGTTGTTACGAAGTTGTTTTTATTTTTAATGATTTTTTTATTATTCGCATGGATTCAACATAATATTATTGAAGATTATAGTGTAGAAAGCTACATAGTTAGTATTAGTATAAATATTATTGAAGATTACACACTCAACCTAAGTACAATGACATTGAGGTCATATATGATGTTTGACACTAGGGGTTGTGGAATTGAATGTTGGTTCTTAATATACAGATGTTGTTCTTGAAGACACGTATGTTTGATACACTAGTTGGTAGTTAATACACTATGTAGGCTAGACAGTTATCTCTAAACTGTTTCTAAATATTTTTCTAATTTGTTGTTTCAAGAGGTTTTTATTTTTATTTTTATTTTTAACCTTACTGTACCAGCAACTTATCCTTTAGCCATATACGGAGGTTCGGGCAGTTGTCTTGAACAATGCGGTAAAATATTTAGGGAAATTTTGAATTTGTTTCACCCAAATCTCTCTTGACTTTGACCTCCACTGCCTAGCCAAGTTATGGTATTTTTTTTATAAAAGGCTTTTGTTTTGCGAGTTTGGTTGTGTAATGTTTGATACTTTTCATTCAGTGTGTACTTTTAACACTTTCCAATTTATTTTTGTAGGTGGTGTTATAATGTCCTACAAAAAATGTGAGAGTTCTCTCTCTCTCTCTCTCTCTCTCTCTCTCTCTCTAGGGTCCTATCCATGGATAAAAAATATCTATTTTTTTTTAACTCTAAATTTTATCGCACAATTGTAAATAAGGCTTATTCCTGCTATACTGATGTCATATCAAGAATGCTGAATTAATGGTCTTAGATTGTTCAAATAATTACCTTGCTGGAGGTGCCACGGTTCATTTTTCAGTTTATTTTGTGTTTGGAATCATCCTAGAGGGCTCGGCTCCTCTTTTATTTGACTTTAATTGAATTTAAGACGTATAAAAATTATCTTTATCTATTTTGTTTATTTCTAAACTTCTTTCAGATCTTCGGTTCCAAGGTTTGATTATTTGTTTAACTATTATAGCTCGTATAATATAGGATTGGTTTAGAGTTGTATATTTGTCTGATTTTTTTCTTCATTTATAAAGTTTAGGAAGCTGCCGAGGAAGCGTGAGCAACTGAGAAAAAAATTGAAGCCCTCTGGTCTTCTGATTCTTGCCAACCGCACCTCCGTCTGTCGATTGGGTCACCATCGCAAACCAGCACCTCTGGCTACTCCGGATCTACCTCCTCTCTGCTGAGAAAACATGAGCAACTGAGAAAAAAATTGATGCTTCACTCCTCTATACGCTGTAACTCCGAGTGGTTTTGTGTATTTGAGTTCGTGTATCTGAGTGTTTATTTCAGTTTGTGCTACCGTGTGCGTTCATTCATGCTTTATTCTTGAGTGTTTATTTCTCTGTATTTGTGTTAATTCAAATAGTGTTTTTGTAATAAACATGCCTTTTTGGTGGACTAAACGTATGTATGATATGCATGTCTGATACTTTTGATATTTTCTGACTTTTTTGGGGGATTAAACATGAACTTTTTATTTTATGTGTTCACTCCAGAATTTTAAAGGTTGTTGAGTTCCAAAATCCGATGGGTTTTGCTTCTCTCCTCCGATCTCATAGTTGATCACCTTGGACACGAGTCCACGGGAACCGACATAATAGGCATTCTCTTAAACGTAGGAGAGAAGCAAAGAAGATGACTAAATAGAACGGATGCCCTAATAGGTACTCTATTTTCTTTCTCAAAATAGTAGGAGCATCAATGAAAAGAATTTAAACAACCTTCATTCAATTTCTCTTTTCTTTGTCATATTCATTTTTTCTTTTGTATTTTTTTTTCAGTTTCCCAGTAAACTAACTGGTCATAAGACTCAGTTGTGACAACTCTGGTATTAGAGCATGAAACTTTCTAATCATTCACTTCATCAAATTCAACTAGGTACATGTAACTCAAAATGAGTATTAACCCTCAAGATGCTTGAATTAAAGAAACGAGTGAGAGGATGACCAGTGTGGAAGAAAATCGGTGGGGATGAAAGCATTTATGAAGAGCATAAATTCAGTCACAGATGAAGGGATTCATGTCAAATAATAGAGGAAAACAGCGAGAAGGGATTGTTCTAGATGAATCAAACATTTCTGAGTTTGAAATTGTGGCAGAGAAAAAAGGGGGAAACAAAGGGAATTGGCCGAAGAGACATGCTAGTGCATGCTTTGTTTTCATGGAGAACTTCAGGAAGGAGTACAAAGGGAAACACCCCAATAAAAAGGGGTTGTATTCATCCCCGACCACAACCAAGGGTATGATATCAATCTCTCCATATCTTTAAAAAACACACACGCCACTTCAAAGAAACGGTTTGTTAAAGCCAATTTCTTAGGAATTTTTGTATTTTGTTTTATTTTTGGTTCATTTTGGGGATAAATTTCTCTATCTCTGTATAAGTTTTTTGTAACACCCCGTAATTTTGAGGATTTAATATTTAGTTATTTTTGGGAGATATAAAAATATTTAAATTGGAGAAACTTAAATTTATGATTTGGAGAATTTATTTGAGTGGAAGAATTATTTATAATTGACGACTTTAAGTTTAATTGTCCGAATTAATGTGTGTCGCATTTTGATGTTGAAATTTGAAAATATTAAAAAGTATTTCGGATGACAATTTTGAGTGCGCGATTGAGTCCAGATGGGTCAAGATAGTCAGAAAAGAGTTCCCGAGGGTAGTAATTGAGTCTCGGGATATTTTTGGGCATAGCCGAGCCCACACGGAGTGATTTGGGCTATTTTAATTAGGCCCATATGGACAAAAACGGGATTAAATATTTTTAACCTAATTGAGGGACTAGGAACGACAAATAGAAAATTCTAAACCTAGGTTTTGGGAGAGGATTAGAGGAAGCTAATCAAGAAGTCAATTGGGGGTCTTTTGGAGCCAAAGTAATGGACTAATTTGGGGTGTTCTTCATCAACCATTCTCTACAACAACGGATCAGACCCTGCGAACCATTCCAGGCAAGTGGTTAACTTGCTGTAATGTTTAAATTGTGATATCCAATTCATATTTTAGTGATGTGTAAACTAAAATTCTTTTTGGGGATAAATGGGTACCAAATGGGGTTTTTGTTAATGGAACAACTGAATGAGATTCAAAGTAAGAATTAGTTGTGTTATATATATATCTGAGTATAGATATCTGATTGGAATGAGAAACCCGGAACATAAATGGTGGAATTTGAATCTGGACTTGGGATTGTACCATAGGGATTTGTGTTCTTGAGTGGGTACAGATTCGTAAGGTCAAAGATGCTAAAAGGTTTAGATGATGTTTATAGTTCATGATAGATGTAACAAGAGGAATAATAGGCTGGTTTGAGGTTGGTATTTGAGAAAATAAACCTTAGTTTTTCGTCAATGGTCGAACAGTAGGCTGAAGAAGACGAAGTCTGGGACGATAGATCGATCGACCCAGGGGGTTCGATCGATCGATGATGCAGAAATCTGGGCAGTTCAGCCAGTTTATTATATAAAGGGAAGTTAATTAGAAATTTAAGTTCCAGACATTAATAAGTGATAAATAATTATGAAATACATATCCCTAGCAATTATGGGAGAAAGTAATTGGGACTAGGGAGAATTTATGTGGGGCAGTTTACAAATGGATTTGAGAAATTGTATTCCAAAATAGTGAGATACGGATCAAGTGAGTGAGTCCGGGTATATTGGTTAAGCGACCCCAAGTTAGTGAATTAAGTTTGAAGATAAATTAATTAATTTAGAGTCGGGATATAGACTCGGAAAATATTTAATTTCAGGCCAAGAGATCGAGCTCGGGTATAATGGTTGGGTGACACCAAGTATTAAATTAATTGATGTGTTAATTAATATAATTAGAGTCAGAATGTAGACTCGAGAAATCTTATGTTATGGGTCAAGTGAGCGAGTCCGGAAATGTTTGTTGAGTGACATAAGGTTATAGATTAATTAATGTGTAAATTAATTAAATGAGAGTCGGACCACAGACTCGGCTTAGTATTAATTAATTAATGTGTAAACTGATTAAACGAGAGTCGAACCACAGACTCGGCTTAGTATTAATTAATTAATATGTAAATTAATTAAATGAGAGTCGGACCACAGACTCGGCTTAGTATTAATTAATTAATCTGTAAATTAATTAAATGAGAGTCGGACCAGAGACTCGGCTTAGTATTAATTAATTAATATGTAAATTAATTAAATGAGAGTCGAACCACAGACTCGGCTTAGTATTAATTAATTAATGTGTAAATTAATTGAATGAGAGTCGAATCATAGACTTGGGCAAATATCATATAAATTAAAGTATAGAGTATTTATACTAGAGTCAGACCATAGACTGGGGGAAAATATTATATTAACTAAGGTGTGAATTAAATATAGTAGAGTCGGACCAAAGACTCGGGATGATAATAAATTATTAAGTGAGAAAATTAATTAAGTGAGTCGGGACAGAGACTCAGAAAATTTCAGGCTAGTGTTACGGATCTTTAAGTACACGGTAAAGCCGGAGTTTGTATATTATATATACAGTGTAGTGATAGTATATATATGTGTATTTATTGTGTGTGCTATTAAATATCAGTGATTAGATATTTATTTAATTTATATACTCTATTGCTATCAAGGGAGGTTGCGCGATGTGGGTGAATCCCCTAGTTTGAGGAGTAGGGTGAGTATATCCCCAGGTCATAGCGTCCGGCATATGGATGAGGGATTTATCTCACTTTCAGGGAAGGAATATGAACGGCTGCACCACGTTTATATTTTGGGCCAGGTTGGTGAGTGATTCCTACTTGGGAAACTAGGTTATGTGAGCACACCTAGTGAGATAGCACTTTAGAGGGAATCATCCAGCGAGGGTATACTCGGAGGGATGGATATACGTATGATATATGTGTGGATGTTTTAGTAAATGTATGTATATAATGGTATTAAATATTATATGCGGGTAATAATATTGTGTATGATGTATTTACTTTATATAACTTGTGACACAGTTATATGCTATTATTTAAGAAGGAATTAATTAAGTTAATTGGTGAGACAACTTATAATTCATGAATAATTATACTCGGGTTAGAGTAGTATGGCAAGGAAAGGTTATACCAGGACTAGTTGGACGGGTTAGTACAACTAGGTGGGGTTAAGGTAACTATTAGGTGTGTACATTAGCGGAGGGGTGAGAATATCCACAAGGGAGTGCGACACTAACTTATATATGAAGCGCATTCATGCATTTTAATTACTGCAGTTAATTCACTTGCTAAATATTTTCAAAATGTTTTGGGTTCTAACCCTTGCTATAAAAAGATTTTCAAAACCTTTTAAGTGTCCAGCCACAGGGACGCCAGGATTGATATTCTATTCCAGGGACATGGAGTTGCGGCATATGTGGATGCTAGCAGGAGTTTGTAATAGACACATTGTTTATTCATTCCTAGAGTAGGATTCATTTATCAGTTTCAGTTTTATTTAGGGCTTGTCGCCCAGTCTTCTCAGTACAGTTTTCAGATGTATTTATTCAGGTGTTGGATGGTTGTATTGGATTATTCGCTTTGGTGTCCGATGGTTTATTAGGCAAATTGCTTAAGTAATTATTCAGTTGAATTTTATTCAGTTGTGTGAATGGTTTATATTTATTTCCGTATGTACTGTTTTGTTTAGTTATAAAGTTAAAATTTGGCACCAGTTTTTGAAATACTAGGTGGCTAGTAAGTTTTAAAAAGTTTTCAACAGTGATGCTAAGGATGAACCAACTAGGATTCCTGTTTTAATTTGGTATAGGACTGATCACCCGGTATTTTTTTAGGCGGGGTGTCATAGATGGTATCAGAGCATCAGGTTCTAGTGTCCTTAGGATCTGTGCGGCTTTTCACGTTTTGGCTTAGCAATCTTTGATATAGAGCCCTATTATAGGATTGTTGTATTCTCATACGTATACGATTTACGTTCTTCTGCCAAATTTATATTTGAGAGTGAACTCATACAATTCGATTCTCATTCCAGATGCCTCCCAGGAGATGGAACAGTTAGGGCAGCAAGGGGAGTTGAGACTAGGGAGGCTCATCAGGATCAAGAGTTACCGCAGCAACGTCAGCGTAGGTAACTGGATTAGTGGCGCAGGCAATTGAAGCGACGGTGGTCGCAACGGCAGGGTACTTTCCACGGGATCAGCCACAAGTGTTAATGACACCAGATGTTCAGGCGCACCCGCGACCGTCGGGGTGGCAGCAAGTACGAGAAGTTTTCATAATGGGCATCCACTAGAGTTTCGAGGGGGTCCAGATGTAGTGCTAGCGTGTCAAGGAAGAGAGATATCCAACTTCACCTACGCATGGGAGATTGCGATGAGGTACGAAAGCAAATGCTAGCCATTTTTTAGTTTAGTGGGAGCAGTGCTACAGTGGTGGGAGTCGATCACCACAGTTGAGGAAAGTGATACACTAGCTATTGCAAAGTTTTGGGTGTGGTTCGACCGCAAGTATTTTTCCTCCAACGGTTGAGACCGAAATGAGGAGAAAATTTAGTGAGGTGGCTCAGGGAGGCCGGTCAGTGTCCGATTACGAGGAAGAATTTACTCGGTTGGAAAATTTTGTACCGGATGAGGTAAGCGATGAAGAGAGAAAGGAAGTAAGGTTTGTGGATGGGTTAGTCTGGAGAGTCAAATAACATTTTATTGGTAATCTCGCATTAGTAGCTTATACTGATGTCATTAACGCAGCACTCCTGCACTACCAGGAATATCGCTTCCACATGAAAGGAAACAGGAAGGGAGTGGAAACTAGCCAGTCGGATAAAGTAGGAGGGAATAGTACCAGTGGGGTATCCCAGCAGCAGACGGGGGGAGATCAGGGGAAGGATTTTCGACAGGGAAATCATGCCAAACGATTTAGAACTGGAGTCTATAGGCAGGATGGCCAGGAATTCCAACAAGGTCGGCATGGAAGAAATCAGTGGCAGGGTGAATATTAGAAGGTGTTTCGTTTGTGGGGAGGCGAGACACATGAAGAGAGATTGTCTTAAGCCGTTACAGTTGGAGTATGGAGGTAATTATTTGTATCCTATGGGCATGGGGTATATTTTTGACTGATAAGGAGGATGTCACAATATAAGACTTATTCTTTTCACTAGAGTTCGCGGGTGAGTCGAATTTAGTGGGTGCGTTGGATGTAGCAGTCATAGTATGTGGATAAACTTTCCATGGGGTAGAAGAATTCTTTGGTGTCCTTCACGGCAGAGTGGAAGTGTACACTGAGTAAAGGTTTGAATCATGAGAAGAGTTACTACTTTCGAGAATTATGGGAGTAGGGTTGATAATATTTCCTAAATATCGGCTGGATAGCGATGGAATTGAACTATTGTGGATAGTAGGGTTAAGTTTTGGTGTTAACGACACCAGGGTATGTTTGGTACTAAGTATCACCTGAGAGGGCGTTTAGCCTATGTATATGCATGTATATATGTTATGTTGTGTGGTGCGATAGACACAAAGTGAGGTCTTGTGTTCTCACATTTTATCCCGGTAAGTAGGGGTTTTTACTGAAGTGAATCAGGGTGGTTAAATTTATTTTCGAGCAGGAAGGGATAGCTCGGGGTTTATTTAGCGCAAGAACTATCAATAGTAAGGGCGCAGTATTTTATGTTGTCTTTGGTAGCATAAGGGTAGGCTTATATACTTTTGTGCTAGGAGACAAGTATTTTGGGGTACATGGTACGGACTGAGGGTCTAATGGATCTCAACGACCGACAATGTTAGGTAGTAGTGTATCGGGGGGTTCCTTGTTTGGATTTCGCTTTGTGAGACGTCCCACGCATGAAACTTAGCGTGACGTTTGAAAGTGGGGAGATGTTTGGTCATTAGTCCATGGGTTGGGTACCCCGGGCAGTATATATATATATATATATATATATATATATATATATATATATATATAGAGAGAGAGAGAGAGAGAGAGAGAGAGAGAGGCCGTCTCCTGTAAGGACTCCTTATGGTGCAGACCCCCGATACATACCATTTTTTTAAAATAGTAAAAAAATGAATTTTTTGATGAAACTTCATGGATATGATCTCCATGGTGGGAAGATCATCTCCAATTTTTTTCATCAAAAAATTCAAGAAAAAAACCGTTGAGATGAGGTGATATGTAAAAAAATTGTATAAATATGCGTTTTTGACCGTTGAAATGTTGGCGATCATCTCACCCACTTTTTAATTGATTTTTTTGATGAAACTTCATGGATATGATCTTGATAGTGAGAAGATCATATCCATGAAGTTTGATAAAAAAAAATCAATCAATAAAGTGGCTGGCGCCGACCCAACATTTCAACGGTTGAAAATACATATTTATACTATTTTTTTACATATTACCTCATCTCAACGGTTTTTTAGTTGAATTTTTTGACAAAAAAAATTGGAGACGGTCTTCTCAACGTGGAGATCATATCCATGAAGTTTCATCAAAAAATTCATTTTTTTACTATTTTAAAAAAATTGTATGTACCGGGGTCTGCACCATAAGGAGTCCTTACAGGAGACTTTCTGTATATATATATATATATTTGTGATATGACTACGAGTTCGAAGTTATATTACGGGTTACGACTAGCATAGTCGGGTAACTTTCGTGCGGTAAATCACGGGGATAGGGTGTATGGGCACTCGGGTTAATTAGGCAACTTTTGTGCGGTCAAGCACGGGTAAGGGTGTATGGGCGCCCTAGTTAATTAAAATGCATATTTGTGTAATTTATAGTTAGAAGCGGGAGAGATAGATATAGCGAGCTTGGAGACAAATGACTATAGAGTGATATTTGAAGCTTGGAGCACTACGCTTATCTTAATTTCGAGGACGAAATTCCTTTGTAAGGGGGGAAGTATGTAACATCCCGTAATTTTGAGGATTTAATATTTAGTTATTTTTGGGAGATATAAAAATATTTAAATTGGAGAAACTTAAATTTATGATTTGGAGAATTTATTAGAGTGGAAGAATTATTTATAATTGGTGACTTTAAGTTTAATTGTCCGAATTAATGTGTCGCATTTTGAGGTTGAAATTTGGAAATGTCAAAAAGTATTTCGGATGACAATTCTGAGTGCACGATTGAGTCCGGATGGGTCGAGATAGTCAGAAAAGAGTGTCCGGGGGTAGTAATTGAGTCTCGGGATATTTTTGGGTCGGGCCCACACGGAGTGATTTGGACCATTTTAATTAGGCCCATATGGCCAAAAACGGGATTAAGAATTTTTAACCTAATTGAGGGATTAGGAATGACAGATAGAAAATTTTAAACCTAGGGTTTGGGAGAGGATTAGAGGAAGCTAATCAAGAAGTCAATTAGGGGTCTTTTGGAGCCAAAGTAAGGGACTAATTTGGGGTATTCTTCATCAAACATTCTCTACAACAACGGATCAGACCCTACGAACCATTCCAGACAAGTGGTTAACTTGCTGTAATGTTTAAATTGTGATATCCAATTCATATTTTAGTGATGTGTAAACTAAATTCGTTTTGGGGATAAATGGGTATCAAATGGATTTTTTGTTAATGGAACAATTAAATAAGATTCAAAGTAAGAATTAGTTGTGTTATATATATATCTGAGTATAGATATCTGATTGGAATAAGAAACTCGGAACATAAATGGTGGAATTTGAATCTGGACTTGGGATTGTACCATAGGGATTTGTGTTCTTGAGTGGGTACAGATTCGTAAGGTCAAAGATGCTAAAAGGTTTATATGATGTTTATAGTTCATGATAGATGTAATAAGAGGAATAATAGGCTGGGTTGAGGTTGGGATTTGAGAAAAAAAACTTTAGTTTTTCGTCAATGGCCGAATAGTAGGCTGCAGAAGACGAAGTCTGGGACGATCAATCGATCGACCCAGGGGGTTCAATCGATCGATGGTGCAGAAATCTGGGCAGTTCAGCCAGTTTATTATATAAAGGGAAGTTAATTTGAAATTTAAGTTCCAGACAATAATAACTGATAAATAATTATGAAATACATATTCCTAGCAATTATGGGAGAAAGTAATTGGGGCTAGGGAGAATTTATGTGGGGCGCTTTACGGATGGATTTGAGAAATTGTATTCCAAAATAGTGAGATACACATTAAGTGAACGAGTCTGGGAATATTGGTTAAGCGACCCCAAGGTAGTGAATTAAGTTTGGAGATAAATTAATTAATTTAGAGTCGGGATATAGACTCGGAAAATATTTAATTTCGGGCCAAGTGATCGAGCTCGCGTATAATGGTTGGGTGACACCAAGTATTAAATTAATTGATGTGTTAATTAATATAATTAGAGTCGGAATGTAGACTCGAGAAATCTTACGTTATGGGCCAAGTGAGAGAGTTCGGGAATGTTGGTTGAATGACATAAGGTTATAGATTAATTAATGTGTAAATTAATTAAATGAGAGTCGGACCACAAACTCGGCTTAGTATTAATTAACTAATGTGTAAATTGATTAAACGAGAGTCGGGCCGCAGACTCGGCTTAGTATTAATTAATTAATGTGTAAATTAATTAAATGAGAGTTGGACCACAGACTCGGTTTAGTATTAATTAATTAATGTTTAAATTAATTAAATGAGAGTCAGACCAAAAACTCGGCTTAGTATTAATTAATGTGTAAATTAATTAAATGCGAGTCGGACCACAGACTCGGCTTAGTATTAATTAATTAATGTGTAAATTAATTAAATGAGATTCGGACCACATACTCGGCTTAGTATTAATTAATTAATGTGTAAATTAATTAAATGAGAGTCGGACCACAGACTCGGCTTAGTATTAATTAATTAATATGTAAATTAATTAAATGAGAGTCGAACCACAGACTCTGCCAAATTTCATATAAATTAATGTGTAGAGTATTTATACTAGAGTCGGACGACAGACTCGGAGAAAATATTATATTAACTGAGGTGTGAATTAAATATAGTAGAGTCGGACCATAGACTCGGAAAGATGATAAATTATTAAGTGAGAAAATTAATTATGTTAATCGGGACAGAGACTCAGAAAATTTCAGGCTAGTGTTACAGATCTTTAAATACACGGTAAAGCCGGGGTTTGTGTTATATATATACGGTGAAGTGATAGTATATATATGTGTATTTATTGTATGTGCTATTAAATATTAGTGATTAGATATTTATTTAATTTATATACTCTAGTGCTATCAAGGGAGGTTGCGCGATGTGGGTGAATCCCCTAGCTTGAGGAGTAGGGTGAGTATATCCTCAGGTCACAGCGTCCGGCATATGGACGAGGGATTTATCTCACTTTCAGGGAAGGAATATGATCGCCTCCACCACGTTTATATTTTGGGCCAGTTTGGTGAGCGATTCCAACTTGGGAAACTAGGTTATGTGAGCACACCTAGTGAGATAGCACTTTAGAGGGAATCATCCGGCGAGGGTATACTCAGAGGGATGGATATACATATGATATATGTGTGGATATTTTAGTAAAGGTACGTATATAATGGCATTAAATATTATATGCGGGTAATAATACTATGTGTGATGTATTTACTTTATATAACTTGTGACACTGTTATATGGTATTATTTAAGAAGGAATTAATTAAGTTAATTGGTGAGACAACTTATAATTCATGAATAATTATACTCGGGTTAGAGTAGTATGGAAAGGAAAGGTTATACCAGGACTAATTGGATGAGGTAGTACAACTAGGTGGGGTTAAGGTAACTGTTAGGTGTGCACATTAGTGGAGGGGTGAGAATGTCCACAAGGGAGTGCGACACTAACTTATATATGAAGAGCATTCATGCATTTTAATTACTGCAGTTAATTCACTTGCTAAATATTTTCAAAATGTTTAGGGTTCTAACCCTTGCTATAAAACTATTTTCAAAACCTTTTAGGTGTCCAGCCACAGGGATGCCAAGATTGATATTCTATTCCAGGGACACGGAGCTGCGGCATATGTGGATGCTATCAGGAGTTTAGATTAGACGCATTGTTTATTCATTCCTAGAGTAGGAATCATTTATCAGTTTCAGTTTTGTTTAGGGCTTGTCGCCCAGTCTTCTCAGTACAGTTTTCAGATGTATTTATCCAGGTGTTGGATGGTTGTATTGGATTATTCGCTTTGGTGGCCGATGGTTTATTCGGCAAATTGTTTAAGTAATTATTCAGTTGAGTTTTATTCAGTTGTGTGAATGGTTTATATTTATTTCCGCATGTACTGTTTTTTTTTAGTTAAAAACTTAAAATTTGGCAACAGCTTTTGAAATACTAGGTGGCTAGTAAGTTTTAAAAAGTTTTCGACTGTGATACTAAGGATGAACCAACTGGGATTCCTGTTTTAATTTGGTATAGAACTGTTCACCAGGTATTTTATTAGACGGGGTGTCACATTTTTTTCTCTACTATTTTGCAGATAAAAAACTCCTCATACTTAGGTGCATTGTTCCCCCTCTAAGCATTAAGGTTCAAGTAAGGGTTTTTCAAACCCTCTTTCGAAGTTTGATTTTGGTAATTAAAGGTTTGCCCCCGTATTTTGGTGATTGGTTTTGATTTTGAAATTTAATTCGACATTACATATCCAGGGTGTTTTGAGTTATGCTTTTGTTAGTGTTAGAGTGATTATTTAAGTTTGGTGTTTTCTTTGGTTTATTTTCGATGAAAAAGTGTTATACCTTATTTTTCACTTATCTAACAATGTTTTACTTTAATTCCCAAGTGATAGTAATAGCGAATCTCTGTCTCCCCCTATGTTGTAGATAATATATATTTAAAGGGTTTTCAGTTGATATATGTTTGCCTCTACTTTATTGTAAAGTGGATTTAATGTCAATGTGAGAGAACATGCACTCAATTATTGTGCGTGGGAACCCATACGCTAAGATGTGGGTTTGACGACTACATATATATAGAATCTATGTTGAATTTGATGACTGGAAATAACACATTTGGACTTATATACACACAAATATTGAAGCTACATTGAATTGGATGACTGTATATATGTATACAATACATGTGGGAGTTAATACACACAAATATTGGACCTATATCGACTATTTTTTTATATTGATTATGAAGATATTGACACAGTTTTTGGACCTATGTTTTATTTACGTTAAGTACGTCTAGGATGTTGATTTATTAATTGTTGGTTTGCTAGCATAAAGTATTCTAAAGCCATTGGAGATTAACAGCAGGATCTTTCCTTTGTTTTATTTTTTAATTGTTGTATTAGCATATATAATTGTGGGTTTTGAACATCATGGTGAGAATTTCCATAATGTCTATGTTTGGATTTACTGTGAATTTTCATAAGAACTATTATGATTGATGCAAATATGATGGAGTATAAATTCAAACATGGTCCTCTGGGTAGATTATTAGTCACTGTAATGAAATCTTATGAATAACAAAAACCTTTAATCAGTTCTGTTTTATTTCTTTTTGTTCAGGGCACTTTTTAGGCTTTTCGGATGAAGTCATTTCAAGATTATCCTCAGTTTTTGCTAAAAAAAATATGATTGGTGTTGTCTTCACTGACTGGTACTATTCGCACTCGCGGAAAGGGCGACATGAGAAGAAATAGGGTCGTTCACAAGACAACCACTACGGATGAGAAAAAATGGAGTATTCTTGGATTATTTTCCAATCACTTTGCTCCTTTCCTATGTTTCTCTATCTCATTGCTGAATTCAACTTGCAAGTTCTTTTTATTATGTTTCTTGGATTTAGGTTTATTTTTTGTGGTTAAGATGTGTTATAGAGATAGGAATTGGAATAAAAAGCAGTGAACTTATTTTTGTATACAATCTTTTTTTCTCATATGTTCTTGAGACAAATTTTCAAAGATAATATATATGCTTCTATTTAATAGTTGTCATTCTCATACATATACCTGAAAGTTGAAATTGTATATGATAGCATAGGACAAGCTAAAAGATTCTAATGTGGATGGGTTTTAGTTCCTGCATTTAATTACCCTTATATTTGTCTTAATACAAAACCTACATGGTATTTCTCTCTTCTCTCTTTTCGTTTATTTCTTTTTCTAAATATTAGTTGTTTACCTCTGAATTTGTTAGTCCGTTTCCTCCTCCCCCCCCCCCCCCCAACCTTTTGTTGTTTATGGGATGTCCTCTTAGTTTTTTGTGTGTTAAATTAACATCATAGGTATGTTTGAACTTCATAGTGGGTTTTGAAGTTTTTTTATTTGTTTTTATAACTTTATAGCTATTTGATCTCTAAACCTCGATTAGTAAGCTAGAAAACTTACATTATTTTTAATTTTATATTATATAGTAAAACAAATCCCACGGTTAATTTTCAACTTCTTTAGTTACTATGAATTATATTTTCACTATAACTTTTTAAAATGATTTAGTTCAATTCTTCCACTTCATTTTAGCCTGGGCTGGTATCCATTCCTTGCGCCCTAATTGTCCAGATCATGAATCTTCCACTATCTCAGAGCAATGTTGGGGCTATCCATGAGATATGTTCATTGAAAACATAAATAAATAAGCCTTTTGTAAAACTATGTACACGATCTCTGGGCAGATGGAACTGACAAGCTCTCAAGAATGCCAATAAATCTGATGAAATAGTGGTATGAGAAAATGTGAGGACGGTGAAGACCAAAATCATGAATGGACTGAAATAGTGTTTGGACCTATTTGTTTTATTCCAATTTAGGTTTCTATAATTAATTAATAGTCACCAGTGTAATTGATTCTAACTCATCTTCATTTTGACTTAAAAGTATTTTATGGATATGATGTTATTTGTGTGAGGTCCATGACACTATTAGTATTGTCATCGTGGATTACTTTTTATTTCTTCCAAATTGTGGATCGTCCTATAAACAAAGACTACTTTACCCAAAATTTTTAATTTGTTTATAATTAGTTGTCTTATAAAATAATTTATCTTTATTACAAGAAATTTTGTATTTTTGTTGGATTATTTTTTTTTTTAAACATGGTGTACAGTCTTAGACATAAGGAGAATTTTGTCCAAAATACTTTGGAATTTTTTACACGATTCAATACTTTGGAATTTTTTACACGATTCAATACTTTGGAATTTTTTCTTCGTGCCTTCAGGCACGGGTATTTCGCTAGTATATATTTATATAGGGTCAATTTGATATTAATTCATTACTAATCTTTGATTTTAGACTTAAAAATAATTTTATTTAAAAATTATACTTTAATACAAATCGTCAAAAAATCATCAAGTTTAACTGCCACGTGTCATTATATATAAAATAATTAAAAACCACCAAAAAATAAAACTAAAACAATGAAAAAAATCATAAGTAAAAACAATTTCGAAATACAAAAATAAAAATAAAAAATAAAAAAACCTTACCTTGGAAAACTCCCCAAACAAACTCCGACAACACTCGCCTCCAGTAAAACCACCCACCTTCAGCAAGCCCCCCACCCTATCTCTTTGTCCCCTCTCTGTCTCACACCCCCGAACACAACTATTGACAACCCCATCTCCGATAACCCACCTTCGCACCTCCTCGTCACCACCTAGATCCCCCATCGTAACTAAATTCAACTATTTAACATATCGGTTCAAACTATTTGTAAACATTCAACAGAAATCAAAACCATAAAACAAAACCAGAAAATGATTTGAAATGAAAACCATAACACAAAACATGTCTAAACAAATCAAAATCATAACATAAACTCTTTTGTTGTGCGTTTTCAATGTCAGATTCGTTTGGATTTTGGTCGGTGATTTTTGGTTGAAATAGGAGGCTGTCGGGGGGTAGAGACGAAATGGGTAGTATTTATATTTGACGGGGTTGTTTTTTAAAGTGGAGGAAAGTGGGGAGAGAGAGGGGGGGGGGGGGGGGAACTTGGTGGAAGATTAGATTTTTTTCATTTTTTCATTTTGGGTCATTTACTATCTGGGGTATATTTGTTATCAGTATTTTATTTCTTGGGTACGCTAGTTTGAGTTATTGTTGGATTGGTGTTAAAGTAACGGTTGTACTTAATTGTTGTTAGCCAACTGTAACTACCAGACCCAATTACCAACATTACCCATTCTTTCCCATCCTCCATTCTTTACAAAGGCTATATAAAAAAAAAATCAAAACCTACATTTATTACATGTGCTTTATAACGTCTAACTTCTTCTTCTTTATATATTGTTACAACATTTCCATCATTTCACCAAGCAGCAGCAGTGGCAGTTAACATCTTATGAAATTAAAATGGGAGGCAGCTTAGATGGTGATGGAACTCAAGAGGATGTATGTCAAATGTGTGATCAAAATTATCACACTCCAATTGATTGTCCATGGGTTTATAGCATATGTACTTTTGATCAGTGTAATGGTCTCATGTTGCTGTTGAAGTCATCAAATGGCCAAACAAATTTGAAGTACCAATATGCATCATGTAATGTATTTAAAGTCTTAGAAGATGCAGTTAAAAGCACTGGAGGATCATCATTAAGTAATGGATGTTTTCAATGTGGCAGTGAAGATAATTGGTTTAGAAATTGTCCATGGAAAAAGTCACCATGCTCAAACAAATGCCAGGGGACAAGGAAACTCTGGACTTCAAAGAAAGAAAGAAGTTTTGGCAAAAAATTTCTCAAGTGTTTGACATGTGGGGATTTTGAGTGGTTAACAGAGGCAATTAGAAAATCTGATGAAGGTAGGAAAGTGAATGTCAGGGTTCAAATAGAAGTTAGTTTGAATGATCTTTGTGATGGCTTTCAAAAGAAATTCAATGTATGAAATGTCTTTGTAATCATTGTATGCAATGAATGAAATGTGTATTTTGCACTGAAATGTCTTGTGCAATGAAATTTTTAATATTCAATGAAACACAAAGTTCCCAAAACACATTCATACTTAACTTCATTCATAACTTACTTTGTCCTAAAACACAAAGTTCCCAAAATAAAAAGGTAAGTACCTTGTCCAAAAACACAAAGCTACATAAAAAAGATTAATACTTTGTCCCAAAACACAAAGTTAAACCCAAAGTAATGAAGCTACTGAGTACAACCTTGACTAACATTTGCTGCTGTATCCACATTCTTGACTTTCCCCTTCTTTCCACCTTCTCTTGTTCTTGGAATTGGCATTGATGTAACAATTTGTGGGTTGTTTGATCCCTCTATAGTGCTTAGTCCCTCAGCAACTTGTGTTTTGTTACCTGATTTGGTTGATTTCCCCTGGCAACCAGCTTTGTTATGGCCTAACTCCCCACATCTGCTGCATTTTCATTTTCTCCGAGGAGATCTTCTCGGATAGAAGATCCTCGGTGGCTTTCAACTTAGCTTCCACCTCCTCCTTCTGACGATTCACTTCTGGCAGAAGGGACAATTCTTCTTCTGCCATTTTCATTTTGTTTTCAAGCTCCCCAAAGTTCGTGAGCTTCTCGGAATACTTCTTGTTCTCTCTCTCCAAATCCTTCACTTTATTTTCCAAACCCTTGGAAACTTCAACGAGCTGCACCTTCTCTGCCTCAACTGCAGCTAACTTTTTCTCCCAATCAGCCCTATCCTCGTCATACTTTTGACGGGACTCCTTCAAAGATTTGGTCTAACCTAGTAAAGCATCCTCCACTCCGGATGAGTAGCTAGAAGCCTTGATCGCTTCATCCTTCTTCACAATGGTGTTAAAGCAACTCACCAGCTGAAAAAAGGAGATAACGATAAGTCAGCACAGAGATACATGTATTGAAGGAAAGAAAGAAAATTCAGAAAATGAGAAACTTACTGAAGCAATGTGACGAGTAGCTAGGGATGTAAGCACATCCCTAGACATATTTTCCTCAATTCCTTGGACTTCAGGAATGGTCCAAGTCTTCACCGAGCTCATAGCTGAGCTCGGAGGAATAATAGTTGGAACACCAGCTCCACTAACTTGGAGCTGGGGAATGGTTTCAGCTAAATTGATCGAGGAGGATTTCTTCAGTCTCCTTGGTGGCATTTCAACAGTTTCAACCAAAGAAGAGCTTTTGGTTGGGGAGATGGTGACCACTTCCACAGGTGCATCATTCTTGCTCGGAGCCACTGGGGGCTTCTCGGCAGCCTTCTGAAGAGCAACAGAAGGGGCGGCATATACTTTCTTTGTCCCCTTTGGGACGTCAGTCTTGTTCCTTTTTCCATCTCCAGTAGAGGCAGTCTCCTCAAAGATAGCAGGAACTCTTCTTTTGCCCATTTTCTGACTCAGAGGAATGTGAGATTCTAGAGAAGAGTCCTCAGGAACTGACACTGGATCACTAGTGCTGGCCACAGGACGAGCAGTGAAAGAGGTTGAAGAACTCCTATACTGCAACAAATATGAAGCAGACCTGATGTGCTCGTCTGCAACTTTCTGATGCAAACTCCAGATAAGTTTCAAATGCTTAATATTAACTTCTGATTCTTTTGGAATCTTTCTTTGGCTGTCAACTGCAAACAAATACATAGTGAAATGTCAATCACACATTTATTCAAACATAATGAAATCATAATTTCAGAAATAAAATAAAATGAAAATAACCTATCCCATTTCCATATGGAGGGCATCTGGGACCTTGATATATTTCATCTCCAATCAAAGGGGCATGTTGCCAATTTTTAATAACTACCCCATGTTAAAAATAATCCCTATTAGCATCAGCGAGGTTGACTACTAAAACCCTATTCAAAAATCTAGTTTTTAAATAAAAAAACATTATCTAGAACAGCCCATCTATAACAATACATAATCTCAGGAATTCCCATACGGGTTCCGTGAGTTTGATTTAACCTATACACCCCATTAACTATTCTCCATGTGTTGGGGGCTATTTTTGCAGGAACAACATCGAAATAATGACAGAACTCTAAGTACAAAGGGTTTGGTGGAAAAGAAAATCCACATTCAGCAATAAAGAGGCTGGGGAACTAATGTCCCTCAGCCAAACGAAAATAATTTGAAGGCTCAGAAAGATCCTCCAGAGTTACCCAAGATGGAATAGAAAAATCAGAACGGAATTTCTCAAGAGATTCAATAACATCATCGTCGGCCATATACGACGTTTCAAGCGCCATATGAGAATCAGAAGCCCTGAAGGCTCAGTGTCAATTGTCAGGACAACATCGTCCCTGGCCAGTGTTCCACATATCTAACTTCGGTTGGCATCCCATCTAAGGCAGGGGTCATACCTCACCAACCTCGTACTTACCTAGGCTGAGGTTGGTGTCAAGCAAAGACAACCGAGCTTCTACGCGTACATATGTGGCTTGAGGCACGTGGACAAATTTGTTATAACTAAACCATTCCCTCCACGTGAGGGAATATTGAGGTCATCATTATTTAGTTAAAGATTAGCTAGGTGTCATCCCTTCACTCGATGGATCTCCAGGCACATGCTCATTGTATGCTTTGGGGATACATTACACCCCCCACACATTATATATAGAGGTCATCCTCTACCTTGCAAAGGGATTGATAATTACAACCCTAGCTGAAACTGTGTCAAATTACACAGTAGAGAGAGAAAGGTTGGGAGATTGTATCCGTGGCCAATAGCGCCCTATTTTAGTGACCTTATCCACTCACTTGCACAGTGGACGTGGGCCTAATTGGCTTAACCACTTATATATTGGTGTTCATCCTCTTCTCCTCATCTCAATCTCTCTGTTGATACCAAAATTAATATGCTAATATAGACGAATCATAAGAAGACATGTGTCGATCTACGTGGTAGCAACGAGGAAGTTTATTTCCCCGACCAAGTCATACTCACTCCGAGGAACTCCAACACTCCGAGGAACTCCTGAACGACGAGAAACTAAGGTGGTCCGAGCTGCATCTCGGCCACAGCATTGATTGCCAGATAATTAACAGTTCAACTATTCATTGAATGCTTATCATACAGACGTATACTCTTAAAGGGCATTAATTGTTTACCCTTTCACATGTACAGCCTAAGGGCTATAAATACATTGTATCACCCTCATTCTGGGAGACCGGATTTTCTTGATAGAATTACATATCGAGAACTCCAAAAACACTTGGCAATAACAGAAACAGTGGACGTAGGCCATTCTTATAAGGCTGAACCACTTTAAAATTCTTTGTCTCATTTATATTTATCTGTGATTAAATAATTAGAAGCAATCTAATTTTTTACATCAACAGATTGGCGTCGTCTGTGGGAAGCGACTGTTGTTATCGTTTTTCACCAAAAATCATTCATCATCAATGGCAGATAATCTGTAATCCAGCAATCGAAATGCTGGAAATGCTGGAAATCTTCCAAATCCCTCTGCACCTTCAGATCTGACAGGAATTATGACGAATCTGGCTCAAGGACAAACCGCCATGCAAGAAATAATGCGGCAACTCATACAAACCCTTCATGGCGGAGTACCTGCACATTCAGGACAGAGAAGTGGTCAAAGACAAACTTATTTACTTTCTTCACGATCCAGGCATACTGAGTCATATCGTAATGAGGAATCTGGTGATTTCTCTTATCAACCTGAGCGAACTTCGTCAATACGGGCTACAGATACTGAGCAACTGTACCTCAACCCAAATACCCTAAATCTTATGGGTCCATAATCGATGCAACCGCTAAGGTGACTAGTTCTTTGAAGGTTCTTGATCCACCTATTTCTACCAATGACCTTATTGCTCTTTTTAAATAGGTTTTATCCACTTTTAGTCCTGCTATGTATGTCACCTAATGTAATTCTTAGTTCTTTAATTCTACTTGTTGCAATCACATGAGTGTTGATTCTACAATCTTTTCTTCCAAACACCCTGCTCTACACACACCTGATACACACATTGTTGATGGATCATTTTTGTCTGTTAGTCACATTGGTCAAGTATCAAATTCCAATATTTCTCTCACTTCCACATTTCACATTCCAAAACTTACTATTAATCTTATCTCAATTTGTCAATTTTGCGATCTTGGACTAAATGTTCTTTTCTCCTCTTCTGGCTATCATGTGCAGAATTCACAGACAGGGAATATTATTAGGATAGGTTGTATGGTTGGTCTTATGTTTAAGCTTATTAACCTTCACACTCCTTCCATAACTCTTTGGTTCTAACTTATGCTGTTACATATTCCATAACGACTCTCGCCTTATGGCATTATCGCTTAGTTCATGTGCCTGTTGAACGTCTTCGCTCCTTAGTCTCAACTGGTTAATTAGGTATAGTCAAATGTGAGAATATTTCATATCTACCTTATTAACTTGGAAAGTAACCAGCATTACTATTTAATACAATTAATTCAAATTTTTTTGTGCATTTGATCTTATAAACTATTATGTTTTGGGGCCTTCCCCTCGTACCACAATGGGATGATCCAAATATTTTATTCTTTTTTTATGTACACACGTTTTACTTGGATATATCTCATGAAAAATCCCTCAGAATTACCACAAATTTAGTATGAATTTACAAATATGGTTCGTGCCCAATTCTCTTGGCACATAAAGGTTTTTTAGCAGATAATGCCATGGAATACATAGAAAAAAAAATGTCAAATTTCTTCGTCAATAGGGAACATTGCCACAATATTCTTGTCATAGTACATCCTAGCAGAATGGTCATGTCGAACGCAAACACCGCCATATATTAGACATTATGCTCACTCTTTTAATCTTGAGTTCATGTCCTAAATGATTTCGAGTGAGGCAACCCTCATAGATGTATATAACATTAACCGTATTTCCATGCCAATCATTGAAAATCAATCTCCCTATGATCGTTTATATGGTATTTTGGTTGCCTAAAATTTGCTCAAATTAAGTCAAATATAATAAACTCAAATTAAGTCAAAGTTTAAAATGCACGAAAAATAATTTTAAAAACCCTTAATAGTTAAAAGCATTATATATATATATATATATATATATATATATATATATATATATATATATATATAAATACGGTTAAATATCAAATTTTCAAATATAGAAATCCGTATCAATATACATAATAAATTTTCAAAATTATATACGTGTATGTGTGTTTATGTTTTTATGTGTGTGTGTGTGTGTGATTATTCTCAATTGTTTTATATTGAAATATGGTACTATTTATTGTTAGAAATTTTATATGATACCCTTAGTGTAGAATTGCCTTATTAAGGTTTTAAATTTGTTCCCGCATTTGTGATAATTAGAATATATATCTAGTAATTGAGATATAGCTAAAAGTTTAGTTAAAATATGAGAAACTTCATGTTAGGTATAGTTATTTCTATAACTCCATGAGTAATACCCTTGACACCAAATACTTGATTGGTCAAACTCTTAGTATGAAAATGTAAAATTATTGTCATGAGAATATTTTATGTTTAAATACCCTATGATATTATGTTATTGGAATTATGTTCTTGGAATTATGATAATATGTTCTTGAAATTGTGAAATGAACTAATTATGTAAGTAAGTTTATTCCTTAAGGGAATAAAAAAAGTATACAATTTAGAAGGAGTATGAGATAAACTTGTGTTGGATTGTTGTGTTGATGGTTGTTATGGCTTGTGTTGAATGATCATGGTTGGATACGGATGATGGATACTTAAAATGCTCACTTATTTAATTCTTTATAATAAACCTTTAAATAATTATTTTTCATAACGACTATCCTATCTTAATGACTATAAACATAGATACATACACACTCACAAATGTGCACATATACATACACGCCCATACTTACATACATACACATACACACAGACTCACATGCGTCCATATATAGATTAAATGTTTAAAATAGAGTCATTTGGTTAACTTATTGTAGCCGTGCTCACCCCTTCGTTAAATGATTGTTGTTTGTGTGAACACAAATTGGTGAAAGGGTTTGCACAATTAGTGGACAGATTGTAATTAGATTTAATTAAATTAAAATAAACTTAAATTGGATTTGTTGTGTATGATTAATTGGATAAAAAACATAATTATTATAGGATTAATTATAGCCACTACCTCTACGACACATATTCATACCCTTCTATATATTTTCTCAGGAAAAAAGAGTCACGATAGTACTTTCAACAAGAATACGAGAAAGTGCAATTTGACCGCAGTAAAACATATTTCATTAGTGAATGCCGTATAGAGAGAACTCCTATTTACAAAAAGGGATTAGGAAAAATGAACAGTTTCATTACCTTACAAATCATGGAGTTGATCCCTCACAAGAGTACCTGTTCGATCTATTATGTTTTCCTTGCTAGAATGCAAGGATGAGGCAATATAGAATATATTTTGCCTCCATGATCTCGATAGGTCACTAAAGTTGGTGACACTGTTAGAAAAGATTGAAAAAAATATTCATCATTATGGATACAACTCCGTAAAGAGAGCATTCACCCAGATTGCGATGTATCATGACATATGCATATTAAAAATAAGCTTCAAAATAAGTTGAAGAATAAAGGATTGTGATCTTATGTCACAGACCTTTATACGTCAATCGTAGATATGCTTTCGCCCAGTTGGCTGTGTGAAAAATTTCAAAGATTTTTAAGCATTAATACTAATTGAATGGAAATCAGACACATCGAGCATGCTTTAAAATATGTTGACAAGGTATATGCATATAAATAGTCGTAAACTATACTTTCTCACACACATTGCTAATTTTTTTTAATTATAGTTAATGTCTAACATAAATGGAAATACTAAACCAAATAACTGAACACCACCAATTGGGCATTTTCCCACACCCCAACCTCAATTCTCATATCTTTCGAGTTATTGATACTCTACTCCATCAAAAATTCAATCTACCACTGCATCTTTGAGTGATCAAACTCAAGAATCCCCTATTAATCCAACACCCCACCTCCTGCTATTAAGGAATACCAAACCATATCTGGAAAGCCCATTAGGTTATCCTTAGCCAGGAATCGTCTAACCATTAATAAAGTCGACCTTCTGCTTTTTAAAAACTATTTTCTATCCCTAAAAAAGGATGCTTGTAGGTATTGGGGACGCAAAAAACTGGAAGAAGGTTGATGGTGCCGTAAAGGATGACATGTGGTAGCAACTTGATAAAACTTTTTCATTCCCAGTTGGTTCAAAGGAAAAGGTTCTATCTCGAGTAGCTGATAAATTAAAAACCTATCAGAAGAACCTTCAGAAGAATTTTTTTCTCGATGGGGGCAATGAGTTCTTATATTTTAGGGTTGAAAAACAAAGTTCCAAAATGCTGAAATGCCCACTGACCAGTGAAATAACTTCTTGGAGAATGAGGTCAAAGAGGGAAAACTAACTAAGAGTTAGAAAAATAAACTGATAAGGTAAAGAAAGTTGATGTCCACAAACTTAGGGCACAATCTTATGATGATCTGAAGGATGAATGGGTAGAACGAACCAAGGGGACTCTAGAATGGAGTAAAAGGCTAATTTTGTAAACTTGTACTTGCAAGTCCAACGGAAAAAAGGGACCAAAAAATTTCCAGACAAATTGGCTCTGACTCCGGTGAGTTTGAATTTAGTTATAACATACATACACGTTATAATAAATATTACTAAAATCATAGTCCTAAATATAATATTGTGTTATTGGAAATGAAAAAAGGCACGTCGAACAGTCTGTTCTAGTGTAATCCCTATGACATTGAAGCATATTCCTAACCAAGGTATTTGGGAGGGAGAATAAGTCGAGGAAAATCGATGTGGGCTCACGTAAGCCAAGTGGAAAATTACATCATAATGCACTTCTATAGGACAATATCTCTTAGTTGAGGAGTCATGTGTCGAGAGAGGCGGAAGGACATTCCAGGATTAATGGAGAGGTGTCAGAGCTTAAGAGGGAGGTGGGCAATTTTTGGAATAGTATGACAATATTGACGGATGAAATCCACGGGTTGGTCTGATTCTTTACTCAATAAAAGGGTTACCCCACTCACATGCCTCCTCAAACAATCTCCTATCTTACATCTCAAGGGTTCCCCTCCTAAATGTCTCCTATAACATTCCGTGGATATTCGTCAACTATGCATGATGACATTGGCGAGTTGCATTATATAAGGGACTTGTCCAATATCAGGGTTATTGGCGTCTGCACTCTCATTCCATGATTATTGGAATAAATGTGTATAATCGCTCTTTGGCGATGTGTGAGGCTCATATATTAGTTGATATAATATATGACAGTTGCAGAGATGCGTCTTTGTACATTGACCACGAGAAAGGGCTTCTATTAAGAAAACCTAAAAATTATTTTATTACTTGGTCAATTCATTTGTTGGATAAGTCTACGTGTTGAACAATATTTTCTTTTTGAACAAATTTGTAATATTTTAATTATCTAGGACAACTGTTTGGTTTTATTCCATATATGCTAAATGATCGAGACAAGTGAATTTCCTTTAAATTTTCTTTGAATTTGTTTGGGTTGAATGAATTTTGTTGAATTATAAACTGAGAGTTCTTGTGTCCAACATGACCTTCGTTTAAACCTATTTATATAAGTGACTTGAATTTTGAAGACTACTTAATGAATTTCTCACAATACAACGAGTGGATGGTGGGGTGTCATAGAGTATCTAATAATCATGTAAAGGACATTTGGGAATTTATTAAATATGCAAATAAAAATATTAATAGTGATAACATTTCATGCCCATGCAACCGTTGTATAAACGAAAAGTTTAAGTTTTGGAAAAAGTTTAATTATCTTTACTAATGTGGAGTATGATGTAAGACTATAAGATATGGACATTCCATGGGGAATATACCATATATTTCGAAAGAATTATTTGTCGCATGATGGAACCCCACAGGGTGGAAGTGGTGAATGATTCGTCAGCATATTGTCCTTTAACCGACCTAATTAATGATGCTTATATATTCCACCACCATTAAAACCTCCAGCCTATGGATAAAAATAATATGCATTATGTCCAGGTCAATGAACAAGTTGATGCTGAATTATCTAAAGATCGGGAATACATACGGTTGAAAGACGATACAGCTAGACATTTTCATAAAAATTACGAAGACGATGACTCAGTATTGTATGCATTTATCGATTTTCATAATTTAAAGAGTCAATTTGGGTTTTCGATCAGTAGCATAACTAAAATTCTTAAATGTCCTAAATACATTCTCCCAAAGAGAATACGTTAACTAGATCGTTATTTGAGCATGAAAAAGAGCTTGGGTTTGAAGTAAAAATATATTCATATATTGCATATTGTACCGTAATGAACAAGAACTGAATAATGAATGGCTTGTATTCAAGGATCCAAGATATATGGTTGATGAGAGTTGAAAAGACGGTACAAAAAAATTTCACAAGTGCTCGCAAGTTCTACAGAAGGTACTAAAATATTTCCCCTCGTGCCACAATTAAAAAAAAATTCACTATACCATGGATAGAAGAGTCCATGACATGGAATGCTCGAGAGGAGGTAGGTGGGAATATCATGTGTCATCCAGTTGATTCACCCATTTGGAAACATTCAAACACATGACATCCTGAATTTGAAAAAGAACCATGAAATATCCATCTTGCATTATCAACAGATGGGTTTAACCCTTTTGGAAATTTAAGTGTTAATTAGAGTTATTGGATAGTTCTCATGGGGCCTTTAAGTCTCCGTCCAACACTGTGCATGAGAAAAGAGTTCACATTATTGTCATTATTGATACCCTGACCATAGGCTACTAGTGAAGATATTGATATTTTTTTAGCCCCATCAATCGAAGAACTTAAAAAGTTATAGGATGAAGACGTGAGGGCATTTGATGCTTACAAGGGTGAAAAGTTCAATGTGAGAAATCCATGACTTTTCTGCCTATGGGATCTTATCCAGTTACAATGCTCATGATTATTATGTATATCATATTTATTGGGAGGAAACTGAATCCACATGGCTACATCATAGTGGGAAGATGAGTTACGTCGGTCAACGTATATTTCTTTCGAGTAGTCACCCTTTTAGGAACGACAAGTCTAACTTTTTACATATCGGCCAAGAGCGTAGGGGAAAACCATCTCAACTTTTTTATTATCAAATTGAGGAGAAGGAAAAATCTACGACTTTGAGAAATAAGTTTGTAGGCAAGGACCTTCAGTTTGTAGGACAGAAGCATAAATCTAGCCAGGACCCGCTAGATCCTAGTAAAATGAAGGCATGGTCCAGATGGTCAATCTTATTTGACTTATCGTATTATAAAGTGAACTGTATAAGGCATGTAATTAATGTGAAATACATGGAGAGGAATTTTGCGAAACATATAGGAGGAACATATCTGGGTGGATCTCATTCAAAATATGTAAAGAGGGCATGTCTCAATCTACAGGAGATGAAAATAAAAAAATTATGGTGAAAAATTGATCCTACAACTGGAATTAATTTGATTCCCGTGGGTGCTTTCATTTTTAATACAAGTGAGAAAAATACCCTCCAAGACGTGTTATTCAATTTGAAGACTTTGAGTGATTATTCCGGTAATTTGCCTAGGGTTGTCAGCAACCAAACAAATTACCTGAAATAATGCAAGTCTCACTACTGGCACGTCATCATCCAATTAATCCCTCTTTTTTTATGCATTGGTTTTCTAGCAAAAAGACCTTCACAGGGCAATTATGTATATTAGTGTATGCTTCACCTTACTGTGTGAAAAAGTGGTAAGAAAGATGCACACTAAAGCTGTGAATGCCTCTTTAGCCAAGGTGATTTGTGTCTTGGACAAGTATTTGCCTCTATCATTCTTTGGTAACATCATCCACCTTCTTGTGCCTTTATGCGATAAGGTTTTGTTGTTCAGACCCGTCAGGTATCGCTGGATGTATCCTTTCGAGTGATTGATGAAAACCCTCAAAGACTACGTTAAAAATACACATTATATTATAGGGTAAATTTTGAAAGAGTACATAGCAGCAGATCATTGTTGTACACCCAAAAACATATGCCAAAATAAGGACTTAGGAGGTTCAATCCTCGTGGAGAACGAGTGATTGAGGAACCTAACTAGTTCGAGATTGAATTTCCTTTTGGTAACCCTAAAGAGGCGAGACTCACCAATCTGTAATACGATCAAGAAGCTCGTTATGTCTTTGAGTCCTATGATGAAATTGAAGATTAAAGAGAGTAAGTAACTACATATATAACTTATTTTTGTTAATTACTTGTATTCTCTATATTACCATTTAAACTCTAAAATTTTATGAACGCGTTTAGGAAGTATGAATGCAAAATGGCCAGAAATCATAAGAAAAGTGATTTAGTGCATGGGTATCAAAAGATGTAATTTTAACCTCTTCTATTGCGATTATTTATGTATGTTCTGTAAAAAATACCCTACTATAAATCCAATGAAAAATACATCTTTTAAAGAAAGGTGATGTGATTTCAAGGCTTTCACGCCTAGCCAAAGGTCCTAGTTTTCATGCGAAGGAGTTTAAAAATTCTACATCAATGGGTCTGATTTTATCTCATACCCGTGCAAGGAAAATCTATAAATGCAAAGCAACAGAATAACAGTTTTTGTCTTGACTTCTTATGTAGCTAGCAAAAGAGATAAAAATCCAAAGGACGCGGTGTTAAACTATTATGGAATTATTTAATAAATACTCAAACTAGATTACGTAGACTTCAAAGAAACCATTTTCTACTGTGATTAGGTGAAGGCGGAGGACACTACGAATGGTTGTAAAGTTGATACTCCCTAAAAACTTGTAATTATAGATTTATCTAAGATGAAGAGTAAAGATTTCTTGATCATCAAGCCTTTTATGTATGCCTTTCAAATGTCAAGAAGGTATTCTACTCGAAGTGCATAAACGATAACAATTAGTCTATTTTATGCATGAATCGAAGGGTTTGACTACTCAAGTAAACACATTGACAACCTTTAAAGAGTTCTTTCTCTTAATAGAAATCCTAATTTCTTCATTATTTTAGTTGATTTAGACGAAGATTGAGTTTCAAAACCTTATGTTGTTGTCATATAATTAACTCTTATATGACAACCCTATCTGTATCGTATGTATTAGAACAACCCTTGTATATAATTACGTTCGTGTATCTTCTACTAAAAAATTTAGTTCTCTCACACTTGCTTCCCATCTCTCACATTTTGCAAAATATCATTATGTAAATCTTCTTAAGTTTCGAATGCGACACTGATTACAAACTGCCAATCTGAGGTAACGACACAAGTGATCACGGATTCTTTTGATGTTCAATATATACGTGGTTGCCTTGATTGGTGGTTTGTGTTATGTGATGTTCACTCAGATATAAGGCATCAAAATCTATTACTGGTAACACTAATTCCATTTTCTTTTATTATTCCATTTTTAGCTTGTATCATTAATCCCACTCTTTTTATTATCATATATACATTCACATATAATTTCATACATAAAAAATCCAAAAAATATTCCTATACCACAATTCCAAATTTAGAGTATTCTCACAATTTTCTACACTTTCAATACATTTCACGTGTATTTTCATAAATAAAAAAAGATACCCTAGATTCAGATTATGAGTTAGACCCCAACCTTGTTCATCTTATAAACTACGTCGACTTTGTTGTCATTTTTGGCTATGTAGGCATCCAAAAATTATTTTTGGGTTCAAGTCCTTTGTTAATTACCATTTGAAACATTTTGAAGTCTTATTTATGGGCCTAGCTGAAGAAGGGACATTTTGAAGTCTTGTTTCGTGGAAGGAAACAATCACTGCATTGGATTTCGATTAGGATATTGCGATGTTATTATCATATTCACGCAAGCATGTGTTGCATTATTATTTGTGTTGTTCAATTTGATAGCTTTAGTTACTTAATTTGTGTTATATTATTATATTTTGATTGATGAATGGTGTAGCGACTAAATATTTATTTCCAAAAATGTAAACAAGTTTGAAAATATACAATTTTTTTAGGATGTAATTTTTTTTTTTTTTAATTTGGTCACGATTTAAAACTGTGACTAAATATATATTTTTGTAATTGGGTGTTAGAATTGGTCATGGACCAAAATCGTGACCCCAAATGTGGCCATTCAAAAATGTCTCACTAGGGGTCATAGTTGTGGGTTCACGATTTTAGACCGAGACCCAAAATTTTAGCACCCTCAATATGGTCACGGTTAAAAACCGTGACCCATAGGCCTTGGTCACGGACAAAAACTGTGACCATCAGCATGTTTTGGTGAAGTGACATACATGGGACCTTGTTGCTCTTCCTCCTAACAAGATCACTATTGGTTGTTAATGGGTTTACAAAATCAAAACACATTTGGATGGGTCTATTGAACATTAAAAAGATTGTCTTGTTGCAAAGGGATTCATTCTGGAATATAGCATTAAATATGAAGAAACCTTTGCTCCACTCTCTCTCATTTCCTTAGTTCGCATTCTTTTTGCTATTGCTATAGCTCGTAAATGGCCATTATTTCAAATGGATGTAAAAATGAATTACTTAATGGATATCTTATTGAAGAATTTAATATTAATCCTCCTATTGGTTATGATAATTCCTCATCTCAAGTGTGCAAACTTCGTCGCGCCTTATATGGCCTCAAACAAGCTCCCCGAGCCTAGTTTGCTAAATTCATCTCCACTATTGCAACCTTTAGTTTATCTTCCATCCCACATGACTCTAGTCTCTTTATTTGAAACACATATTTCGGTACTATTCTTCTTCTATTATATGTGGATAATATGGTCATCATTAATATTGCAGGATTCTATATGCTTAAACTTTCACTCAGTTCTCACTTCAATATAAAAGATCTTGGTGCTTTTAGTTATTTCTTAGGCCTTGAAATATTATCGACCTTCGATGGTTACTATCTTTCTCACGCTAAGTATGCACATGATATTATTGCTCGAGCTAATCTTACTTATTGAAAGACAACCATCACTCCTTTGGACACCTATACTCGTCTTACTTCGCTCGATAGTACTCTTCTCGATGATGCGACGTTGTACTAACATTTGATTTATAGTCTTGTTTACCTTACAGTTACTCGCCCTAACATTGCTTATGCAATTCATATTATTATTTAGTTCTTATTTGCTCCATGAATAATTGATTAAACTGTTGTTTTACGCATCATTCGCTACATAAAGGGTATTATATTCTATGGTCTTCATTTTTCTTCACATTCTTCCCTGGTTTTATGAGGATATTCAGATGCTGACTGGGCTAGAGATCTTACTGACCATCGCTCCACTATTGGTTATTGCTTCTTTTGGGTGACTGTTTTATAGCTTGGCAAAACAAGAAATGGTCTGTCACTTCTCGATCAAGTACAGAAGACGAATATCGTGCTATCACTAATACTACACAAGAACTCCCCTCGCTCCCTAGATACTTGAAAATATAAGGATCTTTTCTTTTAGTAGCATCATCATCTGCTATAATAATAAAAGTGCTATTCAGATTGGTCACAATGGCGTCTTTCATGAACGAACCAAGCAAATTAAAATTGATTATCATTTTGTACGTCAATATGTTATTCATGGCACTATTCATCTCCTCTTTATCACTTCTTCTAATCAAATAGTTGATATCTTCACCAAAGCACATCTTTCGAGTCACTTTTAAGACTTAGTTACCAAACTCAAGTTGAACAACACTCCACCATCTTGATTTTGAGGGGGAAGTTAGTATATTTACCAAGGTTCTAAAAAATGCGGGACGTGATCGAGGCGTGGTTGCCAAGCCTTAAGCCTTAGAAGCCTAGGCGGGTCTTAGGCGTAAAAAGACGTTTAAGCCTTTTTATTATATTTTAATATTTTTAACCATAACAAGGCTATTAACATACTAAAATTTTGTACTTATCATAAAAATATGTCTGAATATTTTCAAATAAAAATACTATTTGATTATTTTGGATGAGATAATGGTCCGGTTAGTAGAAAAGTTCTTTAAAAGGAGATATCATTTCACTAAAGCATTGTTAGTTTTAGAAAAAAGTGCGCCTTAAGGGTCTTACCAAGAATAAGGCGTAAAAAGCTTAAGGCGGGGCGTTTCTCCCAAGCCTCAAGCCTAGGCGGTTTTTTTTAGAACACTCATATTTACATAATTACATATATATTAAATATATATTGTATAATATATCCCCCTCCCTTATCTATGTTTCCCCCTCGACATTTCCCACCTTATTTCCCTTATTGTGTCCCTTTAACTCTACTATAAATAGGTCTCTCTTTTAACATAGAATACACATAAATACAATACATCATTTATCTTAATCTCTCTCTATATTTATACTAATCTCTCTTAAGGTTCACACATGTTTTGTAGTGTCAAGCCCAAACAAGACCCAAAACACAAATCTCTACCTCTATATATTCCCTTTGACCTTATTGGTACTGTATTTGATCTCAAGGGTTAGGATGGTGCCGATAGTACATCATTAAATCATGATATTCGTCTTAGATTTTCAGGAAGAAATACATTTCATTCTGGTAGCACAATAGAACCTCAATTGTCAAGATGTGACAAACACATAATAGACCTCATACATTAAGCAATAACTTGCGAGTCAAATTTTCGAGTCTCTCTATAATTTAATCCTCTAATGCAGCTTAGGTATTGGGGATGATCAATAATAGATCTTTCACTCAGTTGATTCATGGTATTTAATTTTACTAAGGCCCCTTTTGGTTGCGCAAATTATATAATTATGTAAATTGGTTCATTGTGAATTTGTGAATTAAAGATGAGTGGATTTGAAATAAGTTTAAATCTAATTTTATGTGATGTTTGGTAATATGAAATTAATGTTAAGATTCAATTAGAAAAAGTTAAAAATGAATGGAGAGAGAAAGAAAGGGCTAGCTCACGGTAGAGTTGAGTAGAGGGATGAAATACTCATATTTCAAATGGATGCATTTAACGTTTTTTGTGAATGCTCAAATTTCAATTTTTACTCGCAAGCTAAAATGAACTAATTAATGAATCATTTCATTAATGAAAGCAAACACAATTAATGAATAGGACAATTTATAAAGGGGTCAATTTATAATTTTGAGACAATCAAACATGACCTAAGCATTTTTGTTTTAAAATCCATCTTTAGTTACCTCGGCAACACTTATAGAGCCTCTACTTGTCAAATTGATCAGTCAACCATGCTTGGTTTATAGTTGATATGAATTTATTCGATTAAAATATGATACAAGCAGAGGATCCACATGGTAATGTGTCATAGAGTCATTATTGGCGGGAAATTTTAAAAACATTTCGTGGGCCAATTTTTTTTATTATGAACTTAAATGCATTGAACAAAAGTAAAGTCTCGAATACCTTATGGGAATAAATTTGGTTCTTTTCGAGTAATATTATATATACTAAAATTTTATATTAAAAATGATTACCAAGTGTATTAAAGTATTATACATTATTATATAATCTAATATTTAAATATAATTTTGGTGTCTCCTATCATAGGATTGACATGTATAAAACAACCATTCTCCTCCATCTAATAAGGTTATTAAACTCCCGCCTTGCTTCCAAGCTGAAGCTTTTCGTCTCTCTCCCCTTACGTTGTTTCTCCAAATCGTGTAGGAGAAAAGGAAATGGACCATGTGGCCAAACAAATGAAAGTAAGCCAAAATATTGTTACCCTATTTAAAAAAAAGAAAAAAAATATTACTCTTCCTCCTCACCCGAGGTCGGTTCTGTTGCTCTACGCCCTTAAAATGATTGGCTTCCTCCTTCACATATCAAAATGTCGAGTATTATCCCAAAATTTTATATAAAAATTTATTACCAACTCACCACCACCTACCTACCTTTGTCGTCGTCACTACTGTCACCGACCCTCTCCAAAAAATTAGGATTGAAAAATGAATTCCCACAAATTAACAACCCCCTATCATTTCACTTTTTTATGAAAGAATCAAAATTAAATTTGAAAATATATACAGCTTTGTAGTTAAAGTGTTAGGCAAGGCAATCTCGGAAGTTCTCGTTTCTTCCCTAGCTTTGTTTTCATGCTACATTAGGACATGATTGTTGAAAACCATTCTTAAAATCCAAATTTTTCGGGTTTGATGCGAGATTTTAGAGTCGAGGACCTACCAATTAAATCCAAGATGTTGACAAAAGCACTTGATGAAGCTCAACGAAAAGTGAAAAATGACTGTTTTGATATTCGAAAGCAACTATTTGAATACGATGATGTTTTGAATAGACAAAGATATCGTGTTTTTATACAGAGAGAAGGCAAGCACTAGAATCTGAAAGCCTACAACATCTTCTAATTGAATATGAGGAACTAACAATGGATGATATTTTAGAGGTAAATTATAGGGTTATTTCCATATTGGGGTGCAATAGTAATGTGTAAATTCAGAGTGTGGTCCGAAGTTTTGCATATTGCGACTTGGGGGCTAGAAGTTCAAATAGACGCCAAAGTGCAATTATGCAAAACCTTAGACCCTAACCTAAATTACCCACCCAAAGTGAAAATAGCACTATTTGTTATTTTTGATATTAATAACTTTCTAAATCGATTTGTTCTCTAATATAACGTATCAATTATGTGCATATTTTTTCATTTCATTATTTTTAATAATTTGACTAGGCAAATATTGATTCTGATGCTCCAAAAACTATGAAAAAGAAAATTTATGCTTGTTGAATTGAAGACAAACAAAGCCTAAATTCATTTGCACAGAACCAAAAAATATGAAAAAACTTAAAATCAATTTATCACAAAGCATTATACAAACTAAAGAAAAAAATGTTCAAAGTTCTAGTAAAATTAATGTAAAAAATTGAAGATTTGTTACTCAAATATTTTCATGGCTTTATGTTAGTAACTCAACACAATCTGATAATAAGGTCCACAACTTATATACATTAATATCAACTCACTCACATCAATACCCAATTAAACAAATACAATGAAATATGCAAATATGTTTTTCCATGTGATGGGGGTAGTTGTTTCTAGGAATGTTTATTAATAAATCCTTGGTTAGCAGAATATCATTTCATAAAAGTGTGTCGAGAAATTCACCTGTTATGGGGTTAGTTCTCTCAATTATAAAAATGAATCCTTGAAAAAATATTGAGCCACGAAAGTCAGATATCCTCTCATTTACCGATCATTTTGACAAAAAATTATATTACTCCAACTTTTACTATTCTCAATAGTATTGAAATTATTTGAATAAAAGAAATATCTCAGATTGTTTTGTGCCTTTTCATGTTCTGAAGGGTGAGGAATATAATCCATTTCCTTTCAACCATTCATTTATCACATCACCCTCCTATAAAACTTTAACTGGATTGGAAGGGTTTCAGAATTTGGAATTGTCTTATATATTTAGGCACATATACATATTATTAATCCTTTATTTTAATTTATCAAAGCTTTATCTTGAGCTACATGACACATCTGTAGTGATTATTCTTCTATTGTTACTTAGTAGAACATTGTGTTCTTTTTTAGTTGTTTCTAATTTGTTTGTTCATACTTTTCAGGTGAGGTTCCATATTGTGTTGATTTTCTTTTGCAAATTTAATACAATGTTATGATTTCAGATTATTTTTCAAAGGTATTTTATATGACATAAATGTGTGGTGATTATAAAACGGTATATATTTTTCCCAAGGTTGGCTATGTATTCGATTGTTTTCAATGGTAAAGCTTTTATATAACATATTGTGTTAATTCTCTTTCTAGGTTAGCTATGTATTCATTTTTTTCTTTTTCTTTCAAATCGTGATATCGTTTCGATCAGATCTTGATCAGTATTGATGGTTTCTCAGACGACTTGGGTCGTATCCACTTTGTTTATTTCTAGTAGTTTTGGATATTTTTAATTGGTTTGCTATTTGGATTGGTCAAACTTTTCGGGTCTCGAGCTGTTCGTTTGGTTCGTGTAGAACCCGATTGATTCTTGGTTGTTATCTTTTATTGTTTTTATATTTTTTTCACTTATTTTTTTAACGTGTTTGGAAATAAATATTGATTTCGCAGTAAATGAATAGGTGAGTTAGGACACAAAGTGGAAAATTTTTGTTGTTTATGTTGGAATTTCAAAATATAATTTATTAATTAAATTTTATTATTAAGTTTTATTTTTGGAATTTAATTTAGTATTAATATTGTGTAAGTGAGTTTTTATTTATTGGGTCTTCTAGTAGAGAGGGAAAGAGCTAAAGCAAAATGGGTGTAAATGAGGTGGGCATGCTTTCAGTGTCCCACATAAAAACTTTACAAGAAAAGTGAAAGGATATATAACAAAAAGACAAAAGATGACTATTAGTCTCCTAGTCAAAGAAGTTATGCTATGATGATTTGCGGTGGTGCAAAGAACCACCAATTGTAACACGTGACATGCGTTCGTGAGATTGCATGATGTGCGAAAGGGCGATTGGGCGACTTAGGGCACATTAGGCTCATTGATTGCACACTTAGCACTTTGCACGTGTCACCAAAATGGCTATAAAAAGAGTTTTAAGCCTCTGTTTTGGACATCGAAAATTACTTTGTTCTCCTCTCTCCATCCTCTACCTTCTGGCATTATTAGGTTAGCATTTCAGAGTGTTCTTGGTTTGATCAGACCCTACATAGTTTGAATCAACTAAGAAATATCCCTACATTATATCCCGAAGGTAAATTTCTACTTCAACTCCATTGTGTACTCACGGTTTTCATCCGGAAGGGGAGAAATATTACCTAAAAGACAACGTTCTATAAACGTGCCTTGCAGTATCTTGGATTAATAATTATTATAATTCCTTCATAAATTTCTAATAGTTTTAGGCAATATTACTTTTGCAAAATCGAAGGAACGGTAGCACAATCCATCCAAGTTATGAGTCAAGATTTGATTCGACTAGATAATTTTGATGGAAAAAATTTCACCCGTTGGCAAGAGAAAATCATGTTCTTTCTCACATTTCTTAAACTGGAGTATATTTTTTATGACGGGCTTGAACCAATTCCCGAACCCATACCCGAAGACACTGAAGATATCAAGAAAAAACATGTAAAGAGGAAAGAAGATGAATTCATGTGTCGAGGACACATTCTTAATACGCTATCTCAAAATGTCTATAGTGAACATTGGATGATTCATTCGACAAAGGAATTATGAAAGGAATTGGAGAATAAATATCAAAATGAGTAAGCAATTAACCATAAGTTTCTTATTTCTAACTAGATGAATTATAAAATGACAAATTATAAATATGTTGTTGCGCAAGTCCATGAACACCAACAAATAGTCGATGAACTTAAAGCCGCGAAAATAAACCTTCAAGATGAATTTCAGGTAGGGGTGGTTGTTTTTAAATTTCCTTTCGCTTGGAATATCTTTAAGAAGAAAATTAATCATGATGAAAGACATACACGGTTGTATCTATTCTTCGCCATCTTCGTATTGAAGAAAATTCTCGTATTCGGCAAAAGAAGTAAGATCAAAGTGATGATCATTTCAAGGCAAATATGGTTGAGGATCAAACATCCAAAAGTGCCAAAGACTCCAAACTCAAAGAAAATAATGATTCAAATTTCAAGAAACAAGGTGCAAATAAAAAGAAGAAAAGTAATGTGACAACCCGCCTACTAAAATAATAGGTGGCTAGCCCAATACTCTAATAATCACAGGAATCATAGATGGTCCATTCTCAGCATTACTGTCGATTAAAATAATAGTACGAGATAACCACCAATCATTTTAGAAAACGGACTGTCAATAAAAAGAAAATTTGTAAATAAAAGAAAACCACTTAGACAATCCCATTTGCAAAAACGGTGGATATCAAAAATCGATAAATAAAGGATGACAATATAATAAATATCACCGAATAAGCTGTCGGTGAACAGACCAATACAAATAGTTACACTGAGTATTACAATTCAATATTTACAATATAGTAAAGGAGTACAAGACTTGGACAAACACGTCCGAATAAATAACTGAACACAACTATAGTACAAGGGAAAGAAGTGTCTACACAAGTAACCTACAACATCCGCAATATGTCGTAGCTCCATGACAACCGGAATAGAAATGTAAATACGGGTGTCCATGCGATAGAGCACCTGTAACGGCAAGAAGTATGTAGAAAATAAAGAAATATAGACGGGTCAGGGCCCGATTTGATATGATTCCCATGTGAATAAAATGCATGACAGTTAAGTGCGTAATTCACTCGCAATTAACATAATAATTCACACCTCTCCATCTAAAAGCAACCTAGCGCAAATCATGATGATGTTCTAATTAAACAAAGAACAGAAGGCTAACTTCTCCCCAGTCTCAACACTATGCCCTTATTCGTGCGTGGGGTGTCTCGCAAAGCGAAGTCCAAACAAGGAACCCCCCCGATACACTACTACTAGGCAAGACTGATCGTCGAGATACATTAGACCCTGTCCTAATTAATCCAAGTACTAAAGGCTAATTTCTCCCCAGTCACAACACTATGCCCTTATTCGTGCGTGGGGTGTCTCGCAAAGCGAAATCCAAACAAGGAACCCCCCCGATACACTACTACTAGGCAAGGTTGATCGTAGTGATACATTACACCCTCAGCACATTTATTATATACATAATTTAATTCATCTACTATCTAAAACAAAATTCCCATTTCTTTCTTTAGGAATATATACATAAACGGTAAAACATTTTATCAAATGTTTACCATACAATTCATAGTATACTAATTCATTTCATAGTTTCATTCCTTATCAGGAAGTATAATCATAGTATTTATGCTCTTTGTGGCATTTTATCTCAATTATACATTTGTAAAAATCTCTTCCTTATCAGGAATATAATCATCATCATATGCTCTTTGTGGCATTTCATTGTGCTCTTTATGGCACTTCCTCATGCTCTTTATGGAATTTCATACATCAAGTCCAACTTGATTTAGAATAGTTATAATCATATATATATAACGATTCTAAGACCGCCCGTCCGGGTTTCCCCACTCTGCGCGCCCCTAAATGGCTATCATCTTCCAGGGCCTATCATTTAGACAACCTGGGATCCTACCGAAACGTCGGGAAGCTGCCATATGCCTGCGGGGTAGTCATAACCACACCCGAAATTACCTACCCATCGCAGAAACATACAATAAACGCTCATATGGCCTAGGGACTATATCCACCCTGCATTCACTAGCCAGGGGGCTTTACCACAACGCACGAACTTCCATTAAGATAGCGATTTAGAGAGGGTGTGTATCCATACCTTTTAGCATTTATGAAAATCATCTTCCTTTTCATTTGAAAACATCTATTTTTACATTCTCAAAATTATTTGTACTTATTTATTAGTACCACATTTCATAATATTCATTTCTTATTCTTAGAGTCATATTTTATTAATGACCTAAGACCCGAAGTACCATAACCTCAACTAGTCCCCAAGACTTCAATATAATATCATAAACCATTAGAATGGATCTCCCTCAAGGAGTGTCTCCCAAATGTCTCAACATTAACATTTTATCTTCAATTTATCTTTCGGTTAATCTCCTATTTCATTCGGATATCAACCTACGCAAACTAGCCCTCGAGGTAAGCCCAAACGTCCAATTAAATCCTAGGGCATTAGTCTACCCAAAACGACCCTCTAGGACTCCCCATTATTTCCCAAAGGAAGGTCCCTCAAACTTGGACCTAAAAGAAAAAGGGCTAAAAATCAAACTAGGAAAAATCCCACAAAAACAGGGGAACCGAATCGATTCGCCCCCTGGGCCGAATCGATTCGCTAAACAGCCGAATCGATTCGGTGGGTGAAACTTGACTTCTGAAATTGTCCGAATCGATTCGGTCTTAACCCGAATCGATTCGGTCTCCCAGACCTGTGGCCTATCCCCTAACCGAATCGATGCGCCTGGGAGCCGAATCGATTTGGCCTTGCGATTTTGCCCAGTCTGGGCTACGGGTTTAAGAACCCTAAAATCCCATAACCTCCAAACCCTTGATTTTATCCAACACCAACAACAACTAATTCTCCCAAATTGTTTCTACACAATTAATGACTAATAATTTATCCTCAAATCAAATCAAAACTAAGATTTAAGGGTTTAATCAACAAAATCAACAAATACCCATTTATGGGTTAAATCTCCAAAACTTAACTACACATGCAATTTATCACATTAAATCAACATCTGGCAAGTAAGAAACTTGCCTCGAGTTTTTAGTCTCGGATTCTCTTCCGTTAGCAACAATTTTCGGCTCCAATCTTCCATTTTCTCTCTTTTCTCCCATTTCTCCCAAGCTCTCTCTTCTCTCTCTCTCTCTTTTGGCTTCTAACACAAATGAAGAAAGAAAAGGGGTGGGGGAACTTAAACGGGTTTTAAAACATAAATGCCCTCTTTTTATTGCTAATACACCATTAAAATGACTCGTATCCACTTAATTAAGTCATAACGCGTCAAAAGTGCCCGAAACTCCAAATTACAACTTGGCACGTATTTCGACTATCTCAACTATTCTAAAAACAACCGCACCCCCTATTTTGGCATTCGGAATAAAGTGAACTATTTTTGTGTTCCAAATTTCATTAATTATATCACAATTTAAATATGGGCTATAACCGTCGCTTTACATATAACGACGCAATAATACACAATATAATGTCATTTACCTTCTCATACTGTAAATAGACAAAACATAGTAAATATTATCCCTAAATCTCACGGGAAATAATATTTACTCCAACTATCCCTATTTTATAATATTATCCCTTTGGGCAAAATAATATAAAATAGCCGCTCAAAAACCTGGGTTGTTACATACTCCCCCCCCTTAGAAGGGAATTTTGCCCTCAAAATTCGGGCATATAGTATAACCATATAAGGGTATACCATAATAAACTACCGTTCTATCATTCCTAACAAACCCCTTGGTAAAATGGCGTCCTTATTGGACTCGGACTAAGGTCATCATTTTCGATCTTAGCCTACATTCTACGTGCTCTAACATAGCACCTCATCGTTCCTCCAGAACCATTGATCCTACCTCTACTAGGGAAGGACATACCTACACATCTCGGCACCATACTTACAAAAAATGATCCGAATGATTATACGGAGGTTTCGATCGCTACTAACTACTACTCCCATACTTCATCGTTCCACCACTAGTCTTTTCATACTAGTAAGGGAATCGGTCCATTATGGACATGAACGTTTTTCCTATAGGCATTCCATGCCTTACTAACCTCTCCGACGGTTCCCTACTCGGTGCATTTACTAACCCATCTTCATTTCCTTAGCAAAAGGGGATATCCAATCGATAGTCCCTCACGAACTCCAGCTTCTTGCTCGTGAAAAGACCAAATTTCCTGCCCAGGAAGTAGTGCCTCTATTCCTTAAGGCGAATACTACCGTTACGAACTCTAAATCGAGCGTGGGACAATACTTCTCACGGAATTTAAATTTGTGAAATGCATAAACAATGGGTCCATGCTCTCGTATTGATACTCCCCGTTCCTGGCAAGGACTCGTTCATTAAATCCACTCTCGAACTTAACAACGCGAGTGCACGAGTAAAAGTCCGCTCATACTTCAACTCCTTTGAAGATAGGTTACCGACGTAACGCTCTATCTAAAAAAGGACCCTCCTTCTACGGCCTAACATTCTGAATCACTCGAGATCCCATACTTCTTCGTTCTAGGGACCAAATCCCACTTAGAGTTAACCCACAAACCTATTGTGGTCAACTCCTTACCGCCTTCCTAAATCCATGCTACATGCCCTAAGGGCCTTACGTCCTAAAAATCCTAAAGTCAATCTATCTATCCTAATCTAGTCGTATAAATATATCATCCTAATTAGATCCCTAGTGTCCAAAACCTTTCCCAACTCCCGATATTAGCCCGGTTTCATACGTGGGACGTCTCGCCGAGGCGAAATACAAACAAGGAACCCTCCCATTACACTACTACCTCGCACCGTCGGTCGTCGAGAAGTAACGGTCAAAGACACATGATCGGGATCGACGGAATCCTAACTCTAAGTCTTACCACTACAATAAACATGAAAATTTAAATGATCGAGCGCTTACTTTTTGTAAGGCGCTATCAATACTTTATCCCAATATACACACATACATCTTTTATAGATGACCTTATCATTAAGGCATAAACACAAGTCTCTATTCGACTTTCATATCTTAGTCGTCCCCACATCGATCAGAGGAAAAACTATCATAGTGCTTGTTGATACCAAAATTAATATGCTGATATAGACGAATGATATGAAGACACGTGTCAATCTACTTGGCACAATAGCAACGAGGAAGTTCATTTCCCCGACCAACTCATGAACTCCCGAGCAACGAGGATACACCGAGGAACTTCGGCACTCCGAGGTACTCTAACGCTCTGAGGAACTCCTGAGCAACGAGCAACTAAGGCGGTCCGATTTGCATCTCGACCGTAATATTAATTGCCAGATAACCAACAGTTCAATTATTCATTGAATGTTTATCATCTTGACGCACACGCTGCATTAAATGTATTACCATTTCATATGTATATCATTTAATGTATCAACCCTTTCATGTACAGCTTAAGGGCTATAAATACCTTGTATCACCCTCATTCAAAGGGACCGGAATTTCTGGAGAGCACTTGTAATCAAGAATTCCCAAACACTCAGCAATAACATAACAGTGGATGTAGGCCATTCATATAAGGCTGAACCACTTTAAAAATATTTGTCTCATTTTATTTATCTGTGATTGAATAATTAGAGCGATCTAATTTTTTACATCAACAGATTGGCCCCGTCTGTGGGAACGTGTTACAAGCATCGTTCTCCATCAAAAGCTAAGTTTTTATCTTCTCTACGTATAACTAGTTATATGCACGCATCTTTTTGTTCAAATCATGATTCTTATATGTTTATATCCATAAAATTAGAGATCAAATCAATTATATATTGTGCATACATCTTTTAATTCAATCATGATTTTATATTCACAAATTGTTGAATCTAATTTTATAAATCTGCATAAATGTACATTTCATAATCACAAAGTTTGAGAAATTTGTGTACATATTATATTATTTCTTCTTTAAGGAGATAAAATAATTTCTCTATATTTATAAATCTCTTTTATATGAGTATATACAAATTTGATTCATTTGAAAATCTTTTAATTTAGTCATAATTTTTATATGCACTAACTGTGTGATCGATTTCAATTTGGGGATCTGGTGAATTTTATACTCATAAATATTATACAAATCCTTGCATCTATGGATCCACTTGAAGATTTTCTGAACAAATATGTTAGGATAGGGATAAGCATTAAGAACGATTATGTATTTTCCATTCCGATATTAACATGAATTGAATCAGACCCTTTTTCTCTCTCTTCAAGAAAACTATATTCTCTGCACAAATAATCATATTATGTAATTGTGTTGATACGATCAATTTTATCCATATATGAATAATCAATTATATGTTTTACATACATACATACATCATTTGATTCGGTCATGCTTTTTATGATTATAAACATAAATTAGTTGTCCAATTTTTCATTTATCAAATCTGCAAATATTGCAAATCACGATTTTATTAAATTAGTGGATCGGTTTTTATTTCAAATATGAATAAACGAAAATTTCATAATCACAAGTCCGTTAAAGATTTTTATGGAGACACGTTTATGTACATCATATTTTTATAAGAACACAAGATATTTTGATTGTTATCTCTCATATTATTATCTGGAAATTTAAATTGTCCAATATTGAAGCCGATGCACACTATATATGGGTCGGCTGAATAATTATTCTAATCGTAATTTTTATATGATTCAGCCTCAATAGGTGCTCAGGCAAAATTATCTGCCCAGTATAATTCTTAGATGCTCATCAACAGCACATAAAGACCTTAAAAGGTCAATACCGAACAAAAACAACGCAGCTAGACTGCACACAGCACAGCAGCAAGACTGCAAACAACAATTCAATTGGCACCGTCAGATTCATTTCATACATGCCCCAATCCTGGGCATAGAGCTTCATACTTGACTTAATCGAGTTAAGAGAAGAGATACATGTAGTCCTTTCTAATTAAGAATTCAAACATCTATTCCTCAAACACTCGTACTGAGCTAAAGAACACATGTAGAAATTCCCAAGTTGGAATTCAAACAGATTCTTCAAAAGCCGACAAGAGTCATATGATGGAAGAAATGTAGAAATTCATAATTGAAATGTCAACATATATTCTTCTTAAACACTTGAACTGAGTTAAATAATAGAAGCCAGAAAATGCAAACATGCAAAGATCTCAAGGAGTCATTTCATGGAATATTTCCTCGGCCTTATTTTTCCAGCAAGACCAACATATTTCAAGGCCAAGAAAGTACTCAAAGTTCATATTCCACACTTGGGGGCTTCTATTACAAATTTAGTTGTTCATTCGGTGGCACATTCTCATAACATCATGCAGTCGAGTATCAAATTCAACTCCACAAACTTACACGGAGGCATATTGAAGTTCAGGAGTCAAATTCAGCATCTACAGCACTGAGATCTTTACTACTGTCCCGACCAATAATGAAGAAGAAGTTGTATGAAAATGTTTCGACGTCCACCACTAGCTTGGTACTAACAAGATTGAAGAGTTGGGTTCAAAATCTTGTATGTTACTCGACAAAGTATTCAGAGGAGCATGAATCAGAAAAATCAAGCACGTAAAGTTAGCATTCAGTTGCTCGACACAGGAAGCAGTTGGTCGGCTGGCAAACCAATCAACATACTTGAAGATTATGACAAGCTACAAGATGAATACTATGGCATGACTGCATCCGAATTCCCAGGGGTGATACATAGCACACGGAGTTCCTCAAAAGAAAGATTAGCAACCATGGATCAGTCTGCATCATATGTCGTCCAAGAGATAATGCACTTTATGTTGAACAAATCAAGAAGGTAGATCAAGAATTTCACGAGCACCGAGCAACACTGCAGAATAAATACTCCATCCTTTCAAGTAAACCATCAAGCATGGAGCATTGGGGGCTTCTGTTAACGCAAAAATTCTCCATCTACGAGGACCAATCAGAAAAGGACACATGTCATCATACGTGGAAATATTCGGCACCCGAGGAGTGTTAGTTGGCACCCGAGGAGAGTTGGTCGGTACCCGATGAGAGTTGGTCGGCACCCGAGGAGAGTTAGTCGGCATACCAACCGGGAAGATCAAAGGATAACTACGCATTTAATGAGCATTAATGTACATTTATACTGTAGATGACAACACCTAGCATACCAAGCAATTCAACAATTAGATTCGTTGAATGTAGACATAATGTATAAATGTCTACATACAATGAATCTCTTTATCCCCCACCACTATAAATACATGTATTCCCTTAGCCAAAAGGAAGAGAGATCCAAGAGATTCGAGAGATCCAAGAGATCCAGGAGATCCAAGAGATCCAAGAGATCCAAGAGATCCGAGAGATCCAAGAGATCCGAGAGACACCATACACAAGATCCACACCCTTTTTCTCCCTCTCTCTACACCATATTGTGCTATTGTAAACCCCTGGGAATAAAATAACAGTGGACGTAGGATTTATTCATAGCCGAACCACTTTAAAAATCTTTGTCTCTTATATGTTTCATGTGAATGTTTATCTTCATCTTCAATCTCATCCTCATCATTTATCTGCGCTTCTGTTAACGCAAAAATTCTCCATCTACGAGGACCAATCAGAAAAGGACACATGTCATCCTACGTGGAAATATTCGGCACCCGAGGAGTGTTAGTTGGCACCCGAGGAGAGTTGGTCGGTACCCGATGAGAGTTGGTCGGCACCCGAGGAGAGTTGGTCTGCATACCAACCGGGATGATCAAAGGATAACTACGCATTTAATGAGCATTAATGTACATTTATACTGTAGATGACAACACATAGCATACCAAGCAATTCAACAATTAGATTCGTTGAATGTAGACATAATGTATAAATGTCTACATACAATGAATCTCTTTATCCCCCACCACTATAAATACATGTATTCCCTTAGCCAAAAGGAAGAGAGATCCAAGAGATTCGACAGATCTAAGAGATCCAGGAGATCCAAGAGATTCAAGAGATCCAAGAGATCCGAGAGATCCAAGAGATCCAAGAGATCCGAGAGACACCATACACAAGATCCACACCCTTTTTCTCCCTCTCTCTACACCATATTATGCTATTGTAAACCCCTGGGAATAAAATAACAGTGGACGTAGGCTTTATTCATAGCCGAACCACTTTAAAAATATTTGTCTCTTATATGTTTGATGTGAATGTTTATCTTCATCTTCAATCTCATCCTCATCATTTATCTGTTGTTGACGCCACTAAAATGGCAGTGACCATTTTCTGTCTTCAACAGATTGGCGCCGTCTGTGAGAACGATTGTTATTATCGTTTTTCACCAAAAATCATTCATCATCAATGGCGGATAATCCAGAATCCAGCAATCGAAATGCTGGAAATGCTGGAAATCCTCCAAATCCCTCTGCACTTCCAGATCTGGCCGGAATTATGACAAATCTGGCTCAAGGACAAACCACCATGCAGGACACACTGAGGCAACTCATACAAACCTTTCATAGCGGTGCACCTGCACGTTCAGGACAGCAAAGTGGTCAGAGGCAAACTTATTTACTTTCTTCACGTTCCAAACGTACTGAGTCATATCGTAATGAGGAGTCTGATAATTTCTCTTATCAACCTGGGCGAACTTCATCGATAAGGGCTACAGATACTGATCAACGTATCACTCTCTCTCCAGAAAGACCCAGTGCTATAGAAAGATTGAGTAGGGTGTCTCCTTTCAGTAGATTAGGCCCTAGGAAGAATAGGAGTCCACCTAAGACCATGTCGAGGAGTTTTCGACAACCATCAGATCTAAGAGAAGGATCAGCACAATCACGACCGGCTGCTCGTCAAGATAGATCTCAAGAATCTACCTCATAACGATCAATTGCTCGAACCAATAGGCCCGAGGAAGGAGATGAAGCGTGGAAAGGATCTCTTCAACGCTTGGAGGATACATTGGGAGAAATGGCTAAGGCGAAGAATCCCTTACAACGAACTTTTGTTCAAGGGACACCTTTTGTCCAGGCCATTGTGAATTTTCCTACACCGTCAAAGTTCAAAGCACCTGTAGTGACCCCCAAATATGATGGAAAGACAGATCCTGTTCTTCACATAGAGCAATATCAAGCTGCTGCCGACATCTATGTCGTCCCCGACGAGATGAGATGCAGAGCGTTCTCAGGAACTCTTACTGGAGCTGCCCAGATATGGTACAACAATCTTCCTCGGGGTAAGATTTCAACTTTCTTTCAGTTGGCCGAGTTATTTATTGGCAATTTCTGTTTTGGAGCAAAGCCAGTAAAACGAGTAGCGCATTTGTTAAGTGTTAGACAAAAATCTGGTGAGAGTACTAGAGATTACATAATTCGTTTCAATAGCGAGAAGCTGGAGGTCATAGATTACGAAGAGAAGACAGCAACCACCGCTTTGATGAGTGGGTTGTTGCCTAACAAGTTGTATTATACTTTGGCAAAAGATCCACCTAAAACTATGATGGCAAAAGCGGCCAAAATCATGAATGCCGAGGAAGCTATGGATGCAAAGAAGAATATAGATAAAGACACCAAGGTGGAAGTCGACAAGTCTAAGAATAAAGAGCATAAGGGCAATGGCGGTGATAAACGCTCCAGAAATAATAAATCATCATGGGAAGTCTTGAAGAAATATGACAATTATACTCCTTTGAAAATGGGTATTAATCATGTCTTGGAAGAAATCAAGAACAACGAGGAGGTAAAATGGCCAAAGAAACTGAAGTCAGACCCTGATTCGAGGAGTAGGGATAAGTACTGCGAATTTCATAAAGATCATGGTCACATGACCAAAAATTGCATAGCTCTTCAGAACGAGATTGAAACACTCATCCGAAGAGGAAAGCTAGCAAAATATGTTGATCGGGGAGGCGAAAAAAGAAATAATGACCGAACTAGAGAGAGGTCTAGATCTCCTCGCCGAACAGAGGAGAAAAAGAAGAGAAACCATGAAGATGATCCAGAGGATGACCCCGATCTTCCCAAGAAACCAAGGCAGCCAGAACGAGAGGTATTTTCCATACGTTTTGGATCAATTGATTGTAATGTTATTACAGGAGGAGATGCAGGAGGAGGAGACCATACTACAGAAAGAAAAGCTTACCTCGGAGAGGCTCAAGCTTGTTCATATATTCAGCGAATAAATCTGGCCGAGGATGATCGTCCGAGGAAGGTAAACAAAGAGAAGCTGGTCATTGGTTTTTCAAAAAACGACCTGGCAGGTATTCTTTATCCGCACGACGATCCTCTGGTGATCAAAATGAGGATGAAGGAAGTAGTGATTTCAAGGGTGTTGGTAGATAATGGAAGCTCGGCAGACATCATGTACTATTCATGCTTTGATAGCTTGAATCTGAAATTATCTCAATTGGAACCTTATCACAGACCCCTCCTGGGTTTTGCTGGCGAGAAAGTTTTTCCACTTGGGACAATCAAATTGGATATATTCATTGTAACTTGGCCTGCTTGTCGAACAGAAAGAATACGCTTCTTCGTGATGGATAAGAATGTGCAGTCAGCCTACAACATCATCATGGGAAGAGTTGGTTTGAAGAAATTCGAAGCAGTTCCATCTACAGTGCATGAATGCTTAAAATTCCCAACAAACTTTGGAGTAGGAGTTGTGAAGGGTGACCAAAAAGTAGCTCGGGAATGCTATTATTCATCTTTCGAGCAAGAGGAGCTTGAGGAATCAAGGAAAAAGACTACTACCTACCAGGTGGAAGAAGATACAGAGATTGAAACTCTCGTTCCTAGAGATGAATCCCAACTTGTAAAAGGACAGGTGGTGGAATCTACAGAAAATGTTATTCTGGACGACGAGCACCCGGAACGAGTAACCCAGATAGGTTCATCATTGGATGCTTCAATAAAATAGGAGTTAATAACTTTCTTGAGAAATAGGAAGAAAACTTTCGCATGGAGTCATGAAGACATGCCAGGAATAGATCCAAACCTCCTATGTCACGAACTCAATGTGAATAAGGAGATCAAGCCTGTAAAGCAGAGAAGAAGGGTATTTAGCCCCGAAAAGAATCAAGCCATTCAATAAGAGGTCGACAAGCTCCAGAAGGCTCAATTCATTGAAGATGTGAAATACCCAGACTGGTTGGCGAATGTGGTGATGGTAAAGAAGAAAAATAATAAATGGAGAATGTGTGTTGATTTCACCGATCTTAACAAGGCATGCCCAAAGGATCATTTTCCATTGCCCAGAATTGATCAACTAGTGGATGCTACCTCGGGACATGAGCTGCTCAGCTTCATGGATGCTTACTTTGGCTACAACCAGATCAAAATGAAACCTGAAGACAGGGAAAGTACTTCTTCTATTACTCCTAGGGGAACTTATTGCTATAATGTTATGCCTTTTGGTTTGAAAAATGAAGGAGCGATATACCAGCGGCTGATGAACAAGGTTTTCACCGAACAAATCAGTTGCAACATGGAAGTCTATGTAGATGATATGCTAACAAAAAGCAAGAAAGCTGCAGATCATCTAGTTGACTTAGCTCAGACATTTGATCAACTGGATAAATACCAGATGAAGCTCAACCCGACGAAGTGCACATTTGGAGTACGAGAAGGAATGTTTCTCGGGTACATTGTCAACCAGCGAGGCATTGAAGCAAATCCAGATAAAATCAAAGCTCTTTTAGGGTTGCGATCTCCAACAACAAAGAAAGAAGTGCAGAGTCTTACAGGACGAGTTACAGCGCTCAACAGATTTGTATCCCGAGCAACTGATAAATGCCTCCCATTCTTCAAAACACTTCGAAAAACTTTTGAGTGGACTGATGAATGTGAGAAGGCCTTTCAAGACCTGAAAAAGTATTTGGGAGCACCTCCATTGTTGTCCAGGCCAATAACAGGAGAGAAGTTGTATTTGTATCTGGCAGTATCAGAGAATGCAGTTAGCTCGGTATTGATCAGATTGGAGAATGGAGTCCAGAAGCCAATTTATTACACAAGTAAGGCTTTCCGAGGTGCAGAGATCAGGTACCCAAAGTTAAAAAAATTGGCATTGGCATTAATTGAAGCAAGTAGAAGAATGAGGCCATATTTCCAGGCCCATGCAATCATCGTGTATACCGACATGCCATTAAGACAAGCCCTTCATAAACCAGAAAAGTCAGGGAGACTGATGTACTGGGCAATAGAGCTCGGTGAATATGATATTGTGTATGAACCAAGATCATCACTGAAAGGGAAAGCTGTAGCAGATTTTATAGCAGAGTTTACATATCCTGATACCCCCGAGGAACAAAAGTTGCTCACTGACCAACCTGTGGATGTTACAGGATCAACAGACATAAGTCCAGACCAACTCCGGTTGGTAAAAGGGCTTGTGGATGTAGAAAGATCATCAAATTCAAACCCAGACCAACTCCGGTTGGTAAAAGGGCGAGAAGAAATGGTCGATGAGGAGCAAAAATTAACAGGGGAGGATGGAAGAGAACATCAGATATTTCACCGAGGAACTCTATTGGATAAGAAATTTGAAGACGAGTTACCTACATGGAGATTGTATGTAGATGGGTCATCTTGCACAGCTAGTTGTGGAGCAGGGATTGTTTTGAAAACCCCAGACGAGATTGATATAGAATATGCCTTACGATTTCAATTCAAAACCTCCAATAATGAGGCTGAGTATGAAGCCATGATAGCAGGTCTTAATCTAGCAAAGATCATGGAAGCACAACAAGTGATGGTATTCAGTGATTCTCAATTAATTGTGAATCAGATGATGGGAACATATGCGGTTAAAGGGGAATTAATGGTCAAGTATCATGCAAAAGTGATGGGATTGCTGGCAGAATTTGACGCCATTCAGTTGATCAGAATACCCAGAATAGAAAATGCACAAGCAGACGCACTGGCCCGACTAGCATCAGCTACTCGTACCGAACTACAAAGAACGATACCAATTGAAGTACTGGAAAGTCGGAGCATAGATGAAAACCTGACGATGAATGTTATTACCCTTGATCTAGGACCATCTTGGATGGATCCCATCAGGGCATATATTGAAGAAGGAGGATTGCCAGAGGATACGCTCGCTGCCAAGAAATTGAAGTATAAAGCTGCTCGGTATGTATTATCTAATGGTATTTTATATAGACGAGGAATTATGGCAGGTTTGCAGAGATGTTTACATCCCTCCGAAGTGAAAGAATTGATTGAAGAGATTCATGAAGGGTCTTGTGGAGCTCATGTAGCAGGTCGAACACTTTTGCAAAGGTTAATGACTCAAGGATACTACTGGCCGACGATGAGGGCAGATTATATAGCCTATGCTAAGTAATGTGACAAATGCCAACGTTTTTCCTCCATCCGACGAACTCCACAAGCATTGTTGACACCCATAACTTCCCCTTGGCCATTCGCCATGTGGGGAATTGATTTGGTGGGACCATTGCCAACCACCCGAGGAAGATTCAAGTACCTCATCGTCGCAGTAGACTATTTTACTAAGTGGGTAGAAGCTGAACCCCTTATCGACATGACGTACGAGAAGGTATACCAATTTGTCTGGAAGAATATCATCTGTCGATACGGTCTCCCTCATGCCTTCATCACAGACCATGGAACATAATTCGATAACGAAGAGTTTGCTGCCTATTGTCAACAATCAAACATCCTGAAGATTCATTCAGCACCAGGTCATCCTCAAAGCAATGGGCAGACTGAGGTGACAAACAGAACGCTACTAAATGGCTTGAAGAAGAGGATAAGTGAGGCTAAAGCTAATTGGATTAATGAGCTACAATCAGTATTGTGGGCCTACCGAATAACTCCCCGAGCAGCGACTGGAGAATCACCATATATGCTGGCATTTGGAAGTGAGGCTGTAATACCTGCCGAGTTGGGTCTCCCAACACACAGAGTGCTAAATTTTAATTCCCCAGTCAGTGACTTGATGAGAAGATTAGATTTGGACATTCTCGAGGAGGTTAGAGAAGAGGCAACCATTAGGAATGCTGCTTACCAACAATGCACAGCTCTGTTCTACAACAAAAGGGTGAAGAAATGCGACTTAAAAGAAGGGGATTATGTACTAAAGAAGGTCATTCAGAAGCACAATAAGCTTGAAGCCAACTAGCATGGACCTTACCGAGTTACAGAAGTTGTCCGACCAGGAACTTACCGAATAGCAACTTTAGAAGGAGAGGAATTCAAGAATGCTTGGAATGCTGAACACCTTCGCAAGTATTATCAATGATGTAAAATGTACAACAGTCCCATCAATATGAATAAAACGATGATGTTTTCACCATTTTTCTCTCCTTTATTTGAAAGTTTTTCGGGGAATACTAGTGTTGTACACTATGTTGCTCGACAGCAAAAAGAAGACGATAGTTCAGACCCACGACCAACTCCGGTTGGTAAAAGGGCGAGAACAAATGATATACTCCTTTGGTTAGGAGGCGTACACTAGCGTGACCAACTACGGTTGGTAAGATAACTAGTGGACAGATAGTTCGAAAGAACCTGATAGTTCGAGCGTGATCAACTTCGGTTGGTAAAATAGCGAGAACAAATGATATACTCCTTTGGTTAGGAGGCGTACACTAGCGTGACCAACTACGGTTGGTAAGATAACTAGTGGACAGATAGTTCGAAAGAACCTGATAGTTCGAGCGTGATCAACTTCGGTTGGTAAAATAGCGAGAACAAATGATATACTCCTTAGGTTAGGAGGCGTACACTTGCGTGATCAGCTTCGGTTGGTAAAAGAGCTTGTGAACAATATAGTTCGAAAGAACCTGATAGTTCAAGCGTGATCAACTTCGGTTGGTAAAATAGCGAGAACAAATGATATAATCCTTTGGTTAGGAGGCGTACACTTGCATGATCAGCTTCGGTTGGTAAAATAGCTTGTGAACAATATAGTTCGAAAGAACCCGATAGTTTAAACCCATGACCTACTCCGGTTGGTAAGAGGGCAAGAACAACAGTCTTAAAAATGCCAATTTTGGCTGGTTAAGAAACAAAATATGCCAATTTATATTAGTATTGGTCGGAAGGTAAAATCATTCCAGAAAATACGAAAAAAATTCCAAACTGAACCAAGTATAGTTGGTCGGTGATCAAAACCCACTAATTGTAGTTGGTCGACAAGGATAAACTATCGATCTTAGCTGGTCGGACACATTTTATGAAAATATTTCAAAATTGAACCAAGTATGGCTGGTCGGGGATAAAAACCCATCAACTGTAGTTGGTCGACAAACACTATTTAACAACCTTGGTTGGTTGGAAACATTTTAAACATTTTATACTCATCACTTTATTATTAAATGATCGAGCAACATTTTTGATACTTGTAACTGTTTATTACTAAGTTGATTGATGAACAGCACAAAATTGTTATCTTTTTAACAGATACATATCCACAAATATAAAGTGTTTAACAAGCACAACAGAATGGCAATATAGGTTTGCAAACAAAAAATGAAAATTTTTCATTAAGGTCAAAATATATTACAAGCTACATATATGTGCTAACTGTTACATTGAAAAACCTATTATATTGGTTTCTTTCCTTTAGCTTTTGAAACAGGTTCCTCGCCAGCAGGAGGATCTTCCAAGCAAAGAGGAGAATTAATGAAATTAACATCTCTAAGCATTCTGATGTTCATCACAGAAGGTGTATCCAAGAGATGCTCGGGACGAGATAATTCAATCTGAGAATGAAGACTATAGTCACCAAGATATTTTGAAATTAAACTCCGAGGAATGGAACGAGCTGGGATCCATTCCATGTCCAATTTGAAAGGTGGCACAGGCAAGTCTAGTAGCCCTGGAGCATGATAATCCCATAAAGAATGCCCTTGCTCCAATTTTAGTACACCCAGGGCGTTCAACCACCCCTGCTTATAACCTTCATTATTGGCATGTTCAATACGAGCATCTAAATGAACAAGGGCTTCATTGTATCCTGCCATCCAAAATTCCCTGGGCTGTTTATGGAATTGGAAGGTTAATCTATCCAATTGTTCGTGAAGGTTCCTGGCAAAAACATCTTTATCATTTAAAGCAGACTTCGTTGCAGTAAGTTGATCTTCCAAAGATAGATTTCTCTTGGACATTTCAGATAAAGCCCGATCTTTGGCGTTCAATTGGTATGCTTGAGTTTCCAATGTTGACAGAGTACGAGATTCTTCAACATTACGGCTGAGAACTCTTGATCGACTCCGAGCAGGTGGAGAATTTTGCCCCTCGATAACATTTTGAACAGCTCTTCCTCGCCCACGAGACCCTCTTCCTCGTCCCCGAGCAGTAGTGGAAATACCTGATCTTCTCAGAGCATCCAACTCTTTTCTTAATTTGGCATTCTCAACCTCTAAGAACGAGAAACCCTCATCGGTAACTGGTATTAAAGCAGTGGAAGATGAAGCTGCAGACTCATAGTGTGCCAACTTGTTCTGCAAATTATTGTTCTCTTGTTCCAGCAACTCAGCAATCTGCCTACAGGCTTCAATTTCACCTTTTAGGGTTCTCTCCCTAATATCGTATCCAGCAAGGATCTTTTTATGGCCTATTTCAGAAGAAAGCCGTTGATATCTATTTTCATACTCCTTGTGCAGCAAATCAGTTGATTCATTATGTTGATGTTGTAGATCTTCTAAGGAATAATGAAGCTCTTCAATCAAGTCATAGTATGCCACATTATTGGCCACAGCTCGGCCCAATAAATCCTTCAGGTATCGATAAGCATCAACTGCCTGTTCTGAAGCATCATGGCCCAAGATGTCAGCAAATTCTGATACACTCAAATTCGTATGACCAGCTTTATAATATTCACGGCATTGCTGCATCAGCTTTGTATCATGAGCAGATATCAGTTCCATTTTAGCCACAAACTAACAAAGAAAGAAAAAGCAATCATCAAAAAGAAGACAAAATGCAGATAGAGGAGAGGCGATCATTTGGACAAAAAGATGTGATTTTATTACATCATCAAACAAGATTACATCGTTTTGAGTACAGAGGATAAGTCAAAGAGGAACATAAAAAGAGTACCGAACAACTTCACACCTTTTCCTTGTCTCCCAAGACTTTCTCGGGAGGCTGGGACGAGGAGCTCGGTTGCTCGGTAGGAACAATGGTCTGATTATTAGAAGCTGGGATTTGTTCTGGAGGAGCAGGCAATGACGAAATCTCCTCGGTGGCTATCTGGTTGGGTGGTGGAACAAGGACTTGATCACCCACTGTCATTGAAGATTCTTCAGATGCAGCTTCGTCTGAAGACTCATCTTCAATAATTGGAAGAGGACCAGGGAGATGTTGTTGAAATAGCTCGGAGTCCTCGTTCACCTTCAACTCCTGCAGTGCTGCAGCCCAACCATCATGAAAATATTTCAAAATTCCATATTTCACTTGGGTTGTCATGGCTGCCACCCCCCTGTCCCATCCTTTGTCCCAACCAGTTTTAAAGGACGTCTTCACAGCTGTTTCTCTCTTCATCTTCTCCGAGGTTAGTTTCTCGGACATAAGATTCTCGGCGGCCTTCAATTTGTTTTCCACCTCCTCTTTCTGACGATTTACCTCTCGTAGAAGGGTCAGCTCTTCTTCAGCTGATTTCATTTTATTTTTAAGCTCCCCAAAGCCTGAAAGTTTCTCAGCATAGTCTTTATTCTCTCTCTCCAAATCCTTCACCTTATTACCCAGTTGTACTTTCTCTGCATCAGACACAGCCAATTTCTTTTCCCATTCAGTTTTATCCTCATCATACTTCTGACGGGACTCACTCACAGATTTAATAGCTTTCTCCAGTGCTCCCTCTACAGTGGACGAGGAGCAAGAAGCCTTGATCGCTTCATCCTTTTTAAGGATTAAGTTGAAACAGCTCGTCTACTGCAATCAAAAGAGGAAAATGAAATCAGAAATAAAATTGGGAAACAACAAAGGAAAATATAAAAAGCTCAGAGTATAGATACTTACTGAAGCCAAATGACGAGCAGCCAAAGAAGTAACCACATCTCGAGTAAGGTCTTCTTCAGTACCTCGCACCTCGGGGATAGGTGAAAATTTTGCCAAGATCGTCGTAGAGCTTGGAGGAACAATAATTGGAACACCATCTCCACCAGCTAGGAGCTGGGGATTGGTTTCAGAAATGTTGACCGAGGACGATTTCCTCAATCTCCTTGGTGCCTTCTCAGCAACTTCAACCAACGAGGAACTTTTGGTTGGTGAGATAGTGATTACCTCAATAGGTGCATCTTTCTGCACAGGAGCCACTGGGGGCTTCTCAGCAATCTTCTGAACAGCAACAGAAGGAGCATCATCAATTTTCTTTGTCCCCTTTGGGACATTAACCTTGGTTTTCTTCCCATCGCCAGCATAGGAACTCTCCTCAAAGAGAGAGGGTACTCTTCTCTTGCCCATTTTTTGGCTCAAAGGGATATGAGATTCTGGATCAGAGTCTTCAAGAATTTGCACTGGATCACTGGTGCTGACCACAGGGCGAGCAGTAAAGGACGACGTATAGCTCCTATACTGCAACAAATATGAGGCAGACCTGATATGCTCATCTGCGACCTTCTGATGCAAACTCCAGATATGTTTCAATTGCCTTATATTTACCTCTGATTCCTTGGGAGTTTTTCTCTTGCTGTCAACTACAAACAAAAATAAGTGGAAATGTCAATCACGCATTTACACAAACAAGATGAAATCAAAATTTCAGAAAGTCAATAAAACAGAAATAACCTATCCCATTGCCATAGGGGGGCATTTGGGACCATCATATACTTCATCTCCGGGCAAAGGGGCATGTTGCCAATTTTTTATAATGACCTTATTTTCAAAATAATCCCTGTTCGCATCAGGGAGGTTGACTACCAGAGCCCTACTCAAAAATCTAGTTTTTAAATAATAAACATCGTCTAGAATAGCCCATCTATAGCAAAACATAATCTCACGAATTCCTAAACGAGTTCCATGAGTTTGATTTAACTTATGCACCCCATTAACTATTCTCCATGTATTGGGGGCTATTTTTGTAGGGACAACATCGAAGTACTGACAAAATTCTAAACATAATGGATTTGGTGGAATGGAAAACCCACATTCAACAATAAAAAGACTGGGAAACCAATGTCCCTCAGCCAAACGAAAGTAATTTTGAGGTTCAGACAACTCCTCTAAAATCACCCAAGAAGGGATGGAAAAATCAGAACGGAATTTTTCAATAGATTCAATAATATAAACCATGGTGAATAAAAGAAGAAGGAAGAAAAGCTTACAGGAAGAAATGAGAGCTATCAACAACGAACGAAAACAAGGATGAACGCACAAGAGAGAAAGAGAGAATAGAAAGCTTGAATGCAGAAAATTGGAAAAGGTAGAAGACGGTACGGTTACCTAAGAAGTTTAAATACTTTGCCTTGGGAAGCGGCGAAAGAAATGATTACGAAAAAGAAACTATTATATTACCGGCGGCTAAAAGGACAAAAACTGCACGAAGATCGAAGCGCTTATGAAAATTCAAAAAGGCGGATTCTGCGAATATTGAAGGAAATTCAAATACAAAGAAAATGCTCCTAAAATCCAGGAAAGTCATTTAATATCGCCATATACCAAGAAAGAATGTTCCATACTCCTCAAAGTTAGAAATATGCAACATTGGGGGCTTCTGTTGATACCAAAATTAATATGCTGATATGGACGAATGATATGAAGACACGTGTCAATCTACTTGGCACAATAGCAACGAGGAAGTTCATTTCCCCGACCAACTCATGAACTCCCGAGCAACGAGGATACACCAAGGAACTTCAGCACTCCGAGGTACTCTAACGCTCCGAGGAACTCCTGAGCAACGAGCAACTAAGGCGGTCCGATATGCATCTCGGCCGTAATATTAATTGCCAGATAACCAACAATTCAATTATTCATTGAATGTTTATCATCTTGATGCACACGCTGTATTAAATGTATTACCATTTCATATGTATATCATTTAATGTATCAACCGTTTCATGTACAGCTTAAGGGCTATAAATACCTTGTATCACCCTCATTCAAAGGGACCGGAATTTCTGGAGAGCACTTGTAATCAAGAATTCCCAAACACTCAGCAATAACATAACAGTGGACGTAGGCCATTCATATAAGGCTGAACCACTTTAAGAATCTTTGTCTCATATAAGGTGATTCAAAAAGGCGGATTCTGTGAATATTGAAGGAAATTCAAATATAAAGAAAATGCTCCTAAAATCCAGGAAAGTCATTTAATATCGCCATATATCGAGAAAGAATGTTCCATACTCCTCAAAGTTAGAAATATGCAACATTGGGGGCTTCTGTTGATACCAAAATTAATATGCTGATATGGACGAATGATATGAAGACACGTGTCAATCTACTTGGCACAATAGCAACGAGGAAGTTCATTTCCCCGACCAACTCATGAACTCCCGAGCAACGAGGATACACCGAGGAACTTCAGCACTCCGAGGTACTCTAACGCTCCGAGGAACTCCTGAGCAACGAGCAACTAAGGCGGTCCGATATGCATCTCGGCCGTAATATTAATTGCCAGATTACCAACAGTTCAATTATTCATTGAATGTTTATCATCTTGACGCACACGCTGCATTAAATGTATTACCATTTCATATGTATATCATTTAATGTATCAACCGTTTCATGTACAGCTTAAGGGCTATAAATACCTTGTATCACCCTCATTCAAAGGGACCGAAATTTCTGGAGAGCACTTGTAATCAAGAATTCCCAAACACTCAGCAATAACATAACAGTGGACGTAGGCCATTCATATAAGGCTGAACCACTTTAAAAATCTTTGTCTCATTTTATTTATCTGTGATTGAATAATTAGAGCGATCTAATTTTTTACATCAACAGTGCTCATATATCGCACATCAACTTAGCCCTTTAATCACTCATTTACGTGATTCTTAGCTAAAACTTCCAACCCAGCATCTCAACCAACAGAAAGAAAAGAAATAAAAATGCAACATCTCTCCACTCTCAACGTCGTTAAGGTTCATGCGTAGAGCGCCTTGCAAAAGCAAAATCCAAACAAGGAACCCCTCCACACAATCCCCTTAACTTGTTGGTCGTGGAGATAAGACAACATCATACACAAGCAAAGCAAACAAAGCAAGCAAGCAATCAAACAAAACAAATGAAGCAAGACAAATAAATAAATAAAATGAAAACTACTTACATACCATAATCCACCTCTATAAAGTTTCAATCCTATATCTAGGTGAGATATTACAGAACAACTAGCTCTTCTCTAGAACTAAAAATAGGATAGCCTCACGATTTATTCGTTTGCTATCGCACCAACCAATCCAAACTAAGAATATCTCTACTCGTATATTACATATAATACAAGTAGCACATACCACACACATACTTCTAAAACATCATCAATCACCTTATAATGAGTGAAAGAAAAATATAGAACCTCCCTTCCAAGGAAGTCATATAGATACATTCACTATATAAATATCGACACTGCCACAAGCTCGATATACCCACCCGAATCTAGGGTCAATACAATACTACTCCATTTTAACATAAGGAACATCCCACCTTCAACTACGGTGGAAATTCCCTCCAATATACTAGCCAATCTCTTTGGCCATTACCAATGGTTCCTAGACGTATAATTCTAGTCTGAACCGAACCAAACAACTTCTATCTCTAGCTACTCTAGCGATTACTCGCATAGTTCCCTTAACTTCTTCAATAAAGGGAACATTCTACTAGCCTTCCCGGTCTTAGTTCAACAAGTCTTCCCCGGGTGGATGTCCACAGATGGGGTTTCATGAACTCTACTTCTCTAGAAGTGTTAACAACACTTACTTGTGAGCCGATCATTCTATCGAAGGGATCTCTCCTCCTCATACCAATCTTATTTCGGTGTACAGTTTCTTAACCGTAACACCCTTTATTCACCGTCGGCCTCTGACTGAAACTCACATGAACGCTTAAGAATTCTACCATATCCGCCCCTTTAACCTTACTCTTATGGGTGAAAAGATTTTCCTCCAATCTTTGCACCTGGGTACTTCTATACCCTTCTCGAGGCCAAATATCTCGGGCCTTATGTTCTCATCGAATGAGATTACACCTCCTCCAATCCTACCGAACTTCAATATATGGTCCTCGTCAAGGACCTCTCATCTTCAACTTAACGTCACTTGGAGTCCCAAGCTTAGTACCACTCTCTACTGGCAGCGGCACTTGAAAAACTATATCTACTGTAAATGCCACAAAGGGAGCGACCTCTAAATCGGACCTCATCCCCGACTACAGCTTACAGCTCTTAGTAATCCTATCTCATGACGCCTTCACAACGGCCCTCCTCCGATGCCCTTCATCTGAAGACTTATCAGTCTCACACGAACGCGCAAAAGATTTTCGGGGTTCTCACAACATAGAAGGAGAACGTGATCTCACAAGAGAAATCAACGATCTTAATCTCAAGGCTCTATATCACATCAAAAGAAATGCAAAAGACGCAATACATTCGCACAGATCCCTAAGGACTCTAGAACCTAATGCGTTGATACCATCTGTGACAACCCGCCTACTAAAATAATAGGTGGCTAGCCCAATACTCTAATAATCACAGGAATCATAGATGGTCAATTCTCAGCATTACTGTCGATTAAAATAATAGTACGAGATAACCACCAATCATTTTAGAAAACGGACTGTCAATAAAAAGAAAATTTGTAAATAAAAGAAAACCACTTAGACAATCCCATTTGCAAAAACGGTGGATATCAAAAATCGATAAATAAAGGATGACAATATAATAAATATCACCGAATAAGCTGTCGGTGAACAGACCAATACAAATAGTTACACTGAGTATTACAATTCAATATTTACAATATAGTAAAGGAGTGCAAGACTTAGACAAACACGTACGAATAAATAACTGAACACAACTAGAGTACAAGGGAAAGAAGCGTCTACACAAGTAACCTACAACATCCGCAATATGCCGTAGCTCCATGGCAACCGGAATGGAAATATAAATATGGGTGTCCATGCGATAGAGCACCTGTAACGACAAGAAGTATGCAGAAAATAAAGAAATACAGACGGGTCAGGGCCCAGTTTGATATGATTCCCATGTGAATAAAATGCATGATAGTTAAGTGCGTAATTCTCTCACAATTAACATAATAATTCTCACCTCTCCATCTAAAAGCAACCTAGAGCAAATCAATGATGATGTTCTAATTAAACAAAGAACAGAAGGCTAACTTCTCCCCAGTCTCAACACTATGCCCTTATTCGTGCGTGGGGTGTCTCGCAAAGCGAAATCCAAACAAGGAACCCCCCCCCCCCCCCCGATACACTAATACTAGGCAAGGCAGATCGTCGAGATACATTAGACCCTGTCCTAATTAATCCAAGTACTAAAGGCTAACTTCTCCCCAGTCACAACACTATGCCCTTATTCGTGCGTGGGGTGTCTCATAAAGCGAAATCCAAACAAGGAACCCCCCCGATACACTACTACTAGGCAAGGTTGATCGTAGTGATACATTGGACCCTCAGCACATTTATTATATACATAATTCAATTCATCTACTATCTAAAACAAAATTTCCATTTCTTTCTTTAGGAATATATACATAAATGGTACAACATTTTATCAAATGTTTACCATACAATTCATCGTATAATAATTCATTTCATAGTTTCATTCCTTATCAGGAAGTATAATCATAGTTTTTATGCTCTTTGTGGCATTTTATCTCAATTATACATTTGTAAAAATATCTTCCTTTTCAGGAATATAATCATCATCATATGCTCTATGTGGCATTTCATTGTGCTCTTTATGGCACTTCCTCATGCTCTTTATGGCATTTCATACATCAAGTCCAACTTGATTTAGAATAGTTATAATCATATATATATAACGATTCTAAGACCGCCCGTCTGGGTTTCCCCACTGTGCGCGCCCCTAAATGGCTATCATCTTCCAGGTCCTATCATTTAGACAACCTAGGATCCTACCGAAACGTTGAGAAGCGACAATATGCCTTCGGGGTAGTCATAACCACACCCGAAATTACCTACCCATCGCATAAACATACAATAAATGCTCATATGTCCTAGGGACTATATCCACCCTGCATTCACTATCCAGGGGGCTTCACCACAACGCGCGAACTTCCCTTAAGATAGTGATTTAGAGAGGGTGTGTATCCATACATTTTAACATTTATGAAAATCATCTTCCTTTTCATTTGAAAACATCCATTTTTACATTCTCAAAATCATTTGTACTTATTTATTAGTACCACATTTCATAATATTCATGTCTTATTCTTAGAGTCATATTTTATTAATGACCTAAGACCCCAAATACCATAACCTCAACTAGTCCCCAAGACTTCAATATAATATCATAAACCATTAAAATGGATCTCCCTCAAGGAGTGTCTCCCAAATGTCTCAACATTAACATTTTATCTTCAATTTATCTTTCTGTTAATCTCCTATTTCATTCGGATATCAACCTACGCAAACTATCCCTCGGGATAGGCCCAAACGTCCCATTAAATCCTAGGGCATTAGTCTACCCAAAACCACCCTCTAGGACTCCCCATTACTTCCCAAAGGAATGTCCTTAAACCTTGGACCTAAAAGAAAAAGGGCTAAAAATCAAACTAGGAAAAATCCCACAAAAACAGGGGAACCGAATCGATTCGCCCTTGCGAATCGATTCGCTAAACAGCCGAATCGATTCGGCGGGTGAAACTTGACTTCTGCAATTGTCCGAATCGATTCGGTCTTAACCCGAATCGATTCGGTCTCACAGACCTGTGACCTATCCCCTAACTGAATCGATTCGCCTGGGAGCCGAATCGATTTGGCCCTGCGATTTTGCCCAGTCTGGGCTACGGGTTCAAGAACCCTAAAATCCCAAAACCTCCAAACCCTTGATTTTATCCAACACCAATAACAACTAATTCTCCCAAATTGTTTCTACACAATTAATGACTAATAATTTATCCTCAGATCAAATCAAAACTAAGATTTAAGGGTTTAATCAACAAAATCAACAAATACCCATTTATGGGTTAAATCTCTAAAACTTAACTATACATGCAGTTTATCACATTAAATCAACATCTAGCAAGTAAGAAACTTGCCTCGAGTTTGTAGTCTCGGATTCTCTTCCGGTAGCAACGATTTTCGGCTCCAATCTTCCATTTTCTCTCTTTTCTCCCATTTCTCCCAAGCTCTCTCTTCTCTCTCTCTCTCCTTTGGCTTCTAACACAAATTAAGAAAGAAAAGGGGTGGGGGAACTTAAACGGGTCTTAAAACATAAATGCCCTCTTTTTATTGCTAATACACCATTAAAATGACTCGTATCAACTTAATTGAGTCATAACGCGTCAAAAGTGCCCGAAACTCCAAAATACAACTTGGCACTTATTTCGACTATCTCAACTATTCTAAAAACAACCGCACCCCCTATTTTGGCATTCGGAATAAAGTGAACTATTTTTGTGTTCCAAATTTTATTAATTATTTCATAATTTAAATATGGTCCATAACCGTCGATTTACATGTAACGACGCAATAATACACAATATAATGCCATTTACCTTCTCATATGGTAAATAGACAAAACATAGTAAATATTATCCCTAAATCTCACGGGAAATAATATTTACTCCAACTATCTCTATTTTATAATATTAGCCCATCAGGCAAAATAATATAAAATAGCCGCTCAAAAACCTGGGTTGTTACAGGTAAATGTTACTTCTGTGACGAACCGGGTCACTTTGCTCGAGAATGTCAACTTAAAAAGAAGACATTTAAAGGAAAACAAGTGGCAAAGGAAACCAAAAACGTTAAAGAACCTATTGCAATGGTGTGTGAAGAAAATTCTATGGATAATGAAGGTGGATGGTGGTTAGATACCGACGCAACCATTCATATCTGCAAAAATCATTCTCTTTTCAAAACATATCAAGAGATCGATGGAAAAGAAGTAAAAACAGCGAATAACCTTTGCACCAAAGTAATTAAAAATGGAAAAGTGAAATTGAAATTAACATATGTGAAGGTTCTTACTTTGATTTATGTACTTCATGTACCGAAAAGGTATAGAAATCTTTTGTATGGAGATCATCTCAATAATAGAGGTTCCAAACTTGTGTATGAGTCGGATGAGCTTGTCTTATCCAAGAATGGTAAGTTTATTGGTAAATGGTACTCTTGTAATGACATTATCAAATTTAATATAATACATGATATTAGTTTTGTTTATATGGTTGATTATATTTCTTAATGGCATAATAGTCTATGTCATGTTAATTATAAAAGTATAAAAAAATGTGACTAATATAAGATTAATTTCTTTTGTAAAATTGACCATTACGATAAATGTGAAATTTGTGCTTAATCTAGGATAAATAGAAAGTCATTTAAATCTATTGAGAGGACATCTGAAATGCTTGATTTTATATGTAGTGATATATGTGATATGAAGATTAATGTCACTCATGGAAGAAATACATATTTTTTAACTTTTATCGATGATTACTCCACACACACACACACACATATATATATATATATATATATACTTAAATGTAAAGATAAAGTATTCGATAGAGGTGGTGAATACTACCCAAATGAATTTATTCAATTTTGTAATACTCATGGAATAATTCATCAAGATACAACACCATACACACCGCAAAAAAATGGAACTACGAAAAGGAAAAATAGGACTTTGGTTGAAATGATAAATGCAATGTTAATCAGTTCTGAGTTGCCTTTGTCAATGTGGGGTGAAGCAATTTTATCTGCATGTTATATTCTAAAAAGAGTTCCATTGAAAAACAAGGATATTATACCATATCAATTATGGTTTAATCGTAAACCTAATCTTAACCGTCTCAAAATTTGGAGATATCTTGCTTATGTAAGAAAATTCGAACCTAAAAGTACCAAGTTAAGAAATAGGACTTGCAAATGTGATTTAATTAGACACTCTAATAATATTACGACGTATAAATTTCTGAATCTTGAAATTTAAGAAATTATTGAGTCGGTGGATGGGTGATTTTTCGAACATCTAACAAAGTGAAGTACTTTGAATCAATGATTGAAAAATAATAATTCGACTATTGATGCCTCACCTTCAAATGCTTCATCACAACCAACATCACCTTTGGAATCAACGGATGACGTTGAACCAAGGAGAAGTAAGAGATAAAGAATTGAGAAGACATTTGGACCGGACTTTATAATTTCTCTTATAGAGGGAGATGTGAATGAAACTAAGAACAAAAACAAATTTGTTCTTAATGTGGATGATGATTCGACTACATTTTATGAAGCGGTAACATCTATGGATACTATCTTTTGGAAATAAGAAATCAATGATGAAATGAAATCAATTTTTTCGAATCAAACTTGGGTTATTACATATCTTCCCCCTGAAGCAAAACCAATTGGGTGAAAATAGATATTTAAAAGGAAATTAAATCCGGATGGTTCATAAACGATATAAACAAAAACATGGAATTGATTATTTTGACACATATGCACCCGTTGCACGCATAACTTCTATTAGACTATTAATATCTCTTGCTTCTTTTCATAATTTAGTGATTCGTTAAATGGATGTAAAAATAGCCTTTGTAAATGGTTATTTAGAAGAAGACATTATATGGAACAACCTAAATGGTTTATTCTGCCTGGCCAAGAAAAGAAAGTGTGCAAAGTAGTTAAAACTCTTTATATCCTTAAATAAGCTCATATGCAATGGCATGAAAAGTTTGATAAGATAATAATATCCTAAGGTTTGAAAGTAAATGATGCTGAGAAATGCATGTATAGTAATTTTAATAATGGTATTGAGTCATTATTTGCTTGTATGTGGATGACATGCTTATATTTGGGTCCAATCTCAAATATGTGGAAGGAATTAAGAGGTTTCAATCATTAAACTTTGATATGAAAGATTTAGGGGAAGTTAATGTGATTCTAAGAATTAAAATAGTAAGAAAAGATAATGAATTAGCATTATCTCAATCTCACTATATTGAAAAGGTTCTTAAGAAATATAATCATTTTGAACTTAAGCCATCAACCACACCTGTTGATCCTAGTATTAAATTATTGAACAATACACGGCGTATTATGGATCAACCTAAATATGTCAATGTCATTGGAAGTCTCATTTATGCAATGCATTGTACTAGACCAGACATTGCCTATGCGGTAGGAATGTTATGTAGGTTTACAAGTAATCCAGGATAAGAACATTGGAATGAAATTGCTAGATTACTTAGATAACTAAAGAGGACATTGGATTACGACTTACATTATGTAGGGTATCCATTTGTATTAGAACGATATAGTGATTCCAGTTAGAATAACTTCGAATAAAAATTTAAGTCCACAATTGGTTGGATATTTATGATAGGAGGAGAGGCCATTTCATGAGGATCCAAGAAACAAACATGTGTGCCTGATTCAACAATGCAATCAAAATTCATAGCCCTAGCAGATTCAAGTAAAGAAGCAGAATGACTAAAAAAATTATTATTTGATATTCTGTTATGGAAAAAGCCATCTCCTGCTATTATAATTAATTGTGATAATCAGGCTACAATATACAAGGTTTCAAGCAAAAGCTATAATGGGAAATATAGCCATATTAGTCTAAGACATCAAATTTTGAGGTAATTACTTAAAGAAGGAGTAATTACAGTTGACTATGTTGAAACGAACAATAATTTAGCAGTTCCCCTGACTAAAGGTCTTGTTTGATAAATGATATATATCACCTCAAAAGGAATGGGACTAAGGTTTATAAAATAAATCAACTATATATAATGGGAACCCAACTTATGTCTTGAAAATATAGACAAAGTTCAATGTGGCACTAACAAGTTAAATGATAGTTATGGAACATGATATGCTAGAAATATACTGGAAAATACAGAGATCTCAACCTCAGCCTTATGGCAGCCGAGGTAATTGAAGTTCAAGAATAACTCATCAGCAACATCGTCCTAATGAGGTCGGATACAGTCGACACGCCCACGACTATGGATCTTATCTCGGCATGGAATAAACAGAGATCATCTAGAACCTTAGAGCACAGTCCTTATCAGGTCGTCCCCAGCCGATGATGCGCTAATCTCATATATCAACCTCGGCTGGACATCAATCGGGGTCAGCAAAGACATGGGTATTAACCATCCTGCAACATCATCGTCGGCTATAGATGACGTTTCAAGCGCCATATGAGAATCAGAATCCCTGAAGGCTCAGTGTCAATTGTCAAGACAACATCGGCCCTGGTCGACGTTACACATATCTAACTTCGACTGGCATCTCATCCCAGGCAAGGGTCGTACCTCACCAACCTCGTACTTACCCGGGCCGAGGTTAGTGCCAAGCAAAGACAGTCGAGCTTCTACGTGTACATATGTGGCTTGAGGTACGTGGATAAATCTATTATAACTAAATCATTCCCTCCACGTGAGGGAATATTGAGGTCATCATTACTTAGTTAAAGATTAGCCAAGTGTCATCCCTTCACTGGCTGGATCTCCGTGCACATGCTCATTGTATGCTTAGGGGTACATTAAACCCCCCTCACATTATATATAGAGGTCATCCTCTACCTTGCAAAGGGATTGATAATTACAACCCTAGCTGAAACTCTGTCAAATTACACAGTAAAGAGAGAAAGTTTGGGAGATTGTATCCATGGCCAATAGCGCCCTATTTTAGTGACCTTATTGACTCACTTGCGCAGTGGACGTAGGCCTAATTGGCTGAACCACTTATTTATTGGTGTTCACCCTCTTCTCCTCATGTCAATCTCTCATATTTAGTATATACTTGAGTTGTCATTATTATCACTTGCTTGAGCTTGTCAACACCTTACCTGGTGGTGTTATTTCCAGCATCATCATTTTGGCGTCGTTTGTGGGAACGAGAAGTTGTCTCTTCCTCTTTTTCTGCTTAACCTCACCGGAGATTCTGGTGGTGAACCAGGCCTTACCCCTTGCGTGGAGTTGTTTCATAATTGAAAGAGGTCCTTTAAGGTATTAAGCTCATCTTCTTTACCAGCTCTTTAATTTTAATATATGGCACCGGAGTTGCCACCGCCTCCTCCACCACCTGGTGCTGGAGAACCTAGTTCCAGCCAGGCACCACCCCAGTCCAAAATGGCTGAAGTGGTAGCAACCTTGAGGTCCTTGGCTGCAACACAACAAGCAATGAAGGAGAAATTTGCATAGCTCAGTCAAAATATGATGAGGCCACCTGGGGTATCACCGGAGATGATTACTCCGATGACTGCTCAACCCCATCCTGAAACCAGGGGACCACCCCAGGCACCGCGAAAAGACAAACCTACACCTCAACGGAGGAGGGACGTTGCTGACCCTAGGCGTTTACATCTAGGGAGGCAAGGATACCCTTGCCCTGAGGATAGGAATGACTATATGGAGGCAGAAGACGTTCTAGAAGATTATTGGGAGCCGTATGAGGTTTCTAACAACACTGTACATCCTATCCACCAAAGACAAGGTTGCGGGGGACAGAAGAGATGGTGATGCCTAACAAAGAGGACCAGCCTTTGATCGTTTAAGCAGAGGGTCGGCCTTTGAAAGGCTTGGCCCAGTAAATGACTTGAGGTAGAGGTTATCCAGGTCAAGAAGTGCAGCAGGGTCATAAAGGGGAAATGAGGAACATCGACCTCATCATGGCCGACTTAATCATGGTAGACCCCATCATGGCCGACCTCATCAAGGCTGAGACAGGGATCAAGAGTAGGTCAACAGCCGATGTTATGCTATGATTGGGGAACCCTCGGTCCACCCCTTGGATGTGTCTGGGGACAACTTCGGCCAGGTCGACGTTGCAAGACCATGGAATGACTCAATCCAATGTCTTGAAGAAAAGATAGGAGACCTCATCAAAAGCCGAGATCCACTGTAAAGAGGTTTCTCAGAGGGCTCTCCATTTGTGGCTAAGATAGTGAACTTCCCAACCCCTACCAAGTTTAAACCACCTACGGTGTCTCCCAAGTATGACGGTAGTACTAACCTTGTACATCATATCGAGATATATCAGTTTACGACAAATATTTATTCAATACCAGATGAGATGAAGTGTCGAGCCTTGTCTGGGACTTTGACAAGAGCTGTACACATCTGGTTTACCTCTCTTCTGAAGAACTCGATTGAGAACTTTAAGGGCTTGGCTGAACGGTTCATTCATAATTTCTGTTTTAGGATAAGACCTCAAAAGAAGACTACGCATCTGTTGTATGTCAAGCAAGACAAGAACGAGAGACTAAGAGACTACATTGTTAGATTCAACAAAGAGAAATTAGAGGTTGAAGATTATGAAGAGAATATAGCCATGACAGCCCTCATCGGAGGACTGCAGAAGGGGAAGTTATTATGGAAGCTTGCGGAAGAGCTCCCAAGTCTATGGCAGAACTATTGGTAATCGCAGGAAAGGTTATGAACGTCGAAGAGGCTATGTCCACGAAGTATGAGGATGAGAATGGAAGTGGCGGTGGAAAGTTCCAAAGAAAGAAAGATAGAAAAAAGAGGTCAGACGATGATAAGGTTTCACGCTATACTCCTATAAATGTGAGTTGTGAACATATCCTCAATGAGATCAAGAATGATCGGTCTATAAGATGGTCGGAGAAGCTTAAAGCGCCTCCGCATAAGAGGAATAAGAACCTGTGGTGTGAGTTCCACCAAGACCACGGCCATGTTATAGACAAGTGCTTCTCTTTGAGGGATGAAATCGAGAAGATGTTGAAGTCTGGAAAGTTGAGGAAGTATGTCGATAGTAAAGCCCCTAAGAGAGGAAGAGATGACCCTAAAAAGAAGAGAAATAACGGATGATGAGATAATACCCCAGCAAGAAGAGACGATGACTCAGATGGGGATGATGAAGATAATCCAGATCTCCCACCAAAAAATGATAACGCCCCAGTGAAAAGGGTTGGTATGATCTCCTTCGGTATGAGCACCATATGTGGAAGACTCATAAGGGTGGCTCTGAGGTAGCCAACCGTAAGGCTCATGCGGCTGAGGCTAATTCAGTGGCCAAAGTAGATGTTATGAATCTGGCGTCTTCAGAAACCAAGCAGAAGAGAAAGAAGGTCAATATGGACACTCTTATAGTCGGGTTCTCCCGACTCGACTTCAAAGGTATCTTAGCTCCACATGATGATCCTCTGGTAATTACAACAAGAGTGAAAGGATTTGAGGTACAAAGAATCCTCATAAATGGAGGAAGTTCAACATACGTGATGTTCTGGCTCTATTTCAAGAGCCTCGACCTTAGCAGGGCAAGGCTGGTACCCTATCATCATTAGTTGATAGGGTTCAACGGTGAAAAGGCCCATCCGTTGGTCATGTATGATATGGACGTACGAATGGGAGATAAGTGGCCTAAGAGGTTAACCCAGAAGATTAAATTTTTTGTTATGGACGAAAATGTTTTCTCGTCCTATAACCTCATCATAGGCAGAGTAGACCTCAAGGAGTTTGAGGCCGTGGCATCGACGGTCCACCAAATACTAAAATTCTCGGCCCCCTATGGGGTAGGGGAAGTGCAGGGTGACCAAACCATAGCACGAGAATGCTACTTTAACTCAACTGAAGAGAGAGAGGCCCATAATAGGTCCACAACCACATATAGCATTGATACACTTGACCCTAGAGATGAAACAAAGTTAAAGAAAGGAGAGGCCGCGAAAGAGGTAGAATCCATCGTCCTCAATGAGGACAAACTGGAAAATTACGTCCAAGTCGGTAAGGCCTTAAAATCGAAGTGAAGCACCTTATACCTTTGACTTGCTTAAGTCTATACTGTATAAGTGTTCAACTAGTTTGGAAATAGTGACAAAATTGGTAGTTCATCCTAGAAACTAAAAAGCCTCAGAACTTTTCTCTCTAATTCTCTTCAATGATCTATGAAGGTAAAAATTGAATCACACTACACACAACTAGAAGTGCATACATGTGTTCATATTGCTTAAAATTGAGTGTGTGTTTAATTCCCCTTGAATTGGAGCTTTAAATATTTTTTGGGAATTTTTAAATATTTTTAGATATTTTTTAATAAATGTTTTCATAAATAAAATGGGATTATATATTTTGTGGGGATAATATTCTATTTTGGAAACTTTTGTTTTCATTAAAAAGTTTGGTTGGGTAGCATCTCAAAGCGCTAGAGACTTCAGGGTGATGTTTTGTAATTAATTTGACGCGCGTGTGAGAGCCACTCACAGGCCAACACTTGTCATCCTCCGGGTGAATGTATTTGTGTTTGTTATGTGAGAGGGCTGGATAGATGTTTGATGATCGTTAGATCTTTCCTAATCGAGGGTCTGCATGTGTTCTTGGTTAATCCCGGTGCTATCCATATGAACCAATCACAATCGTTCTTAGCCACCGTTGTTTTATAACCTTTGGATCAAGTCAAACTCTGCAAGACTTGATCTCAGCCATTGATTTGCCTCGATCGTCCAGAACCTTCCCTCAGCCCTATATATACCCTTCCCTTCTCAGCCTTAGAAGACTTCTGGGCATTCGTCTTTCTGAGAGAAAAAAATTAGAGAGAAGTGAGAGAAGAGAGAAAAGAATAGAGAGAAGAGAGAGAAAGGGAAACAGTTAGCCAAACCCTAACCCTAACCCTAAACACTTCAACTCAGAAACAAACCTTCGTATACATTCAACCCCAAACACAACCTTGAGTGTTTGAGAGAGTGGTTTGTTCATATCGTTGTTGTAACCTCTTGATCCTTTGATCTTGTTCACAACTTAAACTTTAGAGTGAAGATCTTATTTCTTTTTCCACAGAAACGTTAGATCTATACTCTGCATGTTACATTTTTCACTAGATCTGCATATTTTCTACTTGGTTTAAGAAAATCATTTCTGATTTGGTTTTAAAATGTTTTATGGTTTCTGTTTTTACAAAACTTAACCTGACCTAGTTGGATTCGCACTTGGAGGGTTTTCAATCTCATAAATATTTTCAAAAGAGATTGATTAAGGTCTTGTCCGATTTCTGAAGCAAGATCTCCGTGGAATCTGGGTTATATTAAAGGTCAAAAAGGTTTTTAGTTTTGTAAGAAAGAAAAATAACAAAATCACAGCATATAGACTGTATATGTAATTTTTGTAGGACTGTTTGTAAATCTAAGTGTGTGTGAGTTCATGCATGTGAATAGGGATCACTTCACAAACACTTAACACACTACTACACTGGAAGTGTTGTGTATAAGATCTGAGATCATTGAGTCGACGTAAAGAAGCTAAAACAAAGGAAGTTAGCAAACTGAAGAACATCATCAACAAATCAGATCTATGAGAAGTTAGAAGGACACCAAATGGGGTATATTCCTAAACTTAGAATAGGTTGATTTGTGTGCTTGCATGTTGTATTGTTTGTAACTGATTTTTGTTATTAGTGGATTTTTGTTTTTGTGACTTAGAAGTCACCGTGGATGTTTCCTTTGGAAGAGGTTTTACCACGTTAAAATCATTGTGTTGATTATCTTCATCTACTCATCTCATTCTATAAGTGTGCTGAATTTTTGAAACTGCCTTAGTTTTAAAAACTGATTACACAATCTTAATTACTCTCGTACATAAGTTTCTTTGTAAACACATCTTGTTTATAATTTTTATTTTTCAAAAGAAAAGGGTTTCTTCAACAAACATTTCGGAGTTGCTTATACAGTTTAATCTTGTATTAAACGGCATTAGCGACGTTTTTCAATTGGTATCAGAGCCCTGTTAACTTTTATTTCAAAAGATCTTGTGTTTCTGAAATCGTTTTCTGAAAAACTTAACTATGGACCATAAGAATGAAAGGTTTGGTAATCTGTCCAGACCTCCACTCTTTGATGGAAATAACTTTGCTTACTGGAAAGTAAGAATGGTTGCCTTCATCCAAGGGACTTTAGGAGATGATGTCTGGGACATTATTGAAAATGGATACACTTATCCTACTAAACCAGCCACTGAAGGAAGTGATGAGAGGGTAAAGAAAATCTTAAGTGAATTTACCCAAGAAGAGAAAACCATTTCTCGAAATAACAATAAAGGCAAGAATGCCATTTTTATGTCTATTAATGAGTATGAGTTCAAACGAATCTCATCTTGTGCCACTTCGAAGGAAGCTTGGGACACATTAATCACTGCCCATGAAGGAGACTCAAGAGTTAAAGCTGCTAAAACTCAAATGCTTATCCAGCAGTACAACTCTTTGATCATGACTGATTCTGAGTCTTTTGATGATTTTTACATGAACTTAACTGATATAGTTACTAAGTTGCATGCTAATGGTATAACTTATGATAGGAATGAAATTGTCTCTAAAATTCTAAGGTCATTACCACAAAAGTTTGACAGTAAGAGGTATGCTATTGAGGAAATGAATGATCAAAACCTTACCCCTGAGTTACTCAGTAGCAAACTTAGGACTGTGGAAATGGAATTAGACTTTAAGAAACAATTAAATCATTCTCGAAGAAAACAACCCAACTCTAACTTGAGTTTTTCCTCTAAGATACCCAAACTTGAGTCTAATTTGACCAACTCTGGCTCTGATGAGGAGTGTGATATAGACAAACTAGATAATCAGATTGCCTTAATGTCTAAACAGTTTAAGAAAATTGTCAAATTTCAAAACAAACAGGCATTTAAACAAGGCAAGCCTAATTATCCTACTCTGTCTAATTCCAAACCTCATGAGAGAGGACTTGACAAACATCCTAAGGACAACAATTCCAGACCCACTAGAGACCTTAAAAAGATTAAATGTTTTAGATGTGGGAAACTAGGTCACATTGCTCACGACTGCAGAGTTAATCTGAATAAAGCCAACACACACAATAGAGTCAATGTCTGTAAAACTTGGAATGATTCAAGTGACTCTGATGAAGAGGAACTTGAGTCTTCTAATGTACTTGACTCTTGCATGTCCTTTTATGCTAAGATCATTTACAATGATAATATGCCTGTGTGTGATAATGATGCTCCTACTCTTGCTTGTGTAAATACTCCTTTGATTGGCCTAGACGCTTTATTGTCTGAAAATGTTGCTAGTTCTAGTTTCGTGTGTGTGAGTCAAAGTGATATCGATAACGACGATGTAAATGGGTGCGTGAGTACTAAAACTGAATCGTTAGGGGTCACTACACACACTTCACTTAGCGACTCAGACACAGATGACCTCCCTGATATCCATACTTTGTATGCTAAAACTCTTAAAAAAGGCACTAGACTGGAGAAGACTATTAGAGACTTAACTAAGAAATTAGATGATCTAAGTCTTATTGTGAAGTTGAATGCTGAAGAGTACACTAACCAGTGTCTGACTCATCAATCTGAAATTGAAACTTTTGATCAAAAATTAAAAGAGTTGACTAAAACTAATGAAACCCTGGAAATGAAATACAAGGGAACATTATTAGAACTGGAGGAAGCAAAAACAAAAGACAGCTACTGTTTTCAAAAAAAATTCTAAGTTTGAAAACAATTCAAACTGTTTTATTGACTTTGTTGTTGACTCCAAGACCAATTCTGATGATAGAACCGGTATTGGATTTCGCCCTAAGAACAAACCACAAACTACAAATCTTGAACCTATTAAGTTTGTGTCTCGGGGTAAAAGACCAATTGAAACATGTCCAGACTTTCATTTTATTAAAAATGAATTTGATCAAAAGCAACAAGAGAAAGACATTGGAGAGTCTAGTAACTCTAAGGCTGAGACTGCACTTAAGACTAAATACGTCTGTCCTTTGATCAGAAAGGCTGATTCTACCCTTAAGACCATCCCTCCTAGGAATAGCACTACTGAACAGAATGCTGTTAAACCCATTTTTAGAAGTTTTCCTAAAGAAATTCATCCCTCAAGCAATCAATATTGCTCTTACTGTGACATTTATGGTCATTCCTTTGAAGGTTGTTATGTTAGGCGTCTAAACACCCCTGTTTACAACACTTCTGTCTACAATAACTTTAACTATTCTAGGCAAAGTCGTAACAATTATGTCCTTCCAAGACAACCTGATAAGAACTCTAACTACAGAAATAGAAAGACCAAAACTAAGAGTTCATTTAAGAGAAAGGCTCCCAGAAACTTTCCTAAACCAAAAGCTCAAATTTTTCACAATAATCAGTTTGCTGCTCCAAATGTTTTTCGACAAAAAGCTGTGTCTCGAAAATTTTATCAAATGAGGGCAAACATGCGCAAAATTAAAACTATAGCTATTTGGGTTAGAAAAGAGGATCTTTTACCCCAAATGAAGTGTAACATTGTCATCACTGCTTTAAAAGCTTAACACACTTCATCTGGTTGGTATTTAGATTCAGGATGTTCCAAACATATGACGGGAGATGAAACCAAACTTTTAAACAAAACCAGATTTGCTGGTGGGAAAGTTGTTTTTGGTGATGGTGTTTCATCCCAGATCATAGGTAAAGGAACCCTAAAAGAAGAAGGAATGTCTGTTCTCGAAAATGTTCTATTAGTTAAAGGCCTTAAAGCCAACCTCCTAAGTATATCACAATTTTGTGACTCTGACCATACTGTCACCTTTTCAAAGAACAATTGTAAATTCTAAATGATAAAGGTGAATGCATTATTACAGGATTTAGAACACCTGACAATTGTTATACTGTCAAGACTAGTTCTGAAACCTGTAACATTGTCAGAATGGATGATAATGAGATCTGGCATAATCGTATGGGTCACCTAAGTTATGATATCCTTGGTAGATTGTCTAGTCAAGAGATTGTTAGAGGTATTCCTAAAATTAAACCTATTTCAAGTGTTGTCTGTGGTCATTGCCAGGAAGGAAAAATAGTTAAGACTTCGCATAAAAAGGTTAAAGACATTTTCACCTCTAGACCTTTAGATCTCATCCATATGGACCTTATTGGTCCTTCTAGAACTGTTAGTCTTTGTGGACACAGTTATATCCTTGTCTTGGTTGATGATTTCACACGATTCACTTGGGTTGCCTTCTTAAAACATAAATCTGACACGTTTCAGAATTTTTTGAAAATTCTTTTAAGAATTGAAAATGAGAATGACACACAAGTCAATCGCATTCGTAGTGATAGAGGGGGAGAGTTCATAGACACGGGAATAGTTGAATATTGTGACTACAACGGTTACAAACATGAATTTAGTGCACCTAAGACTCCTCAGCAGAATGGTATTGCTGAAAGGAAAAACCGAACTCTTCAAGAGATGGCACGTGTCATGTTGCATGCCAGATCCCTACCTAAATACTTTTGGGTAGAATCTATTAGAACTGCATGTCATATCATTAATAGGGTTTACCTTAGGAAAAACTCTAAATGTTCCCCTTATGAGTTGTGGTACGGTAAGAAGCCTAATCTGAAATACCTAAGAACCTTTGGAAGTCAGTGTTATGTCTGTAAAGATAGAGAACATCTGTCTAAATTCGAAACTCGTGGTGATAAAGCCATCTTCTTAGGATACTCTCCAAACAGTCGTGCTTATCGTATATACAATCTGCGTACTAAGGCTCTTATGGAATCAATAAATGTAATTGTAAGCGACACTATTGTCGAAAATAAGACATCTGAATCACCTATTGTGGTTGAATCTGAAAATGATTTCAAAACTGATTCACCAGAAATAGATGACTCATTACCTATTGAGAGTCCAGATGTACCTGGCTGGGTCTCTAAAGATCATCCCATTGACAACTTGGTCGGTAATCTTAATGAGCCAGTTCGTACTAGATCCCAGTTAAGAAATTATGCTAATTATGCATGTTTCGTCTCCCTTGTGGAACCGAAAAATGTTAATGAAGCATTGAATGACACACACTGGATTTCTGCTATGCAGGAAGAACTTTTACAATTCGTCATTCACGATGTCTGGTATCATGTACCTTGGCCTCAAAATAAAAATGTTATTGGAACACGTTGGATTTTCAAGAACAAATCTGATGAAAATGGGGTAATCCTTATAAACAAAGCTAGACTAGTTGCTCAAGGCTACTCTTAAATAGAAGGGATAGATTTCAGCAAGACATTTGCCCCTGTCACTCGTCTTGAATCTGTTCGACTTCTTTTCGCCATAGCGTGTCACTTAAAATTCACACTTTATCAAATGGACGTCAAATCTTCTTTCCTAAATGGAATTCTGTCCGAAGAAACATATGTAGAACAACCCAAAGGTTTCATTGACCCTAAACACCCTAACCATGTCTTTCATCTAAAAAAGGCTTTGTATGGCTTAAAACAAGCTCCTAGAGCTTGGTATGAACGCCTTTCCAACTTTTTGTTGGATAAGGGTTTTAAGAGAGGAGGAAATGACCAGACTCTCTTTGTCAAACATTTTGACAAAAACATTAGTATAGACCAAGTCTATATAGACGACATCATCTTTGGGTCTACTTCAACATCCGAAGTTAAATCCTTTTCTGCTAGTATGCATAAGGAGTTTCACATGTCCCTTATGGGGGAGCTACAGCTTTTCTTAGGATTTCAAGTGAAACAGAATTCTGATGGATTATTTGTCTCTCAAACCAAGTATGCCTTAGATCTTGTTAAGAAATTTGGTTTAGATAATGCTAAAGTCGCCAAAACGCCTATGAGTACTACTGATAAATTATGTAAAGATGAAACTGGAAAGTCAGTTGATTCCACACTCTATCGTAGTATGATTGGTAGCCTACTCTATCTAACTGCCTCGCGACCAGACATAATGTATGCTGTATGTCTGTGTGCCCGTTACCATAATAACCCTAAAGAGAGCCATTTATTGAGTGTAAAACGTATAATAAAGTACATAAAGGGCACTCTTAATCTTGGACTTCGGTACACTAAGGATACCAGTAGCACCATCATAGGGTATACTGATGCTGATTGGGCCGGTTGTACTGATGATAGTAAAAGTACATCAGGTGCCTGTTATTATGTCGATAATAATTTAGTTGGTTGGAGTAGCAAAAAACAAAATTGCACATCTTTATCTACGGCTGAGTCCGAATATATAGCAGCAGGAAGTTGCTGTGCTCAATTGTTATGGATCAAACAAATGTTAAGTGATTATGGGATTAAAGAAGATCAATTACAATTGTATTGTGACAATCAAAGCGCCATTAACATATCTAAAAACCCGGTTCAACACTCGCGAACTAAACACATTAAAATAAGACATCATTTTATTCGCGAACTTGTTGAAACTAAGGAATTAGAAATTCATTACCTGCCTACTGATCTGCAACTTCCAGACATGTTCACTAAACCTTTAGACTATAATAGATTTCTGTATTTGCGAAATTCTATAGGCATGGTATGCGCTGATTAAACTCTTAAGACTTTAAGTTTTACCCTTTGTCCATTTGAGACAAAATGGGGGAGAAATTTGAGTTTTATGAGTTCAATTTTTTGTTCACATTTCATCTAAACTGCTTGATCTTAGTGTGCATATTTGCAGGAATCTCTTCTACTGGTTGTCTACCTTTTCTAGTGTAAAAATTTGTAAATAGTTGAGTTATGTAATTTTTGACTTTCTAGGAAATGGGTAGATAGTAACTTTTGTATAGGACTAGGTTTTATTTCTTTTGGTTCCCTACGAGTTTTAAGCTAACTCAAAGGAGATTTTGTCTCATATTTCCAAAGGGGGAGATTGAAGCACCTTATACCTTTGACTTGCTTAAGTCTATACTGTATAAGTGTTCAACTAGTTTGGAAATAGTGACAAAATTGGTAGTTCATCCTAGAAACTAAAAAGCCTCAGAACTTTTCTCTCTAATTCTCTTCAATGATCTATGAAGGTAAAAATTGAATCACACTACACACAATTAGAAGTGCATACATGTGTTCATATTGCTTAAAATTGAGTGTGTGTTTAATTCCCCTTGAATTGGAGCTTTAAATATTTTTTGGGAATTTTTAAATATTTGTAGATATTTTTTAATAAATGTTTTCATAAATAAAATGGGATTATATATTTTGTGGGGATAATATTCTATTTTGGAAACTTTTGTTTTCATTAAAAAGTTTGGTTGGGTAGCATCTCAAAGCGCTAGAGACTTCAGGGTGATGTTTTGTAATTAATTTGACGCGCGTGTGAGAGCCACTCACAGGCCAACACTTGTCATCCTCCGAGTGAATGTATTTGTGTTTGTTATGTGAGAGGGCTCGATGGATGTTTGATGATCGTTAGATCTTTCCTAATCGAGGGTCTGCATGTGTTCTTGGTTAATCCCGGTGCTATCCATATGAACCAATCACAATCGTTCTTAGCCACCGCTGTTTTATAACCTTTGGATCAAGTCAAACTCTGCAAGACTTGATCTCAACCATTGATTTGCCTCGATCATCCAGAACCTTCCCTCAGCCCTATATATACCCTTCCCTTATCAGCCTTAGAAGACTTTTGGGCATTCGTCTTTCTGAGAGAAAAAAATAAGAGAGAAGTGAGAGAGAAGAGAGAAGTGAGAGAAGAGAGAAAAGAATAGAGAGAAGAGAGAGAAGAGAGAGAAAGGGAAACAGTTAGCCAAACCCTAACCCTAACCCTAAACACTTCAACTCAGAAACAAACCTTCGTATACATTCAACCCCAAGCACAACCTTGAGTGTTTGAGAGAGTGGTTTGTTCATATCGTTGCTGTAACCTCTTGATCCTTTGATCTTGTTCACAACTTAAACTTTAGAGTTAAGATCTTATTTCTTTTTCCATAGAAACGTTAGATCTATACTCTGCATGTTACATTTTTCACTAGATCTGCATATTTTCTACTTGGTTTAAGAAAATCATTTCTGATTTGTTTTTAAAATGTTTTATGGTTTCTGTTTTTACAAAACTTAACCTGACCTAGTTGGATTCGCACTTGGAGGGTTTTCAATCTCATAAATATTTTCAAAAGAGATTGATTAAGGTCTTGTCCGATTTCTGAAGCAAGATCTCCGTGGAATCTGGGTTATATTAAAGGTCAAAAAGGTTTTTAGTTTTGTAAGAAAGAAAAATAACAAAATCACAGCATATAGACTGTATATGTAATTTTTGTAGGACTGTCTGTAAATCTAAGTGTGTGTGAGTTCATGCATGTGAATAGGGATCACTTCACAAACACTTAACACACTACTACACTGGAAGTGTTGTGTATAAGATCTGAGATCATTGAGTCGACGTAAAGAAGCTAAAACAAAGGAAGTTAGCAAACTGAAGAACATCATCAACAAATCAGATCTATGAGAAGTTAGAAGGACACCAAGTGGGGTATATTCCTAAACTTAGAATAGGTTGATTTGTGTGCTTGCATGTTGTATTGTTTGTAACTGATTTTTGTTATTAGTGGATTTTTGTTTTTGTGACTTAGAAGTCACCGTGGATGTTTCCTTTGGAAGAGGTTTTACCACGTTAAAATCATTGTGTTGATTATCTTCATCTACTCATCTCATTCTATAAGTGTGCTGAATTTTTGAAACTGCCTTAGTTTTAAAAACTGATTACACAATCTTAATTACTCTCGTACATAAGTTTCTTTGTAAACACATCTTGTTTATAATTTTTATTTTTCAAAAGAAAAGGGTTTCTTCAACAAACATTTTGGAGTTGCTTATACAGTTTAATCTTGTATTAAACGGCATTAGCGACGTTTTTCACGAAGATCAAGGAAGAGCTGATAAAATTCTTCGCTTGGAGCCATGCAGACATGCTTGGCATCGACCAGGAGGTTATGTGCCACAAACTCAATATGGCAGAAGGTTCTAAGCTAATCAAATAAAGACGAAGAGTTTACTCAAGGGAGAAGTATGACGTCATCAGATAAGATGTCCATAAGTTGGAAGAGGCAGAATTTATCAGGGAGGTCCTATACCCAGAGTGGTTATCAAATGCCGTCATTGTGCCCAAAGCTAATGGAAAATGGAGGATGTGCAGAGATTTCATGTGACACCCCGCCTAATAAAATACCGGGTGATCAGTCCTATACCAAATTAAAACAGGAATCCCAGTTGGATCATCCTTAGCATCACTGTTGAAAACTTTTTAAAACTTACTAACCACCTAGTATTCCAAAAAAAACTGGTGCCAATTTTAACTTTTTAAATAAACAAAACAGTACATGCGGAATTAAAAAATATAAACCATTCACACAACTGAATGAAAGTAAACAGAATAGTAATTACACAACTTGCCGAATAAATCACCGGCCACCAAATAAATAATCCAAATCAAATATTCAACACCTGAATGAATTACACCTGAAAACTGTACTGAGAAGTCTGGGCTACAAGCCCTAAATAAAACTGAGACTGATACAAGATTCCTACTCTAGAAATGAATGACTGATGCGTCTAATCCAAACTCCTGCTAGCATCCACATATGCCGCAGCTCCGTGTCCCTTGAATGGAATATCAATCCTGGCGTCCCTGTGGCTGGACACCTAAAAGGTTTTGAAAATAGTTTTATAGCAAGGGTTAGAACCCAAAACATTTTGAAAATATTTAGCAAGTGAATTAACTGCAGTAATTTAAAATGCATGAATGCGCTTCATATTTAAGTTCGTGTCGCACTCCCTTGTGGACATTCTCACCCCTCCACTATTGTGCACACCTACCGGTTACCTTAACCCCACCTAGTTGTACTACCCCGTCCAACTAGTCCTGGTATAACCTTCCCTTGCCATACTACTCTAACCCGAGTATAATGATTATTGAATTATAAGTTATTTCACAATTAACTTAATTAATTCCTCTTAAATTTCACCATGTAACCGTCTCACAAGTTATATAAAGTACATACATCACACACTGTATTATTCCCACAAATGATTAACTTAATTAATTTCTCATTAATTAACTGCATATAACTGTAACCCGAGTTATATAAAGTAAATACATCACACCCTGTATTATCACCTACATATAATATTTACTACCATATTATACGTACCTTTACAAACATCCACACATATATCATACGTGTATCCATCCTTCTGAGTTTACCCTCACCGGATGATTTCCTCTAAAATGTTATCTGAGTAGGTGTGCTCACAAAACCTAGTTTCCTCGAGTTGGAATCGCTCACCAACTTGGACCAAAATATAAACGAAGTGAAGGCGGTCATATTCCTTCCCTGAAAGTGATCTAAATCCCTCACCCATATATACCGCACGCTATGACCTGGGGATATACTCGCCCTACTCCTCAAGCTAGGGGATTCACCCACATCGCGCAACCTCCCTTGATAGCATTAGAGTATATAAATTTAATAAATATCTAGTCACTGATATTTACTATCACACACAATATATACACATATATATATATATACTATCACTACCCGTATATATATATTATGAACCCCGATTTTTACCGTGCACTCAAACTCCTGCACACTGCCTGTAATTTAATGTCACACACAATACATACACGTATATATATATATATACTATCACTACACCGTATATATATATATATATATATATATATATATATATATATATATATATATATATTAATAATCCCGTCTTTACCATGTACTCAAAATCCCATACACTGCCTGTAATTTCCTGAGTCTGTGGCCCGACTCAATGTAATTAATTTTCTCACTTAATAACTTATCCTCTTCCCGAGTCTATGGTCCGACTCTAATATAATTAATTCACACCTCAATTAATATAATACTTTCCCCGAGTTTATGGTCCGACTCTTCTTAAATTAATTAACACACATTTTAATTTAAATACCTCCCCGAGTCTATCGCCCGACTCTAATTATATTAATTAACAAATTAATTAATCAACCCGAATTCCGAGTCTGTGGTCCGACTCTAATATAATTAATTATCACATTAATTAATAAGTACCCTTCACGAGTCTACAATCCGATCCTGATTAAACTAATTATCCCACCCATTAATTTAATCATACCCGAGTCTACAAACCGACTTTAATTAAATTAATTAGCACCTTTATTAATTTAATCCTACCCGAGTCTACAATCCGACTCTAATTAAATTAATTAACACCTTTATTAATTTAATCCTACCCGAGTCTACAATCCGACTCTAATTAAATTAATTATCGCATTTATTAATTTAATAACTTGGTGTCACTCAACCATTGTCCCCGGACTCACTTACTTGGCCCGTAACTTAATATTTCCCGAGTCTATATCCCGACTCAAAATTATTTAGTTTATCTCCAAACTTAATTCACTACCTTGGGGTCGCATGTCCAATATACCCGGATTCACTCACTTGATCCGTACCTCACTATTTTGGAATAAAATTTCTCAATTTCATCCATTTAATGTCCCACATAAATTCATCCTAATCCCAATTACTTTCTCCCATAATTGCTAGGAATATTTGTTTCACAATTATTTATCACTAATAAATGTATGGAAATTTAATTTATAATTAATTCCCCCTTATATCTCACCCAGGCCGAACTGGCCAGAATTTCCCACCATCGATCGATCGATGCCCCCGATCGATCGATCGACCCCTTCGTTACAGCTCTGCCTCCCCCCTGTTTTCCACCATTAACGAACCTCAAGGTTTCTAAACCATAATTTAAACCTCTAATTACATCATCTACACATGGTTAATCCACATCACATTCATCATAGAGACCTTAAGATAATCAACCTCTCTACTTATCTCATAATTTTCGAAATGGGTCTTTCTCCATAAAATTCAATTATCTGTTTTAAATCCCAAATTCCAGATTCGATTTCCACTCTTTTATGTTCTGAAATTTTCGTTCAAATCATATATACATATTCAGATATCAATCACCCATCTAAATCTTACTTTGAATCTCATTCAAGTGTTTCAAAAACAAAAACCCCATTTTGTACCCATTTACACCCAAAAACGAATTTTGGTTTACACATCACTATGATATGGATTGATTATCATGCTTAAAGAATCAAAATAGTTAACCACTTGCCTGAAAGTGTTCGTAGTGTCTGATTCCATTGGCGTAGTCCCTCGATTTGGCTCCAAAATCCCCAAATTGGCTTTTGCTAAGCTTTCCCCCAATTTCCCTCTCAAGCCCTAGGCTTAGATTTGACGGCTGCTGATTTCCTAATCTCCTCATTAGGTTAAAAACCCTTAATCCCGTTTTTCACCTAATGGGCTTAATTAAAGTGGCCCAACTCACCCCGTGTGGGCCCGGCTATGCCCAAAAATACCCCGAGACCCAATTACTACCCCCGGGTACTCTTTTATGACTATCTCGACCCATCCGGACTCAACCGCGCAGTCAGAATTGACATCCGAATTAATTTATAAAAATCCTTATCTCACACCCCATTAAGTCTATACCGACTCCCGGCTGGAATAAGTGCATACCCCGTCATTAATACCCGAAATGACGTAATTAAATTATTACTATTCACTTAGTAAATAAATTTCCCTAAACATTAACCATTTACTCCTCGATTAATATTTAAATATATATATTGTCATAATTAATTCAATTAAAATTACAACACACAAGTAATTTAAAATTCCCGAATTAATTAAATATTAAATGCATAAAAATACGGGGTGTTACATACTTCCCCCCTTACAAAGGAATTTCGTCCTCGAAATTAAGATAAACCTACTGTTCCAGTATTCACATATTACTCACTAGTCAAGTGCCTCCAAACCCGCTATATCTATCCCATCCGATTCTTACCATTCGTTACACAAGTATGCATTTAACTTTACCAGGGCGCCCATACACCTTATACCCGTGCTTAACCGCACAAAATTTTGCCTTAATTAACCCGGGTTCCCATACACCCTATCCCCACGCTCTACCGTACAAAAGTTACCCGACTGTGCTAGTCATAACCCGTAATATAACTTCGAACCCGTAATCATATTACCTATATATATATATACATATATAGTTACTGCCCGGGTACTCAACCCATGCTACATCCAACCATCTCCCCATAACGACTTATCTCTCAACACAAAAGAATATACTCTTACCCTTATGCTACCAAAGACAACATAATAACGCGCCCTTACTACCACTAGTCCTTGGGCAAAATAAGCCCCGAGCTATCTCTCTTTGCTCGAAAATCAATTTAACCACCCTGATTCACTTCAGTAAACATCCCCACTTACCGAGATAAAATGTGAGAACACAAAACCTCACTATGTGCCATCGCACCACGCAATACAACATATATATCCACATATATATAAGCTATACGCCCTCTCCGGTGATACCTAGCACCAACCATACCCTGGTGTCACGGACACCAAAATTTAACTCCACTATCCACAATAGTTAAATTCCATCGCTATCCAGCCGATGTTTAAAAAGGTATTATCAACCCTACTCCCATTATTCACGAAAGTAGTCATTCCTCGCATAATTCAACCAATCACTCAGTGTACACCTCCACTCTCCCGTGAAGAACACTAAGGAACTCCGCTACCCTACGGAAAGTTTACCCACATGTTATGGCTGCTACCGCCAACGCACCCACTAATTTCGACTCGTCTGCGAACTCTAGTGAAAAAATAAGTCTTATTATGACATTCTCTTTGTCACTCAAAAATATACCCCATGCCTCTAGGGTAAAAGTACTTACCTCTATAACCCAGCTGCAACGGCTGGTTCTCGGGTTCCGGAGGAGTTTCTCCCTGCCCGAATGCAACCGCGTCTTGCTTTAGTGGCTGTACATCCAGGACCTCGTCCTGTAGTTGACCCCTGCCTCGCTTAAGGTAATATCTCTTCATGTGTCTCACTTTTCCCACAAACGAAACACTTTCTAACATGTTCACCCTGCCACTGATCCCTTCCATGCCAACCTTGTGGGAATTCCTGGCCATCCCACCGATAGCCTCCAGTTCTAGATTGTTTGGCATGATTTCCCTGCTGGAAATCCTGCCCCTGATCTCTCCCAGTCTGCTGCTGGGATACCCCACTGGTATTGTTCCCTTCTGCCTCATCCGACTGGCTAAGCCCCACTCCCTTCCCGTTTCCTTTCGCGTGGAAGCGATATTCCCAACAGTGCCGGAGTGTTGCGTTAATGACATCAGTATAACCTACTAATGCAGAATTATCAATTAAACGTTGTATGATTCTCCAGATTAACTCATCCATAAGCTTTGCTTTCTTTCCCTTTTCCTCGCTTACCTCATCCGGTATAAAATTTGCCAACGAGTGAAATCTTCCTCGTAATCGACCACTGAACGGTCTCCCTTTGAGTCTCCTCACAAAATTTTCTCCTCATTTCGATCTCGACCGTTGAAGGAAAAATACCTGCGGTCGAACCGTACCCAAAACTCTGCAGTAGCTAGTGTGTCCCTTTCCTCAACTGTGGTGATCGACTCCCACCACTGTAGCACCGCTCCCACTAACTAAAAGTGGTTAGCATTTACTTTGGTACCCCATCGCAATCTCCCATGCGTAGGTGACGCTGGATACCTCCCTTCCTTGACACGCTAGTACTACACCTGAACCCCCTCGCAACTCTGGTGGGTTCCTGCTAAAATAACCTCTCTTTCTTGCTTCCACCCTGACGACTCCGCGTGAGTCTGAACATCCGGCGCCACTAACACTTGTGGCTGATCCCGTGGAAAGTACCCTGCCGTTGTGACCATCGTTGCTCCAACTTCCTGTGCCACTACTTCAGTTACCTAAGCTGCCAAAATCATCCCTGCCCGTTGCTGCGGTAACTCTTGCTCCTGACGAGCCTTCCTCGCCTCATCTCCCCCTGTTTCCCTACCTGCTCTCTCCTGGGCGTCATCTGGAATGAGAACCGAATTGGTATGAGTTTACTCTCAAATATAAATTTTGCAGAAGAACGTATATGCGCATACGTATGAGAATACAACAATCCTATGATAGGGCTCTATATCAAAGATTGCTAAGCCGAAACATGAAAAGCTGCACAGATCCTAAGGACACTAGAACCTGATGCTCTGATACCATCTGTGACACCCCGCCTAATAAAATACCGGGTGATCAGTCCTATACCAAATTAAAACAAGAAAACCAGTTGGATCATCCTTAGCATCACTGTCGAAAACTTTTTAAAACTTACTAACCACCTAGTATTCCAAAAACTGGTGCCAATTTTAACTTTTTAAATAAACAAAACAGTACATGCGGAATTAAAAAATATAAACCATTCACACAACTGAATGAAAGTAAATAGAATAGTAATTACACAACTTGCCGAATAAATCACCGGCCACCAAATAAATAATCCAATGCAAATATTCAACACCTGAATGAATTACACCTGAAAACTGTACTGAGAAGTCTGGGCTACAAGCCCTAAATAAAACTGAGACTGATACAAGATTCCTACTCTAGGAATGAATGACTGATGCATCTAATCCAAACTCCTGCTAGCATCCACATATGCCGCAGCTCCGTGTCCCTTGAATGGAATATCAATCCTGGCGTCCCTGTGGCTGGACACCTAAAAGGTTTTGAAAATAGTTTTATAGCAAGGGTTAGAACCCAAAACATTTTGAAAATATTTAGCAAGTGAATTAATTGCAGTAATTTAAAATGAATGAATGCGCTTCATATTTAAGTTCATGTCGCACTCCCTTGTGGACATTCTCACCCCTCCACTATTGTGCACACCTACCGGTTACCTTAACCCCACCTAGTTGTACTACCCCGTCCAACTAGTCCTGGTATAACCTTCCCTTGCCATACTACTCTAACCCGAGTATAATGATTATTGAATTATAAGTTATTTCACAATTAACTTAATTAATTCCTCTTAAATTTCACCATGTAACCGTCTCACAAGTTATATAAAGTACATACATCACACACTGTATTATTCCCACAAATGATTAACTTAATTAATTTCTCATTAATTAACTGCATATAACTGTAACCCGAGTTATATAAAGTAAATACATCACACCCAGTATTATCACCTACATATAATATTTACTACCATATTATACGTACCTTTACAAACATACACACATATATCATACGTGTATCCATCCTTCTGAGTTTACCCTCACCGGATGATTTCCTCTAAAATGTTATCTGACTAGGTGTGCTCACAAAACCTAGTTTCCCCGAGTTGGGATCGCTCACCAACTTGGACCAAAATATAAACGAAGTGGAGGCGGTCATATTCCTTCCCTGAAAGTGAGCTAAATCCCTCACCCATATATACCGGACGCTATGACCTGGGGATATACTCTCCCTACTCCTCAAGCTAGGGGATTCACCCACATCGCGCAACCTCCCTTGATAGCATTAGAGTATATAAATTTAATAAATATCTAGTCACTGATATTTACTATCACACACAATATATACACATATATATATATACTATCACTACCCGTATATATATATTATGAACCCCAATTTTTACCGTGTACTCAAACTCCTGCACACTGCCTGTAATTTAATGTCACACACAATACATACACGTATATATATATACTATCGCTACACCGTATATATATATATTAATAACCCCGGCTTTACCATGTACTCAAAATCCCATACACTGCCTGTAATTTCCTGTGTCTGTGGCCCGACTCAATGTAATTAATTTTCTCACTTAATAACTTATCCTCTTCCCGAGTCTATGTGTAATACCCCGTATTTTTATGCTATAATTAATTTGGGGATTTATTTAATAAAAATCCGGAAATTAATTGTGTTATAATTATTAACGTGACGTGAGTTAGTAATAATATGAAATTGTTGAATATTACTTAGGAGCATAGTAATATATGGTAAATGTCACGAGTGAATGAAAATGACAATTTTGGTAATTTTAGTCGGGACGCGCCCGTGTCGCGTCGGGACTAATTATTGAGATATAAAAGTAAATATTTTATGAGTTGTCCGTATGGTCATTTTGAGTGCGCCAACGCGTCCGGAAGGGTTGAGATAGTCAGAAAAGTGTACCCGGGGGTTTAGTTTGGGTCTCGGGATGTTTTTAGGCTTAATTAGTGACCCGGGAGGGCGTTTTGGTCATTTTACAAACTAGGGTAATTAAACCCACGAATTTCAGCCATCCTTAGCAGCCATTTAAGTCAGCCTTTTAGGGTTAGATCATTCAGAACCCTAAGACGGCTAGTGGAGAAGAGAGGAGAGACCTTGCTAGGTGATTCAAGGCCAAAAACACCACCTTTTGCACCACCGTCACCATCAACGCGTAGATCGCGAGGAGGAGAACGCAACCACACCAATATCAGCAGGAAACCAGACCTCTGAAATTCCAGGCAAGTGTTTAACTTGCGTATTTTCGTTGGTGCAATAATCATGTTAGTGTAGGAATGATTAGGAGTATAATTTATGGAAGAAAACCCCACTTTGTGATAGGAATTTGCATGTAGACAAGATTAAAATTATATTCTGGAAGTCTTATGTAATGTAGATGATAAACCTACGAATTTTTGATGTTATTGTAGAAGAAAATTCTGGAGAAAACTGATTAGAACATAAGATTAAGAAAACTTAGGGTTCTTAATGATTAGATGAGATTTTAGGTTGTTTAATCATGTTTAATGATGGTTATATGCATGCTTAACGTTAGAAACATCTGGAAATATATTACCATGATTGTAGTATAAGTTTTGGGACGATTAGTGTTGGAAATTATGGATTTGAATGAAGAATATTAGTTAAACCCGTAACTGCACTTCTGCAGAAATCGAAATACCTGTTTGATCGATCGATCGACCCTATAGCGTCGATCGATCGAAGGTTCGATCGATCGAACCCCAGTAGTCGATCGATCGACCCTTCCTGGCAGCCTATTATTTCCCTTGTTTAATTAGTTGAATTAATTTATCATGAAAGAATTCTTGGGCATTTCAAATAAAATGTTTTGGGATATAAGAGAGACCAGTAGGACATATGATTAAGTGTTGAGAACTTTACTATGAAATGATAATTGGGTTTAAGGAATAGTTAATTAAGGAACGATGAACTACGTATTTCAAATGAGAAATTTCAACGAATACCTACGTTAGTGAATAGACGTCTACCTACTGAATATATTACTTGGATGGATAGAACCCACGAGTGTCCCATAACTAGTGAGAAAACCCCTTCGAATTAAGGTTAGAGGCGAAACCTTATACGTTATACTAATAAGGTGAAATTTAGGACAAAGGTTGTAATTATGGGTAATGAGAGTGACCTATATTAATATGATGAAATTGGTATATTTATATGAATGTGTGTACATATATTATATACATGTGAAAAACGTACCCGCGCTACTTGCTATCCCTGAGGTTACCGCGCTGGGACGATCGTATCCTGTGTTGCTTTATGGGGATATTGAATCGTACCCTAGAAGATAGAGATCCTAGGTACGGGCTATTAAATTGATAGTCGGACGGTCCTAAGAGACGTGTGGGTATGTACTGACCTCTTGGACTTGGAATCTATGCTTCGCCTCAACGTTGTTTTGTATATGTTAATACAGTTCGAGAGTGATTCCGAACTTGTATTTCCCTTTATGTGAGCGATAGGGGGATTGGATAGCAGAGTATGCCCGCACCATAGTTTAGTTGGGGTGCCATTATATATATATATATTTATTCGAGTAGTTAATATATATATAAGGTTATAAACTTTGAACTGCCTACTGTGATTTGATAAGTAGAACATGGTTGTTGATTCAAATTATTAAATACTTGTTTTGTGAAAAAAATGAAAAGGCACGGGGAAATCTTATAATTTAATGAAGCTAAAACGAGAGGAATACTACAAATTGAAAGTAACCTTTTTATAACATTGTCATCGTTCAGTTTTGAAAACATATGAGTAAGTTAAGATAAACGAACCATTGGGAAGGTTAGTACGATAGGAGTGCACATTAGAAGAGAGGTGAGTATTTCTCAAGAGAGAGACGAACTAATATGATGTTGCATTGGCCTGTATCAATTTAAATACTTGTTTAACGTATTTTAAAATCAAACACACTTTCGGGCCCTGACCCGTTTCCTTTTCTCTCTCTCTCTTGTGTATATATATGTATATTTTCAGGTGCCCAGCCACAGGGGCGTCTTGCTTAGGATTCTTTGAGAAGAACGAGCTGCAGCTTAGGTGGGAGTTGCAGGTCCCTTGAGTAGACGGCTTCCGACATTGACTCCACTCTTATTACTCTCATTTATGGGGCACGTGTCGCCCTTTTCATCATTTCATTTATTGTTGGGGATTTTTATATTTCAGTTATTCCAGTATTGGTTATGGGATTTGTTTCGGGATGGTTTATGATTTTAGTTTTATATTATTGACATTCGTTTGGTGAATGTATGGTTTTATTTAAATTACGTGGTATGATTCTCTATTGTAGAAATGTTGTTTTGAATTAATAAAAATCTTTTCTTTAATTAAAATTTGGAAGTTCGTATGAAACATGTTTTTGACACTTAGCTTAATTATTTAGGGTGTTAAATTGGAAAAATTATTTTTATCGACAGTGATGCTGAGAATGAACCAACTGTTTACCTTGATTTAATTTAATAAAGGAGTGATCGCCCGGTATTTAATTAGGCGGGGTGTCACACTATGGTCCGAATTTAATATAATTAATTCACACCTCAATTAATATAATACTTTCCCCGACTTTATGGTCCGACTCTCCTTAAATTAATTAACACACATTTTAATTTAAATACCTCCCCTAGTCTATCGCCCGACTCTAATTAAATTAATTAACAAATTAATTAATCAACCCGAATTCCGAGTTTGTGGTCCGACTCTAATATAATTAATTATCACATTAATTAATAAGTACCCTTCACGAGTCTACAATCCGATCCTGATTAAACTAATTATCCAACCCATTAATTTAATCATACCCGAGTCTACAAACCGACTTTAATTTAATTAATTAACACCTTTATTAATTTAATCCTACCCGAGTCTACAATCCGACTCTAATTAAATTAATTAAGACCTTTATTAATTTAATCCTACCCGAGTCTACAATCCGACTCTAATTAAATTAATTATCGCATTTATTAATTTAATAACTTGGTGTCACTCAACCATTGTCCCCGGACTCACTTACTTGGCCCGTAACTTAATATTTCCCGAGTCTATATCCCGACTCAAAATTATTTAGTTTATCTCCAAACTTAATTCACTACCTTGGGGTCGCATGTCCAATATACCCGGATTCACTCACTTGATCCGTACCTCACTATTTTGGAATAAAATTTCTCAATTTCATCCATTTAATGTCCCACATAAATTCATCCTAATCCCAATTACTTTCTCCCATAATTGCTAGGAATATTTGTTTCACAATTATTTATCACTAATAAATGTATGGAAATTTAATTTATAATTAATTCCCCCTTATATCTCACCCAGGCCGAACTGGCCAGAATTTCCCACCATCGATCGATCGATGCCCCCGATCGATCGATCGACCCCTTCGTTACAGCTCTGCCTCCCCCCTGTTTTCCACCATTAACGAACCTCAAGGTTTCTAAACCATAATTTAAACCTCTAATTACATCATCCCATCATCTACACATGGTTAATCCACATCCCATTCATCATAGAGACCTTAAGATAATCAACCTCTCTACTTATCTCATAATTTTCGAAATGGGTCTTTCTCCATAAAATTCAATTATCTGTTTTAAATCCCAAATTCCAGATTCGATTTCCACTCTTTTATGTTCTGAAATTTTCGTTCAAATCATATATACATATTCAGATATCAATCACCCATCTAAATCTTACTTTGAATCTCATTCAAGTGTTTCAAAAACAAAAACCCCATTTTGTACCCATTTACACCCAAAAACGAATTTTGGTTTACACATCACTATGATATGGATTGATTATCATGCTTAAAGAATCAAAATAGTTAACCACTTGCCTGAAAGTGTTCGTAGTGTCTGATTCCATTGGCGTAGTCCCTCGATTTGGCTCCAAAATCCCCAAATTGGTTTTTGCTAAGCTTTCCCCCAATTTCCCTCTCAAGCCCTAGGCTTAGATTTGATGGCTGCTGATTTCCTAATCTCCTCATTAGGTTAAAAATCCTTAATCCCGTTTTTCACCTAATGGGCTTAATTAAAGTGGCCCAACTCACCCCGTGTGGGCCCGGCTATGCCCAAAAATACCCCGAGACCCAATTACTACCCCTGGGTACTCTTTTATGACTATCTCGACCCATCCGGACTCAACCGCGCAGTCAGAATTGACATCCGAATTAATTTATAAAAATCCTTATCTCACACCCCATTAAGTCTATACCGACTCCCGGCTGGAATAAGTGCATACCCCGTCATTAATACCTGAAATGACGTAATTAAATTATTACTATTCACTTAGTAAATAAATTTCCCTAAACATTAACCATTTACTCCTCGATTAATATTTAAATATATATATATATTGTCATAATTAATTAAATTAAAATTACCACACACAAGTAATTTAAAATTCCCGAATTAATTAAATATTAAATGCATAAAAATACGGGGTGTTACATTTCACTGACCTGAACAAGTATTGCCCAAAAGACAGTTATCCCTTACCTCAGATTGATCAGATGTTAGATGCCATGGCAGGGCATGAGCTCATGAGCTTCATGGACGCGTATTTAGGCTATAATCAGATCTTCATGAATGCTGAAGACTCAGAGAAGACGGCTTTCATCACAGATAAGGGGACCTGTTGCTATAAGGTCATTCCCTTCGGCTTGAAGAATGCAGGGGCAACGTATCAATGTCTTGTAAATAAGATGTTAAGGATCAAATTGGTAAAACCATGGAGGTATATGAATATGATATGTTGACAAAGAGCTTGAAGGCATACACTCAAGTGGCAGACCTAGAGAGAACTTTCGACACAATGGACTTGTACAGGATGAAACTCAATCCCGCAAAGTGTGTCTTCGAAGTAGGAGCTGGAAAATTTCTTTGATTCATTGTCAATCAGAGGGGAATAGAGGCCAACCCTGAGAAGATCAAGGATTTGCTTGATATGAAGACACGAATAAGTATAAAAGACGTTCAGAGGCTCACCGAAAGAGTAACTGCACTCAATAGATTTGTTTTCAGAGCCACGGACAAGTGTCTTCCATTTTTTAAAGTGCTTAGAAAGGCCTTAGAATGGGACGAAGAGTGTGACAAGGCCTTTAAGCCGCTCAGATCCTACCTCGGATCCCCCCTCTCTTATCTCGACCCATCATGGAAGAGAAGTTATATGTTTATCTAGCAGTCTCAGAATCAGCTATAAGTGCATCCATAGTACGGGAAGACGTTGGGGTCCAAAGGCATGTATACTTTAATAGTAAGGCCCTTCAAGGGTTTGAACATAACTATCCTCGAATGGAGAAGTTGGCCTACGCTTTGATACTTGCTTCTAGGAAGATGAAACCCTACTTCCAAACCCACTCTATGGTCATCCTCACTGATTCTCCATTAAGGCAAGTCCTCCACAAGCCTGAGAAGTCAGGTAGATTGATGACCAAGGCTATCGAGTTGGGAGAGTATGACCTTATTTATCAACCTAGGGTGGCCATTACTGAGTTCACGTAGGAAGAGACTGAGGTCGAGAACAATCCAATGATTGCAGAGGGGTCAAATAATAACGTCTTCCGTGACTCGAAAGAGGTTGTGTCTGACAGAACCAGAAAAGGCGTAGCTGAAAATGAGGAAGATAGGTACCTCTTTAAGCAAGGAGCCCTGTCAGAGGGGAGCTTCTCTTCGAATGAGGATATTTGGAACCTCTTTGTTGACGAGTCTTCTTCCAAAAGTAGAAGCGAGGAAGGGCTGATAATGTCAGCTCTGGATGGTACCAACGTTGAATATGCACTAAGGTTCAACTTCAAAGCATCAAACAATGAGTCAGAATATGAGGCCATGATAGCAGGCCTCTCCTTGGCAAAGACCCTTAGGGTTGGTCGACTCCTACTTTATAGCGACTCGAGGTTAGTTGTTAACCAAGTGTTTGGAGTTGATGAGGCCAAGGATGAAAGGATGGCCAGGTACCTGAAGAGGGTAAGAATGATGCTATAAGGCTTCAAAGAGGTGAAGATGAAGAGGGTACCTCGATAAAACAATAGTTATGCTGATGCACTAGCAAGGTCGGCCTCAGTAATAAGGACAGACATCAGAAGGGCAGTACCAGTTGAGATCCTGCTAAAACCGACCATTGAGGAAGAAGAGGTTTCCAACTCTTGCCTCAACTTGAACCTGGGGGACTCATGGATGGACCCCCTCATCAGATATATCAGAGAGGGAGAGCTACCGAAATCAAAGCTAGAAAGGAGGAAACTGAGGTACAGAGACGCAAAGTTCTCAATGATAGGATACGTCCTATATAAGAAAGGATTTATGTTACCTCTCCTAAGATTCGTTCATCCCAAAAAGGTCCCACGTGTCCTATAGGAGATACACGAGGGTTCTTGCTCCAATAACATAAGAGGAAGACCTTTGGCCAAGAGGATTATCACGCAAGGATATTGGTGGCCGACCTTGGCCAAGGATGTTGTAGCCTACCTGAAGAGGTGCGACAAATTCCAAAGATTCTCCACTATCCCCCATCAACCTCATCAACCTATGACATCAATCAGTTCCCCTTGGCCATTTATAGTATGGGGAATTGAATTGGTGGGTCCCTTACCAAGGGCTGCGAACAATTACTAATTTCTGATAGTAGCGATTGACTACTTCCCCAAGTGGGTGGAGACTGAGCCAATGATCACGATAACAGAGTAGAAAGGTCTTCTAATTTATCTGGAAGAGCATTATCTACAGACATGGCCTTCCAAACACCCTCATCTCGGACAATGAAACCCAGTTCAAGAATTCTTCCTTAGAGAAGTATTACGAGAGAGTTGGAATCAAGCAATTTTTCTCTTCTCCTGGTCGGCCTCAGGAAAATGGTCAGACCGAAGTCACGAACAAGACAATCCTCGACGGGATCAAGAAGAGTGTTGATGCAAAAACTGGACCGAATCCCATTTTTATGATCACAGATAAATAAATGAAAGCAATTTAATCAAGCACATAAGAGACAAAGTTTTTTAAAGTGGTTCGGCTATAAGGAAAAGCCTACGTCCACTGTTATTTTATTCCCAGGGGTTTACAATAGCACAATGTGGTAGAGAGAGGGAGAAAAAGGGTGTATCTTGTGTATGGTCTCTCATCGTTGTCGGATCTCTCCCTTTTGGCTAAGGGGATACATGTATTTATAGTGATGGGAGATAAAAAGATTCATTGTATGTAGACATTTATGTCTACATTCAACGAATCTAATTGTTGAACTGCTTGGTATGCTATACAGTATAAATGTACATTAAGGCTCATTAAATGCGCTGCCATCTTCATTAATGCATATTAAATGCTTAGTTATCCCTTGATCTTCCTGGTTGATATGCTGACCAACTCTCCTCGGGTGCCGACCAACTCTCCTCGGGTGCCAACTAATTTTCCTCCGGTACTGACCAACTCGCCTCGGGTGCCGACTAATACTCCTTGGGTGCCGACCAACTCTCCTCAGGTGCCGACTAATACTCCTCGGGTGCCAACCAACTCTCCTCGGATGTCGAATATTTCCACGTAGGATGACATGTGTCCTTTTCTAATTGGTCCTCGTAGATGGAGAATTTTTGCGTTAACAGAAGCCCCCAATGCTCCATGCTTGATGGTTTACTTTAAAGGATGGAGTATTTATTCTGCAGTGTTGCTCGGTGCTCGTAAAATTCTTGATCTACCTTCTTGATTTGTTCAACATAAAGTGCATTATCTCCTGGATGACATATGATGCAGGCTGATCGATGGTTGCTAATCTTTCTTTTGAGCAACTCCGTGTGCTATGTATCACCCCTGGGAATTTGGATGCAGCCACGCCATAGTATGCAGCTTGTAGCTTGTCATAATCTTCAAGTATGTTGATTGGTTTGCTAGCCGACCAACTGCCTCTTGTGCCGAGCAACTGAGTGCTAACTTCACGTGCTTGATTCTTCTGATTTATGATCCTCTGAATACTTTGTCGAGTAACATAATAGCTTTTGAACCCAACTCTTCAATCTGATTAGTACCAAGCTAGTGGTGGACTTCGAAACATTTTCATACAACTTCTTCTTCAATGTTGGTCGGGATAGTAGTAGTAAAGATCTCAGTGTTGTAGATGCTGAATTTGACTTCTGAACTTCAATAGTATGTGCATAATAACTCCTGAATATGCCTCCTGAACTTCTGAATGTGCCTCCTGAACTTCAATATACCTCCTGAACTTTAATATCAAAAATAATTCCTGAGCAAGAAAAACAACTCCTGAATGATGATTGGTCAAGGCCCCGACCGTGTGAGTTTGTGGAGTTGAACTTGATGCTCGATTGCATGATGTTATAAGAATGTGCCGCCAAATGAACAAATATATCTGTAATAGAAGCCCCCAAGTGTGGAATGTGAACTTTGAATGCTTTTTGCTTGATAGCTTTCACATACTCATACTTTGTTTCCGACCAACTGTAGTTGACAGCTTCTTATTTCCGACCAACCTTAGTTGGTGGATGTTTTCTTAACGAGAAACTTTGACACTTTCTGGAATAATTTTACCTCCCGAGGAATACATAGTTTTACTTACCGTAGGAATACATAGTTTTACTTCCCGTAGGAATACATAGTTTTACTTCCCGTAGGAATACAAGTTTTACTTCACGGAGGAATACAAGTTTTACTTCCCGGAGGAATACAAGTTTTACTTCCCAAAGGAATACAAGTAGCTTTACTTCCCGGAGGAATACAAGTTTTACTTCCCGGAGGAATACAAGTAGCTTTACTTCCCGGAGGAATACAAGTTTTACTTCCCGGAGGAATACAAGTAGCTTTACTTCCCGGAGGAATACAAGTTTTACTTCCCGGAGGAATACATTTACTTCCTAACCAACATAAGTTGGCATTTTTAGGAATACATTTTTGATAATAAATGATAGAGACTTCCTCGGAGCTGACCAACAGATTGTTGGGAATAAGATATAATAAATGCTGGAGACCTCCTCGGAGCTGACCAACAGATTGTTAGGAATAAGATATAATAAATGTTGGAGACCTCCTCGGAGCTGACCAACAGATTGTTGGGAATAAGATAAAATAAATGCTGGAGACCTCCTTGGAGCTGAATATATTATTATAAATATTTGTCGAGCTCCATGCTGAAATAAGAATAGAATATGCATCCAAATAGATATAAAGAATAATTAAAAATAATAAAGTGCCTCGTTGATCTGTCGAGGTAGAATTATATAATGCCGAACAAGAATAAGATCTTCCAGAACATAAGAATATGGCCGAGAACGTTGTCAGGCCTGAATATAAATAAGAATTATCCGACCAACTATCCGTTGGGGGTGAAACACAACGAATGTTATAATTATCCTTAATGCTGAATAAGTATCTTGTCGAGGCACAATTGCATAATGCCGAATAAGAATAATATTTTCCAGAACATAAGAATATGGCTGAGAACTTTGTTGGGCCTGCATATAAATAAGAATTACCCCGACCAACTATCCGTTGGGGGTGACATATAATAAATGTTATAGTTCTCCTCGGAGCTGAATATGATAATAAGTATTTCGCCGAGCTCCATGAAGAGATGAATATAGAATATGAATCCGAACGGATATATAGAATAATTCGCGCTTGAGCACAAATCAAAGCAATAATAAAATATATAGTTCCTTACTGAGGTGAAATTTCATAATTCTGAGCAATGATAATAGTTTCCAGATTGTTTCCGAGCATTCGTCGGCGTTGAGTCTTATACCTATAAAAATTAATATCTTGCTCTACCATTTGTGTAGGCTGAATTGATTAGTCGTGAGAATAATTTACTCATCCAATCAATATATGATATGTATATGCTTGAGAAATAAAAATATTAATTTCAAAAAAATGAAATAATATATGTTGGCTGATATGTCGAGGCACAATTGTCTGATGTCGAGCAATACTACTTTTCCAGAGGTTTACGAGAGCTTTCATCGGGATTGAATCTCGTCCCTATGAAATTTTAATAAGCTTCCCGAGCACCTGTCGAGACTAGAGAAAATAATTATTATCATGAGAATAATTATTCAGCCAAACAATATGTGATGTGTATCAGCATAAAATAATAAAAATTTCAAAATATGAAATAATATTTTTATGCCAAATGTGTGTGAGATGGACAAATTTTTATCAGATATGCATCATAAATAAGACGTAGAGTTTTTTGTAAAGTTATTTAATCTCCAACAACTAATCAGGTATAAGTTGTTGTTTGAAAATTATTTATCACTTGGTTTTAAAAATATTTTTGGGGTGATCACAAGTTAAAAAAGACTTAAGCCCCCCTGTTTGTCCCCGAGCTGAACTCGTGTTTAAAGAAATATCTGGGGTGCTTCGCATTTTTTAATACCCCAAGATTCTACTGCTGCCGACAAATGGCATGGATGTTGCCGACCAACATTTAAGGATATCTCAAGTTATAGAATATATGGTGTCGACCAAGAAGCAAATGGTCCCCGACCAGCTGAGCAATTTCGCCGATCAACAAAAATGGTGTATTGACAGAACCGAACAATATTAGATGTCACCGACCAAAAAGTGGATGGTTGGATAGTTGCCGACCAGTAAATTGAACCCTCCGAACAAGACTGAGATGTCGTCGATCAAGAAATAAATGATCGTCGACCTGCAATTGGTTCCACCGAGCTACAATATGGGGCTCCGACCAATAATAAAATACCTCGTAGTTGGATAAAATTATTTCAACGTTGCTGATGGATCTTCAAATCTTATCTCCGACAAACAAAAATGGTCTGGTTAAGCTTCTCTTTAATAAAATATGGCCCAAGATGATGCTGACCAACAATATGTATGACTGACCAGAATATCTCGAATCCTTAGATCAGAAAAATAACATTCGATGTAAAATTTAAGCATTAAGAATGTTAATTAAATGAATAATTATCTAATCCACTATATCGTGTGATTCCGATAAAGAAACCATTTGATGTGATGAACGAGGAGCCAACATATCAAATTTGTGCCCAGAGTCTTGATATGGTCATGATTTGTTTTACCGATCCTTTTTTACAAGAGGTGGGTAATGATTTTTCAGGTGAGAGAAAATTATTTTTTATATTGATCCTTTCCTATTCCCTATTTGGAGAGATAAAAATGTGTTGAAGGATCGAAGTTATTACTAAATTTATATCAAAAATCAGTCAATGAGACTTTATTGACATAGATGGAAGATGAGCCAACTATAGTTCATAAAAATGAATGCAAAGAGACTCAAACTTGAAGAGAGAGAAAATAGATCTGGGTCATGATTTCCATGAGAAAACTTTTTATTGTCTTTAACCTTTTCACATTCTCTGATTAAAAATATGATGGGAATTTGAATAGACATCAAAGATCTTACAAAATTTATAATGAAAATTATCAAATGTTACCATCGTCATATATATTGGTATATATAATCATTTAAAATATTTATTCCATGATATAAAATTGAAACTTATGAATCAAGCAAAAAGTTGTGATTTATGAAATCCATTATTTTTCAGATTTCTAAATAAGAATTAATCTAACAGTTATGATTTTAAAATCATGATATGCAATATTTTCCAGATAAAAATTGGACAATTAATTTATGTATATAAACATAAAAATCATGATTGAATCAAAAGATGTATGTATAATTGATTATACGTAGAGAAATTAAAAACTTAGCTTTTGATGGAGAACAACGCTTGTAACACGTTCCCACAGACGGCGCCAATCTGTTGATGTAAAAAATTATATCACTCTAATAATTCAATCACAGATAAATAAATGAGACAAAGATTTTAAAGTGGTTTAGCCTTATAAGAATGGCCTACGTCCACTGTTGTTTTATTGCTGAGTGTTTAGGAAATCTCGATTACAAGAAATTTCGTTCTCGATTCCAGGGTTTGGATTCGGTTCCTTTACAATGAGGATTGTACAATGTATTTATAGCACTGAGGCTGTAATGTGAAAGGGTAATACATTAAATGATATACATATGAAAGGGTAATACATTTAATGCCCTTTTTGCGTGTGTGTCTGAATGATAAGCATTTAATGAATCGGTTGAACTGTTGGTTATCCAGCTATTAATGCTTTGTTTGAGATGCAGCTCGGACCGCCTGAGTTGCTCGGACCGCCTAAGCTTCTTGGTATTCAAGAGTTCCTCAGAGAGGTCTGTTCCTCGGAGCATATGAGTTCCTCGGAGAGGTCTGTTCCTCGGAGCGTATGAGTTCCTCGGAGTAACATGGTTCCTCGGAGCGTGTGATCATCTCGAAAGTGCTTGTTGTTTCCATGTAGATAGCCACGTGTCTTCATATGATTGGTCCAAGTCAGCAGATTAAATTTGGTATCAACAAAGAGGTTAGAAGAAGCTAAGGGAAAATGGACTGAAGAGGCTTATGCTGTGTTATGGGCCTACAGAACAACTGCTAGGACACCAATGGGGGAGACCCTATTTATGTTAGCACATGGCTCAGAAGCCGTCATACCAATAGAGGTAGGACTCCCCACTCACAGAGTTCAGACCTATGACCCCGAGAAGAATAGGGAAGAGATAAGACTTGACCTAGATTTAATTGAGGAGAGAAGGGAAGACGTCGAGATCAGACAGGCAGCCTACTAGCAGAGAACAACAAAGTTCTATAATCAAAGGGTAAAATCGAGGCCCATAGTTGTAGGACACTTAGTGCTGAAGAAGATGCTGCAGAAGGCAAACAAGCTTCACTCAAATTGGCATGGCCCTTACAAAGTGATCTAAAGGGGAACCTTTCTCCAATCCATGGAATGCTGATCATCTGAAAAAGTATTACATATAATGTTGCAATGGTTTCTATGTAAATGTATCATCTTATGAAGAGATTATTAATAAGAAGATCAGTCCTCGTGTCCATTATTGGTTCATTGTGCCTTAATTTGGTGAAATTTATGGGGGTAACATCTTAGTTTAATGACCTCAGACCTTAAACATCATAACTTGTGACAAGGTCTGAGGTGAAACATTATATTCGGATGACCTCAGACCTTAAACATCATTAATTTGGTGAAATTTATGGGGATAACATCTTAGTTTGATGACCTTAGACCTTAAACATCACAACTTAGTGACAAGGTCTGAGGTGAAACATCATATTCGGATGACCTCAGACCTTAAACATCATTAATTTGGTGAAATTTATAGGGGTAACATCTTAGTTTGATGACCCCAAGCCTTAAACATCATTAATTTGGTGAAATTTATGGGGGTAACATCTTAGTTTGATGACCTCAGACCTTAAACATCATAACTTGGTGACAAGGTTGGAGGTGAAACATCATATTCGGATGACTTCAGACCCTAAACATCATTAATTTGGTGAAATTTACGGGGGTTACATCTTAGTTTGATGACCTCAGACCTTAAGCATCATTAATTTGGTGAAATTTATGGGGGTAACATCTTAGTTTAATGACCTCAGACCTTAAACATCATAACTTGATGACAAGGTCTGAGGTGAAACATCATATTCGGGTGACCTCTGACCTTAAACATCATTAATTTGGTGAAATTTATGGGGGTAACATATAAGTTTGATGACCTCGGACCTTAAACATCATAACTTGGTGACAAGGTCTGAGGTGAAACATCATATTCGGATGACCTCAGACCTTAAACATCATAACTTGGTGATAAGGTCTGAGGTGAAACATCATATTCGAATGATTTCAGACCTTAAACATCATTAATTTGGTGAAATTTATAGGGGTAACATCTTAGTTTGATGAATTCAGACCTTAAACATCATAACTTGGTGAGAAGGTCTGAGGTAAAACATCATTTTTGGATGACCTCGGACCTTAAACATCATAACTTGGTGATAAGGTCTGAGGTGAAACATCATATTCGGATGACCTCAGACCTTAAACATCATTAATTTGGTGAAATTTATGGGGGTAACATCTTAGTTTGATGACCTCATACCTTAAACATCATAACTTGGTGACAAAGTCTGAGGTAAAACATCATATTTATATGACCTCGAACCTTAAACATCATAACTTGGTGATAAGGTCTGAGGTGAAACATCATATTCGGATGACCTCAGACCTTAAACATCATTAATTTGGTGAAATTTATGGGGGTAACATCTTAGTTTGATGACCTCAGACCTTAAACATCATAACATGGTGACAAGGTCTGAGGTAAAACATCATATTTGGATGACCTCAGACCTTAAACATCATAACTTGGTGATAAGGTCTGAGGTGAAACATAATATTCGGATGACCTCTGACCTTAAACATCATTAATTTGGTGAAATTTATGGGGGTAACATCTTAGTTTGATGAATTCAGACCTTAAACATCATAACTTGGTGACAAGGTCTGAGGGAAAACATCATATTTGGATGACCTCGGACCTTAAATATCATAACTTGGTGATAAGGTCTGAGGTGAAACATAATATTTGGATGACCTTAGACCTTAAACATCATTAATTTGGTGAAATTTATGGGGGTAACATCTTAGTTTGATGACCTCAGACCTTAAACATCATAACTTGGTGACAAGGACTGAGGTAAAACATCATATTTGGATGACCTCGGACCTTAAACATCATAACTTGGTGATAAGGTCTGAGGTCAAACATCCTATTCGGATGACCTCAGACCTTAAACATCATTAATTTGGTGAAATTTACGGGGGTAACATCTTAGTTTGATGACCTCAGACCTTAAACATCATAACATGGTGACAAGGTCTGAGGTGAAACATCATATTTGGATGATCTCGGACCTTAAACATCATAACTTGGTGATAAGGTCTGAGGTGAAACATAATATTCGGATGACCTCTGACTTTAAACATCATTAATTTGGTGAAATTTATAGGGGTAACACCTTAGTTTAGTGATAACGACATCATTGCACGACATATAAAAATATTCAAGGTCAAAAGAAGCAAAGTTCTCCTCAGAGAATGATATAGCACAGAAGTTCGAATTACAAGTCAAAATGTAATAAAAAAATTTATCCCCCGTTACAGACCAATATGAATCAGAAATAAAAATTACAAATAAGATCTTCACAAGTTACGGCCTACGAGTCTGCAATCTCAGGGTTGGTGGTCACAGCCCTACTCCCTTGGCCGATGTTGGTCACTTCCGCACCATCGTCCTGAGGGTTGACATCCTCAGTCCCAGTAACCTCCAAAGGGGTGGTCTCTATAGGAGCAGCAACTTCTTCCTCCACCTCTTGTAAAGCCTGGGCAAATTGAGAATTAACGAAGCCCAGACCAACGAAGTTAGAGGCTTCCAAGCTCCCTGACTCCTTCTCTTTCATAGCAGCTTATTTTCCAGTGGCCTTAACACCCCTTTCGAGGTAATCAAAATGATGAATTCATCAGAGACCTTGTAATCCTCCAAGATCTTCTCTAAGGCGTCCTCCACGACAGCTTTGACAGCAGCATCCACCTTTTATTGAAGAACTTCATCCTTGGCCTTCATAGCACAGTTGTGACCATTCTCAAGTTTGGTAATGTCTTTCTCTAGCCACGTAGCCCTAGATTCAGACCCCTCAAAGGAAATCTTCAGACATTCCACTTAGGCATTCAGAGCGACCTCTGTCTTCTAGGCCTCTCTTCCCTTTTCAATCAGGGGCAGCTTCCTCAGAGTCCAGTCGACAAACTGGTGCATGGTGAGGATACCCTGAAAAACAAATTCAGACACATAAGTTCAAGGGCCAATAAAATTCAAAGCCGATGTTACACTTGAAGTATAAAAGTAAAAGTCTTACTTGGATAGATCGGTGGAGGCAAAACTCGACCAGCAAAGGGGTGTCCAAAGAACGGTAGAATCGTTTGTCGACGTCGGTCATAACGGAGCCGATGGTGTTCAAGGCCTTCACACTTTGGCCAATGAGGCTATCGCCAATCTTCAGCTGATCCAGACGAGTAGTTAATGCGTCCTCAGATGAGATAGGGATCACACGATCCCCTTTATAGGATTTCTTCTGCCTCTGATCCTCAGGGGCAGGGACATTGGATTTCTTTTTTTTTTAGGCATCGGCCCTTGAAGAGTTAGTAGGAGGAGGAGGTGCATTCAGGCCTGCTTTTCTAACCAGCTTGGTGAGACTAGGGGCTGCCATTTCCCAGATATCGTCTGATAATCCTTTCGGACGCTCTGCAAAAAGAAAGCTCTGAGTTAAAAGATCAGAGGAATAGAAAAACCAGAAATGATGAAAAATTAAAGTAACTTACGAAGCTCGGTTAGAGGACTCCCCCCAAGACCAGTCTCAGAGATGTAGTAAGGGGTCATCAAGTGCTCATACTTAACCAGATGGCCAAGCTCTCCCTGATCTTGAAGGTCTTTGACCTTCTATATGTTATCCTGACTCAATCCGGGGTTGGCCTTAGCAGCCAATGACATTTTCCCCCCATCTCAGGGGTACCCTTAGCTCTAAAGAGGAAGAGGTAGCAGAAGACCCAAACTCCCAAGCCCCTGAGGCAAAGAAATATCTCGGCTTCCAATTATGGTTGGAGGTCTGGGTGACGAGCAACATTTTCTTATCAGACTTCCAGGTCAGGAAGTGATAATAGCCCAGATGTTTTCTGGCAGAGGAAGACAACCCTATGAAGACCTGGACAGGAAGGTCTGAGTTATGTTCCGCCCTCTATAGGACGATGGCCCCAATCATCACCCTCTAAGAATTAGGAGATAATTGGTAAGGGGCTAAGTCAACATGGGATAATATGGCACTGATTATTGGATGAAAGGGGAGGCAAAATCCTAACTTAAACATCTGCTCGTATAGGCATATTTCACCGTCTCGGCCACCGTAGGCCCTCTCACTTTTCTGAGGTCTCCTAAGCTTGATAGAGGGGCCTATGGAATAAAGATGCTTGAAGGCGAGGAGGTCGAATTCACTGATAGTACTCTCTATCTCGGTGGCCTCCGAGGTGTCAACGTCACTCTCGTGACCATCATCCTTATCCCTGACAACAAAGTTCTCATTTAAACCTTATTTGTTAATAAAGTTTCTCAGTAACATATTTTACTTTTCAAACACTTATTCCCCAATTGAAATAATTATTCATTTCTTACTTACCTTAAACACAGTAGGTAGTTCCCAAATTCCAGAATTAAATATATATATATATATATATATATATATATATATATATATATATATATATATATATATATATATATATATATATATATTCTAACAACACCCCACATAATAATTATAGTGCGGGCATACTCTGCTATCCAGTCCCCGTATTACTCGTATTAAGGGAAATACAAGTTCGAAATCACTCTCGAACTGTATTGACACAAACACAAACAATATTGAGGCGAAGCATAGATTCCAAGTCTCTAAGAGGTCAGCACATGCCCCCACGTCTCTTAGGACCGTCTGACTATCGATCGAATAGCCTGTACCAAAGGATTTCTATCTTCTAGGGTACGAGTCAATATCCCCCATAAAGGCCCATCGAGATAAGATTGTCCCAACGTGGTAACCTCAGGGATAACAAGTAGTGCGGGCATGATTTTCACACGTATATAGTATATGATAAACACAGTCATATAAATATACTACTATTACCGTATTAAATTTAGGTACATATCATAACCCATAATTATGATATTTATCCTTATTTCTCATTATTTAGTTATCACGTATAACGGTTCGTTTCTTACTTTAATTTGAGGGATTATTCCAACTTACTACATAACACTCATGGATTCTTATCTTTCCAAAGTGAAATTTCAGTAGGTACTTATTCATTTTACCACGTACTTCTTTACGAGTCTCACCCTTTAACACATATTTCCATTTCCCTTAAATGTAATACACCCCCGTGAAATGTTAAATCTTGCCTTTTGTCAACGGTTCCGTATATTTCTAAAGTCCTACTGGTCTTATTTATATCTCACAATATTCTAACTTTCATATCCAAGAATGTCTAATCATTTAAGTTGGAATAAACTATTTAAAAGGGAATATGAGTTATACAGGAGGGGTCGATCGATCGATGGAAGGTGTTCGATCGATCGAACCATCGATCGATCGATGCTCTATGGTCGATCGATCGATCAAGCAGGTATGGCGAAAACTGCAGATTACCAGTTATGGGGATTAACATCCAAACTCATCCAAATCCAAGTTTTTAACTCCCAAACTCCCAGAAATTTATACCACAAACGTTCTAAACTCAAATGGACAATATTCAACGTAAGGCATGTGAGTTTTCATCAAGATTCATGGATTAAAAAGGGCCAAAACTTATATAATTCTCATGAACCCTAAAAATTTCTTTAACTTAATTCAAATCATTCTTTTTCCAGAATTTCTACTTCTAATCCATCATAAATCCGTGGTTCAACCTCTACATGTGAAGGGGATTTCCAGATTATCATTTATATCACTACAACATGCAATTTCTAATCTCCAACATGGGTTTTCTTTCATAGAAACTCATCCTAATCAACCCTAAACTAACATGAATGAAACATTAACGAAATTAAGCAAGATAAATACTTGCCTGGGAATTTTTGGTCTCTGATTTGTGCTGAAATCAGTGTGGTGGTGATCCTCGTTACGCGATCTATCGTTTGGCGATGATGGCGGCGCAAACGGATGAGTTCTTAGCCTAGAACTCTTTGGAAAGCTCTCTCCTTCCTTCTCCAATGGCCGTCACTTGTTTTTGGTTGTGTTAACCCTAGAAGGAAACCCTAAGCATCTGATATAACCTTTCAATTTTCGTGGGTTTTTAGGCCTAAAAATGTAAAATGTCCAAAACGCCCTCCCAGGGTGTTAATTAGGCCTAAAAATGCCCGAGACCCAAACTAAACCCCCGAGTACGTTATTTTGACTATCTCGACCCTTTCGAACACTTTGGCGCACTCAAAATGACCATACGGGTGATTTATAATTTATTCACTTTTATTAATCAACATTTAGTCCCGACACGACACGGGCGCGTCCCGACTTAAATTTCCAAAATTATCATTTTATTCACTCGTGACATTTAATAGAACCAATATTATATATTACTTTGCTTATTAGTAATATTCAACAAGTTTTCAATGATTACTAACTCTCGTCACGTTAGTAATTATAAAAATAATTAATTTCTGGATTTATATTAAATTAATAACTCACATTTAAATTTAATAAATCCCCAAATTTAGAAAGCATAAAAATACGGGGTATTACATACTTCCGCCCTAATAATGGAATTTCGTCCAGAAATTCAAAAAATAAGGCATACCTGGTAAGAATAAATCTGGGTATCTCTCGCGCATATCTGCCTCGCGCTCCCAGGTGGATTCCCCCACATTATGATGCTCCCACTGGACTTGTACAAGTGGAACTACCTTCGAGCTCAATCTCCTCTCGTTATGGTCTAGGATAGCCACTGGTTTCTCCTCGTAAGAGCTGTCAGGATGTAAGTCTATCTCTTCTATCGCGATGTGGGTGTGGGCCATATCATCCCGAAGGTATCGTCTCAACGATGAGATGTAGAATACATCGTGGATGCGATGTAAATGCTCTGGCAGTCCCAATATGTATGCTACCGACCCAATCCTCTCGATAATGGGAAATGGTCCCACTTACCTCAGGGCCAATTTTCCTTTCTTCCCGAATCTCATCACTCCCTTCATAGGAGATACATGTAGTAATACTTGGTACCCCACATTAAACTCATGGAAGAACCGTTTTGCATCGGCGTAGCTTTTCTGCCTGTCCTGGGCTACTCGAATGCGGCTTCTGATGATCTCAATCCTAGTGGAGGTTTCCTGAATCACCTCTGGTCCGAGCAACTTGTTATCTCCCACCTCTAGCCAACAAGTTCCGGAACGATAAGGCCTGCCATACAAAGCCTCGAATGGAGCCATGCCAATCGTGAACTGATAAGAGTTATTATAAGCGAACTCTACTAGTGGAAGATGTGGCTCCTAACCTCCTCCAAAATCAAGGACACACATGCATAGCATATCCTCCAACATCTGATTTGAACGCTCTATTTGTCCATCTATCTGTGGGTGATAAGCTGAACTCAAACTCAACTCTGTACCCATAGCCTCCTGAAAGCTCTCCCAGAAACATGACACGAAAATCTTGTCTCTATCTGACACAATATTCAGGGGCACCCCATGCAATCTGCCAATCTCAGCAATGAACAACTGAGCATACTGACCCGTGGTATAGTCTATCTGCACCGGCAAAAAATGAGTCACCTTGGTCAAACGGTCCACAATCACCCAGATGGAGTCGTGGCCCCGCTGTGATGTAGGCAACCCTGTAATAAAATCCATGGAAATACTCTCCCACTTCCACGCGGGTATTTCCAATGGCTGAAGCAACCCTGACAGTCTCTGATGGTCCACGTTTACCAGCTGGCAAGTAGAACACTTGGACACGAACTCAGCAATGTCCTTTTTCCCCCCACTCCACCAGTATTGCCGCCTCATATCCTGGTACATCTTATCTCCTTTAGGATGTACCGCAAATCGGGACTCGTGAGACTGGGTCATCACTGCATGACGTAAGTCTGCTCCTTTTGGGATCACCAATCTCCCATTAAACCTCAAACCCCCATCAAAACTAACAGAATAGGACTCAGCACCCTCAGCTAACAGTCGTACAATCTGCTCCTAGCAAAATGGGTCTGCGGTCTGCGCCTGTATCACCCTCGTAACAATCTCGGGTGTCACTGTCATGACAGATATGAAGGAACAGGCTACTGTGTCCTGGTGACCTAACTCTTTCCACTTTGCTTTCCAGATGTCCGCTACATCGGCTACCAGCCTACGGTTAAACGCATCGGTAACTACGTTGGCCTTCCCCGGATGGTACTATATGTCGAACTAATAGTCCTTCACAAACTCTAACCACCTGCGCTGATGCATATTCAGCTCTCACTGAGTGAACAGGTACTGCAGTGACTTGTGGTCTGTGAACAAGCGAAATTTCTCCCCCAATAAATAGTGCCTCCATATCCTTAATGAAAAAACGACCGCTACTAACTCTAGGTCGTGGGTGGGGTAATTTTTCTCATGCGGCTTAAGCTTGCGGGAGGCAAAAGATATAGCCTTCTCCTCCTGATGAAGTACTCCCTCAAGTCCCCATAAAGAGGCATCGGTGTAAACCAGATACTCCACGCCCGGCTTAGGTAAAGCAAGGACCGGTGCTGAAGTAAGCTTGTCTTTCATCTCGTCGAAAGCCAATTGACAAGCATCGTCCCAAACATATGGTACCCCCTTGCGAGTCAGGTTCGTCAATGGACCCGCTATTTTGGAGAAACCCCGAATGAATCTCTTGTAGTATTCGACTAATCCCAAGAAATTACATCCTTCCGTCGGTATCGTGGGCTATCCCCACTCCCTCACCGCTGACACTTTACTCGGGTCAACTGCTATCCCTTGTTCAGAAACAACATGTCCCAAGAACTGCACTTCACGTAACCAGAACCCGCACTTCTCGTACTTAGCATACAGCTGATGCTCTCGTAGAGTCTGAAGAAACTGCCTCAAGTGCTCGGCATGCTCCTCCTCGGAGTGTGAATATATCAGGATGTCATCTATGAAGACGATGACAAACTGATCCAAAAACTCTCTGAACACTCGGTTCATCAAGTCCATGAATACGGCTGGAGCATTTGTGAGTCCAAACGGCATCACTCTGAACTCATAGGACCCATATCTTGTCAAGAAAGCGGTCTTTAAAACATTCTGCTCCCTAATACGTAGCTGATGGTACCCTGACCTCAGATCTATCTTCGAAAAGAAAGTTACTTCCCTCAGCTGGTCGAACAGATCATCGATTTGAGGCAACATATACTTGTTCCGTATCGTGACCTTGTTCAGCTCCCGGTAGTCCACACATAGCCTCAGTGAACCATATCTCTTTTTCACAAAAAGAACTGGAGCGCCCCAAGGTGAGGTACTCCTACGAATGAAACCCTGACCCAATAGCTGCTCTATCTGATCTCGTAACTCTTGCATCTCCGCCGGAGCCATACGGTATGGAGCGCGTGCTATAGGTCGAGTATACGATAATAAATCTATGACAAAATCTATCTCTCGACTGGGGGGTAGGCCTGGTATCTCCTGAAATATATCGGAATACTCACGAACAACTGGGATCGAGTCTAAGGGAATCACAACCTCCTTAGAGGTATCCTCCTCTATGTAATACAAATGAGCGGTCGAGCCTCCGTCTGGGTGAGGCATCGCCACTACAAACATCTCTTGCCCCGGAATGACAAAGACAATACTCCCACCGAAACAATCTATCATGACTCTGTAAGCTGCGAGCCAATCCATACCGATAATAACGTCGTGCTCATGCATATCTAAGACTAACATGTCTGCTGGTAATACCAAGCTACCAATCTCTACTCCCACACCCCGGCATATAAAGAAAATTAGCGATCCATTTCCTAGTGGTGAGTCTACACACGTCACAGTGCTCTCTGCTGTGGCTAATAACCCTAAGGCCTTCGTAAAATGGGTAGCTATAAAATAGTGCGCCTCCCCCAGTATCAAATAAAACCTGACCCATAGTACCATGGATAGGAAACATACCCTCAATTGCGAGCGGTGCCTGTGGAGCTGCTGCCTGGTGGACGTTATAGACACGTCCGCACTGTAACTGCCCCTGCTGCACCGGAGCGACTGGAATGGCTGGTACCTGAGCTGGTGCTGGGAGGGCGGCTGGAAAAAATGGCCTCTGTGGCTCATTACGGGCACCCTACTGCTGTGGGGACCTATCACCCTCTGGACAATCCTGGCGCTTATGGCCATTCTTGCCGCACACAAAACATCGGCCCCTGAAATTGCCTCCCCTCTGACCCTGCTGACCACGGCCCTGTTGGCTGTTATCGCCCCGCCACTGGCCCTATTGGCCCTGATGAAAACGCTGTTGGCCCGGCTGTTGGAGATGTTAGCCTTGCTAGCCCTACTGATTAGGCTGACCCTGCTCACCCTGCCTAAATCCCCCAAATCCCTGCCTGGAATCACCTGATCGGAACCGCTTGGCAGGGTCCCCCTGATGGGAACTCTGCTCATGCTGACGAGTCTGCCCCTGCGATGTCGGTGCTCCACTAGCGCCACTACCCCCTGTCCTACCCTGTTGGTTGGACTCTCTTGCCCGCTTGCTTTCCTGCAGATGGAAGCGGTGATCCTGGAAGTGTAGCAAAGAAGCATTGAGTACATCTTTGTAGGTACTCAGAGACAGATTTCCTATAAGGTGCTGACGGATCCTCCAAGCTAATCCGTCCACAAACAATAGTATCTTCTTTCCCTCAGTGGGTGTCTCATTTGGCACTATAGTGATAAGTCTTGTGAACTCCTTTTCATACTCAGCAACAGTAGAATTTTCTTGCTTCAAGTTAAGTAACTTTTTCCTCATCTCAGTTTGCACGACGGATGGAAAATACTTGCGGTCAAACCGCTCCCAGAATGACTGAATCGGGATAGTATCCCTATCCTCCAAGGTGGTGGTGGACTCCCACCACTGTAAAGCGGCCCCCACTAGCTTAAAGGAAGCCAACAACTATTTATGCACGTCCGTGCACTCATACATATGCAGATGCCTCTAGATATCTTTCTTCCATTGGCTGACGATGATGATATCTGAACTACCCGAGAACTCAGGGGGATGCGCCTTCTGAAAGGCATCCCTAACCCGCTCCCATGCAGATGGAAGCTGTGCAGCAACTGGCGCCACATGCCCGAACTTGGGGTGGAGCCTGCTGTACTACCGCTAGCGCGGCATTCACTGCCAAAGCAACAATAGCGGCTACCTCATTAGCATTCATCGTTCCCTGAGCCGGAGCCACTGGCTGCTCGGCTTGGGTATGCCTATCCTTTGGTGCACGTCTCGGAGGCATTTGAAATGTGAAGAAATTTATTAGTCTACAGTTATTATCAAATCTCAAATAGCTGAAGACGTAATCGTAAAAGCAAGAATACAACAATCCTAAAATAGGGCTCTATAACAAAAATGCTAACCTGAAAGCGAAATAAGTCGTACAGATCCTAAGGACACTAGAACCTGATGCTCTGATACCACCTATGAACCCCGCCTAATTTAATAAAGGACTGGTCACCCGGTATTTAATTAGGCGGGGTGTCACATGTACCTACCATGTATCCTCTCATTGACAATTATTTTAGCATAGTATCCAGTTTGGTATGACATCTTGACTGCATGTTTTTCCCAGATTGTAGCTTGAATATCTCTTGGTTTCATCTCTTTGTGATTCCTCGTCATCTCTTCAACCTCATTAGCAACCCAAGTTGCCTTTGCCATTGCATTACTACCTTTGGGGTTGGATTTGCAAGTATGTTCTCCCATCAATATTCTGACCTTGGCAGTTGGTTCATGTGGTAACTTCCTTACATACACTCTCCACTTGCATTTAGGATACCTACAAATTAGATCAATCTTTGAGTTGTTGTTCTGCTTCTGCTTATACTCAAACTTCTTGAATATTGTAAATTTTCTCATGTATTTCCTACAATCTAACATTTTAGGCCACTCCATTCCCAGTGACAACTCTTGTAAAACTCCATCCCCACACATATATTAGCTTTCATACACTGTTTCATCTTTGTACAAATTTTCTGTGTCAGCTACAAACTCTTTAAACTCTTTCCTAGCTCCTCTGTGCCTTCTGCATCCTTTGTGCCTTCTGCATCCTCTATATAATCATGCCTTACCCCTTTAGACTCAAAATACCCACCCCAATTTTCATCACCCTCACTGTCTGAGTGATAAGATTCTTCAGCATTGAGAGTGTGCGAAGTTATTAAAGAACACTTATGCAACTACTCAATAGGTTGCTTTTCACCAATAGGCTGCTTTTCACCAATAGGCTGCTCTTCACCAATATGCAATGTACTTTGAAGTAAGTTGGTGAATGACCAGTCACCACCAGCACCTTCTGCATACTCAAACTCTGCCTCCTCCTCACTAAGTGTTAATAGATCATCAGGAGTGTTTGCAAAGGTGTTGGAGAACAAGTTTCTGATCCTATATGATCTTCTCAAGCCCAAAGAAGTAGGATTTGATTATTTGGACACTTTTGAGGTGGCTTCAGCATTGAGTCTTGGGGATTTTCTTATATGTACAGGAGATTTAAACTTTTTTTAGGGAGTTTTTGGTGCTTTATTGGGAGGGATGAATGTAGATGGCAAATTTGGGTCTTCTAAATAGAGATGGTACTCTCCAAAGTAATCTACCAAGTTGTCCCACACGTCTATTACCTTAACATAATTTTCAATGGTCCACAAGATTCCATCTTTAACACATTTAATATTCATACCCTTAAGACCAGTGTACTTTTCAATATCAATTGCCAAGTCCATATAACATAATTCATCTCCATCAATGTCTCTCAAAACTACCCTCCTCCCACCACTATATTTTCTACTATATTTATTCCACTTTCCATCAAAGTGTAGTACCAAATTTCTATTCCCATGAAAAGCCATTTACCAAAACCTAAAAAAGACAAGGCATGCAGTAAAATAATTGTTCAAAAATGAAACCCTAGACAAATAAATTATTCTTTACTCATGGCAGAGGCAAAAGAAAATCATAAACTACAAAAACCTAGAAAAATTGATTAAAAAAATGATCTTAAAACTAATGATGCTTTATAAACAAATAATATAACAAACGATCTTCAAACTAAAAAAAAAAACTAAATCAAAATACAGATGCATTACCCAAAAATGATGCTTGAGCTGGTTGCAAATCGTTGAAGGGAAAAGCTTCGATCGTTAGAGACAAAAACCCCAAAGGCAAATTAATGTTTCGATTTGTACAAAGGGTACATGCGTTATTTTGACCAAGGGTAATGTGGGTATTTGGGTCTGGTAGGAACAGCTGGCTAACGGACGTTCATGCCAACCGTTACTTTAACACCCATCCAACAATAACTCAAACTAGCAAACCCTAGGAACAAAATACTGGTAACAAATGTACCCCGGACAGTAAATGACCCTTGAATTTTTTAAACTATTAATGCATTTTTTTAATTCAAAAACCACGTGGCGGTTAAACTCGACGCTTTTTTGTTGCAATTCATATCAAATTTTAATTTTAAACAAAATTGTATTTAGGTAAAAATCAATGATTAATATTGTATTAAAGTCATTAATGGTGAATAACTACATTTTACTTTTCTAAACAATACACAAATTAAATTTTAACACATTTCAAATGAATACATCGACAATCAATAATTCCAAATTCAACAATTTATATAATCAAATAATTTACGCAACCAAACGATCCTAACAAAAAATTCTATTCTAAGATGGTTCTAAAGTTTTGCAATATAGAAAAAGACTAGCAAATTAGATAAGAGAGCTTATGAAATTTTATTCCTATTGCGTCTTTTACAAAGGTCACATTTATATAATTATATAAAAATTATTATCCCAAATAATGTGACATTAACACGTGACAGTAGTAAGCGCTTACTAAATGAATTTCTCTCTCCACTGTTTATCTCTTAGAGCATCTAAATTCCTATACAATAAACTATTAGACTTTTAATGTTCCCTCTTCCAAATAAATTGCGGTTCCAAAGCCATGTGGGCCATCCACGTTAAATCTTCTGTATTTATCTTCCCAGACCATTCGTTCATCTATCTTTTTCTCTCCATTTCTCAATCCATTCATTTCACATTCCTCACTCTCAACATCAAGACAAAATTTATTTTCTTATTCTAACCGACGATTCTTCCTCTTTTTTTGTTGGAGAATTTTAAGTTTGGCAAAGTGAAAAATGTTTCTTGAAAATCATGTGGGATTTTTTGTTTTGGCAGATATCATTTGGGAGTTCCTAAATAAATGGTATGTGATCAAAGAATACTCCTATTTTTATGGCTTGGCAGGTTGTGGATTGGGTTTGGATGTGGCTTGAAGGTTGCCGGGTTTTGGGTTCGGAATCGGGTGGTTGGTCCCTGTTTATAGAACAAGGCTTTTGGATTGGGTTTGGGTATTGAGGTTGATGGATTTAACAGGTGCTTGCCGGAGGCGTGGGATGTCTGGCCATGGAGGTCGCTGACGTTGAGGCAATCTCAAGTTATGGGGGGCTTGTTAGGTTGGAGGAATGAGCATGGCTTGATAGATTTTTTTTCCCCGTACAGAGTTTCTTTGAAGAAAAAACCTGTACAAATAATTAATACATATATTTATACTATTGGCATAAAAAGAGAGGAGCTCTTACAGAGTACATGTGATCAAAGCCTTTCTCAAAAAGTTAGTAAGAGTCAACCACCAAGCAACGGTACTAAATTAGAAAATATGATTCAATGCTGGATTGAAAACTAAAACATTGTGTGATCCAAGACTGAATTGAATTGCAACTCAACCATGAGAACAACGAGAGTTTAGTTTATTCGCACAATAGATATCTATTCTTCTAATAGATTTATATTGTGAGGAGTCGTTGAAGATTGTAGATACAATTAGCTCTCAGTGGAAGGAATTGCTAAGAAGGGTATCTTAGTAAATTATTATTATTTTAAATATCATTATTAATTTATTTGAAAAAAGACGTAATATTCTATTTTTGCTTAAAATCAAACAAGAAGTTGAGAACGTGAGGAATTAATCCACAATATTGCCTATTATAATTTGTTGTTATTGGGCGTGGAATATAACTAATTACTAGATTTATAAATACAAGTTCCTCACGAAGTCATTTTATTATAATTACAATATTAGAGGAGTACCCTCATGTTTTAACGTCTTAATTTTTATTCATTTACTCTTATTTATTGATGTTTGATCTATTCATAATAAAGTTTGAAGATAGGTAAAGACAATACAAGTTTGGACCAGGTGATTGAGTGAATGATAAATTTTTGCATCTATTGAGGTGGTGGTAGTGAAGATTTATTTAAATGGTAGAAAGCAAAATTGTTATATAGATACAAATAATTTTTTTGGAGCAGATCTTTAAAACGGTAGACGTTAGGTATGAAATTTAGATTGTTTAAAATGGTTGAAGTATTGTCTTTTTTTTTTCTTTTATTATGAACAAATCTTTAAAATAGTAGATGTTTCAATAATATTTTTTACAAAACCCACTTTTGTAAATGCTTACATTTTTTAGGTTTAAAGCTATAGAGGTTGTTTAATCTTTATATTATAAACACCTTTTTGACGAAATGTGAAGGAGGAAAAAAGATGGACTTAATAAAAAGTTGTTTTTATTTTTTACTTGGTTATTTTGATATTTGGTATATACGTGTTACAATTACCAATACTCTGATACTTAAAAAACATTCCGGATTTTTATTGAACATTTCAGTGTAATTTTAAAAAAAACATGTCAATCATATGACTTTAAATATTAATTTAAAATTATATCACCATTCATTCATGGAATATATTATTGTGTAAAAAAAGACACAACCACCAAAAAATAAAGTTATGATAAATTCGGCCACGCATCGCGTGACCTGCATGCTAGTTATAGTATATAATTAAAGTTGTCATCAAAACACAACGTTGACATTCGTCACGCTCATACGACGACATGTATACACTTCATTAATGTATTAGTCATTTATTGATTTTGTATTATCTAGATTAATGTAGACACATATGTATTTGATCTATACATGAATTTAGTTGATTCATGTATTAAGAGGTTCATATATAGATGTCTAAATGGGGTACATGAGATCTTTTTGATATCACGAAATATAGTTGAAAGGACTGTCCACCTTATCTACGCAAATGTTAACCAATTGTGAATTGTCACTTTCGCTTGTAGAATTAAAAATATTAAGTGCCATCAGAATGACACAAGCCTCTTTAATTAACCAAGCACTTTTTTAAAACTTCTTTTTGTTTTTAAAATAAATAATAAACAATATATTGTTTCCTAATATATTAAAATTAGGAGGAAAAATAAAGCAAAACTATTACTTTTAATATATAAAAATGGAACAATATTTTTCGGCAACTAAAAACTTGATGGAAAAGAGTACAATTTTATTTCAATTTATAAAAATTGAGATGAAAAAGAAAACAAAAACAGTTCTTTTTTTAATAAATTAAAAAAGGGAATGAAAAAGAGAATAAAAACTTTTTTTAATAAGTAAAAACTAGGAAGAAAGAGAGCAAAATATATTTTTTTTTGTATTCTTGAAGAAAATAAAAACTGAATGAAAAAGCGAAAACAATACGAAAAAGTTTTTTTTAATTAATAAAAACGAGAATGAAAAAGAGAACCCCCAAAACATTTCTTTATCATATAAAAACTGGGATGATAAAAAGAGCGATTTAAAAAAAAAAAGAAAATTCAGAGGAAAACAACAAGAAAACTATTTTTTTAATTTTTTTAGTAAACAATTTTTTTTTTATCTCATGTCATGTTTTAATTGAGTCGTGTTCGTGTTAAATAAAAATAAAATTTCATATCGTGTTGCTTTACATTTTAAAAATACAAAAACAAGACTTCGTATCGTATCTCTATTATTTGGGGATGTATTGGTGTTAAATCAAAAAACTAAAATTTTCCATCGTGTTGCTTTTATTCGTATGAAAGGCATCGATATGAATTTACTAGTGGCACAAATGGAAGATTATGAGGAAGACAATTGAATTTTATCTGGTATGTGCGAGGAAAAATATCTTAGGTCGTCTAAGGAATAGTTGGGGCGGCTCCAAAACACGTTCAAGATCAAAAACAGTTTCACCCCGGTCAGTGACACTTTTGGTATATAATTATCGCTTTAGGTAAAGGTATTGGGTTAATTGGGTTTGTATGTATGCTCATTGTTGATGTAAAAAACTAGATTGCTCTAATTATTCAATCACAGATAAATAAATAAGATAAAGATTTTTAAAGTGGTTCGGCTAGGAATAAAGCCTACGTCCACTGTTATGTTATTGCCGAATGTTTGCAGAATTCTTGATTACAAGTTCTCTCAAGAAATTCCCGGTCCTCCCTGAATGAGGATGATACAAGGTATTTATAGCCTTTAGGCTGTTCATGAAAGGTTCGATCCATTAAATGACATACATATGAAAGGGTAATACATTTAATGTAGCGTGGGCGTCAAGAATATAAACATTCAATGAATAGTTGAACAGTTGTCCGTCTGGTAATTAATGATACGGCCGAGATGCAGCTCGGACCGCCTTAGTTGCTCGTTGATCAAGAGTTCCTCGGAGCGCATGTAGTATCTCGGGATAATGGAGTTCCTCGGGGTGTCTTCCTCGTTGCTCGGAGAGAATATGAAATGGTTGAAGGAATTAACTTCCTCGCTACTATTGTGCCATGTAGATTGACACGTGTCTTCGAATTATTCGTCCACATCAGCATATTAATTTTGGTATCAACACTCATGTTGATATTTTTTTGGAGCCGATGCAAAAGATTGCTTTGGCAAAACAACTGAATCTCAAACCTTGGCAGGTAGAAGTATGGTTTGAAAATCACAGGGTAAGTGAGATTTTCTTCTATTGTTCCAAGTGTATGATTAGTATATTAAAAAATTAATTTAACATGCAGACTACTAAGAAACGGTAATGGATTGTATCAGACCGTGTCATTTTTTTATTGACATTATGTTAATAACTTAACGGTCTTAAGATGACTTCAGCAAATTATGTAAGGAATAGAATGGAAAATAAATATTATTCAAGTATAAAAATTTTTAGGCAAATTTTTGATTGTATGTTTGTTTCGCGCATTAGTAGTACTATATTTACACTTACAATTTTCTAGCTATAGATAATAATATGTTTTGTTAAATTTTGTTTTGTTTAAATTTATAACGTAACATATATTGTATAAAATACTTAATATTACATATTAAGATTTTGTAATCTATTTGATGGGCACATCTTGAATGTCTTAGGGTTATTTTATATTATTTTCTATGTACTTTTAAACATAACAATCTCTTTCATACCACTTTTTATATTGATTTAATATTAATATTTATTTATTTAAAATAATATTAAAATATTAGATACATTATCCAACATCAAAATATCATTCTATTATATTAAATATGTTTTAAATGCGCCCATAGTTAACTAGTATAAATAAAGAGGTGGATTACCAAGGTAGTTTACCAAGGCATATTAATTTTGGTATCAACAGAAGCCCCCAATGTTTCATATTTCGAACTTTGAGGAGTATGGAATATTCTTTCTCGGTATGTAGCAATATTGAATGATCTTCCTGGGTTTTAGGAGCATCGTATTTGAATTTATTTCCCAATTCATAGAATCCGCCTTTTTTGAATTTTTAATAGCGCTTCGATCTTCGTGCCCTTTTTGTCCTTTTAGCCACCGGAAGTTCAACAGTTTCTTTCGTGTAATCATTTCCTTCGCCGATTCCCAAGGCAAAGTATTTAAACTTCTTAGGTAACCATATCGTCCTCTTCTTTTCTCAATTTCTTGCATTCAAGCTTTCTATTCTCTCCTTCTCTCTTGTGCGTTCATCCTTATTTTCGTTCGTTGTCAACATACCTCCTTTCTTCCTGTAAGATCTTTTTCCTTTCTTCTCTTTTATTCAGTATGGTTTATATTGTGGAGTCTGTTGAGAAATTTCGTTCTGATTTTTCCATTCCTTCGTGGGTAACTCTAGAGGTTCTTTCTGAGCCTTTAGATTACTTTCGATTAGCTGAGGGACATTGGTTCCCCAGTCTTTTTGTTGCTGAATGTGGATTTTCTTTTCCACCAAACCCATTGTGTCTTGAGTTTTGTCAGTATTTCGATCTTGTCCCTGCAAAAATAGCCCCCAATTCATGGAGAATAATTAATGGGGTGTACAAATTAAATTTAACCCATGGGACTCGTATAGGGATTCCTGAAATTATGTACTGCTATAAGTGGGCCACTCTAGATAATATTTATTACTTAAAAACTAGGTTTCTAAATAGAGCCCTTGTAGTTAACCTCCCTGATTCAAACAGAGATTATTTTGAACATGGGTTGGTTATAAAAAATTGGCAATATGCCCCTTTAGTTGGAGATAGAGTATACAACGGTCCCAGATGCCCCCCATATGGCAATGGGATAGGTTTATTTTTCATTTTATTTTACTTATGAAATTATGCTTTTATCATGTTTGACAAAATGTATGACTGATATCTCATTATGTATTTATTTGCAGCTGATAGCAAAAGAAAAACTCCAAAGGAATCAGAAGTTAATATCAAGCATCTGAAACTTATCTGGGGTTTGCATAAGAACGTTGCAGACGAGCACATTAGGTCTGCATCATATTTGCTACAGTATAAGAGTTATACAACCTCTTATACTGCTCGCCCTGTTGAACCAGCTTCCACTCCAGAAGACTCTTCTTCAGATTCTCATCTTCCTTTAAGTCAAAGGATGGGTAAGAAAAGAGCTCCTCCTGCTCTCTTTGATGATGTTACTTCTGCTGTTGGGGCCAAGAAGAGCAAAACTGATGTCCCTGAGGGGACTAAGAAGGTGGATGCTGCACCTTCCAAAACTACCGAGAAGCCCCCAATGGCTCCGAGCAAGAAAATTGCTCCTGTGGAAGTGGTTACTATCTCTCCGACCAAGATTTCTTCCTTGGTTGAAGTTGCTGACGTCCCATTAAAGAGATTGAGGAAATCATCCTCTGTCAATTTGGCTGAAACTGACTCCACATTGCCAGCTGGTGGTGTTGGTGTTCCCACCATCATTCCTCCGAGCTCTGCAATGAGCTCGGTGAAAACTTGGATCATACCCGAGGTCCAAGGAATTAATGAAAATATCTCCAGGGATATGCTGACATCCCTAGCTACTCGTCACCTTGCTTCAGTAAATTTCTTATACTCTGGGTTTTCTTTCTTTCTCTGAGTAATTGTATTTTTGCACTGACTTACTATTTTTCTCCTCTTTCAGCTGGTGAACTTTTTTAATAACATTGTGAAGAAGGACGAGGTAATTAAAGCCTCTAGTTCCATGTCTAGTGTAGAGGATGCTCTGTTGGGTTTGACCCAATCCTTGAAGGAATCTCGCCAACAGTACAATGAGGACAAGACTGCTTGGGAGAAAAAGTTGTCAATAGTTGAAGCCGAGAAAGTGAAGTTGGCCGAGATCTCCAAAGGTTTGGAGAATAAAGTAAAAAGTTTGGAGGTTGAGCATAAAAAATATGATGACAAGATCAAGAATTTTGGAGAGCTTGAAGATAAGTTGAAGAAAGCAGAGGAGGAATTGCTCGTCCAGCGAGATATCAAAAGTAAAAAAGAAGAATTGGACGTGAAGCTCTCCTCGGAGAAATTGAGAAGAAAGGTTGCAGTCAAAAAATCCTTCAGTGCTGGCTAGGAGAAAGGATGGGATAAGGGAATTGTTGCAATGACATCCCAAGTTCAATATGGGAAGTTGAAATACTTCCATGATGGCTGGGTAGCTGCTCTGCAAGAGTTGAAGATTAAAGACGATTCTGAGCTATTCCAACTACACCTCCCTGGTCCTCCTCCAGCAATTGTGGAGGAAGAAGAAGATGAGCCTATTTCTGATGAATCTTCTATAGCCATGGGTGATCAGGTCTCTGCCTCTCAACCCTCTGCCACCGAGGAGATTTCTTCCATGCCTCCTCCTCCTGAGAAGATTCCTGCCGATCAAGTCGCTGTCACTACCGAGCAACCAAGCTCCTCGTCCCAGCCTCCCGAGAAATTCTTGGGGGACAAGGAAAAGGTGTGAAGTTGTTCGATATCATTTCTATCTTTCATTACTTGTAATCGAACAATGTAATCCTTTTATGATCTAATAAAATACATCTTTGTTCCTCTCTGTTGTTGATGACTTGTTTTTGTTGATTGTTGTCTTCTCTTCATTAGTTTGTTGCTAGAATGGAACTGCTATCCGCCCATGATACCAAACTGATGCAGCAATGTCACAAATACTATAAAGCTGGTCACACAGAGCTAAGTGTATCAGAAATTTCTGACATCCTTGGCCATGATGTTTCAGAGCAAGCAATTGAGGCTTATCGGTATTTGAAGAGTTTACTTGACCGAGCTGTGGCCAACAATGTCGCCTACTATGACTTGATTGAAGAGCTTCATGGTTCCATAGAGGATCTTCAAAATCAACACAATGAATCAATGGCTTCGTTGCACAAGGATTATGAAAATAGATATCAACAACTTTCTTCTGAAACAGGCCATAAAAAGATCCTTGCTGGATATGATATTAGGGAAAGAACTTTAAAAGGTGAAGTTGAAGCTTGCAGGCAGATTGCTGAGTTGCTGGAACAGGAGAACAATAATTTGCAGAAAAAATTGGCACAGTATGAATCTGCAGCATCATCTTCAACTGCTTTAGTACCAGTTACTGATGAAGGTTTCTCGTTCTTAGAGGTTGAAAACGCCAAATTAAGGCAAGAATTGGATAACTTAAGAAGTTCTGTTATTCCAGTGACTGGTCGGGGACGAGGTAGAGGTTCTCGGGGGCGAGAAAGAGCTGTTCAAAATGTTGTCGAGGAATAAGGTTCTCCAGTCGCTTCTCGGAGCCGATCAAGAGTTCTTAGTCGCAATGTTGAAGAGGCTCGTACCCAATCTACTTTGGAAACTCAGGCATTCCAATTAAACGTCAAGCATCGAGCTCTATCAGAAATGTCCAAGAAAAATCTATCCTTGGAAGATCAACTTACTGCAACGAAGTCTGCTCTACATACTAAGGATCTTTTTGCCAAAAACCTTCTCGAACAATTGGATAGATTAACCTTTCAATTTCATAAGCAACCCAGGGAATTCTGGATGGCAGGATATAATGAAGCTCTTGTTCACTTGGATGCTCGTATTGAACATGCCAACAATGAAGGTTATAAGCAGGGGTGGTTGAATGCACTGGGTGTGTTAAAATTGGAGCAAGGGCATTTTTTATGGGATTATCATGCTCCAGGATTATTAGACTTGCCTGTGCCACCTTTTAAATTGGACATGGTCTGGATCCCAGCTCGTTCCATTCCTCGTAGTTTAATTTCAAAATACCTCGGTGATTATAGCCTTCATTCCCAAATCGAAGTATCTCGTCCAGAGCATCTGATGGAGACACCTTCAATAATGAATGTCAGAATGTTGAAGGACTTGAACTTTATTAATTCTCCCCTTTGTCTGGAAGATCCTCCTGCCGGCGAAGAGCCTATTTCTAAAGCAAAGGGCAAGAAACCAATAGAATAGGACTATCAATGTAATAGTTAGTGCATTCATGTAACCTGTAATTTATTAATAATTTTAATGAAAAGTCTTTCATTTTCTGTTTGTAAATTTTGCTGTTGTCTTGTGTTTATCAAACACCTTTATATTTGTACATATGTATCTGTTAAAAAGATAACAATAATATTGTTCATCGAACACCTTAATAAAAATTTACAAGTATCAAGGTTGTTCAATCACTTAATAATAAAGTAATGAGTATAAAATGCTCAAACTGTTTCCAACCAACCAGGGTGGATAAATAATGTTTGTCGACCAACTACAGTTGATGGGTCTTTATCCCCGACCAGCCATACTTGGTTCAATTTCAAATATTTTCATAAAATGTGTCCGACCAACCAAGGTAAATAATTTATCCTCGTCGACCAACTACAGTTAGTGGGTTTTTATCCCCGACCAACTATACTTGGTGTATTTTGGTACATTTTGTTCTTCAAAGAATTTTTTGTAATAATCTTACCTCCCGACCAACATAAGTTGTAATATGAGAGTATATTTTTATCTTACCAACCGTAATTGATCATGATGGTGTACACCTCCTAACCAAAGGAGTATTTTTTGGTTCTTTCGAACTGTCCACTAGATATCTTACCAACCGTAGTTGGTCACACTAGTGTCGCCTCCTAACCAAAGGAGTATTTTTTGGTTCTTTCGAACTGTCCACTAGATATCTTACCAACCGTAGTTGGTCACACTAGTGTCGCCTCCTAACCAAAGGAGTATTTTTTGGTTCTTTCGAACTGTCCACTAGATATCTTACCAACCGTAGTTGGTCACACTAGTGTCGCCTCCTAACCAAAGGAGTATTTTTTGGTTCTTTCGAACTGTCCACTAGATATCTTACCAACCGTAGTTGGTCACACTAATGTCGCCTCCTAACCAAAGGAGTATTTTTTGGTTCTTTTGAACTGTCCACTAGATATCTTACCAACCGTAGTTGGTCACACTAGTGTCGCCTCCTAACCAAAGGAGTATTTTTTTTTTGCGTAGTGTATTACACACTAGTATTCCCCGAAAAACTTTCAACAGAAAGAAAATGGTGAAACATCCTCGTTTTATTCATAATGAAGGAAATGCTTTACATTTTACATTACTGATAATACTTGCGCAGGTGTTCAGCATTCCATGCATTCTTAAATTCTTCTCCCTCTAGAGTTGCTATTCTGTAAGTTCCTGGTCGAATAACCTCTGTAACTCGGTAAGGTCCATGCCAGTTTGCTTCCAACTTATTTTTCTTCTGAATGACTTTCTTTAGCACATAATCCCCTTCTTTTAAGTCACATTTCTTCACCCTTTTGTTGTAGAACAGAGCTATACGTTGTTGGTAAGCAGCATTCCTAATGGCTGCCTCTTCTCTAACCTCCTCGAGCATATCCAAATCCAGTCTTCTCATCAAATCGCTGACTGGGGAATTGAAATTCAGCACTCTATGAGTTGGGAGACCCAACTCGGCAGGAATCACAACCTCACTTCCAAATGCTAGCATATATGGTGATTCTCCAGTTGCTGCTCGGGGAGTTGTTCGGTAAGCCCATAGTACTAATTAGAGATCATTAATCCAATTTGCTTTAGCTTCACTTAACCTCTTCTTCAAACCATTCAGTAATGTTCTATTCGTCACCTCAGTCTGTCCATTGCTTTGGGGATGGCCTGGTGCTGAATGAAGCTTCAAAATGTTCGACTGATGACAATAGGCAGCAAATTCTTCATTATCGAATTGTGTTCCATGGTCTGTGATGAAAGCATGGGGGAGACCATATCGACAAATGATGCTCTTCCAAATGAACTGATATACCTTCTCGTACGTCATATCAATTAGTGGTTCAGCTTCCACTCACTTAGTAAAGTAATCCACTGCTACGACGAGGTACTTGAACCTTCCTCGGGTCGTCGGTAATGGTCCAACCAGATCAACCTCCCACATGGAAAATGGCCAAGGTGAAGTTATGGGTGTCAACAATGCTTGTGGAGTTCTTCGGATGGAGGAAAAACGTTGGCACTTGTCACACTTCTTGGCATAGGCTATACAATCAGCCCTCATCGTCGGCCAGTAATATCCCTGTGTCATTACCCTTTGCAAAAGTGTCCGACCTGCTACATGAGCTCCATAAGATCCTTCATGGATTTCTTCGACCAATTCCTTGACTTCTGATGGATGCACACATCTCTGCAAACCTGCCATAATTCCTCGTCTATACAAAACACCATTAGTTAACGCATACCGAGCAACTTTATACTTCAATTTCTTGGCTGCTAACTTGTCCTCCGGTAATTCTCCTTCTTCAATGTATGCCCTGATAGGATCCATCCAAGATGGTCCTAAATCAAGGGTAATAATTTTCACCGTCAGATCTTCTTCTATGCTCCGACTTTCTAATACTTCAATTGGTATCGTTCTTCGCAGCTCGGTCCACGTAGCTGACGCTAATCGGGCCAATGCATCTGCTCTAGCATTCTCCATCCTCGGTATTCTCACCAATTGAATAGCATCAAATTCTGTCAATAACTCCATTACCTTTGCATGGTACTTCACCATTAATTCGCCCTTAACTGCATATATTCCCATCATTTGATTCACAATTAATTGAGAATCACTGAAAACAATTATTTGCCGTGCCTCCATAACTTTCGCCAAATGAAAACCTGCTATCATGGCCTCATACTCAGCTTTATTATTGGAAGCCTTGAATTGGAATCGCAAGGCATATTCCATGTCAATATCATTTGGGGTGTTTAAAACAATCCCTGCTCCACAACCAGCTGTGCAAGATGATCCATCTACATATAATCTCCATGTAGGTAACTCGTCTTCAAATTTCTCATCTGTCAGAGATCCTCGGTAAAATATCTGCTGTTTTCTTTCGTCATCCCCTGGTATCTTTCGTTCCTCGTTGGTCATCTGTTCGTGCCCTCTTACCAACCGGAGTTGGTCTGGGTTTGAATATGATGATTTTTCTACATCCACAAGTCCTTTTACCAACCTTAGTTGGTCTGGACCTGTGTCTGTTGATCCTGTATCGTCCACAGGTAGGTTAGCAAGTACCTTTTGTTCCTCGGGGGTATCAGGGTATGTGAATTCTGCTATAAAATCTGCTACAGCTTTCCCCTTTAATGATGATCTGGGTTCATACACAATATCATATTCACCGAGTTCTATTGCCCAATACATCAACCTTTCTGATTTTTCTGGCTTGTGAAGGGCTTGTCTTAATGGCATGTCGGTATACACGATGATGGTATGGGCTTGGAAGTATGGCCTCATTCTTCTACTTGCCTCAATTAACGCTAATGCCAATTTTTCTAGCTTTGGGTACCTGATTTTTGCACCTCGGAAAGCCTTACTTGTATAATAAATTGGCTTCTGGACTCCATTCTCCAATCTGATCAACGCCGAGCTGACTGCATTCTCTGATACTGCCAGATACAAGTACAACTTTTCTCATATTATTGGCCTAGACAGCAATGGTGGGGCTCCCAAATACTTCTTCAAATCTTGAAAGGCCTTCTCACATTCATCAGTCCACTCAAAACTTTTTCGCAGTGTTTTGAAGAATGGGAGGCATTTATCAGTTGCTCGGGATACAAATCTGTTGAGCGCTGCAACTCGTCCTGTAAGACTCTGTACTTCTTTCCTCGTCGTTGGGGATCGCAACCCTAAAAGAGCTTTGATCTTTTCTGGATTCGCCTCGATGCCTCTTTGGTTGACGATGTATCCGAGGAACATTCCTTCTCGTACTCCAAAGGTACACTTCATCGGGTTGAGCTTCATTTGGTATTTATCCAGTTGATCAAAGGTCTGGCCTAAGTCAACTAGATGATCAGTAGCTCTCTTGCTTTTGGTGAGCATGTCGTCGACATAGACCTCGATGTTGCAGCTGATTTGTTCGACAAAAACCTTGTTCATCAGCCGCTGATATGTTGCACCTGCATTTTTTAAACCAAATGGCATAACATTATAACAATAAGTTCCCCTTGGGGTAATAAAAGAAGTACTCTCACTGTCTTCAGGTTTCATTTTGATCTGATTATAACCAGAATATGCATCCATGAAGCTGAGCAGCTCATGTCCCGAGGTAGCATCCACTAGCTGGTCGATTCTGGGCAATGGAAAATGATCTTTTGGGCATGCCTTATTCAGATCAGTGAAATCAACACACATTCTCCACTTATTGTTTTTCTTCTTTACCATCACCACATTTTCCAACCAATCTGGATATTTCACATCTTCAATGAATTGGGCTTTCTGGAGCTTCTCGACCTCCTCTTATATGGCCTGGTTCTTCTCGGGACTAAACACTCTTCTTCTCTGCTTCACAGGTTTGATCTCCTTATTCACATTGAGCTCATGACATAAGAAGTTTGGATCTATTCCTGGCATGTCTTCATGACTCCAAGCAAAAGTATTCTTCCTCTTTCTCAAGAAAACTATCAACTCCTGTTTTATTGAAACATCCAACGACGATCCTATCTGGGTTATTCGTTCAGGATGCTCGTCGTCCAGAATAACATTTTCTGTAGATTCTACCACCTGTCCTTTTACAAGTTGAGATTCATCCCTAGGATCAAGAGTTTCAATTTCTGTACCTTCCTCCACTTGGTAAGTAGTAGTCTTTTTCCTTGATTCTTCAAGTTCCTCTCGCTCGGCAGACGAATAATAGCATTCCCGAGCTACTTTTTGATCACCTTTCATAATTCCGACTCCAAAATTCGTTGGGAATTTCAAACACTGATGTACTGTAGATGGAACTGCTTCGAATTTCTTCAATCCAACCCTTCCCATGATGATGTTGTAGGCTGACTGCACATTCTTATCCATCACAAAGAAGCGTATTTTTTCTGTTCGACAAGCAGGCCAAGTTCCAATGAGTATATCCAACTTGATCGTCCCAAGTGGAAAAACTTTCTCGCCAGCAAAACCCAGAAGGGGTTTATGATAAGGTTCCAATTGAGATAATTTCAAATTCAAGCTATCAAAGCATGAATAATACATAATGTCTACCGAACTATCGTTGTCTACTAACACCCTTGAAATGACCACGTCCTTCATCCTCATTTTGATCACCAAAGGATCATCATTAGGGTAAAGAACACCTGCCAGGTCGTTTTTTGAAAAACCAATCACTAGCTTCTCTTTGTTTACCTTCCTCGGAAGATCATCCTCGGCCAGATTTATTCGCTGAATATATGAACAAGCTTGAGCCTCTCCGAGGTAAGCTTTTCTTTCTGCAGTAAGGTCTCCTCCTCCTGCATCTCCTCCTGTAATAACATTACAATCAAATGACCCAAAACGTATGGAAAATACCTCTCGTTCAAGTTGCCTTGGCTTCTTGGGAAGATCGGGGTCATCATCTGGATCATCTTCATGGTCCCTCTTCTTTTTCTCCTCTGCACGACGAGGAGATCTAGATCTTTCTCTAGTTCTATCATCATTCTTCCTCTCACCCCTGCGATCTACATATTTTGACAATTTTCCTCTTCGGATGAGCGTTTCAATCTCGTTCTGAAGGGCTATGCAATTTTTGGTCATATGGCCATGATCTTTGTGAAACTCGCAGTATTTGGCCTTATTCCTCAAATCAGGATTCGTCCTCAGTTTTTCTGGCCACTTGATTTCATCGCTATTCTTGATTTCTTCCAAAACATGATTAATACCCATTTTCAATGGAGTATAATTGTCATACTTCTTTAGGACTTCCCATGACGTTCTATTGTTCTTGGAGTGCTTGTCACCACCATTACCTTTCTGCTCTTTCTTCTTAGATTTGTCGACCTCCACCTTGGTTTCTTTATCCATATTCTTCTTTGCAGCCATAGCCTCCTCGGCATTCATGATTTTGGCCGCTTTTGCCATCAACTTCGACATAGTTTTAGGTGGATCTTTGGCCAAAGTGTAGTATAACTTATTAGGCAACAAACCACTCATCAAAGCAGTGATTGCTGTCTTTTCTTCGTAATCTATGACTTCCAACTTCTCGTTATTGAAACGAGTTATGTAATCTCTAGTACTTTCACCTGATTTTTGTCTAACACTTAGCAAGTGTGCTACTCGCTTTACTGGCTTTGCCCCAAAACAAAAATTGCCAATGAACAACTCGGCTAATTGAATAAAAGTTGAAATCTTACCCCGAGGAAGATTATTATACCATATCTGTGCAGATCCGGTAAGAGTTCCCGAGAATGATCTACACCTCATCTCGTCGGGGACGGCATAGATGTCGGCAGCAGCTTGGTATTGTTCTATATGAAGAACAGGATCTGTCTTTCCATCATACTTGGGGGTCACTACAGGTGCTTTGAATTTCGATGGTGTAGGAAAATCCACAATGGCTTGCACAAAAGGTGTTCCTTGAATAAAAGTTCTCTGTAAGGGATTTCCTGCCTTAGCCATTTCTCCCAATCTATCCTCCAACCGTTGAATGGAACCTTTCCATGCTTCATTTACTTCCTCAGGCCGCTTAGTCCGAGCAATTGATTGCTCTGACGTAGCTTCCTGAGATTTATCTCGACGAGTAGCTAGTCGTGATTGTGCTGATCCTTCTCTCAAACGTGATGGTGGTCGAAAGCTTCTCGATGGAGCTCTAGGTGGACTCATGTTTCTCCTTGGTCCTAACCGACTGAAAGGAGATACCCGGCTTAATCTTTCCAAGGCACTGGTTCTCTCCGGAGAGAGAGATATAGGTTGATCTGTATCTGTAGCCCGTATTGATGAAGTTCGCCCAGGTTGATAAGAAGAATCATTAGATTCTCCATTGTGATATGACCCAGTACGTCTGGATCGCGATTGCCCACGATCACTCCTTTGCCCTGAATAAGTAGGTGCACCGCCTTGAAGAGTTTGAAGGAGTTGCCTCATAGATTCTTGCATGGCGGTTTGTCCTTGAACCAGATTTGTCATAATTCCGGCCAGATCTGGAGATGCAGATGGATTTGGAGGATTTCTAGTATTTCCAGCGTTTCGATTACTGGATTCTGGATTATCTGCCATTGATGACAAATGATTTTTTATGAAAAACGATAGTAACAGTCGTTTCCCACAGACGACGCCAATCTGTTGATGTAAAAAACTAGATTGCTCTAATTATTCAATCACAGATAAATAAATAAGATAAAGATTTTTAAAGTGGTTCGGCTAGGAATAAAGCCTACGTCCACATTTATGTTATTGCCGAATGTTTGCAGAATTCTTGATTACAAGTTCTCTCAAGAAATTCCCGGTCCTCCCTGAATGAGGATGATACAAGGTATTTATAGCCTTTAGGCTGTTCATGAAAGGTTCGATCCATTAAATGACATACATATGAAAGGGTAATACATTTAATGTAGCGTGGGCGTCAAGAATATAAACATTCAATGAATAGTTGAACAGTTGTCCGTCTGGTAATTAATGATACGGCCGAGATGCAGCTCGGACCGCCTTAGTTGCTCGTTGATCAAGAGTTCCTCGGAGCGCATGTAGTATCTCGGGATAATGGAGTTCCTCGGGGTGTCTTCCTCGTTGCTCGGAGAGAATATGAAATGGTTGAAGGAATTAACTTCCTCGCTACTATTGTGCCATGTAGATTGACACGTGTCTTCGAATTATTCGTCCACATCAGCATATTAATTTTGGTATCAACACTCATGTTGATATTTTTTTGGTGCCGATGCAAAAGATTGCTTTGGCAAAACAACTGAATCTCAAACCTTGGCAGGTAGAAGTATGGTTTGAAAATCACAGGGTAAGTGAGATTTTCTTCTATTGTTCCAAGTGTATGATTAGTATATTAAAAAATTAATTTAACATGCAGACTACTAAGAAACGGTAATGGATTGTATCAGACCGTGTCATTTTTTTATTGACATTATGTTAATAACTTAACGGTCTTAAGATGACTTCAGCAAATTATGTAAGGAATAGAATGGAAAATAAATATTATTCAAGTATAAAAATTTTTAGGCAAATTTTTGATTGTATGTTTGTTTCGCGCATTAGTAGTACTATATTTACACTTACAATTTTCTAGCTATAGATAATAATATGTTTTGTTAAATTTTGTTTTGTTTAAATTTATAACGTAACATATATTGTATAAAATACTTAATATTACATATTAAGATTTTGTAATCTATTTGATGGGCACATCTTGAATGTCTTAGGGTTATTTTATATTATTTTCTATGTACTTTTAAACATAACAATCTCTTTCATACCACTTTTTATATTGATTTAATATTAATATTTATTTATTTAAAATAATATTAAAATATTAGATACATTATCCAACATCAAAATATCATTCTATTATATTAAATATGTTTTAAATGCGCCCATAGTTAACTAGTATAAATAAAGAGGTGGATTACCAAGGCAGTTTACCAAGGTATGTAACCAAGCCTCTTGGCCCAGCGGTATAAGGCAGCCACTGGGACAATGTTGGGGGTGAATTGAGTTTGGTTCCCAGTTCGATCCCTTGCACTGTCAAAATAATGCTTGACCAGCGGAAGCGGCGAACCGCGAATGGGGATTAGTCAAGGTGCGCGTAAGCTGGCCCGGGCACCTCATGATATAATAACAAAAAAAATTGGGAAATGGGGCTCAAATCATATGTACAACATGCATTGAACTATGAATATAACTAGAGTGACATGCAAATGGCTCTTAAAACCCAAACTTAATGACATGGGGCTGTCATGTCATTAGCCTCAACTGTCCTCATCAGTCCAAATCCATAAATCTGTTTTATTATTAAAAAAAAGAATTATATTGCAATTATAAAAAAAAATCGAACGATTTTCTATGGATAAAAACTCGGAAGAGCACCTATACATAGAGTTGACGATGATCATTTTTTTAAAATAGTAAAATAAAATTTTTATGGGTCCCCTCAAATGTTTAAATACTATAAAAAAAAACTCAACTCAAAAATACTTTTTTTTGCTATTTTACGAAATACGACTTCATGCCATGTCATGTTTTTTGGGATCGTGATCCTGTTAGTTAAAAAATAAAAGATTCATAATCGCATTGTGTAATTTTTTGATTGATTTGTGGTAAGTAAAAAAAATGATTTCGTGTTTTGTTTTGTTATATTTTAACGTATATAATTTTAACATATATTTTTTTTATTCTACTATTTTTTTTATTAAATTTAAAAATTATATTTTGAGAAAAAAATAAATTTATAGAGTGACAAAATAAAAAATAGATGTGGCAACTCCACATACTTAATGATGTGGCAACTCCACATCATTAAGCATGAGTTTTATGTCATTACAACTGGTTGTTGTAGTGCTGCTCTTATAAAATTGGAAAATTATATCTCACTTTTTAATATGTACATCATGTGTCCTAAAAGTATGGATCTGTCCGGCCTGACCCGTGCCTGTGTTTGGGTTCTCGGTCTTGGGCTTGAGCTCATTAATAAATAATTTTTTGGACAAATAAAGAATTGTTTTTTGGGCTTAAATTATTTTTAACGGTGATTAATTCCAAAAATAAAAACGTGGTTTATTAACTGTTGACAAAGTTTCCAATTTCTATCCCCACTCCTCGGCATATAAAGAAAATTAGCGATCCACTCCCCAGTGGTGAGTCTACACACGTCACAGTGCTCTCTGATGTAGCTAATAATCCTAAGGCCTTCGTAAAATGAGTAGCTATAAAACAGTGCGTCTCCCCAGTATCAAATAAAACCCGACCCATAGTACCATGGATAGGAAATATACCCTCAATCGCGGGTGGTGCCTGCGGAGCTACCGCCTGGTGGACGTTATAGACACGTCCGTACTGTAACTGCCCCTGCTGCACTGGAGTGGCTGGAATGGCTGGTAGGGCTAGTACCTGAGCTAGTGCTGGGAGGGCAGCTGGAAAAAGTGGCCTCTGTGGCTCATTACAGGCACCCTGCTGCTGTGGGGCCCTATCACCCTCTAGACAATCCTAGCGCTTATGTTCATTCTTGCCGCACACAAAACGTCGGCCTCTGAAATCACCTCCCCTCTGACCCTGCTGACCACGGCCCTGTTGACCCTGCTGCTGGCGGTGTTGGCTTTGCTGGCCATGCTGACCCTGCCAACCCTGCCTATATCCCCCAAATCCTTGCCGAGAATCACCTGATCGGAACCGCTTGACAGGGTACCCCTGATGGGAACTCTGCTCATGTTGGCGAGTCTTCCCCTGCGATGTCGGTGCTCTACTAGCGCCACTACCCCCTGTCCTGCCCTGCTGGTTGGACTCTCCTGCCCGCTTGCTTCCCTGCAGATGGAAGAGCTGATCCTGGCAGTGTAGCAAAGAAGCATTGAGTACATCAGTGAAAGTACTCAGAGACAGATTCCCTATAAGGTGCTAACGGATCCTCCAAGTTAACCCGTCCACAAATAACAGTATCTTCTTACTCTCAGTGGGTGCCTCATTAGGCACTATAGTGATAAGTCTCGTGAACTCCTCCTCATACTCAGCGACAGTATAATTTTCCTGCGTCAAGTTCAGTAACTTCCGCCTCATCTCAGTTTGCACGGCGGGTGGAAAATACTTGTGGTCAAACCGCTCCCAGAATAACTGAATCGGGATAGTATCCCTCTCCTCCAAGGTGGTGGTGGACTCCCTCCACTGCAAAGCGGCCCCCACTAGCTTAAAGGAAGACAACAACTATTTTTGCATGTCTGTGCACTCATACATACGAAGATGCCGCTGGATATCTTTCTTCCATTGGCTGACGATAATGATATCTAAACTACCCGAGAACTCAGGGGGATGCAGCTTCTGAAAGGCATCCCTAACCCGCTCCCATGCTGATGGAAGCTGTGCAGGTACTGGCGCCACTGCCTGAATCTGGGGTGGAGCCTGCTGTACTACCGCTAATGCGGCATTCACCGCCTGACCAACAATAGCGGCTACCTCATTAGCATTCATCGTTCCCTGAGCTAGAGCTGCTGGCTGCTCGTCTTGGGCATGCCTATCCTTTGGTGCACGTCTCGGAGGCATCTGAAACATGAAGAAATTTATTACTCTATAATTATTTTCAAATCTTAAATAGCTGAAGACATAATCATAAAAGCAAGAATACAACAATCCTAAAATAGGGCTCTATAACAAAAATGCTAAGCTGAAAGCGAAATAAGCCGTACAGATCCTAAGGACACTAGAACCTGATGCTCTGATACCACCTGTGACACCCCGCCTAATTAAATACCGGGTGATCAGTCCTTTATTAAACTATAGTCAAGGTGAACGGTTGGTTCATTCTTAGCATCACTGTCGTAAAAATAACTTTTCTAATTTAACGCCCTAAATAATTAAGCTAAGTGTCAAAACCATTTTAGACATTTCTTTCCAAATTTTATTTATATAAACCAACATTTAAACTGGACATCATTCATAGATAAAGGGTCACACAACATCTATCCTGGAATATATAAATCCAATTAACCAAACATTCAATTAATTGAATCCAACATTTAATACTTAAATGAAAAACACCCTGACAATAATAATCCCAAAGTGCAAATACTGGAAATAAATGGATTACAATGTCCAATAAAACAATTGAATAATGGAAAGGGCGACACATGCCCAATTGAAATAATAGTGCTAGAATAGGAATCAAGAAGTGAGGTCGTCTAAGCAAGAGGCCTGCAACTCCCACCTAAGCTGCAACGCGTTCCTTCCAAAGGATCCTATGCAAGACGCCCATGTGGCTGGGCACTTGTAATATATACATATATATACAAGAGGGAAAAGAAAATGGAAACGGGTCAGAGCCCGATTGTAAAAACGATTTAAAATTTGTTTAGAAAGTATTTAAAATATTTACTGGCCAATGCAATAACATATTAGTACGACACTCCCTTGAGAAATTCTCACCTCTCTTCTAATGTGCACACGTATCGCACTAACCTTCCCAACGGTTTAAATTATCTTATCTTAGGTTACTCGTAAGATTTAAACTGATGAATTCAACTGTTTAAGAGGTAGATTTCATTTAATAACAAAGTTCTCATTTAACCTTTATTTGCTAATAAAGTTTCCCGGTAATATACTATACTTTCAAAACACGTATTTCTTAATTGAAATCATTATTCATTTCTTACTTACCATAAACACAGGAGGTAATTCACAAATTTCATAATTTAATATATATATTAAATACCCATGTAATATATATATATTCTAACAGCACCCCACATAAAAATTATGGTGCGGGCATACTTTGCTATTCAGTCCCCGTATCACTCGTACTAAGGGAAATACAAGTTCGAAATCACCCTCGAACTGTATTAACACAAACATAAACAATATTGAGGCGAAGCATAGAGTCCCGGTCTCTAAGAGGTCAGCACATGCCCCCACGTCTTTTAGGCCGTCTTACTATCAATCCGATTAGCCTGTACCAAAGGATCTCTATCTTCTAGGGTACGAGTCGATATCCCCCATAAAGGTCCCATCGAGATAAGACTGTCCCAGCGCGTAACCTCAGGGATAACAAGTAGCGCGGGCATGGTTTTCACACATATATAGTATATGTATAAACACATTCATATAAATATACTATTATTACCATATCAAATTAGGTACATCTCATAACCCATAATTATGACATTTGTCCTTATTTCTTGTTATTTAGTATCACGTATAACGGTTCGTCTCTTACTTTAATTCGAGAGATTATTTCAAGTTACTATGTAACACTAATGGATTCTATTATTCTAAGTGTAAAATTCAGTAGGTACTCATCTATTTTTCCAACGTAACTACCTTACGCGTCTCTCCCTTTAATACATAATTCCATCGTCCCTGATGATGCTGGAATTAGCACCACCAGATAAGGTGTTTTTAAGCTCAATCTGAGAACAACAATGGCAGCACAGTTATGTAAAAGGTAAGAGAATGATATGAGGAGAAGAGGAGAGAGCACCAGGATATAAGTGGTTCAGCCTAAATTGGCCTACGTCCACTGTGTGTGTGTGTGTGAATAACCTCACTGCAATAAGGCACTAATGGCCATGGATACAATCTCTCAAGCTTTCTCTCTCTACTGTGTATCTAGACAGACTTTCAGCTAGGGTTTAATATCTGGGATCCTTTGCAAGGTAGAGGATGACCTCTATATATAGTACCTAGGAGGTGTTATGTACCCCCCATGCATGCAATGAGCATGTGTGTGTTTGCCTCACCAATATGGAAAAGCCACCTGTCACTGTCACATGTAGAGAATGATGATGCAATATTCTCCCCACGTGTGGGGAATAATCTTGTTATAACTGATTTGTGCCCACGTGCCCTTATCCAAATGTCAGCAGATGCTCGGCTATCGCACCTGGTGTATGACCTCGGCCTGGGAGAGGTCGAGGTTGGTAAGTCTAGGTACTTGTTCGGTCTGAGTATTCCATGGAGGTCTCGGCCCAACCCCAGCCGAGATAATGGACGAAGTCGGCCTGAGACGAGGTTGAGCTGGAGTGTTTGGAGTATCTATTAATGTCTTGATGAGGTTGCTGGTGGCTTCCTGCGAGCTCGACCTATGTTTGGCCAAGGTTTCCATTCAAAGGTATACGAGAATGCTGTTGATCCTTGTGATGTCCCTTGGAGAGGCTCATGGTAGTGTCGGCCTGGGCCGACCTCTCTATGGCCGAGGGCGGATATCGCGTGTCCAAGACATGTCTAACGTCGGCCATAATCTCGGTCGAGGTTGGTGTCTCTGGGCCGAGGTCACACTTGGGGCATATCAATCACCCCCAGCCCTTAGACATATGTGGGAGAAGGTGACTAGGGGTTTATCACACCTCCGAGGCCTGTCTATTACAATATGTGCCAATATTTATTTGACACTTGTCCAATGCTAAAGTATGCTTGCTAGGTGGGCGTGTGCTGTTAGCCACCCTTTGGGGCTCCCAAGGTAATGATGGGCCTTGGGAATTGCGCCTGTATATTTAAGGGTTTTGAACCCTATTTCCCTTCCTTCTTCATCACTTCTCTCATTTCCAGCCAACTCGTTCCTGCAGCTTTCTCTCTCTAGAAAGATCCTTGCTGAAGCTTTTGGAAGGTGGTTTTCTCGCGTCTTCTCATCTCCTACTTACTATTTCATCCTCAGGTAACCTTCGCCATACTTTTTCCTTCATTTTTCCTGCAAGTCTCCTTATTTTTGCATTTTCCTGCGAGATCACCATTATTTCAGGCGAACAATTCTTGCCACATTTTGGTAGTTTGATCTTTTACTGCTTTACTTCACTAGCCAATCTTGTTTGTAGTTTTAGGAAGTCTCCTAAGTGTAGTGTCATCCTCTGATGCTCATACCCTTATATGAGCTTCTTGAGGAGTTCCCCTCCCTTAGAGAGAAGACTTTAGAAAAGATTAGACAAATAGAAAGAGCACAGGAAGAGGCTCGTAGGTCACAAGAGTTTCCCATTAGACCCATATTTCCACCACCTCTGAAGGTGATATATCCTGACCCCCCAGAGTTTTTCTATTAGACAGAGGTTCCTGTTGATCCCATACCGATGTTTGAATCTGAATCTTCTACCTCAGACCCCATGTCTGTGGATTCCTTTCAGGAGGCCATGGACTTCACACCTCGGCCTGATCAGGCCGAGGTCTCCAGCCAAGCCTCATCCCATAATAGCTCAAGCACCTCAGCCTCTTCCTCAGAGGTTGAAATTATTGAACCAAGTGTGGCTATACCACCACCACTTGACGCCATTCCTCTGTCGGCCTTCAGAGGTGTCGAGTTCGTTCAGAGGTTCCCGAGTAACCCATCAACATCTGCTCCGGCCGACATTGAGTTGGATGATGATGATGAGGCTAAGAGCGATGTCGATGTCTCTGAGGTGGCCGAGATCGAGAGTACTATTACTGAGGTAGACCTTCTCTGCTTCAGATATCTGTATTCTATCAGTCCCTTAATAAAGCTTAGGATACCTCTGAGGGAGGAAAGGGCTTATCATGGCCGAGACGAAGAGATCTTCCTGTACGAGAAGATGTTCAAGTTGGGTTTTCGTCTACCCATTCACCCCATTATCAAATTCATCCTTTCTTATATCAATTTGGCCCCCTCTCAACTATCCCCTAATGCCTGGAGAGTCATAATAGGGGCCATAGTCTTATTGAAGGTTGTCCACCACTCAGACCTTCCAGTTCAGGTCTTCGTAGGTTTCTATGTCCCTTCCTCGGCCAAAAATCATCCGAGCTACTACCATTTTATAGCCCGGAAGCCTGAGAAAAAAATTCTTCAAGTAACTCAGACTTCTAACCATAACTGGAAGCCTCGGTATTTCTTTACTTCTGGGCCATGGGAATTTGGCCCATGTGTTCACTCATCTATTCTAGAGCCGAGGATGCCCCTAAGGTGGGGTAAAGTCACAATGTCTGCGAGGGCTGACCCTGGCCTGAGCCCATCGAACCTTCAGAAGGTTAAAGCCCTTCAAGATCAGGGGTTACATGGTATGTTCGTCAGGTTCGAGCACTTGATGACTCCCCACTACCTCTCTGGGACAGTTCTAGGTGGAAGTCCCCTTGCCGAGCTTGGTAAGCGTTTTTGTTTTTTTAAGTTTAACCTCTGAGTTTATTCATATCTGATTATCTAACTCAGATCTACTAATTTTTTGCAGAGCGACCACAGGATATTTCAGACGATCTTTGGGAGATAGCTGCACCCAGCTTGACGAGACTTGCCAAGAAAGCGGGCCTTAACGCTCCTCCCCCAACTCCCTCTGCCTCTAAGCCCCTAGCCACGAAGAAGAGGGCTCCAGAAGGTCATGCCCCTGAGGATCAAAGGCCGAAGAAGAAGACTGCTGACGTTGCCATCCCCATCTCTTCAGCTGAAGCCCTGTCGGCTCGTCTAGATCAGTTGAAAATAACTGACAGCATAGTCAGCCACAGTCTTCAGGCCTTAGATGCCTTCGGCTCTATAATGACCGAGGCTGACAAACGCTTCTTCAGGTCACTGGAAACCCCACTGCTAGTTGAGTTCGGCATTCACAGATCCATTCAGGTATGACTTGATCTTTCTGATTGTTCTTCACCTAAGTGCAACATCTGATTGTTCTCCAGCTCATTCATTATCACAAAATATGCAGGGCCTGGCAGCTATGCACCACTTATCCAACTGGACTCTGAGGAAATTGCCCCTCATCCAAAAGGGTCAAGAGGCCGAGAAGGTCCAGAGCACTCTGAACGCAGAGATTGAGCGCCTCAAGTCTGAGCTGAAGGATTCTGATAAGAAGGTGAGGGGGCTGAAGAAGGACATCTCCCAGCTTGGTAAGGATCATGCTGCAGCTCTGAAGGCTAAGGATGATGTTCTGCAGCAGAAGGTCAACTCAGCTATTAGGGCAGCCCGCCTCGATGATGCCTCTGAGAAGATAATCTCTGATTACAAGTCCTCCGACGAGTTTATGAGCTTCGGATTTGAATACCTTAAAAGAGGTATCAAAGCCACTATTAAGTGGGCTGACGTCAAGGAAAGGGAGGCTGGTACTCTGAAAGCCTCAGATTTTGTAGGCCTCGGCTTTGCCGACCCCCAGTTTGCCCAGGCCCTTCAGGAGGTGGAGGAGGCTGCCGCGCCTGCTGAGACTTCCATATTGGACGGCACTGAGGTTGAAGGGGCAGACCATCATGATGACGTGGCCGAGGTGACCAATGTTGCAGAGCCTAACCAAGTCGAGGATATCAACATTCCCCTCTCAAATCCTTAGATAAGTTTTTAACATTGTAACCCATTAACATTTTGAAACTTCTGTAATCCTTGATCTATTATTTTTGAATGTATCAACCTCTGAGGAGGATCACCCTTACTTTTATTGAATGTCATGTGATGTTTTCGCTCTCTTGTCTTGTTGCAATGATATCTTGTTTAAACTTAATCAATGGTCTGACCTAAGATGTTATCCCCCTTAATTAATCTCACCAGATTAATGATGTTAAGGGTCTGAGTTCATCCCATTATGGTGTCTGAGCTCAGACCTCGTCACCACTGAATGATGTTGTAAGGGTCTGAGGTTATCACCTAAGATGTGTTATCCTCATAATTAATCTCACCAAATTAATGATGTTAAGGGTCTGAGGTCATCACCTAAGATGTTATCCTCATAATTAATCTCACTAAATTAATGATGTTAAGGGTCTGAGGTCATCCCATTATGGTGTCTGACCTCAGACCTCGTCACCACTGAATGATGTTGTAAGGGTCTGAGGTCATCACCTAAGATGTTACCCTCATAATTAATCTCACCAAATTAATGATGTTAAGGGTCTGAGGTCATCACCTAAGATGTTATCCTCATAATTAATCTCACCAAATTAATGATGTTAAGGGTCTGAGGTCATCCCATTATGGTGTCTGACCTCAGACCTCATCACCACTGAATGATGTTGTAAAGGTATGAGGTCATCACATTATGGTGTCTGACCTCAGACCTCGTCACCACTGAATGATGTTGTAAGGGTCTGAGGTCATCCCATTATGGTGTCTGACCTCAGACCTCGTCACCACTGAATGATGTTGTAAGGGTCTGAGGTCATCACCTAAGATGTTACCCTCATAATTAATCTCACCAAATTAATGATGTTAAGGGTTTGAGGTCATCACCTAAGATGTTATCCTCATAATTAATCTCACCAAATTAATGATGTTAAGGGTCTGAGGTCATCCCATTATGGTGTCTGACCTCAGACCTCGTCACCACTGAATGATGTTCTAAGGGTCTGAGGTCATCCCATTATGGTGTCTGACCTCAGACCTCGTCACCACTGAATGATGTTATAAGGGTATGAGGTCATCACCTAAGATGTTATCCTCATAATTAATCTCACCAAATTAATGATGTTAAGGGTCTGAGGTCATCACCTAAGATGTTATCCTCATAATTAATCTCTGACCAAAGAATGAAGCGAGAACTATCATGGGAACTATCATGCCAGTTTGGGTGAAGCTTATTTGCTTTCTGTAGGGTCTTCTTTAGCACTAGGTCTCCCACTGCAATGGGTCTTGACTTCACCCTCTGGTTGTAGAATTTTGCTGTCTTCTGTTGGTAGGCTGCTTGTCTGACCTCTGCGTCCTCTCTTCTTTCTTCGATAAGATATATGTCTAGCCTCCTCTCTTCCCCATTATTATCAGGGTCATAGGTCTGAATCCGATGAGTTGGGAGCCCTATCTCTGTTGGTATAACGACCTCTGAGCCATGTGCCAACATGAACGGGGTTTCACCTGTTGGTGTCCTTGTCGTGGTTCTGTAGGCCCATAATACATCATAGACCTCTTTAGTCCATCTTCCCTTCGCATCTTCTAACCTCTTCTTGATTCCATCCAGGATAGTTCTGTTTGTGACCTCGGTCTGACCATTTGCTTGAGGTCGACCAGGAGATGAGAATAATTGCTTAATCCCTACTCTTAGGCAATACTTTTCTAAAGAGGAGTTCTTGAACTGGGTCCCATTGTCCGAGATGAGAGTGTTTGGGAGGCCATATCTGCATATGATATTCCTCCAAATAAATTGGAAGGTCTTCTGCTCTGTGATTGTTATCATCGGCTCTGCCTCCACCCACTTTGAGAAGTAGTCTATGGAAACTATCAAGAATCTATAGTTGTTGGCGGCTCTTGGTAGGGGTTCTACTAAGTCAATCCCCCATACTGCAAATGGCCATGGAGAGATGATTGACGTCATAGGCTGATGAGGAATAGTGGCGAATCTTTGACATTTATCACACCTCTTTACATAAGCTGCGACGTCCTTGGACAAAGTTGGCCACCAGTACCCCTGTGTGATTATTCTCTTGGCCAAGGGTCTTCCCCCTATGTGGCTAGATCAAGAACCCTCATGAACCTCCTGTAAGACCCGGGGAACTTTTGTGGGATGCACACATTTGAGGAGAGGCAATAGAAATCCCTTTTTGTACAAAACGTCTCCTATCATCGAGAACTTGGCAGCCCTATATCTCAATTTTCTCTTCTCTAGCTTGGACTCAAGTAGCTCTCCCCCTCTAATATACCTGACGAGGGGGTCGATCCATGAGTCTCCTAGGTTCAAATTGTGACACAGGTTACATACCTCTTCTTCCTCGATGGTTGCCTTTCTCAAGACCTCGATCGGAATGGTCCTTCCAACATCTGTCTTCATTGCCGAGGCCAGCCTTGCCAATGCATCTGCGTGATTGTTATTTAGTCGAGGCACTCTCTTCAGTTTTGCCTCTTCAAAATATTCTAACAACCTTCTTACCCTCTTTAAGTACTTGGCTATCCTTTCATCTTTGGCCTCGTAGATCCCCAGTACTTGATTGACAACCAACCTTGAGTCGCTGTGGAGTAGGAGTCGCTTTACGCGAAGAGTTGTTACCAATAAGAGACCTGCTATCATGGCCTCATACTCAGACTCGTTGTTTGAGGCCTGGAAGTTAAACCTCAGGGCGTATTTAATGTTTGCACCATCCGGAGCCAAGAGTATCAACCCCGCACCGCTTCCACTGTCGCAGGAAGAGCCATCAACGAAGAGGCTCCATACGTATGTATCTGATGAAAAGGCTCCTTCTGTCATGACTCCTTGTTTGAAGAGATATCGATCCTCCTCGTCCTCCGCAATTCTACTCATAACTTTTTTGGATGCGACCTCTTACAAATTTCGGAAGACACTTGGTGTCGTCTCTTCCTCCTCTCGAAAGACACTGGGTGTCGTCTCTTCCTGATTTCAGAAGACACTGCGGTTTGTCTCTTCCATGCACCCCAGGCCTTTCTCTGCCTCGGCCTCTTCCCATGTGAACTCAGCAACAAAATCTGCGAGGGCCTACCCTTTGATGGCTGTCCTAGGTTGGTAGGCAAGATCGTACTCCCCCAACTCGATGGACCAGGTCATCAACCTCCCGGATTTCTCAGGTTTATGCAGTTACTGTCTTAGTGGGGAGTCAGTGAGGACTATCATGGAGTGAGCTTGGAAGTAGGGCTTCATTTTTCTTGAAGCAGGTATCAGGGCATAAGCCAACTTTTCCATGCGAGGGTAATTCTGTTCAGCCCCTTGAAGGGCTTTACTGTTGAAATACAGAGGCCTTTGGATCGCATCGTCCTCCCGTATTATGACCGCACTGATGGCTGATTCGGAGACTGCCAGATACACATAAAACTTTTCTCCTGCGACGGGTCGAGATAGCAATAAAGGGGATCCCAAGTAAGATTTGAGTTGGTTGAAGGCTTTTTCACACTCTTCTTCCCATTGGAAGGCCTTTCTTAGAACTTTAAAGAATGGAAGACACTTGTCCGTTGCCTTAGAAACAAACCTGTTAAGGGCAGTCACTCTCCCCGTAAGTCTTTGGACATCCTTGATACTCCTAGGAGTCTTCATGTCAAGTAATGCCTTGATTTTCTCAGGGTTCGCTTCAATTCCTCTCTGGTTAATGATGAATCCCAAGAACTTCCCAGCTCCTACTCCGAAGACACACTTTGCTAGGTTGAGTTTCATTCTGTATGAGTCCATAACATTGAAGGTCTTCTCAAGGTCTGCTACGTGAGTGTAAGCTTTCAAGCTCTTTGTTAGCATATCGTCTACATACACCTTCATAGTCTTACCTATTTGCTCTTCGAACATCTTATTGATAAGAGGTTGGTACATTGCCCCTGCATTTTTCAGACCGAAGGGCATCACTTTGTAGTAGTACGTCCCTTTGTCAGTAATGAAGGCTGTCTTCTCAGAGTCTTCAGCATCCATGAAGATTTGGTTATAGCCTGAATACGCGTCCATGAAGCTCATGAGCTCGTGTCCCGCCGTCGCGTCCACCATCTGATCTATCCAAGGTAAGGGATAGCTGTCTTTTGGACAAGATCTGTTCAGGTCAGTGAAATTCACACACATTCTCCACTTCCCATTGGCCTTAGGCACGATGACTGCATTTGAGAGCCACTCCGGATAGGCAACTTCTCTTATGAACTCGGCCTCTTCCAACTTTTTGACCTCTTCTCGGATGACGTCGTATTTCTCCCTGGAGTAGAGTCTTCGTCTCTGTTTGATAGGCTTGGCATCTCTGGTCACGTTGAGCTTGTGACTCATCACCTCAGGGTCGATGCCAGGCATATCTGCGTGACTCCATGCGAAGACACTCTGTCTCCTCCTGAGGAAGTTTATCAGCTCTTCCTTGGTTCCTGGCTCTAGGGCTTTCCTGACCTGGATGATTTTTTCCGGCTCGTCCTCATTGAGGACGATGGATTCTATCTCTTCCGCGGCCTCTCCCTTCTTCAACTTTATTTCATCTCTTGGGTCAAGAGTGTCAATGATATAAGTGGTGGTTGCCCTCTTCTGGGCTTCTCTCTCTTCGGCCGAGTTGAAGTAACATTCTCGCGCTGTGGTCTGGTCACCTTGCACTTCCCCTACTCCATAAGGAGTCGGGCATTTTAGCATCTGATGGACCGTCGACGGCACAACTTCAAACTCTTTAAGGGCCACCCTTCCTATGATGAGGTTATAGGCCGAGAATATGTTCTCGTCCATGACGAAAAAATTTATCTTCTTGGTCAGCCTCTTAGGCCACTCATCACCCATCCGTACATCCATCTCATTCATGCCTAAGGGGTGGACCTTTTCTCCACTGAAGCCTATCAATGGGTGATGATAGGGCATCAGCCTTGCTCTGCTAAGACCTAGGCTCTTGAAGTAAGTCCAGAACATCACGTCCGCCGAGCTCCCCCCGTCTATGAGGATCCTCTGCACCTCGCACCCATGCACCCTTGTTGTTATGACCAAAGGGTCATCATGGGGGGCTAAGATACCCTTGAAGTCGAGTCTGGAGAACCCAACTACGAGGGTGTCCATGTCTATTTTCTTCCTCTTCTGCACTGTATCGAAAGACGTTAGATTCATAACTTTAAGCTTAGCCACTGACCTGGCCTCTGCTACGTGAGCCTTCCTGTCAGCTACTTCAGAGCCACCTCCTATAAATCCTCCACATATGGTGTCAACACCAAAGGATATCGTACCGACCCTCTTCACCGGGGTGTTGTCATCTTTCGGCGAAAGATCCAGATCGTCTTCGTCATCTCCTTCTGAATCATCGTCTCTTCTGGCCGGGACATTGTCACGGCATTTGTCATTTATCCTTTTCTTAGGGTCATCTCTTCCACCCTTTGGAGCCTTACCATCCACATACTTCCTCAGCTTTCCAGATTTCAACATCTTTTCAATCTCATCTTTTGAAGGGAAGCATCTATCCGTGACATGGCCATGATCCTGATGGAACTCGCACCATAGGTTTTTGTTCCTCTTATGTGGTGGGGCCTTCAATTTTTCTGGCCATCTCAGAGTCCTATCAGTCTTAATCTCATTGAGGATGTGCTCGCAGCTTACAGTCAGAGGTGTATAGTGAGCGAACTTGTCATCACCCGACCTCTTCTTCCCATCTTTCTTGCTTTGGGACTTTCCACTGCCACCGCGGTTCTTATCCTCATACTTGGCGGCCATTGCCTCTTCCGCATTCATTACTTTCCCTGCGGTTGCCAGCAGCTCCGCCATAGACCTAGGGAGGTCTTCCGCCAGTTTCCACAATAGCTTCCCCTTCTGGAGACCTCCTATAAGGGTGGTCATGGCTATGTTCTCTTCATAATCTTCGACCTCCAACTTTTCTTTGTTGAATCTTGAGATGTAGTCTCTTAGGCTCTCACCATTGGCCTGCTTGACATACAGCAGGTGGGTAGTCTTTTTTTGAGGCCTCACCCCAAAGCAGAAGTTGTGGATGAATCGCTTAGCCAAGCCTTTGAAGTTCTCAATTGAGTTCTTCGGAAGGGAGGTGAACCAACTGTGCGCTACCCCTGTCAAGGTCCCAGAGAAGGCCCTACACTTCATCTCATCGGGTATCGAGTAAATATCTGTTGCCGACTGATACATTTTGATATGATGCACAGGGTTAGTGCTGCCATCATACTTGGGAGACACTATAGGAGGCTTGAACTTAGCTGGGGTTAGGAACCCCACTTTCCTAGCCACAAATGGGGAGCCCTCTGAGTAACCCCTTTGTAATGGGTCCCTGCTTTTAATGAGGTCTCCTATCTTCTCCTCAAGGCGTTGGATAGAATCATTCCATGGTCTTCTTCCATCGACTTGGCCGAGGTTATCCCCTGCAACCTCCCTGGGATGGACCGAGGGTTCCCCTGCCGCGACACGTCGGCTGTTGACCTCTTCCTGTTCCCTGCCTCTTCTTTAAAAGTGTTGGCCTTGATCTGTTCGACCCTGCCTGTTCCCTCTCTGAGAGCCTGCTGCGCTCCTTGATCTCGACAGTCTCTGTCTTAGGTCATTCATCGGGACTAATATCTCAAAGGCCGACCCTCTGCTCAACCTATCAAAGGCTGACCCTCTTTGTTGGGCCTCTTCACCTCTTTGGCCGACACAACCTTGACTTTGCCTAAGAGGCCGTACAGTGTTATTTGACACCTCATACGGCTCCCAGTAGTCTTTCGGGGCTTCTTCCGCCTCTAGATCATCATACCTGTCCTCTGGGCAAGGGTTTCTCTGCCTCCCCAGGCGCAAGCGCCTAGGGTCAGCAACGTCCCTTCTCCGCTGGGGTGCAGGCTGGTCCTTCATTAGTGCCTGGGGTGGTCCCCTGGCGTCAGTATGAGGCTGAACTGCCGCCGGAGTGATCATGTCCGGTGAGACTCCAGGTGGTCTCATCATAGTTTGGCTGAGCTGTGCAAATTGCTCATGCATGGCTTGTTGTGTTGCAGCTAAAGATCTCAAGGCTGCACCTACCTTCGCCATTTCGAACTTGGGGGGGGGGGGTGCCTGACTGGAACTAGGCCCTCCACCCCCAGGTGGCGGAAGAGGCGGTCGTAAGTCTGGTGCCATATCTTAACACTATAGAGCTTGAGTAGCAGATGAGCTTAGTACCTCACAGGACCTCTTTCAATGGTGAAACAACTCCGCGCTAGGGGGAGGCCTGGTTCACCACCAAAGTCTCCGGTGAGGTTAAGTAGAAAAAGAGGAAGAGATAGCTTATCGTTCCCACAGACGGTGCCAAAATGATGATGCTGGAATTAACACCACCAGATAAGGTGGTTTTAAGCTCAATCTGAGAACAACAATGGCAGCACAGTTATGTAAAAGGTAAGAGAATGAGATGAGGAGAAGAGGAGAGAGCACCAGGATATAAGTGGTTCAGCCTAAATTGGCCTACGTCCACTGTGTGTGTGTGTGAATAACCTCACTGCAATAAGGCACTAATGGCCATGGATACAATCTCTCAAGCTTTCTCTCTCTACTGTGTATCTAGACAGAGTTTCAGCTAGGGTTGAATATTTGGGATCCTTTGCAAGGTAGAGGATGACCTCTATATATAGTACCTAGGGGGTGTTATGTGCCCCCCATGTATGCAATGAGCATGTGTGTGTTTGCCTCACTAATATGGGAAAGCCACCTGTCACTGTCACATGTAGAGAATGATGATGCAATATTCTCCCCACGTGTGGGGAATAATCTTATTATAACTGATTTGTGCCCACGTGCCCTTATCCAAATGTCAGCAGATGCTCGGCTATCGCACCTGGTGTATGACCTCGGCTTGGGAGAGGTCGAGGTTGGTAAGTCTAGGTACTTGTTCGGTCCGAATATTCCATGGAGGTCTCGGCCCAACTCCAGCCGAGACAATGGACGAGGTCGGCCTGAGACGAGGTTGAGCTGGAGTGTTTGGAGTATCGATTAATGTCTTGATGAGGTTGCTGGTGGCTTCCTGCGAGCTCGGCTTATATTTGGCCGAGGTTTCCATTCCAAGGTATACGAGAATGCTGCTGATCATTGTGATGTCCCTTGGAGAGGCTCGTGGTAGTGTCGGCCTGGGCCGACCTCTCTATGGTCGAGGGCGGATATCGCGTGTCCAAGACATGTCTAACGTCGGCCATAATCTCGGCCGAGGTTGGTCTCTCTGGGCCGAGGTCACACTTGGGGCATATCAGTCCCTTATATGTGAACATCCCCATAAAATTGTAAATCTCGTCTTACATTAAAGGTTTCTTATTTTTAATAAGTCCTACTGGTCTTCTTTATCTCCCAAAATATTTTAATAAGGATGTCCAAAGATTTTTACTCATTTAAATTGAATTCACTATTTAAAGGTGAAACATGAGTCTGCCAGGAGGGCTCGATCGATCGATGGCAGGGGCTCGATCGATCGATGCGTCGATCGATCGACACTCATGGTTCTATCGATCGATCAAACATGTATGGCGAATTCTGCAGATTAACAGTTATGGGTTCTATCATCCAACATCACCCAAATTCAGATTTTTAACACCCAAACTCCCAGAAATTCGTACTACAAACATTATGAACCCAAATTAAACATCTTCTACGTAAAGCATGCGAATTTTCATCAATATCCATGGATTAATAGGCCAAAACTTATATAAATCACATGAACCCTAGAAGTTTCTTTAACTTTGTTCTAATCAGTCTTTTTCCAGAATTTCTACTCCTAATGCATCATAAATCCATGGTTAAACCTGTACATATGAAGGGGATTTCCAGATTTTCATTCGTATCATTACTACATGCGATTTTCCTATCTCCAACATGAGTTTTCTTCTGTGAAACTCATCATAATAGTCTAACATGAATGATGCATTAACGAAATTAAGCAAGATAAATACTTACCTGGGAATTTTCGGTCTCTGATTTGTGCTGAAATCAGTGTGATTACGATCCTTGCGACGTGATCTCTCGTTTGGCGGCGACGGCGGTGCAAACGGATGAGTTTTCGGCGTAGAATCCCTTGGTAAGCTCTCTCCTTCCCTCTCCTATGGCCGTCACTTGTCTTTGGCTATATTAACCCTAGAAGACAACCCTGGGCATGTGATATAACCCTTGTAAATTCGTGGGTTTAATTACCCAAAATTACAAAATGTCCAAAATGCCCTCCCGGGGTACTAATTAAGCCTAAAAATGCCCTGAGACCTAAACTAAACCCCCGGGTACACTTTTCTGACTATCTCGATCCTTCCGGACACTTTGGTGCACTCGAAATGACCATACGGTTGACTTATAATTTATTCACTTTTATTAATCAATATTTAGTCCCGACGCGACACGGTTGCGTCCCGACTCAAATTTCCAAAATTATTATTTTATTCACTCGTGACATTTAATAGTACCAATATTATATTACTTTACTCATTAGTAATATTCAACAAGTTTCCAATGATTACTAACTTTCGTCACGTTAGTAATTAAAAATAATTAATTTTCGGGTTTATATTAAATTAATAACTCACATGAAATTTAATGAATCCCCAAAATTTAGAAATCATAAAAATACGGGTTATTACACCGGTCCAAGAGTTTCTAAGAGGTCAACTCACATTTTACTTGGGTACAACAAGTCCACTACATTATTGGGGTAGGAGCTAATGACTACGCCGAGGAACAAGAGGCTTTAGTTGAACAAGAAGCTTCAGTTGCTGTTCCAATCTTTAATGTTGACACTAGGGGAGTATATGTTGGTGTTGCCTCTAATCTAATCTGTAGTTCAAGTTGGCCAACTGACTCGGGCTCTATTGAAGTTGCTGATGAAGAAATTGAGCAGGTTTTATCTTAACTCATACCCTTATTTGACTATAAAACTGCTCAATCGTCCATCTCAGGTCGATCCTAGGAAGACGCAACAGATCGCCACCAAACCATTATCATCAGTGACTCGGATGACGATATGGGGATATATCATTGCTCCGCTGTTGACCTTCTAGCGGTCAAGAACAAACACACACAAGATGCTCTCACCCTACCAGCAAAGAGAAGCAGCCAGGTGAATCTTCAACAAAAGGCGCATTATCCTTCCGCCTCCTTTTTCTCAGGCCTTCCGGCCACAGGGCATCAATTACTAAGAACGGTCAACCAGTCATCTCCAATCGATCAACTTTACCCCAAAACAATAAACATCTCTCTTTATCCACTACCACTTACCAAACAAATGCATGGTGTGTTGTCTTTGTGAACTTGGTTGACAGTCAGCCAAACTTATAAGGGAAGTTATTGTGTAAGTCGGGGCCTCATGCTGCCGAAAGATATGTTGGTATTGAGGGAACACTTTAATGAATTCCTTATAAAGCAAGGCACGCAAACTTATTCTTTCTCTTCTTTAAATTTTGCAATTCTCTTCGTTTCCGGACTTACAAAACTTAAATCATTTTGTTTTTTTATATGCGACAGGGTGCAGGAGCTTCAAAAAGCCTATTTCGGGTTAACCAAGGTGGCCAAACGAAACAAGATTATGTTTGACCGGGCCTACCAAATGCTAATGCAGTGACGATGAAAGACAACCAGATTATCGGTCGCACTGACAAACTAAAGGAGTCCAAAGAGTGGAAGAAGAAGCTAATGAGCAAACACGAAGCCCTTAAGACAACTTACTCTGTCGCCGACATGAACTTATGGAGACCAAGAAGGCGCTTGCCCTTCTTCTGGTAAAAAAAGAGTCTTGGGAGAGAAAAGGCATAATTATTGGAAGCCAACCACAAAGCATATGACAATGGCTTTGATGGCGGGTCAACAAAATTGTTCACAACTGGGGTACTGCCAATATATTTCTTTCGACTAAGGTTGGATCGCTGATTTGATATAGGGACAAGTCCCTAAGATGCACACACTCCTACCGCACAAAAGAAAAAATTAAGCATTACTCCAAAAATAAAATCCCATTCAATCCAAAGAGATGATTTTTCCGTTGTGAAAGAAGGAAACTCCATTCGTTCAGAGGTGAAGGTGAAAAAGTTGACCATGTCATCCAAGGAGAAGTTGGCCTAGTCGACCTTGGGGAGGTTGGCCAAGAAAATGCAGCAAATCTCCCTGTAGTCCCCGGCTATAGTTTTTTATTTTGTCTTATATAAGGCCATTAGCAATTTTATTTTGTCTTATATAAGGCCATTAGCAAATCTACCTTTTTAATGCAAGGCTCTCTTTTTCAGGATATCTATTTGTTCTCTGCTTTATACACTGCAACTATTCTAATGCATCAGCATTCATTATAGCTAATTGTTAGAAAACCTGTTTTTATGGGATTAGTTTATAATTTTATTTTCTTTATTTCAACCTTATATTTTGGAATCCTATTTAACATTTTAACCTTATATTTTGGTATCCTATGTAACATCATTTTAGCTTTAGATTGATATCTTTAAATATGCATCCGTGAAATTCATGCGGTGATGCCTAACGGTTGCATGTATAAATTGATCCTCGGGGAAAACTGTCTTTCAAGCAAGCTTTGCTGAGGTCACTAAAATCAAAACACACACATCATTTACCATTATATTTCCTAACGACAACCATGTTGTAGATTCAGCCAAGAAATTGCACCTGTCTGATTGGTCTACTTAAAAGTAGTTTCTCAAATTCCGCTCTAGAGCCAATATTTGGTCTTTAATTATCTGGTCAACAAGAAAAATCCACGTGCAACCAATGATAATTGACACTTGAATCATTATCTGGCAAGTTGAGGGTATCTATTTCACTTAATTTTGTATAGTATCTAATTTCAGAAGGATTTTATTTGGGAAGGAGGGAGTACAACAATGCCATGGGTTCTAAAGAGTTGCACTTTTAGTGCAATTCTTTTGGTGCAGTGGTTTATATATTGTAAAATGCTTTGTGCACCAAGAAATTGGTGCAAAAGTTATACATGTGATATCATAGAGTACAACATTCCAATGCACACATTATATTAGTGTAATTTTTGTGCATTTCTCTATACCCACAACATTGTCCTTAAGTATGCATATAAATTAGGGATCATTGAATTTAGTCTCATGTATGATGATTTAATTCCATCGAAACCTATGTAATTTTTTTAATTATTGATAATATTGTGGTGTTTGATCATTCCATGGTAAACTCTCTCCCAATTATAAGACTAAGGATTGTGCTATTTGGGCATCACATGATGCTTTATAACTACTGTAAATTGTGTTTACAAAGGTTGTGCTATGATGCAGGCAAAAATGAGCGTGATTGGTAATGTTGCTAAGCTGACGATAAATGTGTGCAAGTGATGACTGTTTGAGTTTCCATTCTCTCTATTTGAGTTTGAAACAGTTGGACGCGCAAAATGGTTTTTGTCAGAAGTGGGATTTGAACCCACGCTCTCTCACGAGAACCAGAACTTGAGTCTGGCGCCTTAGACCACTCGGCCATCCTGACTATATGATAACCATTGCCGATATATGCTATAATTTTATTTGGTTATAACTCTATTTTCATGCAAGCAATTTTGAGCTACAAATGATGTCTGATTTTCAGAGATCCAACACTCTGTTTGGTTGCCAATGAAAATGAAGGGAGTGTCAGAAATCCTTAATTTAGGATAAGACAAAAAATAGTAAAATATTTTTTTTTATTTAACCAACAATATCTTTTTGGGTCATTAACTAATAAATTTTTTAAAAGTTTATTTATATATGATTAGTTCAAACAATAATCTCGTTGTTATCTTTAATATATAGGTTTTTTTAATTAATTAACGATAAATCTGAACCATACAGTTACACTTATTGATGTAGATATAATAATGTTTATTAATGTAGATACAATTGCAATTGTAACTCCATCTACATTAATATTACAATAATGTTTATTAATGTAGATATTAATGTAGATACAATTGCAAAATGTAGATATTAATGTAAATACAATTGCAACATTATAAATCTAGTTACAATTGCAATTGTAACACCATTTACATTAATATGTGTAATTATATTAACTCCATCTACATTAATAATGTGTAATTGTATGTAATTTATGTAACTAGATAAAATTATAGCCTGAAAGTAGCCCAATACATCTAAGATTGACATGTGGCTTCTCCCTTTAATGTAAATTAATCCAAAAATCGTGATATTATCGATTTTGAGCTGGCAAGTTGGAATAAATTAAAAACTCTTCCTTCTTCTGTCACTTCTTCCGTTTCCTGCCGATTTCTATCTTCTTATTCTCTTAATGCCCTGATTTGCAGATGGTTTGTTTATCCATCTTCTCTCACTTCTTCGGCTCCCTAAAACCAGCTGAAGTGTTTTGTTTTTGCCCCCTAAGACTTCCATATCTATTTGTATATAAACGAGCCTACCCATCTATTAATGCATTCTCACTTTAATTGTTTGAAAGGTACTATATACTAATAACCTTTATTTTGCCAGTGGTTTTTACTTTTTTACTTTAGAAATTTCTTGGTTTTACTTTAATTATATTTTTTTATTTTGGCAGAAAATTTGTTAGTTTCCTTCAAATATCTCAGGTCTCAATTAAAAGGCGCATTCGTTTTATTTTTCTTATGTGAGATTTTGGGATAGTATTTACATTGTTGTTGTTCACCTCATTCCATATATTCTGCATAGGTTTATTGTTTTACTTACGTTTAGAATTTGTAATTGTCTTTAGACCTGTCAATGGGTCATGTCGAGTCGTATTCGTATCGTTTTTTATCATGTTCGGATCTTATTGGGTTCGTGTCTAAAATGATGACTTTTTTATCGTGTGAAAAAATCATATCCAAACCCGACCCGTTATATTATCGTGTCGTGTCGTTTTCACTCGTTAATACCCATTAAGATAATAAATTATTTTTAAGTGTATACAAGTTAATGACATTACTAAATCTCTCATTTTGTAAAATTCATTAAGATTAAATTAGCAATATGCTACATAAATTATTTATAAGTTCCAAAAGTATATCTTATTTACTTAAATTAATGGGTCATAACGGGTTTTATCGGGTATTAATGGGTGAAGGGGATCAACCCTAACCCGACCTGTTAACTGTCGTGTCTTATCGGGTTGACACTGATATGACCCGAACCCACTAAGGGTCCACCCATTAACTTATAACTTCGTGTCAATTCGTATCGTGTTATCGTGCCTCATTTTGCCAGGTCTAATTATTTTGGTGAACATTAGGTGGTTGTTAAAATGTTAAAGCAAATAACTCTTTATTGTTATTAGCAATATAACCTGATCTGTTAAAAAATATAAAATGAATGAGTTGATAGTTGATCTCGAATTGATTATATTTGTTTAAAATGTGATTGAATAATAATCATATTTTACTTACATTCATAAAATGCTACCACATTCATAAAATGCTCATGATAATATATGAGTTAAGAGTCTTCATTTTTACTATTCCGTTTCTCTTCCATTTTTCTTGGTCGATATGTTTAGAATGGGTTTTTGAGTTGGAAAATTTACTTTATTTTAAACGGACATTGGCAGGTGACCAGGAGTTTCTGGTAGGGGACTATTTTTTTTGGGTGGGGTTTGGTGGCCAACGGGGAAACAGGTCTTTGTGAAAACGTTGTGAACGGATTAAGATGGTTGCGATTCTGGGTCTAATCATTTTCGGGATTAAAACTCCATGTCCATGTTGCCGAAGTCAGCAGGTGAGCTGGGTTCTCGCCCAACTTCTGATTCAACTAGGACGACTGAAGAGAGACGGTTGTCCACTTTGATTTTTTTCTTGGAGTCGTGTGTTAAAGCAGCATTTAGGGAAGGCTATAGTTTTATATAATTATAGATATGGTTGACATTTTAATAGAAAACTTTGGTGCCATGTTTTGTAATAAAAAAACAGGGCTTCAATAATATTCAACAATAATGTCATAAAAGAGAATAATAATGGAAGTAAAAATAAAAAGATGGATATTTAGTTCGACAATCTCAATAATGGTTGAATATGTTGAGGGGTACAGTTTTTTTTGTATGAAATACTCACTTGGGTGGAGTTTCTACGACAATGCTGAAATCTTGGAACAAACTATCTACAAAGATAAATAAAGAGACATATATTATCAAAATAAAGAAAAAAAACCCTCCATATATTCAAAAAATGCATTCGAGCATGCATTCTCATATATTTACAACTGGAGGAAGGAGTTGAAATTTTCAGGATTGTCTACATTGTCTCTATTCTAATACTCATTCCTTCCAAAATTAAGTCCTACTTTTTTTATAATCCGTTTCAATTAATAGTACTTCTTATAACATTTTTTATATTTTTTTAACTTCGTTTTTAATAGTTATCAAACAATAACTGTCGAATGTGTAAATGATGGATTTGGTTACTGATGTTTTTCCTTTCATCAATTACTTGATTTTTATCAAAGAATCAACTGTCAAATGTGTAAATGATTTTTTTTAATTTATTATTTATTTATTTATTTATTATGTTTTACTCATGTTTTCCTTTCATCAATTACTTGATTTTTATGTAACAATCAATCGTCAAATGTGTAAAGGATGCATTTGGAGGTTTTACTGATATTTTTCCTTTCATCAATTACTTGATTTATTAAGGAAATTGGTGGAAATTTTTGTACATGCATATAACTGAAACATCTAATTCAAATCATTTGGTTCAAATTATATTTTATTGGTTTGGGGGGCTAACTATATGCACACCTTTGTAAGCATACACACTTGACTAAAATGATTAATTATATATGTAGTTATTATAGTCAATAAGATTAATGGAAGATTGGGTTTCCTATGTGAAACATTTTCAATACGTTTATTTATTTCTTTATACGTGTTATTCATTTAGCTTTAGTTGTTCTTTGAGATTGGTGAAATTTTAACACAAAGAGGTCCTACCCGGATGACATAATATTGATATCGTAATCGTTTTATCCTTATTTCATACTCATTTATGTTAGACAACCACTCTAGAGTAAACCCACCCACTATATACAAAATATTTTTACATAGTTTGTGTGTACACATATACATATTTGTATTTGTATAGTTTACTTTCAGAATTAGATTAAAATAGAGGCAAAAAATTAGTCACCTGTGATTATTGAAAATGGATACTTTCTTACATGATGTATGTATGCTTTCAATTTTGACAACATTAAGTAATTCCTTAGAGTACTAAATAAATTTGTTAACTGATTTGTTCATTTATATTTGTTGCCAATAGGGTTACCTCAAATCATAAATTAAAAAACCTTTTTCTCCATTTCATTATTCCTAATTGCTCATAAGCACAACCATTTCCAACTAATTTATTTTTTACTTTAAAAAAATCATTTAGGATAAACATGGTTTGCAATGAATGTGAAACTCTCCTGAAGTCTAATTTAATTGAAACACCCCGTATTTTTGAGTAATTAATAATAAATTAATTCGGTGAATTTTAAATTACACGTGTGCCCTGATTTGATGAAATAAAATATTTTTGGGAAATAATGATTATTGCTGATGGAATAATTTGTGCGACATTTATTATACGTCGTAGTGAGTGATATTGACAAGACTATATGGGATCTCAATCGGGGGTCGTGTGTAGACCATGAGGTTGAGATAGGAAATTATTTTAGAGTAACTAAAATGATTATTTAGAGGCCACAGTTGATTCCGAAAGGATGGAAATAGTCGGAATAGTATAATTGGGTGTATAGTTTAGATTCCAGGGCGATTTTAGACCAACCTGACACCATTTAAGGGCGTTTTGATAAATCAGGAGTTTGTGATAGATGGAACTCTGAAATTTTAAGTGATATATCTTCCCCTTTGAGTGAGAGGCTAGGGTTAACATAATTATAATAGAAGAGAGGCCATAGGAGAGGAAGAAGAGAAGGAAATCAAGCTTCATACACCAATTCTTATCCCAAATGTGATAGAATTGAAATCAGAGTGAGGGGAGATCAATCACATCAACCTATTTTAACAGTCTTCAGTTTGAAAGTTTTTCATCTGTTAATTATTTATTGGAGTGAACTGCTATGTCCGTTTTTTTTCTTCGTCCGATTTCTTTTTAATAGTCAAATCTTTGCACAGTTTGATATTTATTATCTTGGGCCATGCGTACCTTCTATAGCATACATACTAACACAGTTTGATATTTATTATTTAATAGTCAAATCTTTATTATCTCAGACAGTAGTTTTCATTTGATGTCTATTTATATAAATTACATAATTTTATACACATATTTTCTCTTGGAGAACCATGCCATACCTTGTTCCATATGATGCCTTGAAATTATTTATAGTTATTACCCTTCTTTAAGCCTTGCGCCTAATTTGTAAAACTGTCAGTACCTATTTATATACGCCTATTATAAAGGCTTGTCAGCCTTCTTTAATTATCTCCAGCCCTACAATTTATTTATATTAATATGCTGAACATACAACCACGCATGCCATATCGTCAAATAATTTTTTCTTTTATTATTGCCAGTGTGTAATAGCAATTAAAGAAATGACGCTGCTAGCTAGAGAAGATAAAATCTTATATCAACAAGTAATTTTTTGTCTAAAAAATTCCTAACCTCGAGTTACGCGTTTCATGGTATTCTCCCATCAGCCTTTAAAAGCATAGATAGTCACGTTTTTGGTAGTCAGTGTTTGACATGTTGTACCACATCCCATATTTATAACTTTATTTTTATGTATATAATATCTGTTTTTATTTTGCCACACTCAGTTACAATATTTTGTAACGTTTATTTCCTTGTTAGAATGATTTTGACCACTCTTGTAATTTTTAGATAGATACATCTTTTTAATATATCTTATGAAGTGAAAAGTCTTACATGTCGAATGTGTAATGTATGCATTGCCTTTGTTTCTTACTCTTATATAGATACTATATTATCTTACTATCTCTATTGGACTAATAACTCTTGTAGAAGCTACTTTGGAATATTTTAATATCTCTTCAGTCCCACATTTCCAGAATGCTATTTCCATACCTCAACAACTATATTTCTATTGAGAAGCCAAATGGAAAATCAACAGATTATTTTTTCAGCACTTAAATTTGCAAATATATTAATTCCGAAAATTGGTAAATTTATTTTAAGGTTAAAATAATTATTTTCAAATTAATTAATTTATTTCAGAATATTAATTTTAATTAAATACAAAAATTAGTTTAAATATTTATTAGGTCTTATAATCTTGAAATATAACTTCTTTTATTAATTGATTAAATATTTATTTGTGTAACTTGTTTAAATTGATTGCTAGTGTTTATTAAATATTCATTGGTTTAATCATTTAAGATATATTAATATGAAATTTAGGATTAATTATTTAAATTAAATATTTTCCAAAATTTTAATTTAACCCAAAAAGTTTGCAAAATCCCAATTCACCCCCTCTTGGGTATTTTTTCGGGCAACAAATAAAACTCATGATTCGGTATAGGATTGCATGTAGAATGAATCCCTATGTGAATATAAATGAAATTAGAATATATTTGATGAATATGATGAAATCTTGATAGGTTCTTGGTTGAAGAACATGAATTTTGAACGACTTAGGGTTTAATTAATGAACTTAAGATATTAATGTGTTAGAATTTTTGACGTGAATTTAAACGTATTTCATTTTAACTGTATTTAGAATTAGAGTGAAAACCATATATATCTGGAAAGTTCTATGTCTTAGATTTTCAATGAGCTTTGAATGAGGCCATTTGGAGTTCTGTAAAGAGAGAAATCGTAATTTTACTACAAGGAGTTTAATCTGTCAGCATAGTAATCTGTCAGAATTTTTGACATTACTTTAAACGTGTGCCATTTTAATTGTACTTAGAATTAGAGTGCAATCCATATATTAATGGAAATTTCTATGCCTTATATTTCCAATGAGCATTAAATGAGGTCATTTGGAGTTATGCAGAGAGAGAAATCAAAATTTTACTACAGGGTGTTTAATCTGTAAAAATAGTTACGACTCTATTCGGTTACCTAGTCCTGCACAGTTTTGCTTGTTTTACTATATTTCGTCGGGAGATAAATGACAAGGAACTTGGGTATTAATTTGTGTATAAATAAAGATATAGATAGGGCCAGTGAGTATATGGTTTAGACTTGGCTAAATTTTAATGTGAGTCATCTTGAAATTTGGACCGACGATAATGAATAGATTGATATGCTTATCGAGAATTTGGAATTTGGGTCACAGGATGGGAAAACCATGACCTATGACTTGGACCTATAGCGTATGAGTGAATTGACTACTAAAATAACTTAAGGGTTAACTAGGGCCCTCGGATAGAGAATAATACTCAAAAAATTGATAAGATGTAATCATTTTGAATCGATAGTACGTTGAGTATTCGAGAGAGAGATATTATGTACGGATTATATTTATAGATTGTGTGTATACCTATACAGACTATATTATAGGTTGGGTGTATACCTATTCGGATTATATTTATAGGTTGTGTGTATTCCTATATGCGACATATGGATATGTTGTGTGTATGCCTATTGTGTGCTTTCTTATGTGTCAACATACCTACGCTATCTGCTATCAAGAAGGTTCCGCGTAGAGGTCGATCCCACCTTGACGGTTCCTGTGCGGTCTGGATTTGTGCCCCATAACATGGAACCTAGTTACGATGACTATCTAAGTGTATGATAGTATTGACGGTTAATTGGGTACATTAGGTATGTGCGTAACCCATAGGCTTGGAACTATGTTCGCCTCCAATGTGTGTTGATTTGATTTGATTTGGGGATCGAGGAGACATCCAAAACCATTAGTCCTTAATTTGGTACGAGAGGTACATGGACTTGATAGCAGAGTATACAAGTGTGCATCGCGGTGGCCAGTCTAAGTGATGTTGTATTTGCATATACGTATATAGTGTGATATATATATATATATATAAAGTATAAAACTTATGTATGTCACAAGTGAAAACTATGATGTCATCGGATGATTTTTCTTTACATCTTCTCTTTTGCCCATAATTATTTGATTTCGACCTCTTTTTCCTACTTCTCAAACTCTCTCTTTTAATTCAAAATCTGGGACATTTTGGTCATAACCACTTATGTATCCTACGGTTCACAATGATTTATTATAATAATGAGTTTTATCTCTCCAAATTCATTATGATAATGAGTTTTATCCCTCCTACATTTATTGCACTGTACCTTTATTCAGATTACCTATCCCAATAATCTGTAATACGCCGAAAGTAACAATAGCTCCAAGAATCCTTTAAAACACTCGAGCCTCATTCTCTCTCAAAACCCATGATTCAGCAAACCCATCCCTCTCTTTGTCTCTCTCCGTGTTTAATATTTCAATCCACAATCCCATAATAACAATGCATCCATTCAAAACCCATAAAAACTGTAGCCTCTCTCTCTCCAGCATTTTAATTTTTTTCTTCCTCTATTTCAACAGCCACTCTCTCTCCAAACAACAAAAACCCAAATTTCCAATAACCACACAAAAAAAACGTTTTAGCATTTTTCTTTCATAATACCTCTTAGGTTAGCGACGAAAGTTGATTTGCAATACTCAACTGTGACCCATTCTTCGATCACAACCCATTTTTCCAGTTTTCCAATACTCAACTGTGACCCGTTGGAATTTGTAACAGAATATACTTCTTTCGATCGCCGTTCAAAGATTTAAAGGTCGATGAAGGAATCGAAAACGATGATGAAAATTTCGAGATAAGATTTTCTGGTGATAAATCTGGTGAAATGCTAGATCCGTTTGCTGTGATAAACGTTCAATCCAAAATATGGCTTCGCAAGAGAAAAAAGGACACATCAATCTCTAAATCTCGCAGCAAAAAAAAAAAAGGAACACATGCGATACAATTTCTCCTCTTTTGTACAACTCTCAAAGTTAAACTAGGTTTTTAGGTTTTGTACAGGTGAAAACTGATGTATATATAGAAAGTTGAAGATAGATTATAGATAAGAAGATTTTCATTTTGTGTGCCGCTGTTGAATAAGTTTGTTAAAGTGGCAAAGATGAGTTTGTTAAATTATTGGTTTTTCTTTTGTTCTATTTTTTTCTTTATATTTCTTTCTTTCTTGGGGATGAATTTTTTTTCATTTTGCAATTATATAGTCTGAAAATTTTTGCCGATTTTATTCAGATGATTTCCCTATTATTTCTATTACATTGAAACCAACCTGTTCTATGTGATATTTTCAGTCTTTTGGTTCGTTTTACATATGATCATGAAGTGGCATTATTTCATTTTACATAAGTTCACTTTGGAATGGTATTGCTAGGCTTTATGATTAGTTACTTCCAGACTATCATAGGCTTTGAAATAGGTATATCTCTATATTGCCTCTTAGAGCAATCGTTACGGGCAGTGCAAAATTGCACTCAACTAGTGCTAAATTAACCTACAAAAACTAAGAAAAATGTTATGGGCAAGTGCAAAATTAGTATAACGGTTTGAAACTGAGGTGAAACGACGACGTTCGGTGTTGAAAATGGTGAGCCTTAGGCGGAACATGTTCCGCTTAAGGTTTTGGGCATTTCTATTTTCCTTGCCAAAGGTTTTATCTCATTATGTTTAGCACCCCCAAATTAATTACTCAACCACCTCAACTACAATCCAACAACATATTAAATGCAGTAGCTGTATTTATCCTCCCACCGAAAATGTTTTCATCACTTCAAAAAAAAATTGTTAGATAGATATAGCTTGCAAATATTTTGGGGGTCAAAATAGAAATAGGAAAATATGAATTTAAGCTTAAGCGGACAAGATGTTCCGCTTTAGACTTTATTTTTATTTTGTTTTTCTCTTGCGCGGAACAAGATGTTCTGTTTTAACGGTGGGTCCCACAAAAAACTAATTAGTGCAATTCTATATCTGTTATTTTTTAACCTAGCAATGTTCAAATATAACCTTTTACCCTACCCATAACATACACAGATACACCATATTTGACCTTTTACCCTACCCATAAGGGTTGCTCTTATGATGATAATCGGTAGAACGATGGATGCATTATTTTATAAATAGTAACTGTCGGGTCATTTTTTTGGTAAGTTTAGTAACTTTGCTGCTTGACTAACTTTAATAAATTTTGGGGAATAATAGTGTTGGGCATTATTTTAGTAACTGTTGGGCATTATTTTGGTAACTATAGTAAATGTTAGCCATTATTTTGGTAACTATAGTAACTGTTGGGCATTATTTTGGTAACTGTTGGGCAAACTTGTTTTGGACATACGATTTTATTCAGATGACTTCCCTATTATTTCTATTACATTGAAATCCCCTGTTCTATGTGATAATTTTAAGATTTAGGGAACTCGAAAGTAACACCGTTCATGTTAGGTAAGAAAACCTTATTGTGGTTTAATACTATGTATGCAGCTTTGGTAAAATAAAATTAATTTATTTATGTTTTGTAATTTCAATAGTTATATATGTTGATCTTTTTTTAATTGTGGTTCAGAATATAGGTCGACATAAAAGTGATATGCTTGACAAGATTACTAAAGGATTTAGGTGCATCGAACGACGTACGAGTTGATGCAAGAGCAGTCCTGATGCAAGGAAACAAACCTATAGCATTTCTTAGCTAGGCATTGGGCCCTCGAAGCTTATGGTTGTCTGTTTATGAGAAGGAAATGCTGGCAATCATGCTGGCAGTAACCAAGTGGAAGAATTGTGTGTTGAAGTGGTTTTGTGTTCTTAGATGGTGTCAAAAGTTGAATAATTGAAAGAATTTCAAAAATAAATCACTAAATGTTCAATAATCCTAGAACTATACACCATGTGACTCGATGATTTTGTAAAAATTGCTTTCCATATATTCAAGTATAGTTATTGTTTATATGGATTGGATTATATTTTAGTTTGAAATGACAAGTTATGGTGTATGTATACACTTTTGTATAGTATCTAGATTCTTATTTGGGGTAGTTGTATAGGATATTCAATATCCGCAGTAATGTTCTTATAAATCTTTGATTTTTGGATATAATTTTTGGGTATCTCAAATGGTAGTGGCTGACTTTTGGATATTTATTATAAAAGAGGGATCATCTATTAACTTTATTATTGGTGGAATTTTCCAAGTTCTTTATTTTCCACTTTAATTCAGAGAGAAGGACAACATTGCATTTTTCATGCGGATATGGTGAGGTGAAATGTGCTCGGATCCTTCTCGAGAAGGGAGAAAAGGTGGATGCTTTGGATAAGAATAAAAACACTGCTCTTCTTTATGCAGCCGGTTATGGAAGGAAGGAGTCTGTCGCGCTTTTACTAGAGAATGGTGTTGCTGTCACTCTCCAAAACTTAGACAGTAAGTTGCCCATTGATGTTGCTAAACTGAACAACCAACAGGAGGTACTAAAGCTTCTAGAGAAGGATTCATTTATATAAATTGTAGGGGTGTTTGGCACCCTGTACACTTACAATCTCTTGCCTTATTATGAGGTGTGATTGTGTTAGTCGAATTGGTTAAAATTAAATGAGCTCAAGGATGTCATCATCCCAACTTGTTGCTTTAGCTATGTTACATTTGTTTGTTGCTTTTTTAATGTTACATTTATGTATTATTTATAGCTTGCGCATAAACAAAATCCTTCATTATTGATTGCTACCCTATTCCCATTATTTCAAAGCTTTTCATAGATGGATGGCTATTTGACTATGATTGGTGGAATAGTTGTTTTAAACATTTTTAACAATTTTAAAACTGTTTTAAACATTAAAACTGTTTGGAATAATTAAAAACTGTTTTAAAAAACTGTTAAAATATGTTTTAAACATTAAAACTGTTTAAAAAAAACTGTTTGGAATAATTAAAAAACTGTTTTAAATATTAAAACTGTAAAAGTTATTTTAAACATTTTAAAAACAATTTTAGAACAATTTTTTTAAAACAGTTTTTTATTATTATTTAAAACAGTTTTTTTTACTTAAAACCGTTTTTTAATAATTTATAAAATATTTTTTCCCCAAAATTTCTTATTTGTTTACACATTTGTGTTGTAAAATAACTTTATGATTTAAATTTACACGACCCTATACTTAGAAAATTTACACTTATAATATATAAAATATTTATTATTTATATTATACACGGTTGTATACTTTTCAAAATTACTAGCGTGCCTTCAGGCACGGGCATACCCTAGTATATATATATACACGTATGTGATTTATCCTACTTATATGTAATAGTAGGGGAGATAGATAGCGTATATCTAAAGTGATGTTCATTCTATTTATGTGTAATAATAGAAAGAGATAGAGCATATATAAAGTATAACATAAGTAGAGAAACTTAATGAAATAATTTAGTGATAACATATGCAAAATGTTAACTAAATGGCTTAATAATAACGTACGGGAAATGTTAATTATTAGTTAGTGGATAACTTGTTGTATGGACGGTACGAGTGGAGTTGAAGAGAAACTCAATAAAGTGCTGAAGTTCTTTTCTTCAGCAGAAGAGAGAGAAAGATTGAGTGTTGTAACCTTGGCCATTAGAGCCATATTTGTTAATGGATTTCACTCACACACACACACACACACACACACACACACACACACACACACACACACACTGTGGACGTAGGCTCCGACCGAATCACGTGATTCAGGTGTTCATCTTCTTCACCTCATCTCCTTCTCTACTATTATGCTGCTTATTTGCTGTTATGGTTGTATACATGTTTGAGATTCTGATCACTGGGACCTGGTGGTACCATTTTTGGTATCATCAGATAGCTTGTTGTATGGGGGGTATGAGTGGAGTTAAAGAGAAACTCAATAAAGGACTTAATGATAATTAAGGGTATACTGTAGAGTACTGTATAGGTGGTACGGGTGGGCTACACCTGATAGCAGCTAGTTAGATACTTATGAGGTCTAATTAGGCTGGGTAGCATTACTAGGTCGGATAAGTAGGGGACGTTAGGTGTGGACTTTATGTGAGAGGTCGTGAACTCAAGGGAGTGTGTGCAAACTAACATGTATAGTCAATAACTGCTTTTAAACTGTGGTTTAAATGCTTGCTAAATAATTTAAAAAGGATTTCTTGGGCTCTCACCCATGTTAAATCTATTTTGTATATTTTTTCAAAATATATTAGATGTCCATCTACAGGGACGCCAAGCTTGATGATTCATTCCAGGGATGCTTAGCTGCAACACTTGTGGAGCCTTACACGATTTGGATTAAATGCTTCAGTTACTTCATTCCTAGAGTAGGATTCAGTTTTAGTTATTCATTTGGGAGTGTTGCCCCTTTAGCTAGTACTTTTATATCAGTTCAGATTGTGAATTCAAGTTTATTATTTTTATTGGATTTTTTTATTTGTGGACCGATGGTTTATTCAGTATTATTTATTTAGTTATTTATCTTGTGATGGATTCATATTGTTATTAATATTTGGATTGTTTGGTTATCATATTTAATTTCCAAATGTTGTTATTAATGAAAGATAAAATTTGACACACGCTTAATTTAACATAGGTTGTTAGTAAATTAAAACGTTTTTGACAATGATACTAAGGATGATCCAGATGAGATTTCGATTTGTTTTAATGAAGGACTGATCACCCGTGGTTAAAATAGGTGGGGTGTCACATTAATGTTCTCACGGAGAGAAATTATCGATGTCGACAATCCCAGTCCTTGGGATAAAAGATGTTTATCACATCGTCGATTATGTGATCTTAAATCATCCATCTCTCAATCCAAAAACAAGACCAAAAAATCATGAGCCAATAAAATATACTATGTTCTAAAGGCCTTAGATAGTACTTCCGTCATGCTAATTTACAACAAAGAAGGAAATGTCTTTAACACCCCGTCTAATTAAATACTAGGTAGCTTCTCCATTATTAAATTAATACAGAATATCAAGTTGGTTCAGACTTAGCATCATTGTCGAAAATAATTAGTTAATTACTAGCCACCTAATATTTAAAAAGAGAGATGCCAAATTTTATTAATTAAGTTAACAAATAACCAAGAATTAAATTATTACCCATCAATCGCATAAACAATCTCATATGAATAACCAACGAAATGAAATCAACTAAGTCTGGAGTGAACACTCCAATGACAATAATGCCGGAGTAAATAAAGACCCAATACAAGAGTCTGAATAAATAAACCAATAACTGAAATAATGAAAGTCTGTAACTACAACCTCGAAATAAGAATGGGCGACATGGCCTAACTGATACAAATAACTCTTAAGGAACCAAGGATAAATATGAAGGCGTCTAATACCAAGATCCTTTAGCTTCCGCAACAGCTACAACATGTCATCATAATGGAACTCCAATGATTGGCGTCCCTGTGGCTGGGAACCTAAAATGTTTTTACAAAATAAAAATAGATTTGGAGGAAAATGGGTCAGAGCCCGAGGTGAAAATAATTTAAAAGTTTAGTAGGTGTTTAAATTACAATTAAACACCACATATTATAAACACGTTAGTTCTGTACTCTCACATGAGTTTCTCACCCCTCAACTAATATGCACGCTTAACGTATACCCTTAACCCATCCTAGTTATGTTGCTACTAACTAGTTTGTACCACTCTTGCTTTCTCATTTTAACATAGGGTATCTACTCGTAACACCAAATATGTCATATTCATAACCCATATACACATTCATTAAACTACTCATCTCAAGTGTTAATTAAATTCCCACATTCTTAGCCCATTCAAATATCTTACTTATTCACATCTACTATGCAATAGTGAACTAGTCACAAGTACATATATAAATCACTCTCTGTATATATATATATATATATATATATATATATATATATATATATATATATATATATATATATATATATATATATATATATATACATATAAGGCACCCCTAGGCTAAGCTGCGGTGCATGCATACTCTACTATCAAATCCATGTACATCACGTACGTAAGGATCACGTGTTCCGAATCACTCAAGAACCGTCTCAATATAAATCACACATATTGGAGGAAAACATAGTTTGCATACCCATGGGTCATGCACATACCTACGCTCCCATGGTCAGCTGACTTATCAACTCACAAATAAGTCATTCACAGTCCTATGTCCTTAAGGTACCAATCTAAATCCCCCCCCCCCCCCCCCCCCGTAGGCACACAAAGATCAGATGGTCCTACACCGAAAGTCGACCTCCCGTGATAGCAAGTATGGTAGGTATGTTATACACGCAATATTCCATTTACTAAGCATTCACATAACTTAGGTACTCATATCTCATTATAGGTATTCACACATTCCATCTTATAAATCTCATACTTATTAAGTTTATCCCGAACATCATATGTAATATATAATTAACTTGATAACTCTCTCGTCGTATCAATTTGAGTACCTAAACCTATCCCAAAAGTTACTAGGTCTCCTATTAGTTTCTAATGTTATCTCAGTAACTTAAAGTTCCTTTGTACTGTTCTTATCCTTAGATCATCATTCATTCCCATTATAGTTTCAATTCAAACGATTTATAACCGTACCTCACTAGGTAGTCCCTCGTAAGCAATAACATTATATTCCATAAGGTAAACCATTTTTCTGGGCATCAACTAAGACCCTACTGACCTTAACAAAGTCCCACAATATCCAATTAATCACCCTAAGAATCATCATTGGCCTTGGGATCTTCATTAAACCTTAAGGGAAAAAAATTACCAAAAATCAGGAGAGGTCGATTGATCGGTAAAAAGGATCGATCGATTGACATTCTTGGATCGATCGATCGATCAAGAAGGTATTTCCTATCTGCATAATTTTTGCCTACATGTTTCAAATTCTCTACTATAATGTCCCAAACTCCCAAATATCTATTCATAACATCATACCACCATACCACCATAAATACCTAATTTTTAACGTTTTAAAATCATCAATCCAAATGGGAAATCAGTTTCTTGGATCAATTCACATAATTTTCATATAAATCCCTTATTATTCTATTTTACTCAAGAACACTATATAATTCATTACAATTTATAATTCTCTACCCATGAATTATAATTTCGTGGCTGCTATTATCTCAAACATTAAACTACATGCAAGACCTATCCAGATTACTATTTCAATTCTTCAAATCCATTCAATTATCATTATTCAAGGTTATTCTCCAATTCTAACCTAATATGGATGATATATGCACTAAATTATTGCAAGTTAAATCACTTTCCTGGTAATGAAGATTCTGATCCGATGAAGTAGACGATATGAAGATGATCCTTGCTTTTCGATCTATCCAGTATGCAAAAAGCCTTTAAGTGGTGGTTGTAGCCATGGAAACCCTTGGAATTTCTCCTCTCTTCCTCTCTAACTGGCATAATGCTTTTTGGTTGTGAAAACCCTAAGGGACTCAAGTGTTGGATGATAATGAAAACCTAAATTTCGTAGGTCACTATTCACCAAAAATAAGAATGACTAAAATACCCTCCCAGGTTGTCGATCAGGCCAAAAAATGCCCCAGGACCCAAACTAAACTCCCTGCTAGTGTTTTATGACTATCTTGACCCTTCCGGACACGTTGGCATACTCAAAATGATCATACAGATGACATAAAAATAAAATACTTTTAAATCCATTAAATTGGATCCTGACAGGACTGACACGCGCGTCCCAACTAAATTATCGAAACTGTCGTATTTTTAATTGACGATAATTTTAATAAATTGAATAATCACATATTACCATAATCACTCAGTAATATTCAACATTATCGTCATATTTAAATACTAACTCTTGTCTCGCTAGATATTTAAATTCGAATTAATTTCCAATTAATTATCCCAAATTAATTTAATTAATCCCATAATTAAAAGTAATTTTATTTAATTAATCTCATAATTAAAATCCATAAAAATACGGGGTATTACATACTTCCCCCCCTAATAACAGGATTTGGTCCTGAAATTCGGAAAGTAAGGTATACCTGAAAAAATTAGATATCTTTCCGTACTTAAAATGAAATATAAAGAAAGGCTCAATCACTACAGCCCTCGCTTCACAGCAATCTTGTTGAACATTCTTGACAGTCTATCAGTTATAGGGTTACACCTCAATAAATTCACCTCACGTTGTGCTCTTACTAAACAACATTCGAATAAGAATAGCATATACATCATTGGCTGCGTTATCTCAATATTATTGTGAGTTCGCACCTCACTTAGAATCAACTCCCACGTTTATATAAACACAAAGCTCCCATCCTGGGAGAAACCATAAAGCATATGACTACTCTTGTCCATTCTTTGAATCTCTTTTCCCGGCGTTGTGACTTTTACATAAGGGAAAAGCCACTTAAGACGGTTTGTGATTATCTCAATATAGTCGTCGGACTCTAACTTCTGACTGATCCAAAACTCTGATAATCCTCTCACCTCTAAGCATCCAGAGGAAGAATGGCAAGGTTTATCCACACAAAACCTCAGTAAACACCTTGTCCACTGTAAATAGGTACGGGTGCATTCACACAACTTTACTATTAGGTAATATCCTCTCCTTTTTACCATATTGTACTTCACTTACTATCTATATCCGTTGTGGAAATCAAATGACTGCAATGAGTCCAAAATTACTTTCATACAGTTCCACCAGTCGTCAATCACCTTGCGCCTACTCCTCGGGCTATAGGTGAGGCATCCGTCTCAAAACGAAATGTTATCCCCACTACTTCCTGATACTTCCTGTTGAATTTATAAGATCTGATATAGTTCAGAATAATGTTGGTAGGAACATGTCAGCACGCTCACTATCTAATAGTGTAATTTAGCCAAGGATATAACAATTACTTTCCTTATTGACAACATGTTCCACACATTCGAAGGAACTCGTTACTTATCTATAAATTGGCAACCCCTCAAAGAAATTTACCAACTTGACTCTCCCATCACTGGAATCGTCGGCTTGATACAAAATTATCTGGTTGATCATCTTACCCCAACCGATCTACTACTTACTATACCCCTTTCAATACCGACTTTTTCGTATAATTCTTCCCATTAAGTGATACTTATTAACCCTCTTCTTCCCTCGGTTTATACCAAAAGTTCTGACCCGTGCACTCTTCACCACGTTGTGCACATCTGGACTCTTTATACCTTATTGACTTCCTCACTCTATTTACGCATAAGCCACCCTCAACATTCGATTGGGTGGAACTTCGCTCCAAATTGTCCATAATAGTTAAATATTTGTCTTCTCAAGGGATACTCCCTTTTTAAATGGTTTCCCACTGCCCTTCAACCAATTTTGGACGTGTTATTCTGATTGCACAAGAATCTATAGATTGCCATCCTTATCACGACGCTTAATCCACTCTACCACTTCCATCTCGTCATATTAGTCCCACAAGTAAAATTTTCACCCATATATGTCTCTTCTTCCGGAGATTATCACATCAGAAAACTAAGGTGTCTATACACCCTATACATCGTGCAAACGGGTTTAAACATCACATATGCTTCATAAGTACTCCAAACTCTTTATTGTCCCTGCATTTGCAACGTGGCTATACCACTTGGGCGTTCTCAATCAGCCCCAAATTTGAAGTTTCTAAATCCTCCTAAACATCATTTCATCCTTCAACGCGCCAAAATAAAACAAAATTATCAGTACTTCCTCACTAATAATTGGCTCTATTGGACTTATATCGTAATTTACCCGTTAACTTCCAGTTATAACTACATACTTCCCTAACGATTGAGGTACCCAAATCATGGAAGAATGGACAAACATCTTCTTACCACCAACCTTAAGCTAAGTTTCATGCGGGGGATGTCTCGCAAAGAGAAATTCAAATAAGGAACCCCCCGATACACTACTTCCTAGCATTGTCGGTCATCGAAATCCATTAGGCCTTCAGTCCATAACATGCCCCCCTATATTCCCATCTCTTGATAACCAAGTTACATCTCCTTTCATAAAATTCTTAAACAGGGAACTTCTTCCGAAAGACACTATCTCTTAACATTTATGGTAATCACATTCCATAAAAATAAAAAAAATATAATCGGGGATCTCAAAATGCCGTCCCAAGATACAACTATAAGTATTTACTTCCACGTCTCTAAAGGGTGATATAAAAATGCACTCTTCTTATTACCACATCCTGAGCGTTAATTATAATAACCAGCTAAATCTTTCCACTGAACAGTAAACCAAATACACTCTGAATCATATCAATAAAGTACCCACACATATCCAGAATAAATATCCGAGATCATTATACTTTTCGAAGTCTCAATAATATATATGTATATACATATATACAAATATATAATCGTGAGCCCGACCCTCTCGCAGATGGGGTCTCAACAGAACAAAACATTCTACACCAAGGTAGTAACCCCGATAGACTTGCAATATCCCCACACTATCGGTATAAGCATTTTATAAAACCATAATTAGGATAATATCATACTTGTATAACACAACATTAAAAAGAGAAATTTTAATAAAGTATATACCACTATCGATACACCCATTCATCCTTCGTGGATAACACAAAAGGTAACCCCACTATACTAGAGAAAAATATTCACATAAATAACAACATTGTCGAGATACTCACTATACTCGTCTCTCATGCGAATATAGCAATAATAAATTAAAAAATGTAGTAACTCGTTCCTGACACATACAACACGCATCATCATCTGAGGATATAAATCATACTTCTACCAAAAATTTCAATAACTATTGCCCTTGCTAGGCACCCTACCCTTATTCGCCTACTTACTTCGGAAAAATTTTAACGCATAGGTTTTACTCCCCACAAAATACCTCTACACATACTCCACCTATATCCGGTCACACTGACCATGTTAAGGTTGTCCTTCTCTCGGACGTTGGTAGTTTCGACTCTAATGGCTACCTCTGTTGTTCCCTTAGCTTTGATGGCCCTAAGGAACACGCTACTGGTTTCAACATCTCTTATTAAAATCACTATCGCTCGGTAAACAACTCAGTTAGCAAAATCATTTAAAAGGGTCCCCTATTGGGTCTTCCCTTTATGGTGCTTCTCCAATACTGTTTCCCCCAGTCTTACTCTATATAAGTTCTTCGATTCTTGTAGCTCCCCACACAAGGAAGCGTTTAACTCCATATTAACAAAACGTGACATTATTACCATCTGCATTGACCGTCCAAGCTGAATTCTCCAGAAGTGCTAATAATTATATTTGTACGTAAATTTTCCCCTTTAATCTCCTCTTCTCCATTTCACCTACTTTATCCGGTGTAAGGACCTCTGTATGACACTCTTGTGTGAGTTCAGAACAATGTTTGCATCTTATCCTGAACATCTGTTGAAGGAACATATGGCCAAACCATATGTATGCGCCTTCTCTTGACAAAACATTCCACTTCTAAGTGTGGTGGTTGCCTCTCACCATTGTAACTACGCTCTTATAAGCCAAGAAATTTTTTTTACCCAAATTCTTCACTCCCGATTAGCCATATATGCCCAAACCTTTGGATATTTTACCTTCGTTGGCTAGCACATGCCATTTTCGCATTTCTAATATTTCCACTGCTAGTTCTCTCAAATGTTTTGTCTGACTCTCTCCCAATTTAACCTTGCTACGTGAGTCTAATTTGACTCCACTTTCTACTATAGTGGTACCTGGAAGTCATAAGTCGCACCTTAGCCATCTTTACCGTCCTGACCTTCCGTGCCATAATATGGGTGACCTCAACTACGGTCATCCTTCTTTAATAAATCAAATAGCCTCAACTGATATTTGCCTCCTGCTGTCCATCCAACTGTCTTCGCCTGACATACTGCATTGTTCGGCACATGAACACACCCGAATGCAAATAAAATTCACTATTATATACATTATATCAGTAGAACGAAACCTCACCAAAGAAATCAACAATCCTAAACATAGGGCTCTATATCAAAGAAAGCTACGCTGAAAGCATAATAAGCCGTACAGATCCTAAAGGACACTAGAACCTGATGCTCTGATACCACCTGTAACACCCCGTCTAATTAAATACCGGGTAACTACTCCTTTATTAAATTAATACAGAATATCAAGTTGGTTCAGTCTTAGCATTACTGTCGAAAACAATTAGTTAATTACTAGCCACCTAATATTTAAAAAGAGGATGCCAAATTTTATTAATTAAGTTAACAAAGAACTAAGAATTAAACCCATCAATCGCATAAACAATCTCATATGAATAACCAACGAAATGAAATCAACTGAGTCTGGAGTGAACACTCCAATAATAATAATGTCAGAGTAAATAAAGTCCCAATACAAGAGTCTGAATAAATAAACTAATAATCGAAATAATAAAAGTCTGTAACTACAACCTCTAAATAAGAATGGGCGACATGCCCTAACTGATACAAATGACTCTGAAGGAACCAATGACAAATATGAAGGCGTCTAATACCAATATCTTGTAGCTTCCACAACAACTACAAACACGTCATCATAATGGAACTCCTATTCTTGACGTCCCTGTGGCTTGGCAGCTAAAATGTTTTTACAAAACAAAAATAGATTTAGAGAAAAATGGGTCAGAGCCCGAGGTGAAAACAGTTTAAAAGTTTAGAAAGTGTTTAAATTACAATTAAACAACACATATTATAAACACGTTAGTTGCTTAATCTCACCTGAGTTTCTCACCCCTCAATAAATGTGCACGCCTAACGTATACCCTTAACCCATCCTAGTTATGCCTCTACTAACTAGTCTGTACCACTCCTTCTTTCTCATTCTAACATAGGGTATTTACTCGTAACACCCAAATATGTTATATTCATAACCCATATACACATTCGTTAAACTACTTATCTCAAGTGTTAATTAAATTCTCACATTCTTAGCCCATTCAAATATCTTAGTTATCCACATCTACTAAGCAACAATGAACCGGTCACAAGTACGTATATAAATCACTCTCTGTATATATATATATATATATATATATATATATATATATACATATAAGGCACCCCTAGGCTAAGCTACGGTGCACGCATACTCTACTATCAAATCCATATACATCACGTACGTAAGGAACACGTATTCTGAATCACTCAAGAATCGTCTCAATATAAATCACACATATTGGAGGCGAACATAGTTCACATACCCATGGGTCACGCACATACCTACGTTCCCATGGTCAGCTGACTTATCAACTCATAAATAATTCATTCATAGTCCTATATCTTTAAGGTACCAATCTAAATCCCCCCGTAGGCACACAAAGATCAGATGGTCCTATACCGAAAGCCAACCTCCCGTGATAGCAAGTATGGTAGGTATGTCATACACACAAGATTCCATATACTAAGCATTAACATAACTTAGGTAATCATATCTCATTATAGGTATTCACACATTCCATCTTATAAATCTCATACTTAGTAAGTTTATCCCGAACATCATATGTAATATATAGTTAACTTGATAATTCTCTCGTCGTATCAATTTGAGTACCTAAACCTATCATAAAAGGTTACTAGGTCTCCTATTAGTTTCTAATGTTATCTCAGTAACTTAAAGTCCCTTTGTACTGTTCTTATCCTTAGATCATCATTCATTCCCATTGTAGTTTCAATTCGAACGATTTCTAACCGCACCTCACTCGGTAGTCCCTCGTAAGCAATAGCATTCAATTTCTTAAGGTAAACCATTTTTTCGGGCATCAACTAAGACCCTAATGACCTTAACTAAGTCCCACAATATCCAATTAATCACCCTAAGAATCATCATCAGCCTTGGGATCTTCATTAAACCTTGAGGGAAAATAATTGCCAAAAATCAGGTGAGGTCGATTGATCGATAAAAAGGATCGATCGATCGATCAAGCAGGTATTGTGAATCTGCATAATTTTTTCCTACGGATTTCATAAAACTTAACCCTCAAATCCTTTACTATAATATCCCAAACTACCAAATATTTATTCCTAACATCATACCACCATAAATACATAATTTCTAATGTTTTAAAATTATCAAATCCAAATGGGAAATCAGTTTCTTGGATCAATTCACATAATTTTCATATAAATCCCTAGTTATCCTATTTTCCTCAAGAACACTATATAATTCATTACAATTTATAATTCTCTACCCATGAATCATAATTTCGTGGCTGCTATTATCTCAAACATTAAACTACAGGCAAAACCTACCTAGATTACTATTTTAATTCTTCAAATCCATTCAGTTATCATTATTCAAGGTTATTCTCCAATTCTAACCTAACATAGATGATATATGCACTAAATTATTGGCAAGTTAAATCACTTGCCTGGTAATGAAGATTCTGATCCGATGAAGTAGACAATATGAGGATGATCCTTACTTTCTGATCTATTCGGTGGTGGTGACGGTGGTGCAAAAGCCTTTAAGTGGTGGTTGTAGCCATGGAAACCCTTAGTTGAGTACGACCCCGATAGCCCTCACACTCAAAACGTTCTACAATTCTGGGTTCCACCTCCCATACCTCCACACTCAATTGCAAGAAACACTCCGACATCCCTCTTAGGACACACTACCGAGCACGCTTCGAGCATACTAAGTGAGGATACAGAGTCGTAAAGTGAGAGAGCCATGTTACCACACGATAGTGTAGCCACAGGTGAGGAAGAGGTCCCATACCTCCCTTTGAGAGAAATCTTATATCCTGAACGAACTGTCACTCCAGGATGAATTTTACTCCCGAATAATGCAGGGCAATTTCACTTTAGGAATGGGATGATCCAGATACTTCCCAACTACCATGGAATGGAATCAGAAAAGTCATATATCCAAATTCGGGAATTTGAGGAGGCATGCGAGACCCTTAGTGATCAAACTTGCACAAAAGATGTGATACGCCTCAAACTCTCCCCATTCTCGCTAAATGACAAGGCCAATACCAGGTTATGGTCTTTACCTCTAAAATTGATTGCATCGTGGAACGACTTGCTATCTAAATTCATTAAAAAATTCTTTTCCCCATATCAAACGAACTCCATTAAGGCTCAAATTCAAACCTTCCGATAGTCAGAAAATGAGTCGTTTGATCGATGTTACGAGCGTTTTAATGAGTTAATCACTTCGTGCCCTCATCATGGATTTGATAAATTGAAATCATTTCCTTCTTCCATAATGGGTTGAATATAAATTCTAAACAACTTGTTGAAACCATGTGTGATGGTCCCTTTGTCGACCTAAACTCTAACGATTCTGATCTTCACCTGAGGTATGTCGTCGAGAATACCCAAGCATGGGATACATCTGACCCTAGTACTCATAATCGAACGTGTCAAATGACCACCACTCCATCGGCGATCGGCCTATTTCACATAGAAAAGGATATTATGATGGCCAGTCGACTCGATCTACTTGAGAAAGGAATGCGAGAAGTACTTGAGATATGTGTAAGAGGACCAACTGGCTCCATCCAGAACCCCATTGAGAAGGTGTGTGCTATTTTTGAGGCGGGACATTTACTGTTTTACATGATCATAGTTTGATTCATATTTTCTATGCATATTTGTCGTGGAAACTCCACGTTTATTTTGTTTATTCGTTTTCTTGTCTATTTCGGTCAAATAAAAGGGGGGAGAACGAATTATGGGGGAGTTTTTTCATTATGGAGGAAATTTGATTATTGATTGATTTATGGTTATATCATTTCAAACTCGATGCATCACGAAGGTATTTTCTTTGTCTCATGTGTGTAGGTAGAAAAATTGAAGATTATTATTTCGCACACCCTGCTGACAAAAGCTTGAAGACTTAAAGGTTCGAAGTTGAAGATTCTGAAGAAAAGTTTTGGACTTGCGTGTTTAGTACCTTTTCAGTTTTGGGTTCATGGGAGGGTATTAGATTTGTATAAGCATTTTGTTTTGATAATTCGGATATTTTTATCTTATACCAGCATGGACATAGGGGGAGATTTGTGAGAACATTATTTTACATTATCCGTTACCTTTAGTGTATGTCGTATACCGCTACAACGGTCAGAGAATAATTCAAGATCATTCAAGAAATAAGACGCATCTGAATATCAAAGTTCTTCAACGTTCAAGCATCCGCGAGATAAATTTGGTAAAGGGTGTGTTTTAATTCCTTAAAATTTCACTTAGAGTGTTGGGATATTTTTTATCAAATATTTTCTAAGTGTTCGAGCGAACTTTTTAAGTTTTTCATCAAAAATTATTTTCAAAGTTTTGAGGAGGAGCATTTACCGACGAAAGAAAAATATTTATTTTTTAAATATTTTGTTCGAGTAATAGACATATATCGTTCGAGCGACAGGCCTCTATCGCGTGATGTCATTGGAACAATACGTGTATCCGTTCGAGCGACGCTTATATCTTATTCGAGCGAGCCACCGCCTTAGATTTTTTATAAATTGGTGTTTCCAACTTCGTTTTTTATCACAAGACTTGCAAATTTGCAATAGACGAAACTGCTTTGGCAGTATACTTTGTCTTCTCACTTTTAGGATTTTAGTCCTTTGTTTTCAATTCACATATCATTCCAATAGTTTATGTGAGTTGTTTTGGAACTCAAGATACATCTCTATTGAAGTTTCTCTTGTGGAGAAGATCTCTACTACTGATCTAGGTGCTCTTGAGGGGAGTACTGGGCTAAAGAAAACTGCATGTCAATTGGAGCTGTGGTTCTGGCTGACTCTAGGCTGCGGTCTATGTGATTGTTCTGTGAAGTGATCATTGAAGATTCCATTGTGTAAGAAAGTTGTGATTTATTTGAAATAGTGAATTAAAAGGGTTTTACCCGAAAGGTTTTTTTTTTGTGAAATCTGTGAGTTAGCAATTTTATTTGTGACGGTTCGACCCACACAGACGAAGTTTCATGTTTATGGGTTGATTTAATTTGGTTTAAAATTGACTCCTATTAAATAAGTTTAAATTGAGAATTTGCGAATTTATTTAAATTGATATCACACACGACACTCTTTATCTTTTTCAGAAGATGAATTTTGTTCATTAACACATTTCAACTCACACTTTGAGTATAAAATAATTTATTCTTTCTCTTTTATCACTCCGTTCTCCTCTTCGAACACTTTTATCCTATTTCTCATTTTAATGTTCAATTTCTTCAATTTGACTGACTCATGAAACAATTTATTTTACTCATGATTTAATTCACGCAACTTGTCATCATCACTCTCATCATTATCAGTGTGAGTAACCTCAAAATTAGAGTCACTAGCGGTAAGTGAAGTGTTCTTAGAAAGTGAAGTATGTGATGATGTATCCAAACTATTAATACTCATACCAAATGCATATATGTTTGCAATATCCATGGAAACACGCACAAAAAAAGCACAAGCAAGCAAGTATACACACCAAGCAAGGATCAAACTCGGGTTTGTAAATCCTAAATAAGCAACTTAGCTCTAATAACAATTGAGAAAACATGTGTAAACAACCTAAACCAAACTTATAGGTGCGAATAGATTTGAAAGCTTCATATGGATAGTATTTGAACTTTACACAAATTCCTTTCAATTTTAAATCTCTTAATAACAATTTTGTCAAAAATAATTTTCAAATTTCTTGCTAAATACGCACAATAATGAATCAAGTGGATCTAAATGTGAAAACACAATCTAACACTCCTACTTCAATATTATCCGAAATCACTTGATTCAAATTCAATTTAGGTGTAGTGTGTGATCAAATGTGTTCATATTCGTAATAATTAACCATAAGAACACACAAGATAGATTTTCGAGAAAAAAAACCCACCTAGGGGTAAATAACCTCAACGCACTCTAATTCTCATTTATACTTGAAAAGAAATTTTACAAAACATTAGGAGGTACCTCTCACAAAATCTTTATCATGTAGTTACCTATGAATCTTTAAATTCTCCCCCATTTTCAATGAGAATACACTGTAAGCTCTATTCCATGAATGATGAAGTCCCTTATCTTCCTTAGAAGTCGTGTCACACTCCAAATTCTTTAATAACTTGAAGTGAGTCCTCTTTTAGATCAAAGAGTATATGATCATAGAAAACCCTAAATATATGTAACTTTGGCTAGGTCGTGATTTCAAATAACTCAAAAACACCTCACAAACGTGGATCTCTATCTAGATCTAAATTAGGATAATTATAATTTAGGATTTTTGAGTATTTATTTGGAATTTAATTTAATTATTTATCTTGGGTTCCTAGTTTAGTCCAAATACCCAAGTAGTTAGGCTCAAACTCTCAAGAAATCCAGTTTGTCCTAAGCCCACCTTTTGTACTTGTATATAAAGGTGTGGGAAGGGGTTTTAAGGATAATGATTCATTATTAGAATTTGAGAGGGGTGAGAGAAAATACTATTCATGTTTTTGTGAAGAGGCCTAGAAAGAGACCATCATATCTCAATCAAAAGGAAGGATTTTCATCTTAAAAGTTTCCCATACACCTTCCTAGCTTTGGGGAGGATCATACACTAGAAGATTCAATCTTTACACATGGTTAAACAATGTTTTGAACGTCCAAAAGAAGGCATCACCTCACCATCAATATATTATTTTCTCCTCATCAAATTGCAAACGGATCCTCAAAACCCTAGGTTTAATCATTAAACGTAGTTCTTGATTTTTTTTCCATACATGATTAATTAAAGATCTTTAGGGTTGGAATTTTTTCGCATTTAAAATATCAATCCTAAGTTGTTTTCCCAAAAAATAACCACGTAATTCCTAACAATTACTAGGTCACCACACTACCATTCCATAACCGAGTACATCCCCGTAATCATTATACAATTACTAACTTCCATACAATCAACCACAAAATACCTACTAATAGTTCCATTCTGAATATCTCCCGACTCATGAACAAACTAAACTCCGTACGTGGGATATATCATATATGAAATCCATACAAGGAACTCCCCGATACACTTCTGTCTAGCTTAATAGCTTGTCAAAATCAACTGGTATGAGACCCCCTAAATAAACACCCAAAAGCCCAAATCTACCAAAAATTTATCATAATTCCATAGATCACTAACCTGCCTCGTATACCATACAAGAACCAAATCAATAACATGGTCATCTTACCATTAAGCAATCAACCAACTCCCTGACCACTCTACGCTACAGAGTATACAATACACTATAAATATTACCTGGATAAAATGTAATTAACTAACCCTAAATCATTATATTATAGAGTATTCAACTGACTCTTTATGTTTTATCATACGTACAATTTGAAGAAACCATTAACCTTCCTACAATTGAATAATCAAACAACGATGTCCCCTTCCTTAAACCATAAAAGGGCTTAGCTACTCTAAACCAATCCATCTTAGAATAATATAACATAAATATGATCTTAATCATCATTAATTCATTATGAGTAATGTGTCCATCCCCGGAATCCATCTCTCCTCCCCCTCTTCCCGGGTGAGGAAAAAAAAGGGGAGGAAAAAAGGGGTCTCACGCCCGCTTACTCTAGGAGCGATTCGGCCGTCGTCGGTGTGGGGTGCATGTAAAGAGATGGAGTCTCCAGCCTATTTTTCAAAAAATAGGCAAAAGAACATGTCGCCGATTTGAGAGAGCTACATCAGAGACAAACTGATTCTTACGAAACTAATAGTTCAAAGGTTCGGAGGCTAAGTTACAGGATGGGAAGTTGCTAGGCACCCATCCCTCCCTTTTGGTCTCTCTTGGGATTATGTTATTGTTTTCTTAAATTTCTCCATGAAGTGTGTGCGTGTGTATATAGATGGAGATCCGAATCGCCCAACTCATATCATGGAAAAGATAGAGTGAGTTCATCCAAAGGAATGTTCCCGAAATAATATCTAGAAAATATGATGTATGCATTTATCGGGATATTGATTGCTATGATGAAACGATAATATACGTTGGATAAAATGCCTGTAAGGATCACAAATATATATATATATATATATATATATATATATATATATATATATATATATATATATATATATATATATATATATATATATATATATGAGAGAGAGATAGAGAGAGAGAGAGAGAGAGATGAAAAATTGACAAATGCGAAAATGATAAAATTGCACTCGAGTCTTAGGCTTTTAGCTCAAATGCCTACGTAGCCTATAAAGGCATAAAATTCCACGTAGTTCATATGTGGCATAAGGGAGGGGTTTATCCCATAGATTCTAATAGGAATTTATTATATGCATTTGTAGAAAATGTGTTTTAGTTTTGAGAAATTGTGATGGATAATCCTGATGCAATTTATAGGCGTAACCCTCTTTTTGTTTTTTTATTTTTTATAGAAAATAAAGTATGTGAAATATAACTAATAAAAGGGTGAGATGTTAATGTATATGAACTAAAGTAAAAGTTAGATTTTGAATTTATGTAATTAATGCAAAAATAAGAAATTTAAGGAGGGAGAGAAGGATTTTCGACCTTCTTTGGAGAATTGATGCTTGATCTTGATCTTTGATGAGCTCCTTTGAATGTTGAGATGAATGTTGGATGTGAGAGAATGAGATTTTTCCAAATTGGGTATGACAAGGATGGGAATGTAATATGAAAAGGAATTTCACATAAGAAAACTACACTGATTGCAAGAGAATGTTACTGAGATAACTGATGATAATGGATCTGAGGTGTGATTTTGGAGTGAGGTCATTACCTCTATTTATAGGGTGAGGTGGTGTCGATCGACATAGCCATAGCTCTACCAATCGGCAGGTAACACTAGATACACTGTCGATAAGCAGGAAAATGGACCTGTCAATCGGTAGTCTCGTACAGATTTTTCCAAAAAAATAGTCTTAGAATGCAATCCATTGATCCAAATCGGGCATACCGTTAGAAAGGTAATTCAGATACCTTTAAGAGTCCATTGGGGCGCTCCTAGGTCTGGGAGTTTACTTTGGGTCAAACGGGGCTCGTAAGTGCTCGTTGGTCCTTTGGACGGGAGATCGTTGAACAGAAATGGATCGTTCTTATGAATGATAAGTCAAAATCATACACGGGGAGGACCCTTGGAAAGGTTATGTGAGGTACTACGACATCCCAAGTTCACCTTGGTCAACTGGGGCCTAGAAGCGCACGGTGACCTTTCAAAGTAAAACGGGTCGTTAGTTCGTACCATAAGACTAATTTTTGCACGGGGTAGACAACTGGAAAGGGTATTCAGTGCCCTTTCAAAGATTCATTCAGTCTCAATCGAGATAAAGAGTTGACCTTGGTCAAATGGAGATTGGGAGCACCATGTATCCTCCGGATCGGTTTTTTGGGGGAAACGGATCAATCATCCGAACGATTATGCCATTTTGTGCATGAGGCAGACCATTGGGAAGGGGTTTCAGTGCCCTTTGAAGATTTAAAGAGCTTTCGCTCTGACATTGAAGATGAACGGAGTCAAATCAGGGCTTGGGAGCACCTAGTGGCATCCACATTGATTTTTAGTGGGAAAAAAGTTCATTCGTCCAAACCGTTATGACGATTTGCACATGGGGTGGGCCATTAGAAAGGGTATTCATAACCCTTCGAAGATTTAAAGATCCTTTTCCCTAAACATGAAGTTAACCGGAGTCATATGGGGCCCGAGAGTACCCGATAGCCTCCAGATCGATACTCGAAGTATAACCTAAGAAGAGACTTAGGGATAACTAGAATGTGGTGCCTACAGAGACCTTCGATGGGTGGGCTTGGAACAAGTAAAATTCGTTGAATTGACACCACACGATGTTTTGGAAAGAGGTCGATTCTGCGAACCTAAAGGGATAAGGATGACTGATTCAGAGGGTCGAGCCCGATTCTGAGGACCTAAGAAAATAATGGGGATGGTTGATTCTATGATCCGAGATCAAGGCTGAGGACCTAGGGTAGAGAGTGACCAACTCTGAGGATTGAAGCCAATTCTAAGGGCTTAAGATGGGAGCAACCAATTCTACAGGCCAAGGTAAATTCTGAGGACCTTAAGTAGAGGTGACCCGTTCTGAGGGTCGAAGATAATTATAAGGGCTTTAGGTAGAGGTGACCAATTCTGAAAATCAAAGCTAATTCTGAGGTCTTTAGTAGTGATGACGAATTCTGCGAGTCGGAGCTAATTCTAAGGGCTTTAGGTAGAGCTGACCAATTCTGAGGGCTTTAGTAGGGATGACCAATTCTGAGGGCTTTAAGTGGAGAGTGACCAATTCTGAGGGTCAAATCCAATTCTGAGGGCTTAAGTAAGAGCGACCAATTCTGAGGGTCGAATCCAATTCTGAGGGCTTTAAGTTGTAGTGACCAATTCTAATGGTCTAAGCCAATTTTAAGGGCTTAAGTAGAGGTGACTAATTCTGCAGGTCGAAGCCAATTTCGAGGGCTTTAAATGGAGAGCGACCTATTCTGAGGGCTTGAGTTGAGGTGACCAATTCTGTGGATCGAAGCCAATTATGAGGGCTTAAGTAGGGGTGACCAATTCTGCTGGTCGAGGCCAATTCTGAGGGCTCTGAGTATAGAGTTTTGTTTTGGATACTTTACTGGGGAAAAGTTATTAATTCGTGGATTGGATGCATCTTTATTGGGTATTTTTCTCGATTTCTGCGGTGTCATTTGGAGATGTTGTTGGGGAGATATCCAATTGATTTTAAGAATTATGCTGGGTAAGTAAGTGTGGTATTAAATATGTTTTTCTTGATGAAAATTTTCTAAAATTCATTTCGTAATTTTAGGAATTTTTTGGGGATTTTTCAAGCATTTTTTGGGAATTTTTTGTAATACCCCGTATTTTTATGCTATATTAATTTAGGGATTTATTAAATTTAATGTGAATGAATTATTTAATAAAAATCCGAAAATTTATTATGTTATAATTATTAACGTGACGAGAGTTAGTAATTATGAGAAATTTGTTGAATATTACTAATGAGTAAAGTAATATATTGTATTAGTTATATTGAATGTCATGAGTGAGTAAAATGACAATTTTGGAAATTTGAATCGGGACGCGCCCGTGTCGCGTCGAAACTAAATTTTGATAAATAAAAAGTGAATATTTTATAAGTTGCCCGTATGGTCGTTTTGAGTGTGCCAACGCGTTCGGAAGGGCCGAGATAGTCAGAAAAGTGTACCCGGGGGTGTAGTTTGGGTCTCGGGGCGTTTCTAGGCCTAATTAGTAACCTGGGAGGGCATTTTGGTCATTTTACATTCTTGGGTAATCAAACCCACGAATTTCAGCAACCTATATCAGCCATTTAGGTTAGTCATTTAGGGTTAGAATATTCCGAACCCTAGAACGGCCATTGGAGAAGAGAGGAGAGAGCTCTCAAGGCAATTCAAGGCCAAAAAGTCAGCGGTTTGCACCGCCGCCACCACCAACGCGTAGATCGCGAGAAGGGGAAAGCAACCACACCAAAATCAGCCGCAATCCAAACTTCTGAAAATCCCAGGCAAGTGTTTATCTTGCTATTTTCGTTGGTGCAATTTCCATATTAGTTTAGGAATGATTAGGGATGAAAAATATGGAAGAAAACCCAAATTGTGATAGGAATTTGCATGTAGTAAAGACTTAATCCTTATTCTGGAAGTCTCTTATGATGTAGAAAGATAACCCACGAAATTTTGGTGTAAATAAGAAGGAAATTCTAGGATTAA